>CM057483.1:160307094-161507094 GCA_030035585.1 Dugong dugon | reverse complement strand
GCAAACATCATCTGAATGTTTGTGTTTATCAATGAAGAAAGCAAGCATTGCCTACGCTCCCTATAGCTCAGAGTTAAAAGGGGCCTTGAAGATCAGCAGGCAGCTCACTTCCTGCTGGGGAGGCCAGTTTCACTTTTGTATCGCTGTGCTTGTTATTAACGTTATTTCTTATGCTGCACCAAAATCTATAGCCTTGTACTGTCTTTTTTTTCTGTCTTCTGGAGCAACACGAGATAAATCTGGTTCTAGTCCTTATGATAGCTTGTGGGGGGTGGGGGGTGGGGTAAGACCCTTGAACTTATCGGGGCAAACAGCACCAGTTCCTTCACTTGGTCCCCAGGTGTCTTCATCTCTCTACCACCTCACCATCTGAGTTATTAACCTCTGAATACCCTTGGTTTTGTCATTGTGGTCGTTAAATGAGTTCCCAGAAATGAGTATATGTTGTCCAGTCACCAGACAGCACATCAGATTGTGCACTTCTTACTACAGTATGCACTCCTTTGCTCTTTGAGCAACACAACTAAAACTCACGCTTGCCAGGTCCCCCTCCTGCAGAACTACTTCCAAGAGATGGTATGAGAAAAAGAGTTCTACAGGCACAGAAGTTTTGGAAATGCTGCTTGGCATAGGTTAAGAACATAAAAAGCCAGAGGCTGTGATTCCTGGAACCATCCGTGACAGCATACAACTTGCCTTACTCATCCCTGAGCCCCCAGGACCTAGCAAGGTCTTCCTGCATGTGGTGCTCAGTAAATGCTTGTGGAATAATAAACAAGAGAGGCGGGCTGCATCATGTTGTCTGGCCTGGCGTACGGAGATCATCTTGCATTTTGCCTCTGTCACTTAAAAGCCAGCTTCCTCGCCCAGCTTCACCGTTTGCAGATGTGGTAATCAAGCATTCTAACGTCTCCGTCTAACGATAGTCTGTCCTGAGTGAGAAGCCCACATAGTATATTCTGTTCGTTCTCACTGATTTCTTTTCCTCCTTCAAAGTCTTTTTCTGTCACGCCTTCATCCTAGATGTCCCCCCATCCTAAGAACCTAGCGTCCTCTAGTCAACCGTGGGGTAGAGAGGCCTTCTCCCACTCTTGTCACCATGAGTCGGAATCGACTCAGTGACAGTGGGTTTGCTTTTTTGGTTTTGTCATTTCCACCAGCATAACATTTTTAGAACATAAAATTAGTGAGTCCTCCAGAAAAAAGAAAACACTGCACATACCCTGCAGCTCACCAGACCCGTACCTTGGGTGCCTCTCAGTTTGGCAGGTGTGCCTGTTTTGTGTGTGTAGGTTTTAGGTTTTTATTTAAGTCTTGTTTTGTCTTCCACCTTTGAGATTTTTATTTAATTGCTCCAAGGTGAGCACAGCCATCCCTGTTTTTTATTTTTTTATTATTATTTTGAAACAATCACAAACTAACAAAAAATCTAGCAGTATGAAGAACTTTGTTCTTGAATCATTTGAGAGTAAATTGCTGACCAGTTGCTGCATCACCTCAAAATACTTCAGTGTGGATTTCCTGCAAGCAAGGCATTTTCTTATATAACCATCTAAGTCAGGAAATTACCATTTATCCGTTGTTGTGTGCTGTCGAGTCAGTTCTGACTCATAGTGACCCCATGTGACAGTGTAGCACTGCCCCATAGGGTTTTCTAGGCTGCAGTCTTCACAGGAGCAGATTGCCAGGTCTTTCTCCCTTGGAGCTGCTAGGTGGGTTCGAACCGCCAACCATTTGGTCAGCAGCCGAGTATGTCACCATTGCGCCACCAGGGCTCCTTCTTTATACATTATTAGCATCTAATTTCCAGACTCTATTCAAGTTGTCATTTCTCACAATGATGTCCTTTTTTTAGCAAAAGGACCCAGTTCAGACTCACATGTTGCACTTAGTTCTCTAGTCTCTTCATTCTCCTTCGTGTGTTGTGTCCTGTCTGGTGGCACATGCCGTCATTTTGCCCCGTTACTGTTCCCTTTGGTCACTTGATTAAGGTGGTGTCTGCCAGGCTTCTTGACTGTAAAGTTACTCTTTTCCTCTTTGAAATTAATAAGTACTTTGTGGGGAGGTACTTTGAAACTACATAAGTATTCCATTCCTCATCACACTTTCAATGTATTGATGCATTTATATCAATATGGACTCATGGGCCTATTTTATGCAGTAGGTTATAGTCCATTGCTATCATTATTTAGTTTGATGTTCAGTAAGATTTGGCCAGTAGGAACCCACTCAGGCTGGTTTCTGTGTCCTTTTGACATGTCCCGTCATTTTCTGAGGACTTCCTTGCTTTCTGGCACAAGATTCCCCATGGTCATCTTGTACTTTCCTTGCTCTAACCCTGGAATCAGCCATTTATCCAAGGAGCCCTGGTTCCTTTTAGTGGAAAATAGTATTTAGAAACCAAGATCTGGGTGCTAGGTGTGCTCATGACTATTCAGGTATCTATCACTACTCCTTGGCCCTCTCGGTGGACAGAGCTGGGAAATACGTGCCTATTGTGTACACATATATACACTCAGTTGCATCTATATCGAACACCACGTGTTCACAGTGATACCTCATGACAGAAATCATTCTAGTGTTTTCCTTTTCTGTGTTTGTAACTCCCTTCTCCAACGGTGAGAAACCTTAATATGTTTACTTATTTGGTCAATTCCCCTGGATATAACCCATCTCCCATTTCCTCGGCCACCTCCTCCCCTGCTCAGACACCCTCCTCTCCCTGCTCGGGCTCTGATTCCTGTTCCAGGCTACTCCCCTGTGTAGACAATTACCTTGTCCCACTTGGGCGCCAACACCCCGCACCAGGTGATTGTAATATGCAGGCAAGTGTGAGAAGCCCTGTAGAGTTCTCAGGTGGAACTGCACTTAAGTCTTTTTATTAACTATCTCCCATCTCGTTGTTAACTTTTATTGATTGCTGGTTATCAGAACTCTGCCAAACATTTCCTTTCGAAAGGAACAACATCCTTAATCCTTTCTTTTCACTGCTTGAAAGCATTTAATACACTAAACAGCAGTTGATTGCTGAAGGCCTGGCTCTACACCCCATCTCTCAAATTGATAATGTTGCTTTCTCAACAGTACCCTGTTTTCCTCTGCTTAGGGCAGAGCATTGTTATTAAAATACCAAGACATGCTGAGGTTTCATTGGTTTTCTGTAAGTTGTCTTTTGCTGCTGTGGAGAAGATAACTCTCCTTTTTATCCTGCTATTCAGCTTTTCAATTCTAAAGCAAATGAGAATCTCGTTTGAACCTCACTCGGTTTGAAAATGCTCGTAACTGCCACCTATTCCACTTGCCTCTAAACAGATAACCCCTGTGTGTATTGGTTTGCATGCATTCTCAAATGGATTGTTGTCTCTGTTGCACAGTGTGAAGGAAGAAGTGTTTTGGAGGAACTACTTTTACCGCGTCTCCCTGATCAAGCAGTCGGCCCAGCTGACTGCGCTGGCCGCCCAGCAGCAGGCCGCAGGAAAGGGAGGGAGCAACGGCAGAGAAGGCGATTTGCCGTTGACAGGTGCGTTCAGAGAAGAATACTTCACTTTGTGGAAAGAATTACTTCAAAATTATTTAACTCAGCTTAGAGACTCTCATGAGCTTGTCTTGTATATACCAGAAATGTCGTCGTCTTGTGGAAAAATTTTCCTTTCCAGAGGAAATACTCATTTTTGTTGCCCTCTCTCTGACCCAGCTCACACACGTCTTCCCCAGGCTGTCCTTTACTTTGCGCTTTTCTCATTCCTTGGTTTTTATTATTACCCCGTTGATCATCTCCCCCACATCTCTTTCCTTGCCCTTTACCACAGTGACTTTTCAGGCCTGCTCTCCTCCACTCTGCTTTACCATGTCCTCTTTGTTCTCTCTCTCTCTCCCATTAGGCCTGGTGTTTCCTGAATAAGTGTAGGCGGTAGAGCAGAACTAAACTCTGTTCCAGTCCAAGCTACACGTCCCTAGCTCTGAGCTAGGCACTAGCAAACTAAACCTTTTGCTCGCTCTCATTGTGACAGCTTACCCTGGATTGTTGGGAAAGAGGTTTTATAATATTAGCAATGATTCAATACCTGTAATAATCATTGAAATAAGAAATGTGTTTTGTGTTTTTTTTAACGTTTAATGAGCACCTGCTGTGTATAGGTGTGTATAGGTACTAGTTACGACTGGAGGCTGGCCCCACAAGAAGTGGGGAGTGTAGGTTATGGAGTTTTAAATGATGAAGCAATACAGCAGTGTGTTGTAAGGTCCAGGTTGTACAGTCTTATTAGAACGTGATCTGCCACTGCGTGGAGGGCCAGGGAAATGTAATGAAGTTGTTGTACACATGAAAATTTGCCATTTTGTACAGAGATGTTAACACGAATCCCAGTTGTCTGTCAGTCTTTAGCATTGCTTTTTATTAGTTTACCGGAAAATGCCACTTGACCAAATCACTCACGCCTGTGTAACAAAATAGACTTAAGACAGTATTCTGTAAAGACCATCTATCTAGTATGGCTAATAAAATAGGAGAGAGGGCCAGTGAGGAAGATGAGGGTGCTGGCTGTGTAGGGGGTGCTCGGGCTGAGCATTAAATTTGACTTCGTGCTTTCTAGCCTCATGACAAAGGGGAAACTTGATAAATAACTTAATTCTCATTATCCTAAAAGAAATCATAGAAGTATAATGATTTTCCTAGCACTGAAGTAAAAAAAGCTTTCCTGCTTGAAATCTTATATAAAGGGCATTGAATATGATGATATATTAAAGTGTCCCTTAGAGTTAAGATGTTAAGATGTTTTTACACAGCTAGTTCTGTTAAGAACTTTAGAAAAGCTGAAAGCATAACATAAAAGCTTATTTTGGAGAATTATTTACTATCGTCATACTTGTGGGTATTTTAGCTGTTATAATATGTATTCAGAACTGAATCAAGCAATTATTGTCTCTTTTATTCTCACTTCTTAGAGGCAGTACGGCCCAAAACGCCACCTGTCGTAATCAAATCTCAGCTTAAAACTCAAGAGGTAATACAGCTTTACATTATACCTAGCGGGTTGATGACTAGAAATGAAGTAAATCTGTGTTAGCTAACTCAGATGCCATTTAAAACGACTTAGGAGTACGGGTCTTATCTGTTGTGAATAGGAGGCATCCGGGGCTTGAATAGTCAAGACTCTACAGCTGAGACATGAGCCGATTTACTGGCATAAATAATTCTAGATGTGCTCACCAGGGATTAGATAGAATGATTCGAGTGATCTAAACTGAGTAAGAATAATAGACTCAGGTGGTAACTCACTCAGTTACCAAGCAACACGCGAGTTAGAAGGTTGAAGAGCAGTGATCCTTCTGTCTTACACCTCTCAGAGGAAGGAAATGAAAATGACGCTGCTTTAAATTGTGAGAGGACTATGACAAGAACTCTAGCACATAAATGTCACTTAGACAGCCGCTTCCAGAGCTCCTTTGTTGAATTCCAGGATGAGGAAGAGATTTCGACCAGCCCGGGTGTTTCTGAGTTTGTCAGCGATGCCTTCGATGCCTGTAACTTAAATCAGGAGGATCTGAGGAAAGAAATGGAGCAGCTCGTGCTTGACAAAAAGGAAGAGGAGACAACTGTGCTGGAAGGTAAAAAACCAAACCAAGCCAGAAAAACTGTTCTTGCCCCCAATTCCTAAGTTGATTGTAGAAAATTGTTATTCTGAAGCAAACATGCAAAAATAAGTTGTATAGGGGCCCTGAGTTTCTGTTAATGGTGGTGGAATAATTTGGAAATGGATAGTGGTGATAGTTGTACAACATGATGAACGTCATCAATGTTACTGAATTGTACCTGTTAAAAATGTTGAATTAGCTCCTCACGGGAAGGTGGATTCCGGTCATCATGACCAGACCTCCTGTCCTCTGCCCTAAGCATGAGCAGAAAAGGACCAAAGGGGTTTGGAGTCTGGTTTGACCTTAGCTCCTCTGGTGAAACCCTCTCCAGCCCCACCTCCATTGTCGAGGGGGAAACCAAGACCCAGGAGGTTAAGTGGGCTGCCCAAGGCCCCTCAGCTCCAAGGACATGTGGCCGGGGCAGGGCGAGATGTGTGTGCACCATCCCTGTGGAGAGGCTGCTCGCCAGCCTTCCGTTCTAAAGGCTGGCATTTGCCTGGGTGTATATGTGTGAGTAGAAGGTTCCTTTGCCAGCTGTTGTGGACAGCAAGAGCATCACTTAAATTACTAAAGTAATTTAAAAAGGAACCAAAGCAAGAGGGACACTGCTTTCTGTGGCACATCAGGGCAAGTTCCTGGCTTTCTACTGATGGAAAGCAAATGTCCCATAGTCCTCACCACACAAAGAGCGTGCCGTGAAGCCCTCTCAGGTACGCGGTGCCTTCAAGAAGCCAGCTGTTCCCACGGTGGTGGAAAGAGCAGTGGTTCATTCAGCTAACTCCACCAGCTGGAGGTCCCACGAGAAAACTAGCCTCCCAAAGTTGAGCCTGAAACCCATTTCCACACTGTGAGGAGACTCTGGAGGAGGGGATTCAGAAGAAAGGAGGAGCTGGCAGGGAAAAGGGAAGCAAGTGGGAAGTGTAAAACTGGGCTCTCCAGCCACATGTCTGTGGCTGTCAAGCCGTGTGGTCTTGGGTAAGTCACTTAAATCTCTAAGCCTCCGTCCCCACGTCTACAAATGTGTGGAATAGTGGTATCTGGTCCATGGGATGTTCTAAGGATGAAAAGAGTGATATACAGAAAGCATTTAGCCCAGTGCCTAGCTCAGTATGTGCTCAATAAACGTTAGCTGTTTTTGCTATCATCATCATCATCATTGGTTGTGGTAAAAATTAACTTGCTACCAAATACTAATTATCAATTATTTAAATAGAAGGAAAAGCAGAGACCTAGGTAAAGCAAACTAACATCCAGAATTTACTGACGACATATAATACCTTTTCTTCTACACTAACAACAAATTTCTCTTTGGTCATTGTTAAAACTGGTTCCATTTTTCTGAGCATACATGGTGATGAAGTCTGATACATTAAAAATCACAGGACTGACATACGTAATTAAAGTTGACTGAAGTGTTAAGACCAGCATTATGAGTTCACAAAGAATCTTTTCCTTCTCATTTGTTTCTTTCAGATGATTCTGCAGATTGGGAAAAAGAGCTACAACAGGAACTTCAGGAATATGAGGTGGTGACAGAATCAGAGAAACGAGATGAAAACTGGGATAAGGAAATAGAGAAAATGCTTCAAGAGGAAAATTAGCTGTTGCTGAAATAAGCAAATAATCCCTAACATTCTAGGTGTCCAGACTCACTGAACCAGAAGGCAGAGAAGACTATAATTTGATTGAAATTCAGAATCGCTTCAGCCAGCATTATTCTTTTTTCAAGCTGAAACTTGCCTCTTCTACTTAAAAAGAAAACAAATCTATCTAGAACAGTTATCCTAATAATCAAAAAGGGATGTTTAACATAATATTTCTTTAATATAAATCTAGTTAGACATGTCATTATAGTCGGTATGGGTATCTGTCACAGAAACACAAGTAAAATCTTAGAGCTTTGTTTTCTGTGAGGTCAAAAAATACAACAATTTATCCTTCAATTCTAGTTTTGTAAACATTTGTACTCCTTGTGATTTCTTTGATACGTGGACGTTAACATGCTAAATTGATTACTGTGAAAGTGACGAAATTAAACCAAAGAGCTTCAGAGGAAGTACTTTCAAAATTATTTTCTTGATAGTTTCTAAAATTCCATGTGGCAGCCAAAAGATAAAATAAGTATGTCGATTTTAATGGTCTGAACATCACAATTTGACATTAAGAAATAACTGTGCAAAAACACTTGTTTTTCTTTGGGGTTTTACTTTTTTTTTAAAAAAAAAACTATACCACATTTAGTAATGTTTTCCTAAATTTCATGTCACGATTTTTGTAGAAAGCAGGGCCTTCCATCCTTTTTGTATTAAGGACCTTCAGAAGCCTGTCTACTTCAGTGTCTCTTGTTTAAATCATCACCACGTATAAATGTTTTAGCTTTGTTTATCTTAATTAAACGGTCAGTCTTTCTAAGGTTGTGTTCTTCTGAGTACAACAGATGGAGCTTTATTGATGAATCCTACTTGTATTCTGCTACACCAGCAGGCACGTGTTCATAGAATATGATGATTTTTAAAAGACCAAGGTGCTTAATGTCAGAAAACTTCTGAAGCATTTGCTTCTTGAACCTTATTTCTCTGGGAGCCTTTATTTCATAAAGGAGAATAGAATTCAGAAATTTATAAGAAAAATGTACATATGCATATTCTTAGCCCCGTAAAAATGAGTCTGTCCTCTGGGCCAAGATACAGTCAGCAAGAGAACTGGGCCCAGGGCCAAGCATTGCTCTTCGGTTCAGTTACTCGTGTGTTCTGTGAAACCACAGGCCCCGTTATCACGTGCTTCCACTTGCAGTACCACAGTTGGCCATTAACTGAGTTTGGGTTCAGAGACGATGGTGACTGGCAACTTCTGAAATACTCCCATTGACGGGAAAAGTTGTTTTCATAGGGTTTCCTGGATGAAAAGAGACCTGTTAAATGTGCGTAAGTAGCTACAATTCCGGGCTGCAAACAGATCAGAACATGACAGTGCCGGGCACTTAGTATGTGAAATTCTTACTGATGCATGTTGAAGGAACACAAGAGCTTCCAGAAAAAGGAACAAGCCTAAAATGACAGTTGAAATGCGGTACAGCTGTTACTAACAATTTTGCATGGTATGCGTTGCATTTAAAAACAACCTAATTGCCTACTGCTCCATGAAGATGAAAGTGAGCCCAGATTTTACACAGACCATCAGAATATAATAATGCTGTATTTTCATGGAGTCATCCAGGAGTGAAATGTTCTGCTTTAGTAAATTATACAGGTAACTGAAGTGTGATTCCTTTATTAAAGGTCAAGGTAATTTGTAACCATGTTGGGTGGGAAGTTTCTAAGTATTTAGTACATGCCTGGGGGTTAGCCAACAAGATATATAAGCCTAAAAATATACAAGCCTTATAAAGTGAAACAACATATTTCATCACGCGATGGGTATTGTACCTTGCTACTCAGTGTGGCCTGGGAACCAGCAGCATCAGCAACCCAGGGAGCTGGCTAGAAATGCAGAGTCTTGGGCTGGCCCCAGACCTGCTGAATCAGTCTGCCTGTTAACAAGACCCCCATGAGACTGGACTGGACATTTCGGTTTAAGAAGCGCTGCTCTAATACACAAATGCTTTCCGGGCAGCTGAAGGTCTGGTGCTTTTTGCTTCTTACCCTTCCACGAAATGTCTTTGGATAACTGTTCTGCTAGTTGGTGTTACAGGTGTCTCCTCTGATGTTGCAGTTGTCACCTACTGCTGACTCCCCCTTGCCACCCTACCACAATTAAGATGGACTAAGTTTCTAGGGAGACAATGAATAAGCTTGCTAAATCAGACATTTCTGATATTGCACTTTTCAAAGGAAAATGACTACAGGGGCTGCTTCTCTTCTAGGAGGTTCTTTGACAATCATTTTGCATTGTTCACCAGCTTTCACTTAAGTGATTGGGCTGGATCAGCTGATGTGACTTGAAGTCTGATGCTGGCTGCAGAGGTGGTACCCGTGTTTGCTGTACTTATACCCAGGAAGTCAACCAAAATAATATTCGCGGTGACAGCAGCTTATAGCAAGCAAGTAAATCCTCGGCTGGCACTGCCAGTTGAGCCAAACGTTTTTCTCCACTACAGCAAGCTCAGTTACAATGTCAGATACTCCTTATACTCAAAAGTGATGACTTACACAAAGTGGGAAATCTCAATTTATACTTTTTTGAGAATTTAAAGTAGAGAAGCTTAGCTTTTCAGAGAGAAAGCAGCATTTATACTCGGACTCAGTGATTTAAGATGCCTTATTATAACCAGGATAATTTTTCATAATAAAAATGGTTAAAACTCTATGGGGCAGTTCTACTGTGTCTCACGGGGTCACGCTGAGTCGGAATTGACTTGACGGCAATGGGTTACCAAAAAAGAAAAAAAAAAAAAGATCACATCCAACTTGCACTGTTTGATTTACCTCCTTCATTGCTTTTGGTATAAAAACCAGGGCTCTGAATGTGCTTCTGTAACTTAAATAATTTGATATGGTCACTCCTTCTGGTAATAGATTTTTTAAGTAAAGGTAAACATTTTTCAATTATGAAAACTAGATGCATTAAATTTTAGCAAAATTTTTTACTTTTTTAAAAATGGTGGAAATTTTGATATGGTTTATAATCAGTTTTCTTGTGAGAAAGATGGGCCCTTTTAGTGAATGATTACTTCCACCGATTACACTGATAAACGAAGAAAATAAAATGACAAAATGCATGTTACAGTATCAAAAAGATGTGCTTAGAAAATTAACAAGTCATGATATGACCAATATATAGTCATGAAGCTTTAATCACATGCAGTTATATTTCTCTCAGATCATCAAATGATCTGGTTTTCACACTAAGGGATTTGTTTAGGTAAAACCATTTAGGATTTCAGTCGTTAAGCTGATTTTTTTAAACAGCATTTAATAGCAACGCATCCCAATTTACTTGCAAAACGAAAAACTACATTACACTTTGTTCTAGCTAATACGTCACTTTTAGTGGGAAGGTATAAATTGTAATGTTTTTTTCCTAAATAAAGATTCTATTCTAGTAAAAGAGGACCTCTAAGTGTTTCAAAGTGATCTGGTATGTAGGCCCCCATTGTCAGAATTAAAACTGCCTTGAGATGATGTTGAGTTGTAAGAGCACGTTTTACTTTAACTGTACACTTCTCAAATTCAGTGGGTTCATAATAAATAAAAAAAGATCATTCTAACCCACAATCAGTAGGCCCTCTAAGGCTATTGTCGGGAGGTTCCCCACCCCAAGTTGTGTTGTTAGGTGCCCTCTAGTTGTTTCCGACTCACAGCGACCCTATACACTGCCCAGTCCTGAGCCATCCTCACAATCGTTGCTATGTTTGAGCCCATTGTTGCAGCCACTGTGTCAATCCAGCTCGTTGAGGGTCTTCCTATTTTTCGCCAACTCTCTACCAAGCATGATGTCCTTCTCCAGGGACTGGTTCCTCCTGATAACATGTCCAAACTACGTGAGACGAAGTCTTGACATCCCTGCTTCTAAGGAGCATTCTGGCTGTACTTCTTCCAAGACAAACGTTTGTTCTTCTGGCAATCCATGGTATATTCCATATTCTTCACCAACACCAGGCAGTGATCATATATATTGATCTATCTGCGTTCTTTCCTGAGAACCATGATGAGCAATGGCTATGCTTTCTGTTAGCTAGAGCTAAAACTCCGCAAAGTTAACCAGCTCTTTTAAGAATTAAGCCCATGACCTATAAAATAGAGCTAACAGATCAGGCTTTTGGGTGGCTGCTACTAAGTATTCACACTTTAATCACGATGTGCATGTGTGTGTTGTGTTAGGTGCCATCAAGTTGGTTCTGACTCATAGTGACCCTATGTACAACAGATTGAAACATTGCCAGGTCCCGGGCCATCCTCACAATTGTTGCTATGTTTGAGCCCATTGTTGGAGCCACTGTGTCAATCCATCTCGTCGAGGGTCTTCCTCTTTTATGCTGCCCATTAAGTAGGTGATATTATTCTCTGCCATTACTGCACTTAAACAATGCAAAACCCCTATTACAATGAGATAACCACTCGACAACTTTAAACTTCTGTGGACACTTACAGTAGGATATCAGTGGCATATGGGCACTGAGCTATGAAATGCCTCTATGAAATGAGTGTAGCACAAGAATATGATATTGCTGCCACTAGCAAAATTAGCTCAAGTGTTTATTGTTAACCAAATTAAGAGAATACACGCTTGTGAAATTAAGTCATGCAAATAGACAATATTCAAAATCTGGACAACACACGAAAGTAATTTCTAAAAAGGAATACGTGATGGACATCTTAATGTACATGTTACTAACGCTTTTATAAATGGACTGTCTTACGAGGTGCCTCTGGGTGGGTTTGAACCACCAACTTTTCAGTTAGTGTGGTTAGGTGCCATCGAGTCGATTCCAACTCATAGTGACCCATGTGTCACAGAGTAGAACTGCCCCATAGGGTTTTCTTGGCTATAATCTTCACGGGAGCAGATCGCTTAACCATTGCACCATTAGGCACTTAACCATTGCACCACCTAGGAGCCATGGAATCAGGGTAGAGAACAGCAAGTTCTGCCACAATCTAAAACTGATAATCAAAAATAGTGGTATATTATTGTGAGCTATGGAAGCAAATAGATGAAAGTGGCAAGCGTGTAAGATGGAGGTTCCTGAGAAGTGGGAATCAGGATGCAGAAGGGCAGTCGGGAGCCAGCTGTTGGAAAAGCCTTGTGTAATTTGATTTCTAAAATTAAGTACATGCATCATTTAGATTAAAAAAACAATACCTACTTTTGACGAGGGTATGGGGGGAAAGGCATGCAAACGCTGTTGAAGGGAATGTAATTTGTAAAATCTTGAATGGCAATTGGGTAGTAGGGATCAAACTTTTAATTTGCAGAGCATTTAATCCAGCATTTCCACTGTTGGCATTTGTTCTAAGGAAGTCATTTTGATAAGCACTGCTTTGATGATAAAATAGAAAAATTGGAAACCACCTGCATGCCCTACACTAGAATTTCGATTTAAACAAAAGTGATGATTCTGCCATACAATGGAATATATACAAATATTTTAAATGGTAGATTTCACACCCACCAGATGGTCAAAAATTTAAGTCTGAAAATACCAAAAGTCTGTGAGTATATGATACAACAGGTATGTTGATATACTGCTATACAGTATATACACTTGTACAGTCAGGAAAAAAGAGAAAATTGGCATTACTTAAATGAAAAGTTGAATATAGACTGTTCTTTGACCCGCAATTCCTGCCCTACCAAAACAAAACAAAACCCATTGCCATCGAGTTGATTCCAACTCATAGCGACCCTATAGAACAGAGTAGAACTGCCCCATACGGTTTCCAAGGAGCGCCTGGTGGATTCAAACTGCCGACCTTTCTGTTAGCAGCTGTAGCTCATAACCCCTGCGCCACCAAGGTTTCCAGTTACTGTCCTAGGGAGTATAAAATGGCATAAAGACTTATGGAAAAAAAAATAGCATTGCTTAGTAAAGTGGAAGATAAATATTATACGCTATGGCATGTGCACTGGTCGATGTGCAAGAATGTTCATAATAGCATTGTCTGAGTGGCCTTAAGGAGCCCCGGTGGTGCAGAGGTTAAGAGCTCGGCTGCTAACAAAAAGGTCGACAGTTTGAATCCATCAGCCGCTCCTTGGAAACCGTATGGGGCAGTTCTACTCTGTTCTATAGGGTCGCTATGAGTTGGAATCAACTCGATGGCAACGGGTTTTGTTTTGTTTTGGTAGGACAATTCTACTCTGTCCTATAGGGTCGACTCGATGGCAGTGGGTTTTTTTTTTTTTGAGTGGCCTCAAACTGCACCCAACCTTAATGTCCATCAACAGTAGAATGGAACTAGCACTACAACATAACACCTTAGTGAACAGCAAAGAACACCAAGAAACAATAGCTACACAATAATCTCACAAAAACGGTGCAAAAAAAACAAGCGAACAGAAAGACTATACAAAGACATCAAATACAAGTGCAGTTAAACTACATAGGATATTGAACTGCCATAAAATTTAGTTGCTCTATGAATTACAGAAAAAAATGAAACAAATCCTGCTTGAAGAAAAGATAAGGTCTAATATTAGACACAGCAATATAGACCCTGTATAAGCAGGGTCTCAAAAAAATTGGCTTAAGACTCAAATCAGTTCCTCTCCACGGAAATCTTTAGTAAAAGGCGAAAGACTTATGCGATATGAAGAGAAACCAGAGTATACCAGCCAGCTTGGAGTGCCAACTGCCAGGTAGCTGCTACTCCTTGTACACTGAGGGTAGAAATTAAGCCCAATTCAAATACCTGCTGCAGCTCTTTCAATCAATTGTGTAAAGAAAAATCTCATTCTTTGAAATAATAGTTTTAAAGGAAACGTAAACTTTTTTAACTTGAATATCTATTGTTCGCAGTGCACTATGGTTATGCAAATGAGAACATGAGTCATCCCCTTGAACTTCACTCTGTAGCTCGGGGCAAAGCTGCAGCCTTCCTGGCAGGGGAAAAACCCAGTCCTCGTTCTACCGGGGAAACTGATCAGATCTGTTGGGTTCACTGGGGCTCAGAAAGTGATTTCTTTTGGCTAAAGGATTTTGTTGGCTGCTTACAAAAATGATGTCAGAATTCTATATTTGACGTGAAAGAAGGTTCACAATATAATGTTAAATGAAAAACAAAGGGCAAGTTACAAAAATATATTGAATATAATTACACTTCGTTTTCTGAAAATGCACATGTTGTGTGTGTTGGACATGTATGTTGTTGTAGGGGAAAAACATCACAAAGTTTAGTAAAACAAAAAGAAAGTTTTATTTGGCGTATGTTCAAAAAGGCAAAAGTGGGAAACCAACAAGCGTGCTGCTAGAGCCGTGTCTGGCGGAGTTCAGAGACCATTACGGAATAGGCGAGAATGGGAAAACGAACAAGCATGCTGCCACAGCCCTGTCTGCCTGAGTCCAGGAACAGTTACAGAGTCATCAGTATATATTAACATTACAAATGGGCAAGGCCACTGAAAGCTTTGCCTTTTCACAGATTGGCTAGAAACTGTGATCCTACATTGTGAATTGTCTACCTTAACAACCATTGGTACGAGTTTCAGTAACGACAGTCAGGAGGGTCTTCATTGGTCCAACAAATCTCAATTCACTAAATGCCAACAGAAAAAGGTAAGAGTGAAAAGTCCTTTGTGTTGTTTGATTGGCTTTATGTGAAACGTTCCCTAAAAGATATTTTCCAAGATTATTTTAGCTATTGTCTTTATACATCAGGGCCCAGTTGATGTGTCCTTGTGAGTCCTTGTGAGTCCTTGTGAGCCCTTGTGAGCCCTTGTGAGCCCAGCTCCAGCTGGGTCACATTCTCTATGTTCAAGGACAGGGAATAATAACTCCAATATTATTTCCTAAATCATTATGCGTTAAAAAAAAAAAAAAAAAGACTGGAAGGCTTACACCAAAATGTTACTGGTAATTATGTCTGGTGGTTGAGATTATGAATGACCTTTTTTACTCTTTATTTTTGTCTAAGTTTTCAGAAATTTCTTCAAATGCATAGAGACCAAAGTTCATTAGTGGTTACCAGGGACTAGGAGGAGGGAATGGGAGTTACTGCTGAAGGGCTGAGTTTCTGTTTGGGGGGATGAAAACTTTGTTAAAAATAATCGAAACTCATCAAAATTTGAACATAAGGTTTATTCTGAGCAGTTATTCTATATGCATATAGGGAGACCATTTTGATTCCAGAAAAAGCAAGTGGCTCCAAGAAACTAGGTACAATGGGACTTACAAAGAGGAGAGGAGAGAGAAATAAAGAAGACCAACCATTGGCTAATCTTAACAAGACTGATTGAAACCTGCCCTCCCCCTTTTAGTGAGATCAAGGGATAGCAGTTCAGGAGCCCCTTCACCTAGCCATATCTTTTGAAATTCAAATTTTGTAAGCCTGGCTCCCAACAGGAAAGATAGGATTTGCAATTTCTGGTGAAAGAAAAGTGCTGGCAGATTCATTTTGGTCTGAGATTTCTTTAAATATTTTGTTTCGTGAGCAAGAAAACCCCCAAATCAAAGCAAGATATCTGCTATCAGTTTCTCTCTTTGGCAACTACTGGAAATGGATAGAGATGATGGTAGCACAATGTGGTGAATGTAATTAATGTCACTGAATTCTACACTCAAAAATAGGTAAAAATGGCAACTTTTTGCTATATTTTCACCGCAATAAAATTAATTCTTAAACAAAAACAATTATTAATTAATTAATTAATGATTAGGATATGAATAATATTCACATGGAAATAATAATGTAAAATAAAAAATGAACCCATTGCTGGCAAGTCCATTCCGACTCATAGAGACCCTATAGGACGGAGTAGAACTTTCCCACAGTGCTTCCAAAGCTGTAATCTTTACAGAAGCGGACTGCCACATCATTATCCCTCGGAGCAGCTGGTGGGTTCAAACCACTGACCTTTCTGTTAGCAGCCAAGCGCTTAACCACTGCACCACCAGGGCTCCATGTAAAAAGGATAATTAACAAAAATAAAATATAACTATGTTGAGAGGGTGCTGATGGGCAATGAATGTGGTGTGCAAACACACGTGAAAAAGTATCAGACCTTCCTCCCCAGAAGCAACTCCACGTATAATATATAATATGATTTAGGAAAGTCCAAAATCACAGTTGTCTAAACTGGATGCTTATTTCTATCTCACATCAATGAAATCCAGAAGAAGGTAGAGCAAGGCTCCACGTAGTTGGGGACTTAGACTCCTTCCAGTCCACTGCTGTGGAGTTGATTCTGACTCAGCGACCCTGTAGGGCAGAACAGAACTGCCCTGTCTTAGTTATCTAGTGCTGCTATAACAGAAATACCAGAAGTGGATGCCTTTAACAAAGCGAAATTTATTCACTCACAGTCTAGGAGGCTAGATGTTCGAATTCAGGGTGCCAGGTCCAGGGAAAGGCTTTCTCTCTCTGTTGGCTCTGGGGGAAGGTCTTTGACATCAATCTTCCCCAGCTGAGGAGCTTCTCGGCGCAGGGACCCCGGGTCCAAAGGACGCGCTATTCTCCTGGCTCTTGTTTCTTGGTGGTATGAGGTGCCGATGTTTCTCTGCTGGCTTTTCTCTTTTATATCTCAAAAGAGATTGACTCAACATACAACCTAGTTTTGTAGATTGAGTCCTGCCTCATTAACATAACTGCCTCTAATCCTGTCTTGTTAACATCATAGAGGTAGGGTTTACATACAACACATAGGAAAAATCACATCAGATGAAAAAACGGTGGACAATCACACAATACTGGGAATCATGGACTAGTTAAGTTGACACACACTTTTGGGGGGGACACAATTCAACCCATAACGTGCCCCATAGGGTGAACCACCGACCTTGCGGTTAGCAGCAGAACACTTAACCACTCCTCCACCAGGGTTCCTTCTCCAGGGCTCCTAGAATACTTACCTGCCTTCAAGGGCCACAGGCTGGAGAAAGGGGAGAAGAGGCAAATGGCGCCACCTGCTGTCCTGTAAGGGGGTTTCCTGGAAGTAGCCACACCGCTTTCCACTTGCACCACTTTGATCAGAAGGGGGCTGGAAAATACAGTCTTATTCTCGACACTCACGTGCCCAGCTAACGTTTGCAGTTTCTTTTACTAACGAAGAGGAACGAACTGATCTGAGAGTGGGCAGCTAGGGGTTTCTACCATGATCTAAAAGTGAAGATCACAAAACAGCTTTTTAAAAAGCCTATTACTATAAAATATAAGGAGCCCTGGTGGCAGAGAGGTTAAAGCGATCCACTGCTAACTGAAAGGTCAGCAATCCCAAACAACCAGCAGCTCCGGGGGAGATAGATGTGGCAGTCTACTTCCGTAGAGATTTACAGCCATGCCGACTCATGGCGACCCCATGTGTATCGAAGTAGAACTGCACTCCATAGAGTTTTCAATGGCTGATTTTTTGGAAGTAGATCGCCAGGCCTTTCTTCCTAGGCACCTGTGGGTGGGCTTGAACCTCCAACCTTTCAGTTAGCAGCCGAGCACATTACTCTTTTGCACTACCCAGGGATTCCAAACAACACAGAGAGAAAGTTTAATAAAATTAGGAATGATAAAGTATTGCAGTCACAACTGGCTGCCTTTCCAACTTCAATGATATTAATATATATATGATATCAGATATATATTATATATGATCACATATATAAACCAAAAAACCAAATGCATTGCTGTTGAGTCGATTCCGACTCATAGCAACACTATAGGACAGAGTAGAACTGCCCCATAGAGTTTCCAAGGCTGTAAATCCTTACAGAAGCAGACTGCCACATCCTTCTTCCGCGGAGTAGCTGGTGGGTTTGAACTACTGGCCTTTTGGTTAGTAGATGAGTGCTTAACCACTGGGCCACCAGGGCTCTAATCATATATATACGAATATACGTACTCAAAACATATTCTTGAGACAGAAGGGTAAATTTGAAAATGGACTGGCTATTGGATAACACTAAGGAATTGTTAAAAAGTTAGCATTGATAACGACACTGTTGATTATGTCCCTCTGCCATTCTGACTGCTCAACCCCTCCCCTGGGGACTTTCCTCCCAGGCCTCCCCATGATCCAGCCACTGATGAGAAAAGCCTGGCACAGCTGGGGGCCTCCAGGATCCCTCTAGCCGGAAGTTGAGCACCTGTTCTGAGCAGCTGCACTCATTGTTCAATATCTTTCATGTCACCTGTGCTGGTCATTATGCTTTTGTCTCTGAACTTCAAACCCACCCTTCCATGCTCTGCTTTGTGATGCTGGGGCTGGGACTCTTCAAACGTTTCTCCTTTGTGAGCGGCTCCCTGTGAGGCTCTGCCATTAGGGGGCGCTAGAGGGAGACTGGAAGGCACGGGGAGGGAGAAGGAACTTGTTCCTTCTGATTTGTTTCTCCATTTTGTCAGCATGCACAGCCCTAGTGTTGCAGCGGTTAAAGCGCTTGGCTGCCAACCAAAAGATCGGTAGTTTGAACCCACCAGCCACTCCACGGGAGAAAGATGTGGCAGTCTGCTTCCGTAAAGACTACAGCCTTGGAAACCCTAGGGGGCAGTTCTACCCTGTCCTGTATGGTTGCTGTGAGTCGGAATCGACTTGACGGCAGTGGGTTTTTGTTTTTGTCAGCGTAAACTCAGCAACTGGTCTTCACCAGGCCACAGTGAGTTTCAGCAGTCGCAGTTGATTCCGGTTTGCAGTTTTCCCCCAGAACCAACCTCACTGTGCCCCTCCAAGACCCCAGCACCAGTCAGCCAATGCCCCTCCTCAGAGGCCTGGGCCCCTGGCCCACAGGGCCTGTCTTCCAAGCTTGTCAGTCTTAATAATTCCAACCTCTTTCCTTTTTGCCTCCAGGCCTATGGGTAATAGCTATTTCCAGAAATTGCTACTTTAGTCTTCCCTTTTTTGCCATTTCAGTTCTCCATCACATGGGTTAACAATTTTTTATGTTACATTTTCTCTGTGAAAATAAATGTGTTGTTTGTCTCCCGACAGGATACTGATTCATAACCTGTAGACAGTGATTCATTATATTTTCTTAATAGCTTTTTGTAGGCCTGAAATATTTCATTATAATTTTTGATATTTACCATATTAATTAGCAGCAAAAAATGTAAGATACCTAGGAATAAATCTAACAAAAGATGTACAAGCAATGTAAGGTTTAAAGAACACCTAAATAAATGGAAAGATATACTATATTCATGGATGGGAAGACAAAATATCCCTAAAGATGCCAATTTTCTCCAAATTAGATCTTAAAGGGGGCTTTGGAATCTGTATTTTAATATCTCAGATGAATATGAAATGTGTGAATCTTAGACAAACTTTGGAAATCACTGGCAAAGAAGGATAATATTTCAAGTCAGAAATATTTTCTGGAGTCAAACTTAACATTTACGTAGTGATTTTTCAATAGAGCCCAATGCACGACTCACAAGTATTTCCTATTTTTCTTTCCCATTGTCTTTATACATAAATACAACTTCCATTTCCCTGAAAGTCTGTAATGATAGCTGACACTTGGGGAAATAAATAAGAGCAAAATTAATGAATGCCCATGCTCTGAAGTATGCAGTATGTGTATTTGAGTTTTTGAAGTGCACATACTCCCCCAATATTCCATATATGAGGAGAGTTTGTATTTTAAGTATCCTCTTCCTGACAGCACTGGCACCCCAGTTTGTGGCAGTCTAATAATACATACCACAATCTGCCATCAATTTGCCTGAGCAATCTGAGTATAAAATAGAATAATTTTCTAAATCTTTCTGTGCGGTGTGATAGATAGCTTTTATATGTTCTTTCTCACCAGGGTCTTGAAACTCTCACCAGACAACTAGGTGGGACTATGCAAGTAAGGTGGATGGCACCCTTGCGGGGGTGGCACCATGCAAGTAACGTGGGTATTGGTCCGTTTTGCCGCTAGGCTTAAAATTAACGATCCCAGAGGCAGAAAGGGGGGACCTTACTACCAAGAAAGAAGGGCTAGGAGTCGAGCGTGTCCTTTGGACCCAGATCCCTGTGCTGAGAACCTCCTAAACCAGGAGACAGAGAGAGAGAGAGAGAGAGAGCTGTAACATGGTGAGAAGCAGTGGCATGGAAACAACGGCAGCAGAGGCAGCAGAAGCAGGAGACCAGCAGGAGACAGAATGGTGGGCTTCCCAGCCCATGGACCAAGGTGGTTACAGTGGGTGTGCCAACCCACGGAGTGAGAGAGCTGAGCACCTTCAGGCTGAGGCTTGCTGGCAGAGTAGGGTGCCTCTGGGCACTTATTGTTGGAGCTAAAGAGCTTTGTAACATTGCGCAAGTAGGGCAGAGGCCAGGCCAAGGGGCTGAGGGGCTGAGGGCCAGAGAGAGGCCTGCAGGCACAGCTGAGAAGAGGTTGTTCTGTTTGAAGAACTGTATCCTGAATTGTAACCTGTTACTTCCCTAATAAACCGCGTAACTGTTAAGTATGGTTTGTGAGTTCTGTGTGGCCATTGCAATGAATTAGCGAACCAGCAGAGAAGTAGAGTGCCATGGGAAGGGCAGCTGGTGTCAGAATTGGTAAAAAAAAAAAAAAGGCTGGAGAGAGGAGGTCTGTCTGACCTTTCCTCATAGGAATCCGCTTTGGGCTGTTGATGTTGGTAATGATTCTCCTCCCCCCAGTGAAGTTAGAGGAGGTCAGACACTGCCACTGCCACACCATTTTTACATTCTATGTTTGCCAGAAGTGTAGAAGTGTATAGCCAATGCTGAAATTGGCCAAATTCCTATAAGGACTAAAATCAGGGTTAGCTCAGAAGGATGGTATTGGGTAATCTAACCAAACAATACACTCTTTGTTCTATGAAAAGGCAAATACTCCCTTTCACTACCTACAACCCCAATAGCATGCAACAAACATGAAATTCAACTCTTTTGATGAAATAATGGCCTTGGCTGTTTTAAAAGTTAGTAAGAGCTTTTCTTTCTCTGAAAATGCTCTGAGGTGGACAAGTTAAACTAGCATGGCTAATGTCACTCCTATCAACCTTTCTAGACACGGCTCATATGTCCCCTTACACTTTCCTTAAACATCCCCACCACCAGTACAAAAGAAGCCTCTAGAAGTTCCTTTGCAATACTTCTATTTTACAATTTATGCTATTGTTTGCTCTGCGTATGACTGTCCAGTGTTGGGCTAACCTGTGGCCATTGAGTTGATTCTGACTCATGGTGACCCCATGTATTTCAGAGTAGAGCTGCTCCATAGGATTTTCTTGGATCTCGGGGTGGCACAAATGGCTTGCACTTGGCTGGTAACTGAAAGGCTGCCAGTTTGAACCCACCCAGCAGCACCTCAGAAGAAAAGACCTGGCAATCTGCTTCTGTAAAGATTACAGCCAAGAAAACCCTATGAAGCAATTCTACTCTGTAACACATGTGGTCGCCATGAGTTGGAATTGACTCGACAGCACTAGACAACAACAACAATCTTTACGGAAGGAGATCGCAAGGCCTTTCTTCCACAATGTTGACCTGGGAGCCCCTGATTCTAAATTGTGTTATGTCTGCTGTCTAATAAAGTGTTTGGAATATAGCAAGTGCTCAGTAGATGTTTAATTGATGAATGAAAATTCTATTGCCTCCACGTTTATCCTGGAGTGATCGTGGTCCGTGAGGTCTTTACAGTGTTGCTGCAGTGCAATGGATCACTTTTATACGGCCTTTCTAACCATGGTCTTGTAACTCCCACCAAATAACTGGGTGGGACTATGCAAATGAGGTGCTTGTGGGATCAGATAGCTTTCCAATAGTGCCAGGGGGTTGAATAGCTACCTAATAGTACAAATAAGTGCATAGCACCCTTGTAGGGGTGGAACCATGCAAATAGGTGTATGGAACCCTAATGAGGGGATTGGTCAGTTTTGCCATCCTGCTAGGCTTAAAATGAGCCATCCCAGAGGTGGACAGGGGGGACTTCACTACCACCAAGAAGAGAAGGAGCAGAGTGCATCCTTTGGACCCAAGTTCCTGTGCTGAAAACCTCCTAGACCCAGGAGACAGAGAGAGAAAGCTGTAACACCAGAGACAGTGCAAGACAGTGAGAAGCAGTGGCAGAGAAGTGGCGGCAGCAGAACCAGGAGACTGGCGCAAGATGGCGTGGTGGGCTTCCCAGCCCACGGAGTAAAGTGGTTACAGTGGGTGTGCCGACCCATGCAACAAGAGAGCTGAGGACTTTTGGGCCGAGGCTTGCTGGTGGAGTAGGGTGCCCCTGGGCACTTATTGACAGAGCTAAAGAGCTTTGTAACACTTGCCTGAGCAGGGCAGAGGCCGGGCAGAGTGGCCAAGGAGCCAAGAGGTTGAGGGCCAGAGGGAAGGCTGCCTGTGGGTATGGCTGAGAAGAGGCTGTCCTGATTAAAGAACTGTATCCTGAGTTGTTCCTGATCCTGAACTGTAACCTGTTACTTCCCTAATAAACCACGTAACTGTGAGTATGGTCTGTGAGTTTTGTGTGGCCATTGCAACAAATTCTCGAACCCAGCAGAGAAGCAGAGAGTGCTGTGGGAGGGATGGCTGGTGTCAGAATTGGTAAAAATATTGGAGGGTGGAGGTATGTCTGACCTCTGCCTCATAGGAATCAGCCTTGAGCTGTTGATTTTGATTCTCCTTCTCCCTTGTGAAGTTAGATGAAGTCAGATGCCCCCACCATGTCATCATTTTTACAGTTGCCGAGGGACCCTGCCACCAGGAAACTTTCCAAGAGGCCCCATGAAGGGATATCACCTTGGGGAACTGAGGGCTTGGCTTCCATCTGTACAGATTCAGAAAACCGATGCATCAGTGCATCCATCTACTCGGATGTTCTTGTGCTCCATAAGCATTACTGAGGGGCTTCTCTGGGCCTGGCATTTTGCTGGACACTGGGATTTCAGGAGTAACGTGGGCACAGTCCTGACCCTCACCTCCTTGGCCACGTTGCTGGGAGGAAGAGTGAATTAACCAAGCCATTTCACTTAAGAGTAGAGACTGGTATGGCACAGGAAGTACAATGTGCTAGGGATACACACCGCGGGACATCTAAGATACTCTGGGGGCCAGCGGGGCTTCTTGGAGGGACTCTCCAGGGGCAGATCCACATTAACCAAGCTTTTGGGCCTGATCTATAAGGTCAAAATACCCCTCTTCTAATACCAAGCAATGTAAGCGTCTCACAGAATGGAAATGTACTCATATCCCCATTTCCTCCCTGTGGTCAGACCCATGTAGGAAGCCAGATTATAATGGGAAGTTTGTGAGTAAGAAATCAAATAGTTTCCAGTGTTCAAAGACATTAGGTTAGGATAGCCTGGGGTCTCCGTCTCTACTCTAGGGAAAACCTTGTCAATGGGGCCATTAGTTGTGAAGTCCACTTTTTGGACAAGATTCTCTCTGCCGACATCACTTGGATGGGTTCTGCCAGCCTGGCCTTCCAGATTCTCTCCCTTTTCTAGGTTTCCACTCCTGCGATAGACACAGTGCTTCTTAAGATTTTTCAACCCCTTCAATCCTGTTAGAGGGTATGAGGAGGTCTGTACCTGACTCTCAGCAAAGACAGTGTAGTATCATGTGTGAGCTAATTTAAGGGCTGACAATGACCTCACTCAGGACTTCACATTCCAGGGGTGGTCAGCTAACATTGATCAAACAACAACCAAACCTATTGCCATTGAGTCAATTCCCACTCATGGTGACCCCACGTGTTACAGAGTAGAACTGCGCTCTGTTGGTTTTTCTTGGCTATAATCTTTACAGAAGCAGATTGCCAGGACTTTCTTTCATGGTGCCTCTGGGTGGGTTTGAACCGTCACTCTTTAGGTTAGTAGTTGCGTGCAAACCACTTGTGCCACCCAAGGACCTTACCCATTAATCAGAGAGTCCATATTCCAGAAGCAGCCACCACAAATGCTTTGCTAAATAGCAAAATGAAGGTTAGAAATGGGGTTCATTGGTGAAATTAGTAGCTGGCCGACCAGTACAACAGACGTTAGAAATGACTTCATATTGGTGAAATCAGTGATATTCCAGATATGTGGGTTGGCTAAAATATTTGAGACTCTTCCCATCCTTGCATTAAAAGAGTCTAAAAACCTAGCAGGTCTGAAGTCTGTTTTCTTAGGGATTATACTCTAGGCTAAACCTTTAAATGGTCCTGTGTCCAGCTATCAACTCTGAAGATTCCGCTCCCTGATACCGGTTACAGCCAAAGGCATCCTGCCTTTACAATAATGGCCAGTAGGCTTGAGTGAAACTTTCATGCAAAATGATGTTCAGAGCACCTCAAAGGACAAGAGAGCTGGGACATCATTGAGCTTACAGTCCTATGCACTGTTTTGCGCCTGCTTGCTCATGACTGTTTAATAACCATCCAAATAAAGGGGCACATATTCAGGTTATATCCACAGCCCTTGAGAAATCTGGGGAGAATACCTCTTCCCTCCTCTCTCCCGCATTGAGGAGCTGTATTTTCTTGTAGTCTTTACTCTCCTGGAGTCCCTGGGTAGCCCAAATGTTTAAGCGGTGGTAGGCTATCAATGAAAGGTTGGCGGTATGAACCCACCCAGAGGCTCCTTGGAAGAAAAGTCTGGCAATCTACTTCTGAAACTTGGCCATTGAAAACCCTATGGAGAGCAGTTCTACTCTGACACACATGCTGTCGCCCTGAATCAGAATCGACTTAATGGCAACTGGTTTGGTTTTTTGCTTTTTTTACTCTGCTGGCAGGCACAGTTCTTAACAGACAATGATTCCAGCAGCAAAAGTGAGAGCAATTAATGTAGACAGAACACAGTGCGCCCCTTAAAGACGTGGAGATAAAGAAATGACGGCCCTTGAAGACCTAAAAGGGATTCAATAATGGTTCCCAACACCAGTAATGGATCCCAGCAGAGATAAGCAAAGTGCTTCACAGAGCTGATAGTAGCCTCTTTGAAGGTACTGAAGATAACAATCTAAAGAAAGAATGAGTCTATCAAAAATCAGGTTAGTCTGACCCAGGGAAGGAGAGAGTGATGGAGAGCCAGAAAGCCAGGCAGAAGCTATCATTCTTTTTCTCACATACCTTTGGAAGTTATGAATCTCTTCTGCTACACTGTATTCCTTAGAAGCAAGTCCCTAAATCTGGCCCCCATTCAAGCGGAGGGAAAGCAACTCCACCTTTTGAAGAGAAGAGTACCAAAGAATTTGTGCACAGACTTAAAGCCTACCAGGTTGTTGTGCGCCCTCGAGTCAATTTTCGACTCACAGTGACCCTATATGACAGAGTAGAACTGCTCCATAGGGTTTTCTACGCTGTAATCTTACGGGAACAGACCGCCAGGTCTTTCTCCCATGGAGTGCCTTGAAGAGTTCGAACCATCAACCTTTTGGTTAGTAGCAGAGTGCTTAACAGTTTGCGTCACCAGGGCTCCTAAAACCCACCATCCACAAACTAAACCTATTGTCGTTGAGTTGATTCCAACTCAAAGTTAGCCTACAGGACAGAGTAAAACTGCCCCCGTAGGATTTCTAACTTCACAAAGGGGAAGGAGAATCAAGATCAACATCAACAGTCCAAGGCTGATTCCTATGAAGCAGAGGTCAGGCATACTTCCTCTCTCCAATATTTTTTTTTTTTTTTTTTTTTTTTACCAATTCTGACACCAACCATCCATCCCACTGCACTCTCTACTTCTCTGCTGAGTTCAATAATTTGTCGTAATGGCCATACAGAACTCACAGACCATACTCAAAGTTAAGTGTTTTATTAGGGAAGTTGTTGTTGTTAGGTGCCATCGAGTCAATTCCGACTCATAGTGACCCTATATACAACAGAACGAAACACTACCCGGTCCTATGCCATCCTCACAATCATTGCTATGTTTGAGCCCACTGTTGCAGCCACTGTGTCAATCCATTGCGTTGAGGGTCTTCTTTTTTGATCACCCTCTACTTTACCAAGCATGATGTCCTTCTCCAGTGACTGGTCCCTCTTGATAACATGTCCAAAGTATGTGAAATGAAGTCTCGCCATCCTTGCTTCTAATGAGCGTTCTGGCTGTACTTCTTCCAAGACAGATTTGTTTGTTCTTCTGGCAGTCCATGATATATTCAATGTTCTTCTCCAACACTATAATTCAAAGGCATCAATTCCTCTTCGGTCTTCCTTATTCACTGTCCAGCTTTCACATGCATATGAGGCAACTGAAAACACTGTGGCTCCAGTCAGGAGCACCTTAGTCCTTAAAGCGATATCTTTGCTTGTCAACACTTTAAAGAGATCTTTGCAGTAGATTTGCCCAATGCAATGTGTCCTTTGATTTCTTGACTGCACTTCCATAGGCGCTGATTGTGGATCCAAGTAAAAAGAAATCCTTGACAACTTCAATCTTTACTCCGTTTATCATGATGTGGATTTTTGTTTTCCTTATGTTGAGGTGTAATCCATACTGAAGGCTGTGATCTTCGATCTTCATCAGTAAGTGCTTCAAGCCCTCTTCACTTTCAGCAAGCAAAGTTGTGTCATCTGCATATTGCAGGTTGTTAATGAGTCTTCCCCCAATCCTGATGCTGCATTCCTCTTCATATAGTCCAGCTTCTTGGATTATTTGCTCAGCATACAGACTGAATAAGTATGGGGAAAGGATACAACCCTGACGCACACCTTTCCTGACTTTAAACCACACAGTATCCCCTTGTTCTGTTCAAATGACTGCTCTTGGTCTAAGTACAGTTTCCTCATGAGCACAATCAAGTGTTCTGGAATTCCCATTCTTTGCAATGTTACCCATAATTTGTTATGATCCACACAGTCGAATGCCTTTGCATAGTCAATAAAACACAGGTAAACATCTTTCTGGTATTGTCTGCTTGCAGCCATCATCCACCAGACATCAGCAATGATATCCCTTGTTCCACATCCTCTTCTGAATCTGGCATAAATTTCTGGCTGTTCCCTGTTGATGTACTGCTGTAACCACTGTTGAATGATCTTCAGCAAAATTTTAATAGTGTGTGATATTAATGATATTGTTTGATAGTTTCCGCATTATGTTGGATCTCCTTTCTTTGGAATGGGTACAAATATGGATCTCTTCCAGTCGGTGGGCCAGTTAGTTGTCTTCCAAATTTCTTGGCATAGATGAGTGAGCACTTCCAGTGCTGCATCCATTTGTTAAAACATCTCAGTTGGTATTCCATCAATTCCTGGAGCCTTGTTTTTCGCCAATGCCTTCAGCGAAGCTTGGACCTCTTCCTTCAGTACCATCGGTTCTTGATCATATGCTGCCTCCTGAAATGGTTGAACGTCATCCAATTCTTTTTGGTACAGTGACTCTGTGTATTCCTTCCATCTTCTTTTGATGCTTCCTGCATCGTTTAATATTTTCCTTGTAGAATCCTTCAATATTATAACTCAAGGCTTGAATTTTTTCTTTAGTTCTTTCAGCTTGAGAAATGCCGGCCGTGTTCTTAGAGAAGTAACAGGTTACAGTTCAGGTGCGAGAATGCTCAGGATACAGTTCTTCGATCAGGACAGCCTCTTTTAGGCTGTGTCACAGGCAGGCCTCTCTCTGGCCCTCGGCCCCTTGGGCCTCTTGGGCAGGTCCAGGCTCTGCCCTGCTTGGGCAAGTGTTACAAATCTCTGCTGGTAAGTGCCTGGTGGCACCCCACTCTGCTAGTAAGCCTTGGCCTGAAGGCTCTCAGCTCTCTCACTCTGTGGATCAGCACACCCACTGTAACCACTTTATTCCATGGGCCAGGAAGCCTACCATGCTGTCTCCCACTGGTCTCTGGTTCTGCTGCCTCTGCTACCGCTGTTTCTCACCATCTCTTGCCATTGCTGATGTTACACCTCTCTCTCTCTCTGTCTCCTGGGTCTAGGAGCTTCTCAGCATAGAGATCCCAGGTCCAAAGGCTGCGCTCCACTCCTAGCTCTTCTTTCGTGGTGGTAGTGCGGTCCCCCCTTTCTGCCTCTGGGATGGCTCATTTTAAGCCTAGCAGGATAGCAAAACTGACCAATCCCCTCGTTAGGGTTCCATACACTTTATTTGCATGGTCCCACCCTCACAATGGTGCTGTGCACCTTATTTACATTATTAGCAAGTTATCAATCCCCTTAGTGGGCCACAACACACAAGCACATCATTTGCATAGTCCCACCCAGTCATTTGGTGGGAGTTACAAAGACTATGGCTGGAAGGGCCATATTAAGTAATTCATTGCACTGCATCAATGCTGCAAATCTTTATGGAAGCAGACTGCCACATCTTTCTCCCGTGGTAGGTTTGAATTGCTGACCTTTTGATTAGCAGCAGAGCACTTAACCACTGCACCACCAGGGCTCCTTAAAACCCACCATACCCTACATTAAAAAATGTTATAAGAAACAGACCTCTAAAATTCCTATTTCTCCCAGGACCAGTAATACTTACGTTTCTCTTGAGCAACCAGTTTGTTTTTATTTAGTGATGCTGTGAGTCATTCTGTAAATTGTGTTTTCCTCTCTTTCTCAGCTATCAAGAAGCTCAAAATAAAAAAAAGTTGGCTCACCTCCAGCTGTGTACAAAACCTTAAGTCATGTGCTTTATGGATTCAAGTCATCCATGACTGCATCTTATATTTTCTACCCTATTTCACTTTTTATTCTTATTTCTGCATATGCATATATATTAAAATCATGGCATGCTGTATATGTTTACAAGCCACTCCAAATCTCTTGCAGAATGAGAAAGTTTATGAATAAATACAACGAAATATTTTTCATTTCCCTTAAGGCTTGAGGTACTTGCATAATTCTTTTGTTTTCTTAATGAAGATGATTTTTTTTGTTTGATACATATTCATACTCAAACAATACACAACATCTTAAAGTAAAAATACCCCCGAATTCCCACTATCCTGGGAAAAACATTAACATTTTGATGAATATCCTTCTACACATCTCTTTGTAAACAAACTCACAGGCAATTCTACATAAATGGAAATTTCGTTCTTTTTTAAAGCTCACTAAGTTTTTCTAGGTCAATTTTAAAATGCTTATCATTTTTAGTAGCTGCATAATATTCTACTGCACCATAATTTAACTAACTACAGTGGATTTTGACACTTATGTCCCTAGATGGGTTAGGAGAAGCATTACTGACAGATTTATTCTATATCTTGCTGAGACTTTTGCCCTTAAGAAGGTGTCATTCTGGTCTTTACATAGTCTGAGTATGGGTTCATCATCTACTGCCGTGTATGCTCTAGGTTTGAAATTTCAAAGCTGGACTGAGGTGTTCTGCCCAGACAAACAAAATAATGGCACTTTCCCCAAATTTACAGAAAAAATGAAAATTAAATGGATGGAATCTCGGTAATATTAAAATTTACTCTTGCTTATGCTTTCATATTTTTGCAGACTGCCATCACTGTTTTGTATTAAACTCTCGTTTAAAAGAAATAGCATGGGATTTTGCACAAGTTTTCACATTGAATTATTTAAGATACTATGTCAGGATTTCATGGGAGTCTGTAACTTTCAGAAATTCGGTCATTGGAGATCTGGTTACATTAAATGAAAATAGGGAATATTCCTGAGGAACACCCTCACCCCATCACATCAAGGGAAAAAAAAAATCGATTCAGCAAACCGAGTTTATTGAAAAATCTAAGTAACGAAACGCCTGGCGGAGAAAGCAGCATCCATTCAACATTTTTTAGGCGCCAACTAAGAGCAGAGAACTGTGCTAGCCGCCAGGGAGCTGGCCAGGGTGAACGGTACGCGGCCCCACAAGGCAGGAGCTCCGGACACGTACAGGTAATGCTCTGGTGGCGGGACAGGACTCGGGCAGGTGTCCGAGTCTGGAACCTCCAAATGTGAAAGCCATTACACCTCCCCCTTGAAAATCGCGAAGTACTTCCCCTTAGCCCCAAATCATTTGGGCTCTCTGCCGAAGAACAGCAGGTGAGGCCCCCATCTGACGACACAACAAAAACAAAAACCCAACAACCTGTCACTGAGCCAGCTCCTTTCCAAACAGTGGACTACTTCTAAACTTTTCCCACAGGATGATAAAGTAAAACCAAATCCATTGTCGTCGAGTGGATTCCGACTCACGGTGACCCTACAGAAAACCCCACAGGGTTTCCAAGGCTGTAATCTTTACAGAAGCAGACTGCCACATCTTTCTCCCACGGAGCTGCTGGTGGGCTCCAACCGCTGACTCTTCTGTGAGCAGCTGAGCGCTTAACCACTGAGCTACCAGGGCTCCTCTACGGGACGATGAGTACCTTTTGGTAGCGGGACACCGCCCCACGAAACTACAAGTCCAGGTAGGCTGCACGCGCAGCGAAGTGGGTACGCTCCATTCACCAGAACACGGCACTGCACTCCAATCCCTATCCCGGGTTGCGAGCCGTGGCCGCACAGCCTACTGGGACTTGTAGTGCGTTCCAGAGTCCCTTTTCCCCGTCCGCGCAGACTCGCGCGGCCTCTGTCTGCCCTCCAGCCCTGCGGAAGCCCAGCCCAAGCGTCAATGCTCCCCACCCCCATTCCGCTCCCTTCCCTCGGGGCCCAACCTCCTCCGGTCACGGGAGGAGCCTGGTGCGCGGCGATTGGCTGCGGGGGCTCGGGGGCGGGGCGGGGCGGGAGGCCCTGCGGTTCCGTGCCTCTTGTCGGGCTGCTTGTTTGGCTGTTGCCGTCACCTCATGGCGACTCGGGTAGAGGAGGCAGCGCGGGGAAGAGGCGGCGGCGCTGAGGAGGCGACTGAGGCCGGACGGGGCGGACGGCGACGCAGCCCGCGGCAGAAGGTCAGTCCAGGGAACAACCTGGTTGCTGCCGGGCGGGGGAGATCCACGGGCTCCCTTTTTCGGGGGCCATCTCTTCACTCTCCCCTGTTACCTTTAGCCACGGGACGAACATCCGGCCCTCTTCCCTCCTGGGGCTGACGACTGTGGGAGCAGGTGGGGGGTGGGGTGGGACGGCTAGGGCCTGGGGGCGCGCGGCCGGAAGGGGAGGGCAGGCAGGGGGCGCAGCCAGTTCTGTGGGCGCAGGGGTGCGGCGGGGGGGGGGGGGGCGCGCCAGGTGTGACAGCCACGTGCGGTCAGGGCCCCGGCGCCAGGTGTCCTCTCCCAGCCCCCGCCGTCCGTGCGCGCCCCGCGCTGGGCGCCGCCGTCGAGGGGCTGCCTGGGGTCCCGGACGCGCCCCGCTGTCCTCGGGCAGGTGCGCAGGGCGCGCTGGCGAGGCTGTTGCGCAGTAAGATAACCGCTTGGGAGCCGGCGCTGCGCGGCGCCCCCTCCCCCCGCCCCCTGCGTTCCCCGCCACTGCGCGGGTGGCCAGTGGGCCCCGGGCTCCGCTGCACGTGGGGCCGCGGATGGGAAGTGATGCCGGAGCGCCTCGGTCCTGCAGCGTTGGGAGCAGCATCATCGCCTGATCACCTGTCTTCGCAGTCCAGCCTTTTTTCCCCCCATTTAAATTTATTTCGTGTGAATTGTATTATATAAAATATTACGTATTTTGTATATGTTATATGTAGGGTCACTATGCGTCAGAATCCACTAGACGGCACACAGCGACAATGTGTGTGTGTATGTAGTTTGTATGTAAGCTTGAGCTCCTCCTCGACCCTGGCCTTTGGTCTGTTAATCTGGGAGACAGGCTGGACCGTTCCCCTTGCCTTACTTGACCCACGTCAAGTTTTCAGCCTCTCCTTCGATACAGGAAATAGAGACCTCCTCCAGAGTGGAAGAATTACGCTAGGTCTGGAGATCAGTGGGTGGAGTTCGAAAAAGATTGCACAACAAATGGGCTACAGGGTACGGGGCCCAGGAGTGGAGACCTTGCCGGGGAAAGGGCCTGCGAAGATGGAAAACCTGTTTCTTTTTTTTTTTTGCAGTTGAACATATTGAAACGTTCAACTTGTTGGATATTCTCCTTGATCACTTAGGGCTATTTAATGTTACTTAATTATGCATTTGAATACCCTTAAAAATCACTCCTGTATGAAATTACGAAATAATATTTTTCTAATGTGGTTAATGAACTTCAAAAGGGAGAACACAGGGTCTGGTTTGCATCTGAGCAAAGTGTCAAGAAAAAAAAAGAAACCAAACCCGTTGCTGTCCAGTCGATTCCGGTTCATAGCGACTCTATAGACAGAGTAGAGCTGCCCCATAGTGTTTCCAAGGAGCGGCTGGGGGATTCGAACTACCAACCGTTTGGTTAGCAGCCAAGCTCTTAACCACTGTCTGACTCTGAGGTCAAGTATTTTCATGCCTTTCTGCATGAGGATGTTACTACTTCTCAATTATCTCTCTTTTTTTCTCTCTGTCTCTTTGTACTCTGAAAGATCCAGTGCTTGCAGGACTGAAAAAGAAGCTGCGGACCACATACACTCTAGGGATTCAACATTGTCACTTTGGGCACTTCACTTTTTCCCAGAGGGTGGGGAGTCGGTCTCAGTGTTTGGTTTCATAGTTCCCTCAGGGGAGAACTCTGATAAAAAAACCACTGCAATTCAGGACATAAGCTGTCTTTTATGCCGCTGGGATAAGGACAAAAAGTAGTTGAATAAGGAACAGAGGTGTAATCAACTAGCATTTTAAAATACCAAGACAAGAGGTAATGACCCTTTGAGGCTCAGAGCTCTGGTAACAGCTGGATTGAATAACCAGAACCTACTTGCATCTCTGCTGTCTCGTTTTGGTATACTGGACCTCATACCCTTTTCTTCTTTGCTCATCCTTTTCTGGGCATCTTTTTCCTTTTGATTCCTTTCTCTCATTTAACTAGCTGATAAACATGGAATGGAAGCACATGGTAAAACCAGCTGCTGTTGAGTCAGTTCCGACTTATGGCATCTGCATGTATGCCAGAGTAGGACTGTGCTCCATGGGGTTTTCAACAGCTGATTTTTTGGGAGTAGGTTGCCAGGGCTGTTTTTCTGAGGAGCATCTGGGTGGGTTCGAACAGCCAACCTTTTGGTTAACAGCCAACATGTTAAACTATTGCACCAGGGAGGAACTCCAAATACATGGTTAAGTATTAGTTTTGAATTTTCATTTTTAAAAAATTGAGTGAATATCTTGTGTCTGCAAACATCACTGTTAAGTTACTTCCTTATGGCCCCTAATTTTTTATTTCCTCCAGGTCACTGACTTGAAAAAATATCCCTTAATTCTAACCTAACCTATGCCTTCTTTTTCAGGGAGCAGAAATAACATTTAACAAATTGAGTTGTTATTTAAAAACATATTGAAGGAATTAATAGTGATTTTTTTTTTTTTTTTTTGGTCATGGTTTGGCTATATTATTCAACTTCAAGTGAGGAACAATTGGAGATGGGCTTTATTGATTCCCGGTTGTTTTAACTTGGTCAGTCTTGACCTGTTTTTGTTAATTGTGACATTGTTTCTTAACTACATCCATTTGAATGGTCTCCTGGGGTGACTTTTTTCTTCTAAAGTTAATATTATGGTACATTTTCAGGGTTCCCTTAAAGAATTGTCTAAAACTATGCTAATGTGGTAGCCACTAGCCCCATGTGGCTATTTAAATGAATTGCAATGAAATGAATTCTGTTCCCCCATCTCACTAGCCTCATTTCAAGGGCTCAATAGCCAATGTGGCTAGAGACTACTGTATTGGACAGTGCAGATCTAGAACATTTCCATCATTGCAGAAAGTTCTATTGGACAGCACTGGTCTAAAAGGATAGGATCAGCATTGTCATGTACTCAGGATATCTTTTTGAACATCAAGCTCACTCGTATAACTTCTTAAATCCCTATAGAGAATTTATTTTATGAGGTTGATTTTGTATATTGGTTGGGAATGTTAAGAATTATCTAACTACTATTAAATTTATTTTTAGGCACGTAAACCATTTGTAAAGATAAAAATAATATGGACCTAGGCCTAAATTAACAAAGTGTCTTGTAGTTTTTATAGTATCTGTGCACATACATTAACTCTTTCAGTATCACTCAGATAATGTGGAGAAGGCCAGGCTGCTGTCCTTGCCCTCATTTGCAGATGAGAAACTGCTACGCAAGGTCAAGTGATTTGCCCAAGGGGTGAAGCCAGTCTGACCCCCAGTAAGACTTTCATCTACACTACAGTGATAAGTAGTGTAGTAGTGGGTAAATAGTGTGGGTTTGGAGTTAGGACTCTTGGCTGTTCAGCCGTGCAACCTTGGGCAGGTTTCTCAATCTTTCTAAGCCTCAGTTTCATCATGTATAAAGTGGGATGATGCTAATACCTATCACCTAAAATTGTTATGAAGATTAAGAGTTCATGTAGCACATTGGGCACAGTGCGGGGCATGGAGAAAGAATTTTACTTGATTTGCAGGGGAGGATATATAAAAGATTTATTTTTCTTTTGCTTTTAGGATGCTATTTTGTAAATCTGTTTTCTAACCTTACTTTGTATTCTTCCTTCTTCCCAGAACCTCTACATGATAGACATAATGAGGAGAAATCAGGTCAGGGTTTGGCAGGAGTATGTGGGTAGGAAGAAACAAACCATTTCATTGTCTTCTCTTTCTGTCAGAGGATGCCGTGAGCTTCCACTCTTCTGTTACAGTGATTAGATAATAAGAATCAAAAAACAAAGTGATCTTCTATTTGCAAATTGTTGTCAGATTTTATCCCCACACTTCGGTAAATTTCATATTCACATGAACCAAAGGAAAAGCAGTAATGAGAGCAGACAAGATACAGCACCTTCCTCTAATAATGCTACATTTGTATATAATAATATGCCACATTTACTCATTATGTTGTTCCCAGAAGATGTTTTTCATGTTATTTTGTGTGTCCTTTATATTGGTCTTGACTGGAGCAGTTTTGTCTGGAAAAGTATATGTCACACCCAGATGACATAAAACAAGGTGTGTGTGATTTGCTTTTGTGGGATTCTTCATGGAAGTATTCACTGTAATAGGTTTCTTTTAAACAGATAGCTGTTGAGATTTTACACTTTTTGGAGAGTTATGCTTCAGAGGAAAGAAATTTGAGTCCTCACTGTTTTCATGTACTGTGCTAGGCACTTAAAATGTACATGAATTCTAATATCTCCTTAACTCTGCCAGGTAGGTGGTATCCCCTATACAGATAAGTTCAGTCAAGACAAAATAGAACAAAACAAAACCCACACAACTTCCATAAATAGCATAGCTTCTAGTAGGTGAAGTTTGCCTAGAGTCGGTATATACAGGTAGTCCCTGGCTTATGACGGGTTCGTTTCCGACGACAGCTCCATCCTTAATTGGTTCCAATATAAGTCGAATACCTCTTTTTTTTCCTAAGTTTTCATTATTATTGCCTTTTATTATCATTATCTTTATAAACCTGGTAGTGTTTTGAACAGTAAATCATAAAATTGAGTATCTTCAGGTGAACATCTGAGAATAATAACATCAGTAAATTACACGGTATAACATTAATGATAAGATTAAAAAAAAAAAAAAAAAGGTCCTGAGTGCAATAATTCTTCCTAACTCTAATGCTCTAATGTGTCATAAGTCGGGGACTGCCTGTAGTTGTGTAATTGATAGTGCAATGAATGTACTCTGTCGCATGCACAGTTTCTGCTTACCTAGCAGGTTTAACCTAATAGCTCAGATAAATCCCATTGCCTCCTTTTTTCCTTCTCCTGAAAAACTTCCTTTTTGTTTGGTTCTAACATGATTATTAGTAACTTTTAGTTAATATAACAGATGTGACAGTGTGTAGAACACATAAAGTAGTATACAAATTTAATTAGTATTCATCAACATAGAGAATTAGCTATGTTTAACATTTTCCTGGTAGGGCATTTATAGGAGAGAATAAAATAGATCGGGTGATCTTTAAGATCCATTCATACACTGAGAATATATTTTTATGATTCAATCTACTTCCTAGTTGAAATTCTGTTGGCACTTACAACTACTTAAATTTTATTACTCGAAGAAAAGACATAAAAAGAGACCAATGTTGTCTTCCTGTGCTGTGAAAATAATTTTACTAGTATTTATTGCTTAAAGTATTGATTTGCAGTCTGTTACATTTCCAAAATGTCCCCAGAATGGCCCTCACTATCCTCCATCTCCCACCCTTTATTTGCCATGAGTAATATTTACTTGCTAAGCAACCACTTTTTCATTTTTCTTCTTTCCCTATTTGCGGAAAGGTCAAGGTAGAGTGGTTTGGCAAGTAAGATGTACCAGTGGCTTAGAGTCAAGTTTCTTTAAAGAACTTTTGGATGGAAATGTGGGCCGCATTAAAGATGAGAATGTATGTATTTTATAAAATGTCCTTATTTAAATATAAAGTTCTGTGTGCCAGCAATTTCTATTCATTGTATCTGATCTTCTTACAACTTTGGAAGGTTAGATACTATTCATCTCCACTTTACAGAGAAAGAAACTAAGAGGTCAGCCTGCCTATGGGCCACACAGGAGATATAGTAAGTGGTATATGCATATTCAGAGGTTGGGCTCTTTTGGCTTCAAAGCCATTCTATGTATCTTATGCTCTCTTAACACATTTCTTGAGGATAGTAAGGGTCAAAAATATGGTCCTTGTTGAATGTGAGCAAAGCTTGGTGATAGGTAAAATGAGTAATAATAGATTTTGCTAAATGAAAATAAGGCTGGAGTTGGGCAGTTAGAAGGTACTAGAGATCTGGAATCACCCAGGGACCAGGAGAACTTTGAGCCTTACAGACTAAATACCTTTTGTTTCATTCACTTAAGCCCTTGCTTGATCTTCAGATGTGTGATTTAAGAGGTATGCTGCCCTGTAACTCCCTGCAAGGGTACTTTCAAGTGAATTTGGATAAATTGAAAGGTAGAGTGAAATAAGCTGCCTGATGTTTCAAGTGCCAAGTTTACAGAGACCCATTTTAACTTTCGTTAAATAAAGTCCACACAACATGGTATTAACAAAGAGCTAAAGTGGTCTAGATAAGTAGGACAAGTAAAAAGAGAAGGCTTGATGTTTGAAAGGAGCATCATGATTGGTCCAGTTGGAGCCAGGAAAGGATGACTTCATAAAATTGGGATAGGGATGTTCCACTTAGGTAACCCATAAAAGTAGAGGACCATTTTACATGTAGGAGTCTGTGGCTTCAGGATGTTCAATGCGTGACCCAGCCCCTGCCCCTCTGCAAAATAGGTCCGGCCCAAGCATATTGAAATGGCTTTGGCTATTACAATCTTTGGATTTCCTGATCCTTTTGCTGCTAAGATAGATTTGTAGGCTTAATACAGGTATCTTTCAGATTGCAGGTAGTCATTGAATTATAGCTTTAGAGCTAGAAGTGATTTAGCAAACCATGTAGTCCAGCACTCTTTATTTTTATAAAAGAAACAGCCACAGAAGTTAAATGTGAAATTTAATGCAGTCATCCTTGTAGTAAAAGACAAACTATATATACAGTCTAATTTATTACATGTAAAAATACAGTAGTACAACCAAGTACTACTGTGGAGATGAGGAGGCTGAGGAAACTGTATCCTAACTACACCTTTTCCAGACCCTTTTGCTCATTCTTGGCTCCTTAGTTTCTTCTCATTTACCTCTTACTGCCTCTGTGTTCTCTCATCCTCTTACATGCTGCAACAATCACTTTGGATCCCTTTGCTGCCAAGTAGTAGTAGTTGGGACAACTCTTAGAATTTATCTTGCCTCCAGTGTATGTTCCCGGAAAGCCATCATTGCTGTGGCTTCACGCATTTATATTTAGTTTGTAACAGCTTTATTGAGATACAATTCACATGCCATATAAATCACCCATTTAAAGGACACAATTTGGTGAGTTTCAGTATATTCATAGTTGGCGCAACCACCGCCACAGATTTATTTATTTATAATTTATTTTACTGTTGTTGAGAATATACACATCTAAAGATACACCATTCAGCAGTTTCTACACTTACAATTCAATGACATTGATTATATTCTTTGAGTTGTGCAACCATTCTCACCTTTTCTGAGTTGTTCCTCCTCCATTAACATAACTCACTGCCCCCTAAGGTTCCTGTCTAATCTTTCCAGCTCCTGTTGTCAGTTTGATCCCATATAGATAGATCTTAAAGAGCACAATGTTCAAGGCAGATGTTTTTTACTAGTTGAGCTTAACTGTTGTTTGGTTTTAAGAAGACTTACAGAGGATATTTTTGGTTTAAGGTTTAAAGATTATCTTAGGGCAGGTTTTCCGGAGTTCATCCAGCCTCCATGGCTCCAGAAAGTCTGGAGTCCATGAGAATTTGAAATTCTATTCTGCATTTTCTCCCTTTTGAGTAGGATTCTTCTATAGAACCTTTGATCAAAATATTCAGTAATGGTAGCTGGGCATCATCAGTTCTTCTAGTCTCATGGCAAAGGAGGCAGTTGTTCATGGAGGCAGTTAGCCACACATCCATATCCTCCTCCTGCTCCTCACTGTCCTTCCTCTGTTGCTCCACACACATTTTTTTCCTTTAATTTTTCCCATACAAACATTTATACATACATTGTTATGTGACCCTAATTGCTCTCCCCATGCTGTGACAGCACACTCCTCCTTTCCCCCCAATTCCCCATGTCCATTCAACCAGCTTCTAACCCTCTTTGCCTTCCCATCTCACCTCTGGACAGAAGCTGTCCGTTTAGTCTCTTGTGTCTACTTGAGCTAAGAGGCACACTCCTTACAAGTATTACTTTATGTCCCACAGTCCAGTCCAATCCCTGTCTGAAGAGTTGGCCTCGGAAATTGTTTTAGTTCTGGGCTGATAGAGAATCCAGGGGCCATGCTTTCCAGGGTTCCTTCACTCTCAGTCAGACCATTAAGTCTGGTCTTCTTACTAGAATTCGAGTTCCGCACCCCATTCTTCTCCTGCTCCATCAGGGACTCTCTGTTGTGTTCCCTGTCAGGGCAGTCATTGGTGTTAGCCAGGCACCATCTAGTTCTTCTGGTCTCAGGCTGATGAAGTCTCTGGTTTATGTGGCCCTTTCTGTCTCTTGTGTTCTTCATTCTTTACTCCAGGTGGTTGGGACCAGTTGATGCATCTTAGATGGCCGCTCGCAAGCTTTTAAGACCCTAGATGCCACTCACCAAAGTAGGATGCAGAACACACACATTTATTTTTAACATAACCTGGGAAGGACATGCTGTTTAGGATGTTTTAGATAAGAATTTAGTGTCTGCTTTCCATGTCCTAGGTCCATGACTTCGGACAAATTACTTAAAATTACGTTATCATAAAGAATGTTTACTAATCAACCGTAAGCTCGTTCTGAGGATTAAATGAGGAAATATATCGAGTACTGTTGCCATTAGCTTCTGAGTGAGCCAAGAACAGCGAAAGCCAAGGGAAAATGATTTCTTCCAGTTCTGCTTCACCACTTATTTGGGCTATACTGATTGGTACACAGTCACTTAACAAAAAGGGTAAATGAGGCCTACATGTTGGGTGTAATGGGCCAAGGAGCAGGTGGCATTCTTTTCCCTGTTCTCCCACCTGGTCCCAGGGCACTTTTCCTAGAGGTGGATCTGCCTAGTAATTGGTACCAGGGAATAGGCCCCTTGTAGATCATGTTCTGACTGAGTAGACCTTCTATTCTCCCTCTATCCGTGTTCCCACCGCTCCCAGGACAGCAGTTCTTAAACTTACTGGTTTCAATATCTTTTACACACTTGAAAATTCTTGAGAACCCCAAAGAGCTTTTGTTTATATGGATTGTAGCTAAAAATGCTCACTATATTAGAAATTAAAGCAAAAAACTTAAAAAAAAATTTTTATTCATTAAAAAAATGAACTAATGTATAGCTGTATAGCAGATCACCCCAAAACTTAGTGGCTTGAAGCAATATTGTCTCAGTCTCTGTGGGTCAGGAATCTGGGTGTGGCTTAGCTTTGTTCTCCGCTTCAGGGTCTCTCACAAGCTGCAGTCATCTCGAGGCTCCACTGGGAAGGCTCACACTGCAAGCTCACGCATGAGGTTCTTGGCAGGATTCAGTTCCTCATGAGTTGTTGGACTGAGGCCTCAGTTCCTCATGAGCTGTTGGCCTGAGGCCTCCCTTGGTTCCTTGTCTCATGGTCGCTTCATAGGCATCTAACCACATGGCAGCTGGCTTCATCTGAGCTAGCAAGAGAGAAGGAATCATGGGTTTTTGTAACTTAATTATGGGAGTGACACCTCCTCACTTTGGTGGCGTGCTGGTTAAGAGCTACGGCTGCTAACCAAAAGGTCGGCAGTTTGAATCCACCAGGCATTCCTTGGAAACCCTATGTGGCAGTTGTACTCTTGTCTTATAGGGTTGCTGTCAGTCACAGTTGACTCAGTGGCAACGGGTTTGCTTTTTGGGTTCTTCATTACAAGGAAATTGCTAGGTCCAGGCCATACTCAAGGGGGGAGATAACACAAGTGTATGAATAACAGGAGGCTGGGATGGTTGGGGGCCATAGTAACATAAGTAACACTATTTATTTATTTGTTTATTTATTATTGTACTTCATGTGAAGGCTTACAGAACAAATGTTTCTTATGAAACAGAAGTACACGTGCTGTTTTATGACATTGGTTAACAACCCCACAATATATCAACCCTCTAACTTCTCAAACTTTTTTTTTTGGTGAAAATACTCATAGCCAAAGATACACCATTTCAAAAATTTCTACATGCACAGTTCAGTGACATTGACTACGCTCTTCGAATTGTGCTGTTATTCTCACTTAAGATGAAGGTTTACAGAACAAAATAGTTTCTCATTTTAACAGTTACTACAAACGTTCACCTATGACAATGGTTAACAATCTCACAACACATCAACACTATCCTTACTCAACCTTGGGTTCCCTATCACCAGCTTCCTTGTCCCCTTCTGCCTTCTGGCCCTTGTCACTGGACTCCCGTACCTCGTTAGTCTCATTTGGTTTTACAGGGCTGTCCACTCCCAGGCTGAACAGTGAACCTTGGAGGTAACTTCACCACTGAGCTAAAAGGGTGTCTGTGGGCCACCCTCTCGAGGTTTCTCCAGTCTCCTTTAGGCCAGTAAATCTGGTCCTTTTTTTGTGAGTTAGAATTATGCTCTACATCTTTCTCCAGTTCTGTCCAGAACCCTCTGCTGTGATCCCGGTCAGAGCAGTCAGTGGTGGCAGCCGGGCACCATCTAGCTGTACTGGACTCAGTCCGGTGGAGGCCTTGGTAGCTGTGGACCATTAGTCCTTCGGACTAATCGTTTCCTTGTATCCTGTTCTCTTCATTCTCCCTTGCTCCCGAAGGGATGAGACCAGTGGAGTATCTTAGATGGCCGCTCACAGGCTTTTAAGACCCCAGACACTACTCACCAAGGTAGAATGTAGAGCACTGTCTTTATAAGCTGTGTCATGCCAACTGAGCTAGATGTTCCCTGAGACCACGGTCCCCACAGCCATCCGCCCAGCAGTTCAGTCCCTCGGAGTTTGGATGTGTCTATGGGGCTTCCATGACCTTTCCTTGTACAAGTTGTGCTAGTTTACCCTGTATTGTGCACTGTCTCACCCTTCACCCAAGATACCACTTATCTATTGTCTATTTAATATTCCCCCCACCCCACCCCTCCCATCCCTGGTAACCAACAGAGATTGTTACATTTTGTGTATGAACTTTTTCATGGGTTTTTACAATAGAGATCTCATACAATATTTGTCCTTTTGTGATTGACTTATTCCACTCAGCATAATGTTCTCCAGTTTCATCCATGTTACGAGATGGTTCACAGATTCATTGTTGTTCGTTCTTATTGCATAGTACTCCATTGTGTGTATGTGCCGTAGTTTATCAGTTCATCTGTTGATGGGCATTTAGGTTGTTCCCATTGTTTTGCTATTGTGAACAATGCTGCCGTGAACATAGGTGTGCATATGTCTATTCGAGTGACGACTCTTATTTCTCTAGGATATATTCCTAGAAGTGGGATTGCTGGATCGAATGGTACGTCTATTTCTAGCTTTCGGAAGAAGCAACATATCATTTTCCAAAATGGTTGTATCATTTGGCATTCCCATCAGCAGTGCATAAGAGTTCTGATCTCCCCGCAGCCCCTCCAACATTTGTTATTTCCAGTGTTTTTGATTCCTGCCAGTAATGCTGGAGTGAGATGGTATCTCATTGTGGTTTTAATTTGCATTTCTCTAATGGCTAGTGATCGCGAGCATTTCCTCATGTGTCTGTTGGCCATTTGAATGTCTTCTTTGGTGAAGTGTCTGTTCATTTCCTTTGCCCATTTTTTAATAGGATTATTTGTCTTTTTGTTGTAGAGGTGTTGGATTTTCTTGGAGATTATGGAGATTAGACCTTTGTCTGACTTGTACTGTCCAAAAATTTTTTCCCAGTCTGTAGGTTCTCTTTTTACTCTTTTGGTGAAGTCTTTTGAAGAGCATAGGTGTTTGATTTTTAGAAGATCCCAGTTCTCTAGCTTATTTATTGGGTTTTGTGCATTGATGGTTATGGTTTGTATCCTGTTGATGCCATGTATTAAGGCCTGAAGTGTTGGTCCTATGTTTTCTTCTATGAACTTTATAGTTTTAGGCTTTATACTCAGGTCTTTGATCCATTTTGAAGTAGTTTTTGTATACTGTGTGAGGTATGGGTCCTGTTTCATTTTTTTGCAGGTGGCTATCCAGTTTTGCCAGCACCATTTGTTAAAAAGACTGTCTTTTCCCCATTTGATGGACTTTGGGCCCTTGTTGAAGATCAGGTAACTGTAGGTGGATGGATTTACATCAGGATTCTCAATTCTGTTCCATTGGTCAATGTATCTCTCGTTGTACCGGTACCAGGCTGTTTTGACTACTGTAGCTGTATAGTAGGTTCTGAAGTCAGGTAGTATGAGTCCTCCAACTTTATTCTTCTTCTTCAGTAGTGCTTTACTTATTCGGGGCTTCTTCCCTTTCCATATAAAGTTAATGATTAGTTTTTCCATCTCTTTGAAGAATGTTGTTGGTATTTGGATTGGGATTGTGTTGTATTTGTAAATTGCTTTGCGTAGAATTGTCATTTTCACAATGTTGAGTCTACCTATCCATGAGCATGGTATGTTTTTCCATTTATGTAGATCCCTTTGGGTTTCTTGCAGTAGTGTTTTGTAGTTTTCTTCGTGTAGATCTTTTACATCCCTGGTCAGATTTATTTCTAAGTATTTTATCTTTTTAGGGGCTATTGAAAATGGTATTGCTTTCCTGATTTCCTTTCATCGTTCTCCTTATTGGTGTATAGGAATCCAACTGATTTTTGAATGTTTATCTTGTATCCTGCTACTCTGCTGAATCTTTCTATTAGTTCCAGTAGCTTTCTCGTGGAGTCTTTAGGGTTTTCTGTGTGTAGTATCGTATCATCTGCAAACAGGGACAGTTTAACTTCTTCATTACCAATTTGGATGCCCTTTCTTTCTTTTTCTTGCCTTATTGCTCTAGCTAGAACTTCCAGCACAATGGTAAATAGGAGTGGTGATAAAGGGCATCCTTGTCTTGTTCCTGTTTTTGAGGGGAATGTTTTCAGCCTCTCTCCATTAAGAATGATGTTGGCCGTTGGTTTTGCATAGATGCCCTTTATTATGTTGAGAAATTTCCCTTCTATACCTATTTTATTGAGAGCTTTTATCCAGAATGGGTGTTGGACTTTGTCAAATGCCTTTTCTGCGTCAATTGAGATGATCGTGTGATTCTTTTCTTTCCTTTTATTTATGTGGTGGATTACGTTAATTGATTTTCTAATGTTGAACCATCCTTGCATACGTCGTATGAATCCTACTTGGTCGTGGTATATTATTTTTTTGATATGATGCTGAATTCTATTGGCTAGAATTTTTGCATCTATATTCATGAGAGATATTGGTCTGTAATTTCCTTTTTTGTGACATCTTTTCCTGGTTTTGGTATCAGCGTTATCCTGGCTTCATAGACTGAATTTGGAAGTGTTGCTTCCTCTTCTGTGCTCTGAAATAGCTTGAGTAGTACTGGTACAAATTCTTCTATAAATGTTTTGTAGAATTCTCCAGTGAAGCCATCTGGGCCAGGGCTTTTTTGGTTGGGAGTTTTTTAAATCACCTTTTCAATCTCTTCTCGTTATGGGTCTGTTCAGATTTTCAACATCACTTTGTTGTAGTTTTGGTAGGCCGTGTGTTTCTAGAAATTTATCCGTTTCCTCTAGCTTTTCAAATTTGTTGGAGTATAGTTTTTCATAATATTCTGTTATAATGCTTTATATTTCAGTTGGGTCTGTTGTAATGTCCCCTGTTTCATTTCTTATTTGGGTTATTTGTGTTCTCTCCTGTTTTTCTTTTGTCAGCCTGGCCAGTGGTTTGTTGATTTTGTTGATTCTTTCAAAGAACTAACTTTTGGTTTTGTTGATTCTTTCTATTGTTTTTTTGTTCTCTATTTCATTTATTTCTTTCTGCTCTGATCTTTACTATTTCCTTTCTTCTGGTGGTTGTGGGCTTTTTTTGCTGTTCTCTTTCTATTTGTTTGAGTCCTGTAGTTAATGTTTTTATTTTGTCCCTTTCTTCTTTTTTGATATGTGCATCTATTGCTATAAATTGTCCTCTGAGGACTGCCTTTGCTGTGTCCCAAAGGTTTTGGTTTGCTGTGTTTTCATTCTCATTTGATTCTAGGAATTTTTTGATTCCATCTCTGATTTCTTCTATTACCCAGTGATGTGTAAGGAGGGTATTATTCAGTTTCCATGTAGTTGATTTTTTTCCTTGCTCTTTCTGTTGTTAATTTTTACCTTGATGGCATTGTGGTCAGAGAAGATACTTTGAATTACCTCAACATTTTGGATCTTGTTAAGGATTGCTCTGTGGCCTAAGATGTGGTCTATTCTGGAGAACGTTCCATGTGCATTGGAAAAGAATGTGTACTTTGCAGCGGTTGGATGGAGTGTTCTGTATATGTCTATGAGGTCAGGTTGGCTGAATGTGCCCTTTAGGTCTTCTGTATCTTTGCTGAGTTTCTTCTTAGTTGTTCTGTCCTTTACTGAGAGTGGTGGGTTGAAGTCTCCTACTATTATTGTGGAACTGTCAATTTCTCTTTTCAGTGCTGTTAGAGTTTATGTATTTTGGAGCCCTGTCATTGGGTGCATAGATGTTTATTATGGTTATGTCTTCATGATGGATCGTCCCCTTAATCATTATATAGTGTCCTTCTTTCTTTATCTTTTATGGCAGACTTTGTTTTAAAGTCTGTTTTATATGAGATTAGAATTGCCACTCCTGCTCTATTTTGGTAGTTGTTAGCTTGATATATTTTTTTCCAACCTTTGACTTTTAATAAACTCATATCTTTGTTTCTAGGGTGTGTCTTCTGTAGACAGCATATTGATGGATTCTGTTTTCTTATCTATTCTGTCACTCTCCGTCTCTTTATGGGTGCATTTGAGTCCATTTACATTCAGTGTAATTATTGATAGGTGTGGGTTTGTTGCTGTCATTTTGTAGTGCTTTGTTTTTGTGGTGCTGACGTTTTCTTTGTTCTTATTGTCTTGTGCTGAGTTACTTTTGTTTGTGGATTTTTTTTTTCATTTTTGTTTTTGTAGGTTTTGTTTTTGCTGAGACTTTATGTTTTTCCTCTTTTTTTTATGAGTATGTTTCTTAACTTTCTTTGTGGTTACCATAAATTTTAGCCTTATCTTTCTAAGTTTGAAGCAGTCTACTATTACTTGGTATCGCTGTGCCTTCCTCTCCATTAGACGGTTCTATACCTATACCGTTTATTCTCTCTTTTATTGTTTTGATGTTGTTGTCATCCATCGATTGACAGTTCTGATTCCCTGTTGTATTTCTTTTGGTTTTGGATAGTCCTCAAGAGTTCATTTCCTAGATTGGTATCTGGCTGGTACGATCCTGCGTCCTAGGTTCTGCCTGTGAGCCGAAGCGGTTTGTCCTCAGATTGAAGAACTCGCTTTAATAATTCTTGTAAGTTTGGTTTGACTTTTACATATTCCCTTAATTTCTGTTTATTTGGAAATGACCTATTTTCACCATCAAATTTGAACAAGAGTTTTGCAGGATATATTATTCTTGGCTGGCAATTTTTTTCTTCCAAGATTTTATATATGTCATCCCATTGCCTTCTTGCCTGCATGGTTTCTGCCGAATAATCTGAGCTTAGTCTTATTGTTTCTCCTCTGTATGTGACTTCTTGTTTTTCACGAGCTGCCTCAGGATTCTTTGTCTTTGGTTTTGGCGAGGGTGAATATGATATGCCTTGGTGATTTTCTTTTGGGGTCTCTTCTATATGGGGTTCTTTGAGCTTCTTGGATGGCCAGCTTTTCATCTTTCATGATACTGGGGAAGTTTTCTGTCAGCAGTTCCTCAATGATCCTCTCTGTGTTTTCTGTTTTCTCCCCCTGTTCTGGAATTCCAATCACTCACAGATTTTTGCTTTTGATTGTGTCCCATGTAACTCTCAGGGTCTCTTCATTTTTCTTTGTTCTTTTTCCTGCGTTTTCTTCAAACAGAGTTGTATCCAAGTGTTTGTCTTCAATTCCACCGATCCTGTCTTCCACCGTTTCAAATCTGCTTCTCAGCCCTTCTATGTCATCATCCATTTCTGAAAGCTTGTTGTTTATCTTTTGGATTTCTAATCATTGCCTTGGTATAATTTCTAGTTGTGAATTTATTTTGGCATTTTGTTCCTGCATCATCTTCCTGAATTCTTCCGATTTTTTGTCTGTATTTTCCATGAATTTGTCAATTTTTCCTCATGTTTGTCAGCTTTTTGCCTCAGTTCTTGGAGAATTCCGAGTATTAGAGATTTGAATTCCCTATGAGGTAGTTCTAGTGCATTTTCTTCCACAAGAGAGTCATCTGGTGTTTTATTTTGGATGCCTACTGGAACCATCCTGCCCTGTTTTTGTAAATGTTTAGATATTGTCTGCTGTTTTCGGGACATTCAGTAGTTATTTTTCTCGTTTATTGAATGTAGATTAGTTTGTTTCGTCCCTTTTTTAAAAAAAAAAAAAATTGACTATGTCTGAGCGGGCAGACTGTTTGTTCTTTGTTGTTTGCTCATCTGTGTGCTGAATACTTTTAGCCTCCTTCTCCAATTGGCAGGGTCAGTCGCTCAGATATGGTACGGCAGGGCAGGTGTAGCTGAAGAGGAGTTACTGGGACGGGTTGTTTGTGGCACTTACTACAGCCACCAGAGTGGATCGGTAATCAGTGCAGGGCATTTCCAGTAGGTCGTGCCCGTGCTGCTTGGTGATGTGATGTCAAGCGCACGGTGCAGGTAGGCAGGATGCAGCGGGGAGATTGTTATGTGTGGAGCTAAGATGGATATGGGAGAGAGGAGAGAGGAGCAGGAACCAAAAGCATACAAACAAACAAAAAAGAATGCTAGGGGAGCTTGCCTTTGGAGTGGAGAGATGAGAGACTATGAAATGGAGAAAAACAGAAAGGGGAGGAAGAAGAAAAGAAAAGAATGAATAAATAAGAATCAGAAAGGTTAAAGAACCGCAAAGTTCCCAGGGATCCCACTGGTGCAGCTATGAGGTCTGGGGAAGTTGCTCTCAGGTGTTGCAGTACAGCTTGGCTAGAAGGCGTAGAGGTATACAACACCAGGTATTCAGGGAACAGAAAGAGAGGGAAGATACAGAGAGACGAGAAACTCAGCAATGAAGAACGACAAAAAGGGAAAAACAGTAAAAAGAAAACAAAACAAATTATAAAAAAAAAAAAAACCGACAAGAAATGCTCCTAAAGAAATAGGGAAAAAAAAAAAAAAAAAACCCAACATAAAGAGAAATGTTCTCAGGGATCCCTCTGCACGTTTGTGGAAGCCGAAGGGGAGTCTCCCTGCCATGCAGCTCAGCCTGGCCAGAAAGGGCTCCCAACTCAAGAAAAGGAAAAGAAAACAAACAAACAATTCAAAACAAACAAACGATCAAAAGCCCCGGGATCCCACCAGTGGGGCAGCCCACACCGGGAAGCAGCTCCACACTCGAATGGAGCTCCGCAGACCCTCAGGAAGAAGCAGAGATGGCGCATGGAGACAGGCATTCGAGCGAAAGGAGGGGGAGGTGGCGAGAGGCAAGTAAGAAATCAAAAGAAGCAAAAAAAAAAAGCAACACTAGCAGCCAGCAAATGGCACTCAGAGAGCCAGCTAGTGCGGGCTGGTGTTTCTGGACAAGAGACTGTGTCCGCGGTAAGCAGAGGGGGCCGAGTGTGGGTGAAGAAGGGTAGAGAGTGGGAAGCATATATCACAAATTTCCGGAGCTCTGCAGCCCCTCAGGAAGAAGCAAAGATGGCGCACGGAGCGAGGTACTCGAGTGAAAGAAGGAGGAGGTGGGGAGAGGCAAGGAAGAAATAATAAGAAGCGGGAAAAAAAGCAACACCAGCAGCCAACAAATGGCATTCAGAGAGCCACCCATTCGGGTGTGTGGAATCCAAGCAGCCGCTGTTTCCTGGTCAAGAGACTGTGGCTGCGGGAAGCAGAGCAGGCCGAGTCGGGGTGAAGGAGGGTGTGGGGGGGTGTGAAAGCGTATATCGCCGATTACTGGTTGTTTTGTCTCCTGCTGGAAGCTCCGTTAGGCTGCTTTCTCATACCCCCCGTTTGCTGGTCTCCGATAGGAGTCCAAGATGGCGGATCCGCGCTGCATTAGCTGGTAGTGGACCTCTGCATGAACCTCTCCTCGCTCTCTGTTCTCTGTCAGTTTTCTCACTCCATTTGGTGCTTGGGTGAGTTCTTTATCTCTTCATTTGATGTTTTAGGGTTTCAGGATTGTTGTATTCTCTGTTCGGCTTAGTTTTTCGGATCTTTGCTGTGCAGGGACGGCGTGGTGCTTCTGCCTAGAGTGCCATTTTGTGGGAACTCAAGTAACACTTTTTAATTAAAAAAAAAAAAAAACTTTTCCAAAATCAAAGTTAGTGAGGAGAGTGACCCTATTTTACGTTATTGCAGATCTTTTTAACGAATGGCTTAATAGAAGACAGTTGAATTCTCATAACTGCTGCTGCATTCAGTCTCTTGCCATGTGCAGTTTTAGTTGAAGTATATGAAGATAGTCTGGCCTCACACATACATGTAGTTGGAACAGGGAGGAGCATTTGAATGGACTTTCGCTTAATTGTGGAAATTCTCTGATACTACACCAAAACTTAATGAGTAGTAGTTCTTAATTTTAGTTGCAGTGTCCAATCTGAAACCCTGTCAATGAACTTTTTGCACTGTTATACTAAAATCCATTGGTCCATTTTGAACTTTGAATGGGTCTTGTTCCCATGTATTATTTTCTAACCTAATTGATTGGTCGTCTGAAAAATATTGCTTTACTGAATTGTGTTGATATTTCAAATGTTGGCACATTTTGGTATACAGTGTAAAAAAATCACAGTTAATATCGCCACTGATGTCATGAGGAAAGTTTTAGGTATCTGGAGGCTGTCAAGTTCATGGTTGAAAGCTCAACTTTTATCATTGAGCAATAAATATTGTGAGTTGTTTGCCTTGAAGTGACAGTCTAGCTTCACATGTTCTTGAGAAAATATCTGCCAAATAATCCAAGTTTGAATAAGCAACAGTTGTTTGTCTTAAAAAAAAAAAAAAAAAATGATTGAATGAGAAGAGTGGCTAGTTCAGCTCATCATTCAAACAACTGCACCAGTGCTCTTCCTCTAGACAGCCTCATCTTTCAGGATACAGTGGAAGTGCTTTATGTGTATTTTCCTTATTCTCACACAATATTAAAAAGATGTATATTCAAGGGTTGAGATGAAATAAAATTAATAATGTGCACTGCTTTAGCAAGGGCATTCTTAAGAGAAAATGCCTCCCCCCACCTCCTCATGAGTGCATGGTGGTAAAGACAACCATGACTGCTCCCTAGTGTGGTGTTCTAAGGGAGTAGCAGGGTGACTCATTACTGCTTTTCTACCATCAGTGCGAATACCACCACCAATAAGGGGAAATAACATTTGACTATTACGAAGGGGTCCTGGTGGCACAATGATTAAGCGCTTGGCTGCTAATGGAAAGGTTGACAGTTGGAACCCACCAGTCACTCCATGGGAGAAATACCTGGCAATCTGTTTCCATAAAGATTTTTTTCTTTAATTTTTTCCCATACAAAAATTTATACATACATTGTTATGTGACTCTAATTGCCCTCCCCATGCTGTGACAGCACACTCCTCCTTTCCACCCTGATCCCTCATGTTCCTTCAACCAACTCCTAACACTCCTTGCCTACTCATCATCTCACCTCTAGACAGAAGCCACCCATTTAGTCTCTTGTATCTACCTGAGCTCAGAGGCACACTCCTCATGAGTATCACTTTATGTCCCACAGTCCAGTCCAATCCCTGTCTGAAGAGTTGGCCTCGGAAATTGTTTTAGTTCTGGGCTGATAGAGAATCCAGGGGCCATGCTTTCCGGGGTTCCTTCACTCTCAGTCAGACCATTAAGTCTGGTCTTTTTACTAGAATTTGAGTTCTGCACCCCACCTTTCTCCTGCTCCATCAGGGACTCTCTGTTGTGTTCCCTTTAAGGGTGGTCATTGGTGGTAGCTGGGCACCATCTAGTTCTTCTGGTCTCAGGCTAATGGAGTTTCTGGTTTATGTGGCCCTTTCTGTCTCTTGGGCTATTACTATCCTTGTGTCTTTGGTGTTCTTCATTCTCTTTTACTCCAGGTGGTTGGGAACAATTGATGCATCTTAGATGGCTGCTTGCAAGCTTTTAAGACCCATACGCCACTCACCAAAGTCGGATGCAGAGCATTTTCTTAATAACCTTTGTTATGCCAGTTGACATAGATATCCCCTGAATGCATGGTCCCCAGGTCCCTACCCCTGCTACTCTGTCCCTCAAAGTGCTTGATTTGTATTCGGGAAACTTCTTAGCTCTGTTTGAGTCCAGTTGTGCTGACTTCTCCTGTAGTGTGTGCTGGCTTTCCCTTGACCCAAGATAATTTTTATCTGCTATCTAGTAAATAACCCTCACCCTCGCTCCCCACCCTCCTGACCATCAAAGAGTGTTCTGTGTTTAAGCCTTTTCTTGAGTTCTTATAATAGCGGTCTTATACAATATTTGTTCTTTTGTGACTGACTAAATTTACTCAGCATAACGCCCTCCAGCTTCCTCCATGTTATAAGATGTTTCACGGCTTCATAGTTGTCGTTTATTGTTGCGTAGTATTCCATTGTGTGGATATACCGTAATTTGTTTATCCATTCGTCCATTGATGGGCACCTAGGTTGTTTCCATCTTTTTGCTATTGTGAACAGTGCTGAACTGAACATGGGTGTGCATATATCTATTCATGTAATGGCTCTTATTTCTCTAGCATATATTCCAAGGAGAGGGATTGCTGGATCATATGGTACTTCTAGCTTTTTAAGGAAGTGCCAAATCGATTTCCAAAGTGGTTGTACCATTTTAACATTCCCACCAACAGTGTATAAGTGTTTTAGTCTCTCCACAGCCTGTCCAGCATTTATTATTCTGTGTGTTTGGATTAATGCTAGCATTGTTGGGGCGAGATGATATCTCATTGTAGTTTTGATCTGCATTTCTCTAATGGCTAAGGATCGTGAGCATTTCTTCATGTGTCTTGTTAGCCTCCTGAGTATCTTCTTTGGCGAAGTGCCTGTTCATATCCTTTGCCCGTTTTTTAATTGGGTTATTTGTGTTTTTGTTGTTGAGGTTTTGCAGTATCTTGTAGATTTTAGAGATTAGATGCTGATCGGATTTGTCGTAGCCAGAAAGTAGGTTGTCTTTTGACTCTTCTGGTGAAGTCTTTTGATTAAGTACAAATGTTTGATTTTTAGGCGCTCCCATTTATCTAGTCTCTCTTCTGGTGATTGTGCATTGTTACTTATGGGTCGTATACTGTTTATGCCATGTATTAGGGCTCCTAGTGTTGTCCCTATTTTTTCTTCCATGATCTTTATCATTTTAGATTTTATATTTAGGTCTTTGATCCATTTTGAGTTAGTTTTTGTGCATGGTGTGAGGTATGGGTCTTGTTTCATTTTTTTTTGCAGATGGATATCCGGTTATGCCAGCACCATTTGTTAAAGAGACTGTCCTTTCCCCAATTAACAGACTTTGGGCTTTTGTCAAATATCAGCTGCTCAGCGGTGGATGAATTTATGTCTGGATTCTCAATTCTGTTCCATTGGTCTATGTATCTGTTACTGTACCACTACCAGGCTATTTTGAATACCATGGCAGTATAATAGGTTCTAAAATCAGGTAGTGTGAGGCCTCCCAATTTGTTCTTCTTCTTGAGTAATGCTTTACTTATTTGGAGCTTCTTCCCTTTCCATATGAAGTTGGTGACTTGTTTCTCCATCTCATTAAAAAATGCCAGTAGAATTTGGATTGGGATTGCATTGTATCTGTAGATCGCTTTGGGTAGAAGTGTCATTTTCATAATGTTGAGTCTATCTATCCATGAGTAAGGTATGTTTTTCCACTTATCCAGGTCTTTTTTGGTTTTTTGCAGTAGTGTCTTGTAGTTTTCATTGTATAGATCTTTTACGTCTCTGGTTAGATTTATTCCTAAGTATTTTATCTTCTTGGGGGCTATTGTAAATGGTGTTGATTTGGTGATTTCCTCTTCGAGGTTCTGTTTGTTGCTGTAAAGGAATCCAACTGATTTTTGTATGTTTATCTTGTATCCTGAAACTTTGCTGAAATCTTCTATTAGTTCCAGTAGTTTTCTTCTGGATTCTTTGGGGTTTTCTGTGTATAGGATCATATCATCTGCAAATAGAGATACTTTGGCTTCTTCCCTACATATTTGGATGCCCTCTATTTCTTTTTCTAGTCCAATTGCTCTGTCTAGGACCTCCAGCACAGTGTTGAATAAGAGTGGTGATAAAGAGCATCCTTGTCTGTTTCCCATTCTCAAGGGGAATGCTTTCAAAGTCTCTCCATTTAGGATGATGTCTGTTGGCTTTGTATAAATGCCCTTAATTATGTTGGGGATTTTCCCTTCTATTCCTATTTTGTAAAGAGTTTTTATCATGAATGGGTGTTGGACTTTGTCAAATGCCTTTTCTGAATCAATTGATAAGATCATGTGGTTCTTGTCTTTTGTTTTATTAATGTAATAGATTACATCGATTGTTTTTCTAATGTTCAACCATCCCTGCATACCTGGTATAAATCCCACTTGATCATGGTGAATTATTTTTTTGATATGCTGCTGAATTCTATTGGCTAGAATTTTGTTGAGGATATTTGCATCAATGTTCATGAGGGATATTGGTCTGCAATTTTCTTTTTTTGTGGTGTCTTTACCTGGTTTTGGCATGAGTGTTACGCTGGCTTCATAGAATGAGTTTGGGAGTATTCCATCCTTATCTATGCTCTGAAATACCTTTAGTGGTAGTGGTGTTAACTCTTTGAAAGTTTGGTAGAATTATCCAGTGAAGCCATCTAGGCCAGGGCTTTTTTTTGTTGGGAGTTTTTTAATTACCATTTCAATCTCCTCTTTTCTTATGGGTTTATTTAGTTGTTCTACCTGTGATTGTGTTAGTTTAGTTAGGTACTGAGTTTCTAGAAATCTGTCCATTTCCTCTAGGTTTTCAAAGTTGTTAGAGTACAATTTTTCATAGTATTCTGTTATGATTCTTTTGATTTCAGTTGGGTCTGTTGTGATATCGCCCATCTCATTTCTTATTCAAGTTATCTGCTTCGTCTCCTGATTTTCTTTTGTCAGTTTGGCCAGTGGTTTATCGATTTTGTTGATCTTTTCAAGGAACCAGCTTTTGGTCTTGTTAATTCTTTCATTTGTTTTTCTATTGTGTATTTCATTTAATTCTGCTCTAATTCTTATTATTTCCTTTCTTCTGGCAGCTGAGGGCTTCTCTTGCTGCTCTCTTTCTGCTTGTTCAAGTTGTAGGGTTAATGTTTTGATTATGGCCCTTTCTTCTTGGATGTGTGCATTTTTTGCTATAAACTGACCTCTGAGCACTGCTTTTCTGTGTCCCAAAGGTTCTGTTAGGATATGTTTTCATTCTCATTTGATTCTATGAATTTCTTTATTCCATCCTTAATTTCTTCTATTACCCAGTAGTTTTTGAATAACCCAGTAGTTTTTGAGCAAGGTGTTGTTCAGTTTCCGTGTGTTTGATTTTTTTTCCTTTGTCTGTTGTTGATTTCTACTTTTATGACTTTATGTTCAGAAAAGATGCTCTGTAATATTTCAGTGCTTTGGATTTTGTTAAGGCTTGCTTTATGGCCTTATATGTGGTCTATTCTGGAGAATGTTCCATGTGCGTTGGAAAAGAAAGTAAATCCTTGGCTGCTGTTGTATGGAGTGTTCTTTATGTGTCTGTGAGATCAGGTTGGTTGACTGTAGCATTTAGCTCTTCCGTGTCTTTTTTGAGCTGCTTTCTGGATGTTCTGTCCTTCACTGAAAGTGGAATGTTGAAGTCTCCTACAGTTATTGTGGAGCTGTCTGTCTCTCTTTTCAATGCTGTTAGAGTTTGTTTTATGTATTTTGGAGCCCTGTCGTTGGGTGCGTAAATATTTATCATAGTTATGTTCTCCTGGCGTATTGACTCATTATATAGTGTCCTTCCTTATCGTTTGTGGTGCGTTTTATTTTAAAGTCCATTTTGTCAGGGATTAATATTACCATTCCTGCTCTTTTTTGAGTGTTGTTTGCTTGATATATTGTTTTCCATCCTTTGAGTTTTAGTTTGCTTTTTGTCTTTAAGGTGTGCATCTCTTGTAGGCAGCATATAGACGGATAATGTTTTTTTATTCAGTCTGCCACTCTCTGTCTCTTTATCGGTGCATTTAGTCCATTTACGTTCAGCGTAATTATTGATAGGTATGAGTTTAGTGGTGTCATTTTGATGTCTTTTTGTGTGTGTTATTGACAGTGTCTTTGTTCCACTTAATTTTCTGTGCTGAGTCGTTTTTCTTTATGTATTTTCTTCTCATGTCTTTCATTGTTGTTGATTTTGTGTTTGCTGAGTCTTTATGTTTTTCTAGTTTTCTTATTTTTTCTTGATTATATGGTTTATTAGGGAAGTAGTAGGCTACAACTCAAGATTAGGATCAACTTGGAAGTAACAGGATACAACTCAGGAGGCAGGAGTTCGTCAGTGAGGACAGCTTCCCACCAGGATGTCTCTCAGTTCCTTCTTGGCTGTGCTTGCAAGGAGGCCTTTCCCTCAGCTATACCAGCCGATGAGCTCTGCTGCTGGTCCCCTCTCAGCCCCTGCCCTGCTTGGGCAAGTATTACAGCTCTTTAGCCCTGCTGACAAGTACTCAGAGGCACCCTGCTCTGCCAGGAAGCCTCCTGCCCAAAGGCACTCAGCTCTCTCTAGCTCCATGGGCTGATAAGCCGCTGTAACCATCTGCCAATCCTGTGGTTCCTACCGTTGGTACTGCTACCACCATTTCTCTGCTGCTGGGCTCTGCTGTGCTTGCCATCACTTCTTGTCATCTCATAGCTTCTTTAGAGTTACAGCTCTGTCTTCTGGGTATAGAAGATTCTCAGTGCAGGGACCCTGGGTCCCCAAGGCATGCTTCGCTGCAGGCTCTCTCTTTTTTTTTTTTTAATTGTACTTCAGGTGAAGGCTTACAGAGCAAACAGTTTCTCTTGAAATGGTATTACACACATATTGTTTTATGATATTGGTTAACAACCCCACAACATGTCAACCCTCTCCCTTCTCGACCTTTTTTTTTTTTTTTTTTGGTGAAAATACACATAGCCAAAGATACACCATTTCAAAAATTTCTACATGCAGAGTTCAGTGACATCGACTACGCTTTTCCAGTTGCGCTGCTATTCTCACTTTAGATGAAGGCTTACAGAACAAAATAGTTTCTCATTTAACAGTTAGTACACATGTTGCCCTATGACAATGGTTAACAACTTCACAACACATCAACACTATCCTTACTCAACCTTGGGTTCCCTATCACCAGCTTCCTTGTACCTCCCCTTCTGCCTTCTGGCTGTTGTCCCTGGACTGCTGTACCTCATTCGTCCCGTTTGGTTTTATGGGGCTGTCCACTCCCAGGCTGAACGGTGAACCTCGGAAATGACTTCACCACTGAGCTGAAAGGGTGTCTGGGGGCCATACTCTCGGGGTTTCTCCAGTCTCCTTTAGGCCAATAAATCTGGTCTTTTTTTTTGTGAGTTAGAATTAAGTTCTACATCCTTCTCCAGCTCCTGTCGAGAACCCTCTGTTGTGATCCTGGTCAGAGTCTAGTTTTTTTATTTTGACTTGTAGGTTTGTTAGTTTTCTTTGTGGTTACCTTAATATTTACCTCTATTTTTCTAAGTTTATACCAGTCTTTTATTTTTTTATGTCGCCTTAATTTCCAGTGCATATGAAAAATCTATGTCTCCATTTTTTAAGTTCCTCTTTTTTGTTTTAATGTTGTCATCTTTTACATATTGACATCTGTTTCCCTATTTTCAGTGTTTTAGCTTTGATTTATTTTTGTGACTTCCCCATCAGGGTTGTTATCTGGTTGCTCTGTCCTGTGTTCTAGTCTTGCATAGTTATCTGATGTTACTGATTTTCTAAGTGGAGGACTTCCTTTAGTATTTCTTGTAATTTTGGTTTGGGTTTTGCAAATTCCCTAAACTTCTGTTTATCTGGAAATGCCCTAATTTCGCCATCATATTTGAGAGACAGTTTTGCTGGATATCTCATTCTTGGTTGGCAGTGTTTTCCTTCAAGGCTTTATATACGTTATCGTGTTGCCTTCTTGCCTGCATGGTTTCTGCTGAGTAGTCCGAGCTTATTCTTATTGACTGTCCTTTGTAGATGACTTTATTTATCCCTAGCCGCTCTTAAAATGCTCTCTTTATCTTTGGTTTTGGCGAGTTTGAGTATAGTATGTCTTGGTGACTTTCTTTTGGTATCTACCTTATGTGGGGTTCGATAAGCATCTTGGATAGATATCTTGTCATCTTTCATGATATCAGGGAAGTTTTCTGCCAACAAATCTTCAACATTTTTCTCTGTATTTTCTGTTATTTCCCCCGTTCTGGTACTTCAGTCACTTGTAGGTTATTCCTCTTGATAGAGTCCCACATAATTCTTAGGGTTTCTTCATTTGTTTTTAATCCTTTTATCTGAGTTTTCCTCAAATAAGTTGGTGTCAAGTGCGTTATCTTCAGTGTCAATAATTCTGATTTCCATTGCCTGAATTCTGCTCCTATAACTTTCTATTGAGTTGTCTAATTCTGATATTTTATTGTTAAACTTATGTATGTCTGATTGCTGTGTTTCTGTGGATTCTTGCGGCGTGTTAAATTTGTCATTATGCTCTTCTGTAATCTTTTAATTTCCTCTATTGCGTATTCTGCATTTTGTTTAATTTCCTTCCTAATTTCTTGAAGAGTTCTGTATATTAATCTTCGCATTCTGCCTCTGGTAATTCCAAGAAGTGTTCCTTCTCTGGAAAATTTCTAGATTCTTTATTTTGGGAGATTATTGAAGCCATCATGGATTGGCTCTTTATGTGATTTGATATTGATTGTTGTCTCCGAGCCATCAGTAAGTTATTACATTTATTTATGTTTGCTTACCGTGTCCTACCTTCTTGTTTTATTTTGATATGCCTAAATAGGTTGCTCGTATGGGCTAGTTTGATTATTGGCACCTTTGACGCTCTTATGTCTTGTAAGCAGGTGGTTAGATCTGTTACTAGGTATGTGAGCTCAGGAGTCCGCCCACTCCTCCTGTATGGATTCACCTCGGGTGCCTGGGTAGATTGCCACCAAGTGTGTGGTGTAGGCTCTCACCTACAGTCCTAGATAGGCATGGGCGGTTGGTATAGGCACAGGCATCTGACTGCAGCTAGGGGACACATTCTGAGTAAGGCAGTGGGCTGGCGTGTCCCTATTCTGTAGAGCACGTATGTGGGTGGGTTTTGCATCCAGACTATGAGTACCTGGTGCCATTGGCTGTAAGGATTAGGGGCACCGCTTATTCTTGGGCCCCTATCGCAGGTGGCTAGGTTGCTTGGGTGGAGCCACCAGTCCTCAGGCCCCTGATGTGGGTAGGTGAAGACCCTGCTTAATGGGCAGAACAGTGTCAGATGTCACGAATCTGCCACTTCATAGCTGAAACAGTTGAAGTTAGACTTCAGGTATATAACCTGTTGCACTGAGGTAATGAGGGCCTACGCTTTTGAAATGGGCCCACACAGTTCTCTACAGGGGGAAAGGCACTCAAAGTCTGTGGATCCCTTATGCATATGCCTAGGCAAAGGAGCTGTGCCTCCCCTGGGTTCGTGACTTAGGGGAGCTGGCAGTTTATTTTATCCTGTTTGTTAATTTTTTCACTCTCCAAGGCTCGGAGAATGGTTCAGGGCGTGTGACAGATCCTACTTCTGGCCCAGGGGTCTCGAATTGCTGAAGCCAGTCCAGGACCCAGTACAGAGCAGGGAGCACGGAGGTAAATGGGAGAGAGGTTTTTCCCAGGTGGGGTGTTTTTGTTCTGTGTGGTAGGTCCTGCACAAGTACTTAACTTTTGCCAATCGTGGGCTGCTTCTCACTGGTTCTGGATGTCTGAGTAGACTTTCTGGTGCTGGGTCTCTGCCAGTGCAGAAAACACACCTCCTGAGCATCGCCACTTGACTGCCTCACTGCTCACCCATGAGCTGCTCAGGCCTGAAGGGCTCAGGTTCTCACTGGGTCAGGTCTGGCAACTCCTTGCTGCTTCTGAACCATCTATCCCTCCCCCTGCCATTCAATCTGGTTCTTCAACTTTGCCTTAGATGTTCAGGGCTCCTAGATTGTCATATATAACTTAATCACTTGTTTGTTTTTCGGTCTTTGTTGTAAGAGGGTCCACCAGAAGCATCTGACTACTCTGCCATCTTGGACCCGCCCGTGCACACTGTAGCTCTTAACCACTGTGCTACCGGTGCTCTAAAACCAAACGTGTTGCCATCCAGTCGGTTCTGACTCATAGTGACCCTACGGGACAGAGTAGAACTGCCCCATAGGGTTTCCAAGGAGCGACTGGTGGATTTGAACTGCTGACCTTTTGGTTAACAGCCATAGCTCTTAACCACTGTGCCACCAGGGATGGTGTTTTTTGTTTTTTAATCATTCTTTTAAACCTGATAGGTAAAAAGATGATGTCTTGATTTGTATTTTAATTTGCATTTGTTGATTTACTATTGAGATGGAACAGCTTTTTATGTATTGGGCATTTTTAGTTCTTTAGCTGATCTGCTTGTTCAAAACCCCTTGAACATTAGGTCTCTGACTAATATTTAATAAAGTTTATCTCCATTTTTTCAAAAATAGCGTGAGTTCTGTGATTTCCTTAGAAGGGCTTTTCTTACGCTAAGATTATGGGGAAAAGAATAACTTGGGCTTTCTTCTAATTCTTTTTGGTTTTCGTTATTCATGTTTAAATCATGGTTCACCGGGAGAGGTGATAATGGCATGCACTTTCCCTGTGTGGCTTGGGAGAGATCTCAGAATCGTTTCTTTGCCAATTTGAAGCAATACCAGTTAGTAAATTCCCATATATGGGTCCGCCTGGTCTGTTTTTGAAGGCAAGTCCTGTATAATTAGGAAGTCTCAGGCAGGTATTACATGCCTGAAATATAAGTATGATCTCACCTTTGGGAGTTAAAATTTTGAGATAGTAAGAATTATTTTAAAGAATATAGGTATATTATAGAGATCAGAATCTGATTGTACACTAGTTCACAGCAATATGCCATTTTATCTGTTAAAAATAAAACTTTTTATTTCAGCCATTTGTTCTAGCACAGTAAAACAGACTATTTAAGGAGGCATTGACTTGTGTGATATGTATTAAAAAGATTTTGACCCAAAATGGTTAAAATAGAATTTTGAGATGATTGATAAAGTGTTAGCTGTGTTGAAAACTTGGTTATGCAGAATAATTGTTTGAAAGATTAAAATAGCCTTAGCATATAAAACTATTTTAAATGACCTATATTAATTTAAAGCCAGTTTTCTAATTTAAGCCCATAAAAAATGTAATGGTTTGTTTGTAAAAGTTTATATTTGGAAATGTAAAAGTCCCTCAAATTACTGGACAAGCTTAGGAGGGTGGTTTATATTAAAAGATAAATAGGTTAATAGCTGGTGCTCTGAGAACTATAGGGTATCTCTGATATCTTTTTGTACTTTTCCGGGGGATTTTGCCTTTACTGGCCTGCCCTGGCATAATAGTAATAGTGGAGTTTTCTCTGAGTTGTGTATTAACATGTAGGTACTTTCTGTGGCATTTTCAGTAGCCATTTTTCCCCCTTAGTTGTCCATCAGTTGACATTCACATACCTTTTATGCATAAGCTGCTGCTATCTAGGAGGATATACCACTGCATACAAATAAATGATAATGTAATATGTGTCACAGAAGTTTAGAGGTGGAAGGAATATTTGGAAAGACAAAATGAGTAGTAGAAACTACAAATGATGAGATGAAATTAGGGGGAAAATAGATGTGGATTGTTGTGCACTGTACGGGTGAATTTAAGTTTAATATTCTTATTTATGCTGAATGCCACCATGTGTAATTTTGAATTAGGTGATTCTTCTGGCCTTTCTAAAGTCTTTAAACTCTTGTCTTTTTTTTTTTTTTTCTGTGTATGGTAGTAGTAATTGACCTGTATGCCTTAATCTGAAAACAAGAATAGCATTTAATTAATTCTGCTTATGCCATTTTGAAATAGATGATTATATTGTGCCTCTTCTCTAAATTGGGGAACTGAAGAAGTCCTCTGAAAAATCAGTAATGGGAGAAAATCATATATGCGATAAGGAACTTGTATTCAGAATATAGGAGTCCCTGGGTAGCATAAACAGTTAAGCGTTCAACTACTAGCCTGAAAGGTTGGGAGTTTGAGCCCACCCAGAGGTGCCTCGGAAGACAGACATCTGCTTCCGAAAGGACGCAGCCTTTGAAAACCCTTTGGAGAGCGGCTCTTCTCTGTACGCATGGGGTCGACATGAGTTGGAATCGACTCTACAATAACTGACTACAGCAACATCCAAAATATAAAAAGAATTCTTACAACGCAATAAAAAGACAACTCAATTAAAAAATGGCAGAAGGATCTCAATAAACATTTTTCCAAACAAGATATATAAATGGCCATAATATGCATATAAAAAGATACTCCTCATCATTTGTCATCAGGGAAATGCAAGTTAAGACTACAGTGAGATACCACTCCAACACATACTGTCGCTGGAATAAAAAAGACAAGTGTTGGCAAGGATGTGGGGGAAATTAGAGCCCTCATACATTACTGGTAGGAATGTAAAATAGTGCAGTCACTTGGGAAAACAGTCTGACGATTCCTCAAACGTTAAATGTAAGAGTGACCATGTGACCCAGCAGTTTGACTACTTAAGTATACTAGGTATGTATATCCTGTAGAAATGTAAACAAACGTATGTCCACACAACAACTTGTATACGAATGTTCATAGCAGCATTCTTTATAATAGCCAAAAATAGAAACGACCCAAGTGTCTACCAGCTGATGACTGGATAAATAAATTGTGGTATATCCATTCAATGGAATATTATTTGGCCATAAGAAGAAATTAAATATTGATACCTGCTACAACATGAATGAACCCTGAAAACGTGTTAAGTGAAAGAAGCCAAGCACAGAACATCACATATGATTCCATTTATATGAAATGATCAGAATGGTTAAATCTATATTGACAAAGTAGATTAGTGGTTACCTAGAGCTAAGGGTGGTGAAGGGATTGGGGAGTGATAGTTACAGGGTACGGGGTTTCTTTTTGAGTGATGAAAGTGTTCTAAAATTGATTTGTGGTAATGGTTGCAGAAGTCTGAGTATACTAAAAACCAGTGAATTTTATACTTTAGCAGGTGAATTGTATAGTATGTGAATTGCATCTCTTAATAAAGCTGATAGAAAAAAAAAATCACTAATGGAACTGGAAAGGGCCTCCTAAAATACTAGAAATGTAACCAATTCATTCCTCAGGTAGCTTTCTTAATAAAATTGATCTTAGGAGAGGCCTTAGGTTTTCCTTGATGACAATTTTTTTATGTTCCTCCCCCTGTGCCTGACAAATTGAGTGCTCATTATGTGTTTTGTGCTTTTCTTAAGTCATTTGACACCACATTTTCTGGGATTATATGGGGTTTTTTTGTTATCATTATTACTCTTCTGAGAAATTCTATTATGTGTTAGAAAAAAGTAATTTTCTATTTTAAGTATCTTTTAATAGACTTTCATCAATATTTAAGGCCATTGTTGTAATTTCATGTAGTTCTATTTGTTTATACCTAATGGTTTTCAAGGAATAGGTTTAAAAATTATTTTAAAAAATATTGGGGAAGATGGTATTAATAATCGTTTTATTTTCCTCCGTATTAACTTTGGTGTAAAGGGTCTTTGTTAACGTTATGCGTGTGCCCAACGAGTATATGGCAATTTAAGAGTAGAGGTACAGCTAGTAGTTATATGTCTAATTCTTAGTTGCCGTGGAGTCAGCCCTGATGCACAGCGACCTTACGTATAACAGAATGAAACGTTGCCTGCTCCTGTGCCATCTTCATGATTGCTGGTATGTTTGAGTTTGCCACATGCAGAGCATGACACTGAATCCACGTGAATGAAATGGTGTGTAGGCATCCCCTGCTGTAGCCTCCTGCCATTTCACAGATCCTCAGTCCCTTTCCAGCACTCGTTTGAACGTTGTTTGCCTCACCTCTCGTTATTACTCCCTAAATGATACAGTACTGTATAACACCTGTTTACATAGCATTTACATTGTATTAGGTATTATAGGTAATCTAGAGATGATTTAAAGTATACAGGGGAGCATGTGCATAGTATATATTGCCAATACTATGTCGTTTTATATAAGGGACTTGAACATCCGTGAATTTTGGTATCTGTGGGGGGTCCTGGAAGCAATCCCCCGTGGATTCCGAGGGACGACTGTAGGTAACAGAACATTTGACATTTCAGCAATCTTCACGTGTACGGTTCACAGTTAAGTGACATTAAATATGTTCATTATGTTGTTCAGTCATCACCATTCACAAATCTGTAAGGTTTTCAGTGGCTAATTTTCAGAAGTAGATTGCCAAGCCTGTCTTCCTAGTCTGTCTTACTTAGTCTAGAAGCTCTGCTGAAACCTGTCCACCGTGGGTGACCCTGCTGGTATTTGAAATACAGGTGGCATAGCTTCCAGCATGACAGCAACATGCAAGCCAGCGTAGGATGAAATACTGACAGATGAGTGTTGGCTATGTCTAATAATAGCATTTCAAATATCACTTTGCATCTGGCTTGTTGATATTAATACTTACAGAGTATCTTATTTGGGCATATTAATGGCTTTAAGAAATTTCTGCAATAATGAAATCTAATGACGTTTCTTAAAACTTCATGGATTTTTTTTTAACTTAATACTTACAGATTACATTTGAAACACTGCTCTATGGACTACATTACATAAGGAAGTGAATTTTAAAAATTTTGGAAGGAATTTAAGAAAGACTTTTAATATTTATAAGTCTTTGTATCTGAATAAGGCTTCAAGTGTGGCATCAAGCCAGAACTTTGAAAATAAGACAAGTCATTTCCCCTTAATACATTAATTTTTTAAGAAATCAAAGTATTACATGCTCATTATTGAAGTAAACTATGTATTTAGAAAAGCATATCAGTCATAAATGTTTAGCTTAATGAATTTTCATGAAGTCAGCACTTGTGTTACCAGATCAACAAAGAGAATATTACCAAGCACTCCAGAAGGCTCTACGCCCACTGGTAACCACTGTCCTGATTTTCAGCACCGTCTATTAGCTTTGCCTGTTTTTGAACTTTATATACAAATGATTTCCTACATTATGTACTCTTTTTTTTTTTTTCATTGTACTTTAGGTGAAAGTTTACAGAAGAAATAGTTTCTCATTAAACAGTCAGTACACATATTGTTTTATGACATTGGTTAACAACACCACGACACGTCAATCCTCTCCTTTCTCGACCTTTTTTTTTGGTGAAAATATACATAGCCAAAGATAAACCATTTCAAAAATTTCTATAGGCAGAGTTCAGTGACATCGATTACGTTCTTCCAGTTGTGCTGCTATTCTCACTTTAGATGAAGGTTTACAGAACAAAATAGTTTCTCATTAAACAGTACACATGTTGCCCTATGACGATGGTTAACAACCGCACTACATGTCAACACTGTCCTTACTCAATCTTGGGTTCCCTATCACCAGCTTTCCTGTTCCTTCTGCCTTCTAGCCCTTGTCCCTGGACTACTGTGCCTCATTAGTCCCATTTTGTTTTATGGGGCTGTCCAATCCCTGGCTGAACGGTGAACCTCGGAAGTGACTTCACCACTGAGCTAAAAGGGTGTCTGAGGGCCATACTCTATCAGGGTTTCTCCAGTCTCTTTCAGGCCAGTAAAGCTTGTCTTTTTTGTGTGTGTTAGAATTTTGTTCTACATCCTTCTCTATCTCTGTCCAGCATCCTCTGTTGTGATCCCGGTCAGAGCAGTCAGTGGTGGTAGCCGGACGCCATCTACCTGTATTGGACTCAGTCTGGTGGAGGCCTTGGTAGCTGTGGACCATTAGTCCTTTAGACTAATCTTTTCCTTGTATCCTGTTCTCTTCATTCTCCCTTGCTCCCAAAGGGGTGAGACCAGTGGAGTATCTTAGGTGGATATTATGTAGTTTTCTGAAACCTTGCTCACAACATTATGTCTGTGAGATTCATCCATGTCACATCTAGCAATAGTTCATTCTCATTGCTGTACGGTATGAATATACCATCGTTTATCCATTCTGCTGTTGATAGAAATGTGGGTTGGTTGCATTCGGGGGTTATTACGAATTCTTGGCCTTTGGGTGCACATATGTACACGTGTCTGTTGGGTAAAATCCTAGCAGTAGAATTACAGGGTTAGAAGGTATCCATGTTGCCAAAGAGTTTCTCAAAGTGGTTGTACCAATTTAGTTTTCCAAAAGCTTACTTGATTTACCAGTTTTAAGTTATAAAAGATAAGGATTTAGTTCCATTAACCTCTCCATCCTCTCTGCATCCCCTCCTACTTTGATAGTTTAAATTATTTTTAGTTCTTCAGTTGGATACGGTTGTAATTTAAAATAATCTCTGCTTTCCCATTAACTTTTTTTTATGTGTGTGGTAAAAATATATATAACAAAGCATTTGCTGTTTGAACATTTTTTACATGTATAATTCAGTGACTAGTCACTTTCATCAATTGTGCAACCATCACCACTATCCATTTTTTCCTCACCTTAAACAGAAACTCTGTCCCATAAGCAATGATTCCCTCTTCCCCTTTCTCCCACCCCTGGTGACCACTAATAATCTTTGGTCTCTATACATTTGTCTTTTCTAAATACTTCATATAAATGCCATTAACTTTTGAAAGTAGCTTTTGTCCACTAGTGATATAAGAGAAGGATATTAGATATTTTTCCCCTCAATTTTATTCAAAAGTTGTGAGTACATGACTTACACATTTGCCAAAACCCATGGCTGTAGAACACAAAGAGTGAACCCTAGGGACTTCAGTTAATAATAATGTGTCAGTATCTTGCCCATTGATTGTAACAAATATACCACACTAATGCAAGATGCTAGTAATAGGGGAAACTGTGGGCAAGACATGTATGCAAACCCTGTACTTTCTGCTTGATTTTTTTGTAAACTAAAATTGCTTCTAAAAAATAGTCATTAAAAAAAAGAAGGCCACTCTGTCCTATAGGGTCGCTGTGAGTCGGAAGCTACTCGACGGCACCTAACAACAATAACAACTCCTAATACCATGCTTGCTTCACCATAGGTATTAGAAAATGTTGAAAGACAGAAGGTTAAAATTGCTATGTACATACATATAAAAAAAAGAAGTCCTCTCTCCTACAGAGAGGAAATGTAGAAAATTAAAATTGGTGCCACATCTTATGACCAAGTGTTAAGAGGGGGAAACCACATAAATAAATAGGATCAACAGTATAATGAACGGTAATGTAAAATGATTTATTCTAGAATAAAGCCATTTTTCCCATGCCTACTGTCTATATTAGTTAGGGCAGGGATTGTTGTTAGTTGCTATTGAGTTGATTCCGACTATGACGACCCTAGGTGTGCAGAGTAGAACTGCACCATAGGGTTTTTCAGAGCTCTGATCTATGAGAAGCAGAATATCAGGTGTGCCTTTAAGGCCTCTGGGTGGGTTCGAACTGCCAACCTCTCGGCTAGCGATGAGGGACAGTCATCACTTCTGTCCCAGTCTATTGGTGGGAACATCGTATGGGAGGCCCACCTAGATGTAGAGGGGCTGGGAAATGTCCTAGTCCACTGGGCCCAATTCCAGTGGATATTGGGGGAGGTTGGCTTTTTGGTGGCTAACTAGCTACCTCTCCTCTACCAGTTCCTTGAGGATAATAAGATCAGAATTCTTAATGTTAACCCGGAACACTTGACTTTCTGTTAAGCTGCTGATTATTGTAAGTAGTGAGTCTTTATATGGAAATAAGTTGAGATTTACAACCAGTGACCACATTTCCTGCGTCCTCTTTGGTACTGCTCATTTGTGTGTTGACTTTAATTTCCTCGTACTTTACTGTCACCTCTCAGTGAGACTTAGAAATCATATTTACAGCAATTTCACAAACCACTAAGAAAAAAAAGCTAACTGTGAACGTGCCATTGATTGTAAACATTGATTACATTTGACTTAACCACTTCCTCCATCTTTTTTCTCTTCCCCCTTCCTTATAGTTTGTAATCGGCACAATGGAAGAAGCTGGAATTTGTGGGTTAGGGGTGAAAGCAGACATGTTGTGCAACTCTCAAGCAAATGATATTCTTCAACATCAAGACTCCAATTGTGATGTCACAAGTAACAAACATTCACTGGAAGAAGACGAAGGCAGCGCCTTTATAACAAATAACAGGAATTTGGTGAGCCCAGCGTACTGCACACAAGAGTCCAGAGAGGAAACTCCTGGGCAAGAAGCTCGAACCGATCCCCCTGATGGGCAGCAAGATTCAGAGTGCAACAGGAACAAGGAAAAAACGTTAGGTAAGAGCCTTTGCTCAGTGGTGGGGCATTTTCACATACTGCTTGTTTTCCTTGTATTTTCAGCAGCACAGACGATTGTAGAACATAACATGACCAGTTTTGAGGTAGATGTTGCTGAGCCAACACGCCTGTTGTCTTTGGTTGGGTCACACTGCCTGTGTGCTACATTTTATGTTCAGGAGGTGAAAACAGCAGAGTAGGAAGCTTTAGTTACTTCTGAGAATAGTCAAGAACTGGCTTTTTTGAAAAAATTTGGGGCCAATTTGACACAAGTAGTATTTGACTCACCTTGTTTGCATCTTTAAAGTAACCTGACCAAAAATTATGTGAAAGCTATGTTTATTTGCTCAGTTTTATTTAAAAATTAGTCACAAAATGACTCAGTATTATCTGTAGTTTAAAAAGTAGATTAAGGCTAATTTTCATGGGTATGTTTTCTCACTTCGGCTAGATTTAGGAGTAAGAATGTAAAATCTGAACTCTTTTATTTTAGCTTTGCTGGTTGCCTTTCCCGCTTTTTATATCTGTTGTATCTAAGATTTACAGCGTTTGACTTGTATGGTTCTGTACATATTCTGTTCATATTTTATGAATATCTTACATATGAGTGAACATTTTAAAAAATAAAAAAGGTACTTACCTCCCAGATTCAGAAATAAAACATTATCACATATTTTGAAACATCATTTGTCCCCTCCTATCTCAGCCACTTGCTTCTCCCTGCCAGATTTCTTAAAATACTGTTTTTTAAGGTCTTTCTGTAAATCATCAGAAAACAATCATAAGTTATGTAAAGTTTTCATACTAAAAGATGTGTTAATAAGGAATTATGTGCATGTTAGGCAGAAAGTACTAACTGACTCATTTTGCTTCTCTACTTGTACTTGGTTAGGAGGAAGATTTTTAAAATATTCTCTCCCTTTGTCAAATGTTTTAACTTGGATATCAGTGGTTAGGCAAGGGGAATTTTTAAACCTCCACCAAGTGTTCTTATAGTTAAATATCAGTGAGTGAGGGAAGAAATTGAGCTTAGGAGGGAGGAGTACCTGCTAATCCAGAATTTAAAAACTCATTTTCTTAATTTATTAGGTAAATCTCTATTTCTAGTTATCAGAGTAAATTATTTTACTCTAAATGTCAGAACATGGGAAATGTTATATAGAGTTTACAGGCTAGATTTGATCTCATTGCTCTTCGGGACTTATTTCTTATCTTGTTGATCATCAGGAAAAGAAGTTTTATTATTGATGCAAGCCCTAAACACCCTTTCGACTCCAGAGGAGAAGCTGGCAGCTCTCTGTAAGAAATATGCTGATCTTGTGAGTATTTAATCAAGGGAGCAAGGCCCATATAAAATAGAGCAAAATGTGTGTGTGCTTGACAAGCTTTTCAAACTGTAATTTTGCTATAGCTTTAAATGTAAAATTATATTTTATTCCAGAATTGATGGGAAGAATCTGACTTCTTGGACTTTTTGTTGTTGGTTGCATCACTTTATGAGGTGATGTACGTAGAATATTCTAATGTTCTGTAAGATGTGGCCTAGAGTCCCTACAACTCAGACTGCAGCATCTGCATTCCTATGTTATGATACTTTTTGATGCCAGTCAGTTGGTATCTAGTGGTTCCTGGTTTCACTTTTCCCAAAGGAATTCTAGAGATAACCATTTTGATTGAAGTTGTGTGTTAGATGAAATAGTTTAGTAAAGTAATAACACGTTGCAGGAAATACTTATTTAGCATCTGCTGTGTGCTAGCAAGGAACCCTGGTGGCCCCAAGGTTAAGCTCTAGGCTGCTAACCAAAAGGTTGGCGGTTTGAACCCATCAGTCACTCCATGGGTGAAAGACCTGGCAGCCTGCTTCAGTAAAAATTTACAGCCTTGGAAGCCCTGTAGGGCAGTTCTACTCTGTCCTATAGGGTCCCTGTGAGTCAGGATCTCTGTGAGTCAGAATCGATTGGATGGCAGCTGGTTTTGTTTTGTTTTGGCTCTAATGTAAATGCTGAAATGATTGCCTTTTGTGAAACACTCAGGTGAATTATCATTGACAGTCTTTATGCATTTTCATCTGTTGTGAAAGCAGTTGTTCCGTTTCAGAAACATTGTTATTTCACCAGTGATCAGCCCTAAGAAATGAATTCTGTTTCTTATTGGAAAACTGACAGTAACGTCCTCTCAGTTTAATAAGTGTTCCCTGTGTGACCCTACTTAGCTGGCATTCATCAGTCTGGCACCTTCTGTTGTTGAGTAGCAGGAAACCCTGTGCATCCATGAAAATGGTCTAGAACACTAACAAAGCAAAGGGTGCAGAAAACACAGTGTGGTAGATTGCTGGTTTCAGGAAAGGAATGCTTCCATTGTCCATGGAAGCCAGCCCCTGTTGGTGCCATTCACCTGAGGAGAGTCATGTGAGAAGAGACAGGAAAAGGACCTGAACAAAAAGAGGAAAAGTTTAGCTGCCTGATGTGACAACAGCAGGCAGCCAGGAATAGCTAAGGCAGTCCTTCTCAAACCTCTGACATATCCTTGGCACTTTTGTTAACATTCTGATTCAGATGCAGATTCTGATTCAGCAGGTCTGGGGTGGGGCCTTAGATTCTGCATTTCTAATGGGCTCCCAGGTGATAATGATGAAGTTGGCAGCCTGGGGTGTTTTTGTTTGTTTGGTTTGGTTTTTGTGTAGATATGGTAATCTGTCTTGGAAGTAGTACAGCCAGAATGCTCCTTAGAAGCCTGGATGGGGAGACTTCCTCAAGTCATATGCTTTGGACATGTTATCAAGAGGGACTAGTCCCTGGAGAAGGACATCATGCTTGGTAAAGTAGAGGGTCAGCCAAAAAGAGGAAGACCCTCAATGAGATAGATTGACACAGTGGCTACAAAGATGGGCTTAAACATAGCAACGGTTTTGAGGATGGCCCTGGACCCCCTGGACCGGGCAGTGTTTTGTTCTGTTGTAAATAGGGTTGCTATGAGTTCAAACCCCCTCCAGAGCACCTAACAACAACAACAACAGCATGGTTATTGTTAAGCGCTAGTATGCAGTCATGAATGAATGCAAATGCAGAAATGCATTTGTTTTAGGAAGTGACACATTAACAACCTGCCTAGTGAGTAACCTCCCTTTGATTTAGTTTTATCCTTTTGGAGATCAGTAATTATTTACATTGAATATATGGATATTGAATATATACTGTTTTCAGAAGATGTCTGACAGCTTTATTTCTTGAAACATGACTCATTGCATTAAAAAGTAGAGTGCCTAGGTTATGTAGCAGTGAGATCTCCAAGGATTATTCAGAACCCTTCCCTGTGGTCATCACTGTTCTCTGCCTTCATTGTCGCACTCGGCCACTTCACTAGTGTAGATGTTCTGGTGATTGGGTGGACTGCAGTCTTGGGCGCTGTGATCTAGGTTGTTGCTGGTCTTTTGGGGGAGACCTTGTGGTCGCCGCATTCATGAAATTGGAGCATTTCCCTTTCTAGGTGTGAATAGCATTTGGCCTTTAGCATGGTTGCTAAGTGGTTAAGTGCTCAGCTGCCAACCAAAACATCCATGGTCTGAACCCACCAGCGACAGCTTGGGAGGAAGATGTGGCAGTCTGCTTCCTTAAAGATTACAGCCCTGGAAGCCCCCACGGGGCAGTTCTCCTCTGTGCTGTAGAGCTGTTATGAGTCAGAATTGACTCACCGGCAAGTTTTTTTTTTTTTAGGTACTTTATAGTGCTATTTTTCATTCCTTAGTCACGTTGTCTAAATGATTATAGCATATTAATACATCTTGATATCTTGTAGTGTAGGCACAGCTTCCTTACTCTTATTGTCACAGTTATCTTGGCTATTCTTGGCCCTTTATTCTCGGTATACAATTTTAGAATCAACTTAATGGGAAAGAAAAAAACACTATTTGGGATTTTGATTAGCATTTCATGGCATCTGTGATGAATTTGGGGGAAATGGGCATCCTTATGATATTAATGGAGCTTAAAAAGTGGTTATCAATATGGGAAAAATGACATTGGATCCTTAGACACCATACACAATGATCAATTCCAAATGAGTGATGGATTTAAATGCCCAAAATTAAACTTTACATTTTTTAAATTTTATGATTAAGGTGAATATCTTTCCAACTTTGGGTTAAGGGAGGATTTTTTATGACACAAAAATCACTGTCAAAGATTGCAAAAATTGGCTATTGAAATTGAGAATTTCTATTTGACAAAAGACACCTTGAAAGAAAATAAGACATTACAGACTACGGAGAACATATTTGCAACACATAGAACCAGCAAAAGACTCAGTATCGAGAATGTATGTAGGAAAAAAAAGACTGTATTAGAGAACACCTACAAATGAATACAAAAAGGAAAAATAAACCAGTGGGAACCTGGGCAAGAGACATGAAAGAGGCATTTCAAAGAAGTGAAGAAACATAAGGCTGTTAAACATGTAGACAAAGAGAGGTTCAACTTGACTGGTGATCAGGGAAGTACAAATCAAGACCACAGTGAGATGCCACTTTATTCCCACTCTAGTGACAGAAGTGAAGAATTCTGACCATACTAAGTGTTGGAGAGGATGTGGAGTCACATGATGTCTTCTACATTGCTGTTGGGAGTATAAATTTGCCCGTCACTCTGGAAAATAGTTCGGCATTATCAAGTAAAATTGAACATTTGGAAATCCCACTTCTAGATTTGCACCCAAGAGAAATACTTGCACATGTACACAAGAACGTTCATGTCACTGTGAGTAATGACAAAACCTGAAAACAGCCCATATCACCATTGACAAGAGAATAGATAGATAGATAAACCACCACCCCCGCCCCCCCGAAAAAAAAAAAAAAGAGAATAGGTTAAAAAAACCTGTTGCCATCAAGTTGATTCCGACTCAAATGGTGACGCTATAGGACAGAGTAGAACTGTCCCATAGGATTTCCAAAGAGTGGCTGGTGAATTTGAACTGCTGACCTTTTGGTTAGCAGCCATAGCTCTTAACCACTGTACCACCAGGTTTCCAGATAAATAAAGGGGGTATATTTTACTGTTTTTAAGGAGCTCTGATGGCGCAGCGGTTAAGCCCTGAAAGGTTGGTATTTCAAACCCACCTAGTGGCCAGATCTGCTTCTGTAAAGATTACAGCCGGGAAAACGCAGTGTGGCAGTTTTACTCTGTAACACATGGGGTCGCTATTGAGTTGAAAATCGACTGGATGGGACCTAACAACATTTTGTTTTCTTTTTAAAAAGTGGAATATACAGCCTGTGGACCAAATCTGGCTGATGCCTGTTTTTATACTGCTCAGAAACCAAGAGTGAGTTTTATATTTTTAAAACGGTTGTTTATAAAAAGAACAGTATGAGAGAGAGAGACTGTATGTGGCCCTCAGAGCCTAAATATTTACCTTCTGGCCCTTTACAGAAAAGTTTGCTGACTCCTTATCTATAGCGACATGCAAGGATATAAATGACTTAGCAATATAATCTAGAGTTCTCCTGTCCAAAACGGTAGACACTACCCCCATGTGGCATTTACATTAAAAAATTAGTTCCTCAATCATACTGGCCACAATAAAGTTCAAAGAACTGAAACCAGAAAATCTTTCTTAGGACTCCACATTGATGAAATGAAATCACCTGGAAAGGAAAGCAGTGGAGTGATGAAGACAGGATTGAGGTTGTGGTTACCTTAAGTCAGAGAATACAGGCGGACTTGGGTAGATTTAAGTCATTGTCCGTGTAGGCAGGTTTTGTATTGGGTAGTAAATAAATAAACAAGGCCTTGCATAGACCAGTGATTGTGTCATGAACCAAGGGTTGTGATGAATCCAATTCTCTGCAGCTGAGATCCAGAATAAAGAGAGAAATTACCCATATAAGCCCATCACCCAGAGGGAAACTGTTCTGAGTATGTAAAATTGTCTTGTGTATATAGGTAACTAATAGATTTGTGTATTTTATACAGCTTGGGAATCTTTTTGTATATATAATTTAGTATTTTCCCTCACAAAATTATTTGTGAGCCTTTTTCTCACATCAACAATAATTCTTCAAAGCCCTCATTTCTAATGAAAATAAGCATTTAACTACTAGGCAGAGGAGAAAAACATTTTAAAGGTCATTGATGCATATTGGAAAATTGCTTTCGAGAAGGCACCGTGTGAGTGAGGGTCTTGACACACCCCTCCCATGCTGGACTTAAAACTGTGTGCTGAGCAGTGGAGCTGGCCCATGGCTTTGGGTTTGCGTCTTGGCTTGGCTGTCAGATACCTGTGTGACCTTGGGCCAGTTACTTTGTCTTAAGTCTTGGTTTGTACGTATTTCTGCAACTGTCAATTATCTTAATTTCCTTTGTCTCCTTTCCCTTTGGGATGCTGTTCTGCGCTTTTTAGTACAGCAAAAAAAAAAAAAAAAAAAAACACAACATTATTTTACTTCGTTGACTCAAAAGCCATGTTTCAAAATCTCAAGCCTACCTACCTGCTTCCCTCCAAAAGAGAGAAAGAAAAGAGGTAGACAGTCCCTTGAGTTGCCATGTCCCAGTCTCTTCCAGTTTCTCCAGTCCTCTTCCCCCTGGGCAGATGTTTAAATGGCAGAAGTGCCGTTGGGATTTTAACCTTCTCTGAGTGCCTTTAGGAGCCGAGATACGAGGGCCCTCCCCTGTTGAGAACACTGGTTGTGTGTCCGAGATGTCTGAAGCCTTGCAGAGTGCCTGCGGACTTAATTAAAATGCTTCAGGCTGCCTCCTGCCCATCCCTACCGCAGCTGCCAACACCAGTTGTCTGTGAGAAATTTGGTCGCTGAGCCTCTGCACCAGGCCATGGTAGACTTTTAGGCTCCGACTTGCCCCCTACTCTTCTTTAGAGACCAGCATCTACCATGCCTCTTGGCCACAGTGTAAGCCGTGGTACCAAGCGCTGTGGGGGTTGGGGCTCTGAAGATGGACATTGTCTGGAAAGCAACCCCCCACCAAAACAGAACAGAAAAGCTTCCATGGTGTTCTTTGACATTCTTCCCCAAGAAATGCAAACTACAAAATCTACAGCCATTTCTGTGATTAGTGCCTAACTTTTTTGTGTTTACTGAAAGCTGGCTCTCCCCTCGGACCTTAAATTCCGTTTTGGTCCTTTTTTGCTCCGTGTATATCAAGGCTGGGAGGTGAGTTTGGTACCCTTCCTATTTCTCTGCTTTAAAACCACAAAAACCCCATGTTTCTTAAAGATCAAGGTACATCCAGCTGTCCTACCTTTTCTCCCTTCTTGTCATTTACCAACTTTCACACACTGCAGACTTTTGTCCCTGTCTTGCCTTGATCTCTTTGCCCAAACTCTTGCTTTCTTTCAGTCTAGGTTGCTTCTTCACTGTGGCCAGCCTGGCCTCTTGTTCCTTGCATGCCTCATCACGGTACCATCCAGGCTACCCACTGTGATCACCCCATGGCCCATAGGGCTGCAGAGTCTCTAGCACAGCCCATTTGGTCTGTAACCACCTTCAGTCCAGCGTCCTTGCTCAAGGACCCCCACCTGTGCACGACCCTCTACTTTCTCCCTGTCTGTATAGCTTTTTTATCTGTTCTTTCCTTAGACTTCACACATCATCAGAATCACCCTCTTTGCAAATATCTCCTTACCCCTCTGATCATCCACTCCACCTGCCTGGCAGAATCCCAAATCTGAACATTGAAAGAATGCAACCAGGCCTTCAGTGCTGGGTGATGATCTTAATAGGTTTTTTTAGATCAGTTGCTGTGAGTCTATCCGGACTAGTCACCCCCTCTGCAGTTGCCTGTTACATACCTTTAGTTATAATGCTCAACTTCTCCCTACCTCTTCACCTCTCTCCTTTTAGCAAATGACCACACCCCATATTTCTTAGAGGAAAGAAAAGCATGTCAGCGTCCTACCAGCAAATCTACAAATGACTTGCATCTCCACCCATCTTCTGGGACTCTTTTTCACTTTTGTATCGTTAGTGGTGAGCTGGCTGCCTAGTACCTAGTAAGGTTCAGCGTAGTGTAACATCACCATCAGTGCAACGGGACAGTCTGAGCTGCCACACTGGTAATGTATCAACACAACCAAGAAAGAGTACAGTTAAAATAGGCAGCGTTTGGGTTTTCCCCATGGTGCCATTTTGACTCACGCTGAGGTGTATTTTACTTGGAGTGGGAAAGAGAGGTGGCATCACAGAGCTGGTGGGAAGTCACAGGTAGTGTATGCAGAACCTGCAGCCCATATTCACTGTGGCAGCTCACAGTCCAGAGTAAGATACAAAAGCAAAGTTATGCTTTCCTGCAGGGATTTCAGTAATGGTTTTTTTTTTTTTTTTTAAATTGTGCTTTAGGTGAAAGTTTACAGCTCAAGTTAATTTCTCATACAAAAATTTATACACATATTGTTATGGGACATTAGTTGCAATCCCTATAATGTGATAGCACACTCCTCCTTTTCCACCCCAGGTCAATAACGGTGTTTTTAATAGCTGTAAGCAGATTGCCTATGAGGATGCTTGATATGTTTTAATAGGCCACAAGATGTCACTCTTGCTCCTGATAGTGTGACTCATCATCCTTTCCTTCTCCAGGAAAAGCTTTATTGAAAGGTTAGTAAGGCTGCCATCTTATCTGTTAGTCTTGATTTAACCTTGAAATAGACTAATTTCTGCAAATGTAAAATTGCAGCAATTCCTCCCTCCCAAAGAACCCTGAGTTGATTGAGTTCCTATTTTGGTGAGTGCTTCAGCAGAGTAGCCTTTGTGTGTTTTTAGATGGTGTTGATTCCTAAAATGTTTTCTAAAATACCAGTGTTTGTTTTTATTGAGAAAATAGATAATTTTGATGACTGTTTCAGTAGCCTTTGTGTGTTTTTAGATGGTGTTGATTCTTAAAACGTTTTTCTAAAATACTAGTTTTTGTTTTTTTTAAAATAAGAGATTGAGATTTTTTCCCCCTACCTTATTTGCCTGCTTTCCCATCTCAACTAGAAAACGGGAGCAGAAAAGGGTGGCAGAGCAGCAATGGCATGAAACAATTTAAATAAAATATCACACTATGGTATTGGGCTCTTTGAAATTTTGTACTCGTCATTCTTCCAGCTGTAACTCAGAGATTGTTCCTGTGTCCCCTAAGTGTAAAGTGCTGGTTTGTTCTAGCTGGAGGAGAGCAGGAACGTTCAGAAGCAAATGAAGATTCTACAGAAGAAGCAAGCCCAGATTGTGAAAGAGAAAGTTCATTTGCAGAGTGAACACAGCAAGGCCATCTTGGCAAGAAGCAAACTCGAGTCTCTTTGCAGGGAACTTCAGCGTCACAATAAGACATTAAAGGTTGGTTGTTTTTCCACAGTGTGATGAACACAGTTAATGCCATTGAACTGTACTTGTGAAGAATGTTGAAATGGCAAATGTTTTGTTACATACGTATTTACCACGATTTAAGAAAAAAAACAAAACGGTTAGTTGGTTCGTTCTTCTGTTTTTTCACAAGGTAATTACTTAGCTGGTTTTATAATCACCTCATATCTATTTGAAATCAGTCCTTGTCTCCACCTGCTTTAATGGGAATTAGCTGTGATGATGGCTGCTGGTTGATAAATCCCTGGTACGTCTGATAAATCCTTGGGACATCTGTGTTGGCAGTGTAGGTTCCTGAGAGGAGGACTCCGGGGCCCCGTGGGGGACAGAGTGCCTGGCTTTCTGTCTGCTATGTGCTGATGCCATGTGGGAGACCTCCTCTTGGTACGTAAGTTGTGGTTTTGCAGGCAAGGAAGAACTCGTTAATGGCCCGCAGACTTGATCACAGGGATCTAGATGAGCTTGATGTTTATGTCTACAGTGCTCCTGCTGAGAGCCCTGGCTTAGGCAGCACCGAGTGCTGGCTTTCTGCTGACTGCTGACATACTTGGTTACCATGCCTCCCTCAGATAAAGCATGGAAAGCTGACTGGAAATGAGAGACTCGTAGCAACAGACCTGAGTCAGAGTGAATTTGAGAAGGGAAAACAGGTTGCTGAGCTCTTGTGTGAACTGGCTGGATTGCCAAACTCCCCCTGCCCTCTCCTACTCTTCAGTTGCTCAGTACTTTGAGAATAAGCGCTTAAACCTTGACTGATCGGAAAGGAAGAGGGAGCAGGTACCAAGAGATTCGTTGGTTGTCCACAGGAAAAGAAGGACGAAGAACAGAGACTGGAGAGCCTCTGCTTCCTTCCTATAACGGGATCAGGCTTGTCCCATGGTGTGGCTAAGAAGCTGTGCAGTTGGGCTCGCTGGTTAAATGCCCATCCCCCAGCAGCAAACCCCCAGGGTCCTAGAGTATAGGACCACTTAGGAAATGGACCCTCAGCTGCTCTGAGGAGCTACTTTTTCTTTGCTTTTGAAACCTTGAATTTAGATATGAATGAAAGAAGCTAGTATTTTTTTTCCGTAGCAGATTAACGTTTTGATTGGACTGATAACTGTCTAGAGGGAAAAGGTCTTTGACACTTGTATCTTAGTAAGAGTTGAAAGTAAGTTTTTTTTTTTTTTTTTTTTTTTTTTTTTTAATGATGTTTTATTGAGTTTTTGGTTAAAGTTTACACAGCAAGTTAGGTCCCCATTTGACAATTTCCACACAAATTGTTCAGTGACGTTGATCACATTTATTACAATGTGTCAGTATTCTCTTTAATTGTGTTCAGTTTGTTCCCTTTCCAGTACTGTAGTTTCCCTGCTGCCTTATCTTCTCATCTTTGCTTTTGAGAAGTTGTTGACCTTTTGGTCTCATACTGATGGTTTTTAATTAGGGCACCAATGTTAGGGGCAATATCCTTTATTTTGTGTGCCACTCTGCTATTTCACTAAAAGGTAGTAGGCTCGGTTCTAGGTTTAAAGAGTGTCTGAGGGCGATAGTCTCAAGGAGTCCTCTGTTCTCTACTTTTCTAGTTTGTCTGGCCTTTTTTTTTTTAATTTGAGTTCTCCGTATTTTTCTCCCATTCTGTCCAGGATCAGCTATTGTGACCCTGGTCAGAACGGTCAGTGGTGGTAGCTGGGCACTATCTACTTCTTCTGATCTCAGCATAGATAAGGTCGTGGCTTGTGTAGACTTGTTTCTTTGTACTTTTGGTTACCTTCTTACTGTTTTTCTCCTAGCCAGTAGAGATCTGTAGCTCTGCCTTAGATGGCTGCTGAAAAGCTTTAAGACCCCAGATGCTTCTGACTTCCTTGGAATGAAGATCATGATTTTTGTGAACTATGTTATGCCAAGTTGACTGAGTTGTCCCATGAGACTATGATCCTAAGCCTTCAAACCCAGAAAATCAGTGTTGGAAGGTGTTTGGTCATGTCTGAGGAGTATCTGTGTTTGTGTCTTCAGTGAACGTATGTGACTACATCCACATACGTACGTACCTGTAGATACTTTTAAGGCACCCTGGTGGCACAGTGGTTAAAGTGCTTTGCTGGGTACTAGAAGGTCTGTGGTTCAAACCCACCAGCTGCTCCATGGGAGAAAGATGTAGCACTTTGCTTCCGTAAAGATTTACAGCCTTGGAAGCTCTGTAGGGCAGCTCTACTCTGTCCTATAGGGTCACTATGAGTCAGAATTATCGACAGCAGTGGGTTTTTGGTATAGATATTTCTGTCTGTTCTCACCTGTACTTACTGGTATACCAAATTGCCTGTATCCATTCATACGTGCTCAAACACTCGTTTTTACTTTGGTTGTGCTATGCTCACGAGGTCCACGTTCGGTGCCACTTTCCACATCACGAAAAATAGCTAGTCTCTGTGGTATAAAGCACACTTCCCCCCCCCACCCCCACCCCCATAACCACCAGTGACCATTGGTCACTCTGTATTTATCTCTTCTTCTTATAAAAGAGGGATCATACAATATTTGTCCTTATATGCTTGACTTATTTCACTTAGTATTATGCCCTCCAGGTCCATCCGTGTTATGTTTTGAGGACTCATCATTGTTCTTTATGGTTGTGCAGTATTCCATTGTATGTATGTACCACAGTTTGCTTATCTGTTCATCTGTTGATGGGCACTTTGCTTGTGTCCATTTATTTGCTATTGCAAATAAAGCAGCAATGAACATAGGTGTGAAAGTAAGCTTTTTAAAATAAGGAATCCGTTTGTCCCCTTCCCTCTAGGGAATGGAAGATGTGACCCAGAAAGTAAGCACCAATGGGGTTACATCACTTCAGGTTGATCCAAGATGATGTGCTGCCTGGTCAGTGAGGAGGGTGCTTGGGGAAATCATGTGGAGGGAGAAGCCTCTTTGATTTCAGTCTAATGGAGTGTTGGATGGTCAGCGAACACTTGTTTTCTAGCAGGGCGCCTTGCACCTCTCTGAGTATTCCTTAGTCTTAGGAGAAGGTGCTTGTTTTAAACAGAGAGCTTTCTGGTCATAAACTAGGAGGAGGGATTGTAGTCAGAAATGAACATGTCAGGGCAGCAGTAAATGACCCCACAGAGCAGAACTGTCTTGGTGAGCATCTCATCTATAGGTTTATACTATTAACGGACATTATTTTGAATGATAAGGAAGAAAATATGCAGCAAGCACGAGAGGAAGAAGAAAGACGTAAAGAAGCCACGGCACATTTCCAAATTACATTAAATGAAATTCAGGTCCAGCTGGAACAGCATGATGTACATAATGCCAAACTCCGCCAGGAAAACATTGAGTTGGGGGAGAAGCTGAAGAAGCTCATTGAACAGTATGCCCTGAGGGAAGAGGTAAAGACATTTTGTTTGTTTATTTAGACAGCTACCATTATTAGCAAAACCTTTTTCCCATTCATTACTCATTACTCAGTGGTCACAGGGTATTTAGAACTGGGGTATATGCACAGTGGCATCAGGCAAGAAGAGGCCCAGGCACCAAATGAGCAGAGGAGCCAGTTTCTGGCCTAGCTGTTGGTGGGTTTGGATAAATGAGGGGATTTCCAGTAGACATGTCAAGTACCACTTGTCTTCCATGTGATACTGGAAGATCCTTTATCCATTGAAGTAAAGTTTACTGGGAGGATCCATGGCTGCTGAACTTGGTGATTGGCCTCCAACTAAGACTTTTATAGTTACTTTACAAGCTAGTCTGGAACTTCAGAGGTGGCTTCTAAATTAAAAACAAATAGGTGATAACTTGCTTTTTGAAGTTCCTCACTTTTAGAGGTCCACTGGGCGGTGTTAAGAGGCTTTGAGTTTTGTAAATGGTGCGTCCCCTGCCTTTAAAGCTGGTAAAATGTGCTTTTGTGTGCATTGTGCTCCGTCCATAAACAGATTAAAACAGCTGATTAAAAAAAAAAAATTGTGGCATCTCTGTGGGTTATTTTATCCAGTTTTCAATTCAAACTTTAGATTAGCTTTAGTTTTACATATGACCGTTTGAAAACTGTTAAGGTTTTTTAAAGATTTTTTTTTTTAAATCACTCTCTTTGCCTTTACCTTTTTTTTTTTTTTTTTTAAATGGAAAATTGCAAGTTGAAATAAAAGTAGAGAGAGTGCGTCACCTGGCTTTAGCAGTTATCAGAGCATAGCAACTCTAGCCTCATCTGTATTCCCATCACCTCCCCCAGATTGTTCTGAAGTAAATCCAAGATGTTGTATTATTCCATTCCTAAATATTGGAGTGTTGGAGTGTGTGTATCTCAAAAAGATAAGGATTCTTTTTGAAGCATAACCACAATGCCATTTCACATCTAAAAAATTTAATTATTTAAATTAAATATCTAGTCACTGTTCAAATTTCTCTGTTGTCTGTGTTTAAAACTTGTTTTAATCAAGATCCAAATAAGGTCCATACGTTTCACTGATTGATATGTTTTAGGTCTCTAACATAGGTTTCCTTCTCTCTCTCATTTTTTTAATTCTTGCAGTGCGTTTTTACTAAAGAAACTTTTTTGTCCTGTATAATGAACTTTCTTTTTATTATAAAGGCTGCAAGTTCCTTAAAATGATTCTTTTAGTTTTGTTGTTTAATATGACAGTCTATCTCATCATTGATGTAGCGAATTTGGAAATGATACATGTTCAAATCATATTACTTGTAAGTTGTTTACTTCGAATATTCTAGAACATTCTTTTTTTTGGTCAGAATATAATAATGATCAGATGCAGGTAAAGACAGATCATCTATTCTCCTCAATACTGAGGTTACCTTATTACCAACTAGTATTTCTTCCTCATATATAGAGTATTACAACTAGAGGAGTTAGTATTTCTCCAATTGAAAAGTGATGTTGTGATTACTTTATGGTACATAAATAACCACTTAGCAATTTAGTTTGGAAATAATAATGATCTCTTACCAAATGCCCAGAGTGTGCCAGGCACCAGTCACCTTCCACAGTTTTATAACTCTGCAAGGTACGTGTGGGCGTCCCCCTTCGCAGACGGGGAACTGAGATTAAGCAAGGTGCGTTTGACCCTGGCCCGTTCCTACCACTGTATCATGCTGCCTCCAGCTAAGAAAAGTTGGAAAATTTAATGGGGAGAAAAATATTCAGGAATTACAGGTGTGATGAATGGGTTTAATAGTTAGAGCTCCTTATTTGTCTTTTTCTTGATCCAGTTTGAACCTTATTTTCAATGTAGGTCAGAAATAGGAAATAAAAAGGTGGTGGCTGCTGAGGCTGTTGATGAGGATAGTCCGCCTCCCACAGGATAGGCCCTGCAGGGCAACATGGTTGCAAGGCGATGTGGAGCAGACTCTTGTGCAAGCATACGGACAGAAGGGCCCAGTGTTTGTGGCTCTGGTGGTATAGGCAGGAAAAGCAGGGCAAGCAAGGTATTGTAGCTTGTGTTATGTCCCTTCCACATAGAGTTCCTTTATTTGCTAAGTGACGGAAGACATTTTCCTTTTCCCGTAGCATATTGATAAAGTGTTCAAACATAAGGAACTGCAGCAACAGCTCGTGGATGCCAAACTTCAGCAGACAACACAGCTCATAAAAGAAGCTGATGAAAAACATCAGAGAGAGAGAGAGTTTGTAAGTTCTGTTGCTGAAAAAAGAAATTGTTGTCAAAATTGTAACCAAAGCTATCGAAAACATTTAAACTTTGTATTTAATGGAGCACCTGGGGCACTTGGTGTTCTGCTCTAGATTGAGGAGTAAGTGTGTGTAAGAAAAAGTTCAGCTTTGTATTTCTCGTAGTTTATTTTTTAAAATGCACTGGAATATTAGACCATGTTAGTGGGAAGATCTGCACGTGCTTGGTTTTCTGTGCTGAGAATGTTTGTTTCACTCCTTCAGTAATGGTGGCCAGGTTCAGGAATTGTGCCAGTTATTTGGCAAGTTAGACCTTGAGAGCTAGGGGCAATTAAATTAACATGGAGCATACCCTACACTGGTCTCCATATACTGTTACATTTTGCTTTGAAACAAGTAACTTGAAACTAGGTAAAAGATTTCATTTACTTACTCTGGTATGATTTCCTGATAAAATTTTAACAGAATTCTTTGTGCCTTAATCACTCAGCATTATTTCCAGAGTATATGCTCAGATTTTATTGCCTGTCAGTTGTCAACACAGTGGAATCTCACTGGGTATGTATAGTTAACACGTGCAGATTCAACTCTATGTGCTTAACCAACAAAATCATAAAAGTGAGACATGATGATGATAATGTGGACTCTTCCATCCAGCATTTCACTCAAGTAACCTAGGCTATTTGGGGAGTATGGTAAGGAAGACAGGTCCTGAGTGACCCTCATGAGGAGAACATCTCTTGCTGAGTATATATAGGTCTAGGGTTTAGAGAGAGATGCTTTCCATGGCATGGGCCTTCTGTGCCAGCTGACAGTGGTACCCAGTGCTCAACTGAAGAAACGGTTGCCATGTCCAACATTGGAGTAGAAATTATATATACAGTGTATATATACACACACGTGTTACATGTCTACACTTTCTGGTTGGTTTAAGGACTTTTCAAGGCTAATTTGGACTATGACTTCTCACTTCAGGGACTGAATTTCACAGCTGCCTACTGTGCAACTTCCCTATATACTTTTCTTGAAAACCCAGGTATATGAATTAAAGCTCTCTCTCCTGCTCCCTGCTTTCTTAAAGTGATCAGAAACCGGATCTCTTTTGGTTGCTTTGCCCCGTGCCCTTTCAGCCTCCTCATCTTGCCTCTTACGGAGTAGAGAGCCTTCTAAACCATCTAGATAATGTCCAGATTCCCAGCTATGTTTTCTGCTAATAAAACTAGACATCTAATTGTTCTCACCTAATTTAACCCTGAGTTTTGTAACCTTATAAGCTTCCAGGGTACTTTTCCCTACTTAAGCAGTAAAAGATGATTCTTCCCTTCCCAAGTGCTTAACAAGTGGAGCAGATCAAAGATCTAGGTGATTGGCAATTGATGTCACAGGATATTTCATCCATAGAGCAGTAATTCTTGCTAAAACAGTGAGGATTGAGCCTAACTCTATGGCCATTTGACATAGTCACATTTTGTAATTACTATTAGTATTTTGCCAGAATGTTTCTGTTTTCTAGTTATTAAAAGAAGCAACTGAATCGAGGCACAAATACGAACAAATGAAACAGCAAGAAGTACAACTAAAACAGCAGGTAACTTAACATTGGGGGGTAGTAGAATTTCTAAGGATCCTGTTTGGTACATTTGCTGGGTATCTTAATTCCTGGCCAGAGCCAGCCAGAACCAGGAGTAGACTCCCATGTCCCTCTTGAAGTCTCTTCCTTTAGGGAGACCAGCTTGTCCCAGTTTGCCCAGGACTTTCTAGGTTTTAACCACTGAAAGTCCTGTGTCCCAGGAGCCCCCTCCATCACAGGCAAACCAGGACGTTGGTCACCCTCCTCTTCAGTGACCCCTTTCCATCAACCCAGATATCCCTTCCCTTTCTCAGTCTGTTTCCACATGTAAGTTGCTTGTCAGCTAATTTCCAACTAAGGAGAAACTGATAAATCTTCAGGTTTTAGTGCTTTTATGTTAAACTTGAGCCATATGAAATTGCTGGTATTTGGCTTCTTTGACCTACGAAAATGGCGTATTTCATACAGTGTAACCTAATATCTTTAAAATTTTGTGCTCTGAGCACATAACCTATCTAAAAAATGGCAAATTCCCACCCCCACCCCCATTCTACTGCCGGGTGGAGCTGCGTTTAATTGTGCTTTTTTAATTGGAGCCCTCCCTACTTTTCAAACTATACCTTTTAGGTTTGTCCTATTTCACTCTCTATATAGTTGCCTTGCATCCTTACAGACAGGCGAGCTTAGGCTTTTGTCTCTAGAGCTCATTGCTTTCCAGTTAACTAGATTATGTTCAAGGAGCCCTGGTGGCACAGTGGTTAAGTGCCTGACTGCTAACCGAACCGTCGGCAGCTCAAACCCACCAGCCGCTCCGCAGGAGAAAGATGTGGCGATCTGCTTCCTTAAAGATTACAGCCTTGGAAACCCCATGGGGTAGTTCTCCTCTGTCCTACAGGGTCGCTACGAGTTGGAATCGACTTGATGGCAATGGGTTATGGGTACATCGTTAACCATTGGACATACATTCTGTTGAAAAAAATATTACTTATTTAAAGAGTTGATTATATAATAAGTTCCTTTACTGTAAGGACTAAATAAAACACACTGACAACATCGAGACTGGCGTGGTCTTCATGATCACCCCTTTGAGTGCTATTGTCTCTGGGAGTGTTTATAAGGTGGTGGTGATAATTTTCTATAAAGCCAGCCTAACTTACAGTAAGAATTCAAGAGGAGTCAAATATCAGAAATCTTTTGAACTTTCCACCTAAGTTATGATCTTGCTAGAATGCTTCTAGAAAATGTGAACCCCTTATTAGCTCTGTAAATTCAATTCACCATCCAAATGGAGAAGAGAATCAGTGTGGAGAAGGAATACATAGTCTGTATATGGCTTTGGAAGATGTTCTTTAATAGCTCCAGAAGAGTTTTATCAAGCTTACAGTCGACCTCAGGTTCTGTTGTGCTGTTCTCCGTGCACCTTCTGTTACTGTTGTCCACGTCATCCGGAGTCTCCTCATCTAATCATTGTTTTGTTTCCTTTGCTGTCACCTCTTTTTCTTCCTGCTACTTAAATGCGGCTGTCCTTCCTGAGTCGGTTTCATCCTCTGCTCTTACCGTGTCGTTTTGCATCATTTGCTGCTGATACCCATGGTCTTACTGGTGTACGGTGACCCACTGTTTGGTAACCCAGCCACATATGTCCAGGTGGGATGGAACTTGCCATTTATGAACTCTCAGAGGGGGCAGTCTCTACCTGGGTGTTCCATCTGCAGTACAAACGCACCTTGCTAAAACTGCCAGAGCCTCTAACTTCCCTCAACTGCTACAGCTGTGCCCCTTGGTCCTACTGTCTGAGCACCACCATTGTGCCAGGCCCCAGGCCAGGAGTCTCCTCTGCAGGCCATCAGGCAGTCTCCCCGCTTTGCCCCTAAGTTTCTGTTTCTGCTGGCGTCATCCTAGCCAGGACCCTCACTTCCTGCAGGCTTGCTTTGTTTGGCTGGCTTATAGTCCTCTCTTCAGCCTAGCATCATAGGCCACATTGCTTTCCGTCTGTCTCCTCCCACATAGGGTGGGACTTGCTTCTGTGTGCTTCTTGTGTGGCCCAGACACCTGATACCACAGTGGATGGGCCTGGTGCCTTCAGTTCCCCTCTGTCCTGTTCAGGTAACCAGTTTAACATTCGTAGTACATCACTGCTGTAAGGCAGAAGCATCGTTTCTGCTATTGCTTGGCCTCTGATGAGCTTTTATTCTTTGCTGCTTTCTTCTGTGTATCGTGTGATCTTGGGCAAAACGCTATTCTTCCTGGCCTGTGTTTCCTCATCCTGAAAATGTCATTACATGAGACAATCTCTAAACGGTTCCCTTCTGCTGTGGAATTCATTAATTCAGCCCACCCTGAGGCCTAGCCCAGGCTTCACCCACATGAAGCTTTCCTTAACTATTCTCACCCCTTCTGGGCCTCCCCCACCTCTCTGAACTCCTGTTCTAAGGGGTTTGAGGAAAAGGTGACTGTTCCTTTTTCTCTTAACTATATTCCTATGGAATTCTTTCTCCCCCAACCAAACCAATTCTTTGGCTTCTGTTTCATTTTCCTGCCTGTGTTAAGGAAAGAGATATCCTTGATATCAAGCTAAGAATTGTGCACGTGGTATTCTAAAATAAGGATCTTTTTCCAAGGACAATTTTTTAAATGCAAGTGAGCGGTAGTTCATAAAGCATATTATGGTTGTATGAAATTTAGAGCTATACCACTTGCTGTCCTTCAGTTTTTATTGTAATGGATGGAATGGAGCTAGTAAACGTCTGCACTTTAAACACTTGCGTCAAAAAATGGTTATGTCAGCAGTAGTTCTGAAGTTTAAATGTATTTCAGCCATCTTTGTGTGGTGTTCAAGGATTGGGTATGCTTTTGTTCTTATTTTTATCACTTATAACAATGTTTAACCATATTGTGTTATTTTGAACGTCTTTGGGATTTTAAATTGCTTACCTGGAACTCAGAATATTTAATACTTTTTCCTGTAGCTTTCTCTTTATATGGATAAGTTTGAAGAATTCCAGACTACCATGGCAAAAAGCAATGAACTTTTTACAACCTTCAGGCAGGAAATGGAAAAGGTACTTGCATATTTTTAATAGAATATTAACGTAAAAAAGGATTTATGTAAGAAACTCTTTTAGGCATGATTACTGTGTGGGCGAGTGTACGTTGTTATGATGCTATCTTCATTTTACCTTCTCTGGTCTTCTGTTGGCATCTTCACCCATCTTGCCCTCCATGTACCCCAAGTAGCTAATGATCTGCATGCTCTTAAAATTCTATTAAAGTTAAGTTCCTCTGTGAAATAAAATTTGTTCTTAGAAATAAAGTGATATCTTTTTTGTTTGTTGTTTGTATTTATTGTTTAATCACTTCAGGTAATTACTCCCCTGTAAAAACCTCCAAGCCCAGAAGAGTAATTACACATCTTAGTTGGTTGATAACATACATTATATATATATATATATATGCACACACACACACATATCATCCAGAATGAATATTGTGTCCATCCATCCATACTTATTTAAATGGGGGATTTTAGAAATGGTGGTGACTGGTGATAAGTACAGTAGTGCCTGGCACTTTGTGAGCAGTCAGTTGATGTTAGTCAGAAGTATTATTAGCTCTTACAGAGTGACTGAGAGCATGTGCTCTTTAGCCAAAGTCCCTGGGTTAATAGCCCAGTTGCATCATTTAATGTATATATAACTGTGGAGAAGTTTAGCTTTCTGTGCCTTTCCGTTCCTTCATCATTAAAAATGAGGACAACAAAAATACCTACTCTTCATAAAATAGAGTATTTCAAAGAGTGCTTGGCACATGTTAAGTGCTCAAATTACCACCTTCAGGTATTTTTAGACCCAGTAATCTGGAGAATTCAGTGAGCAGCGGAGGCTGTCTGCCTGCCAGTCCTTCCGTTGAGGCCCCAGTCCCGTGTCAGGGGCGGTGGAAGTGTTAGCTGGACTTCCAGCACATGCTCGCTTATTGAGGCAGAACAGAATTTAAGGCAAGGACTCCCAAATTAGCTCTCCTTCTAGAGAATCTTCTGGACTGGAACATGTGCTTCTTTGCTTATGGCTGCAGAGATCACTGTAGGTCAGTACACAGCCTGGGTCTTCCCTGAGTTCTCCCACGGCCTTTGTCCCAGTTTGCCTTGTGTTACAGTTGTGTGTGTAGTTGCCCAGGGCCCACGGTATTGGCTTTGTATTCTGTTTCCCTTAACAGCACCTGGCTCAGTGCCCCAACTTAGAACAGTCAGCAGTGAATACAAATATTGAAAACGTGGCTGATTGAAGGGCATAGATACAGCTTATTCTGAATTTCTGAAAATTGGGTTCTTGGAGCCTAGGTGGAATAACGTTGCCCTTATTTTTGCACCCGTTTTATCTTCGGCAAAATGCGAAGTCAAACAGCCTTGGGAGTTATGAGGATGACCACAGCTGAGGATGAAATACCTTGTTTCTTGGTCACTGGAGTCTTACCTAAATTATGCTGCCCCTAGTTCTGAAACTGATGTGGGCTTGGAGGTTGTGGTAGAACACCAATTCTTTTTGTTTGTTTGTTTGTTTATTGTAGTTTAAGTGAAAGTTTACATTTCAGGTTAGTCTCTTACATAAAAATTTATCCATACATTGTTAGGTGACTCAAATTGCTCTCCCCGCACTGTGACAGCACACTCCTCCTTTCCACCCCTGACTCCCCATGTCCGTTCAGCCAGCTCCTAACCCTCTCTGCCTTCCCATCTCACCTCCAGATAGAAGCTGCCCGTTTAATTTAGTAAATCATTTAGTCTCTTGTATCTACTTGAGCTAAGAGGCACACTCCTCATGAGTATCACTTTATGTCCCACAGGCCAGTGCAATCCCTGTCTGAAGAGTTGGCCTTGGAAATTGTTTTAGTTCTGGGCTGATAGAGAATCCAGGGGCCATGCTTTCCAGGGTTCCTCCAGTCTCAGTCAGACCACTAAGTCTGGTCTTCCTACTAGAATTTGAGTTCTGCACCCCATCCTTCTACTGCTCCATCAGGGACCCTCTGTTGTGTTCCCTGTCAGGACGTTCATTGGTGGTAGCCAGGCATTATCTAGTTCTTCTAGGCTGATGAAGTCTCTGGTTTATGAGAACACCAATTCTTAATCTTTCCTAGGGCCAGCAATCCCCAAGATTTCTTTCAAGGATGTAATGAATTCGTTTAATGGACCATCTCTCCAGAAAACTCAAAACCATGGGCATTTTTTCACACAACTTGGGGAGATGGGGGTCTTGTTTCTTGCTCCCCCCGCTGTAAATGAGGGCATGTACTCCAGCCTTAACTGAAAGCATTGCAGAGCGTGGTGTCTGATGACTTCCCCCACGGGCTGCTTCCTCGGAGTTGAGATCAACTTTGGTTTTCTCATAATAGGAACCTCACTTTGGTTCTCATCGTCGCCAGCTGAGGAGTTTCTGAGATCAGCTCTGTGCCCGCAGCCCAGCTCCTTTTACAAAGACCTCTACAGCTGTCAGCTGGGTGGGGCACGCCACACTAGTGGGGGACGGGAGGGACACACAAAATTATTGTTTTGTGGTGGGACAGGATGTAGAAGTCAGAAATAGAACTTAGAATTTAAATTTGCAATTGTGTTGATTCACAGATGACAAAGAAAATTAAAAAATTGGAAAAAGAAACAATAGTGTGGCGTACCAAATGGGAAAACAATAATAAAGCGCTTCTGCAAATGGCTGAAGAGGTGAGGTGGTTTTCCATGAATAAGGTGTATTCTTAGGGGGCTCGTTAACTTCAGGAACCTATCGGGGTAACGAGTTTGTGACAAGATTGTGATAAAAGAATTTGTGAGGGCTCTGGCAACTGCAGACTTTCCTGACAGAAAGTGAGGTTGTAGGTGCAGGGTCCTGAGTGAGGTATTCAAGCTTCTTGCTTCCCAATTCCTTAGCCCAGGCTGGGGTGGGAGACAGCTGGAAAAGCATCTAGGTTTTGCTTTCTACGCAGTGGTTTCTCAAACTTGCATCAAACGCTGGTTTGTTAAGACGGGGCTCACACCCGGAGAATCACTAGTCGAACTTCTCAGTGGAGAGAACACAGTGAACTCAACTGATTCTCTACCTCGACTTATAGTCTTTTTAAAAAGGCAACAAAATGCTTTTTGCCCCTCTTACTACAAAGCTGAAGTGTAATCCATTTGCAATCACTAAATTTCACACATTCAGAAACTTGATAGGACGAACTAGTTTATAGCATTTCACAAGAGAAAATGTGGGGGCAGATTTATGCAAGTTTGCCCTCATCTAAAAATTGGTAGAAAAGAAATTACATCGAAATAAGGTGACTTTTTTTTTTTAATTGTGCCTCTAAAACTTTTTATCTGCTGGTCTTTGTGACTAATCTCTTGAATTTCTTCAATATTTCATCAATACCAAGTGTTTTTTAAAAAGCTAAGTGGGTTTTGGTTATTTTTAAGAAACGTGACAAAGAACTAACTTAATTGTGTTGCCCTCGAACAGTATTACTATGTTAAATCTCAATTGGTATACTTAGATATGTATGCAGTGAAGCTACGTAGAATATTTGGAAGTGTTTTTAAAAATTGAACATGTTCTAGAGGTGATAAATAGTTTGCAACATGGCTCAGATTTTTAAATTTTGTATACAATAACCTTGTTAAAGGTTACATAAATTAAAGGTTACATAAATTCTTTGTGTATTTTTTTTTCTGACAGAAGACTGTCCGAGATAAAGAATACAAGGCCTTTCAGATAAAACTGGAACGGTTAGAGAAGCTGTGCAGAGCTCTTCAGACTGAAAGAAATGAGCTCAATGAGAAGGTGGAAGTCCTTAAAGAGCAGGTCTCGGTCCAAGCAGCAGACGTGGAGCTGGTGACGCCGGCGTCACAGCCTTGCACTGCCCCGGAATCCCACAAGGAGCTGAGTCGGGCCGGCGGCGGCGGCGCCCCCAGAGCCCCCCTGGCGGTGGAGCCCGAGGCTGCCCAGGAGACCCTGTGGGCTGGCACCATTCCAAGCATTGATTCCGTTGACTAAGAGTGTGATCACTGTATCTAGAGAGATATTTTGTGTATAACTTTCTCTGCTAGTAGTTAACTATTGGTTTTGTGGTGAAAACTTTCTTACTTTTTCTACCATATCTGTATTTTCTTAGAACTACTGGACTTAATGTGGTGGTACAGGAGGCGGATTAGCAATTTCAAGTCATTTTTGAGTCTGTACCTTCTCCTCAGCTGTGCACACATCTGCCTCATTTTCCCCTTCACTGGAACACGTGTTCATTGCCTGGTCCTTTTCCCTGCTCCTTGCACATAATTGTCCTAATTAAAATTGCAGTCAGGACAAGGCCCACCATTACCAGGGACCTCTGTTCTGATAATGGTTCCTTGATGTGAAAACTATTAAATTTCCTGGCTCCCCCTTAATATGATTCAAACAAAAGAAAACATAAAGATGATTAGTTTTGTCTAAATAGCCCATTTAAATGCCCAGTAAAAATAAAACTCTGGTGCTGGATCAGAAGCAAGCAAGCATATTTGATTTAAATGGGCTTTCTGTTAATGTATCACTCGACAAATAGAGATGGCCACAAGCCTCAAACCCTTCAAACTTGTGGCAGGGTATGTATATGAAGATGTCTCTTGTAAACCAAGTAGTACGTACAGGCAAATCACTGGACAGACAGGTTTATGTTTCAGGTGAGAACAGGTGTGTGGGATTTGAACCACCTGAAGGCTGACTGCAGAGGGTATTGGTCTATATTTGATGTCAATTTGGGATTTGGGTACTATTCTCCACTTCCCACAGAAAGCCAATTATTCTCTGAAAACTGCTGCTCACGTCGGTTTAAGACGAGGGTAAATTCATGGGTAGCTTTCAACAGGCAAAAGCCCGTCTGCTGCCTTTTGGTTACTTGAAAGTTGGTGTTCAGCTGTTACAGGAGTCCTACCAGCAAAACAGTCTAGGTTTTTAAAAGTGAATTTTAATTATGCATCATCCTAACTGAAACCCATTTCATTTCCAAAACAAAGACTGGGACAAACATCTTTACTCTGGGAAGACTTGGCAGGGTGTTAGTCGTGATCTGTGATGTAGGCTTTCAGTCTTTTTCTCACCCCTTTCTTATTTACTGTCATTTAAAAAAAAACAACAACAGTATTATCAAGTCTCTGCACTTGGAATGGGGAAATTGCTAAATTAAAGCACATAACTTTTGCATTAGTTCCTTTTTTTTCCTTCCCCCCACTGTCGAAAGTGGCTAAATTATGCAAATAATCAATCAGGCTGCACTGATGAAAGTTTTGTGTCCCTGGTATAATTTGCATTGAAATACTTTTTTTTTTTTTTTTTTTTTTTTGGTAAAAAAGGTTCTACTAGACATTCCACTGAGCAAAACTAGCAAACTGACACTTAAATTGCTTACTGGAATGAATAAACTGTTTTCTGTCCAGTTGAAGACGTTTTCTCTTTGTTAAAGTTCTCTTTGTAAGGTCCTGTCACATTCATGTCCAAACTGGGCTGAAAGAATTGAAAATTGCCCGATACATGGCACACCTCACCTGGAGTGGAGGATTATACCTAAGCTTCCACCGCCCATCATGTTCATCAAGGGCCAGACAGCGAGAACAAGAAATCCACAAAGCAGGTTACTGTCAAAATGCGGCGGAAGCGAAAACAAAAACACCTCCCACAGCCTCTTAAAAATAACGCCCTCTTCAGCTACTAAAGGAAATATGGGAATCATTAATGAAGGTATATATCAGAAATAGAATCTACCTTAAAATTAGTACTAATGATCAGTTTACGAGAACTCTGCCAGATAGATGTACAGCTCGTAACATTTTATTCAGCCAGTTGTGTAGCCCACCCTGTCGCTCTGTGGTACTTGTTCTGTGGACGATTGTAAATCTTGGACCTGTTGCTTATTTTCAAGGGCTTTATGAAGTAAATGTGATTAACAGTACTTGGCCTGCTGCTTACGGCTTACTGTGTGTTTGTAGCTAGACGCTATCATGGTGTTTAAAGGACATGAATTCTGTTTTGGGATGCATTTGGTTTCCTTTCAGAATCTTTCTTCCCATTACCCTGCGAAGAATGAAAACAGGACCCTCTGAGGAGGACACTCTCCCAGAGCAATCACCTCACCAGCCCAGTGTTGTGGCTTTGTAGCGCACGCCGTATCTACCATATTCTAGAACACTGTAACGCTACTAGGCTGGCTCAGAAAAGGCTTACGTGTTAATTCACTTAAACTGCATTTGTTGCACCATCATGGAATCTGGATTTGTACTATTCACAGCGGCAGACTCCAAGGTGTAGAACAAACTTGGGTCTTGGCTAATGGACCATTTCATCCTCAGATTTGTGGGAGTACATTTCTTGGTCTTGAGACCAGTATTTTTTAGTTATGTATGTATGCAACTGCCTTTATTACACCTGGTTATCACGATTCAATTCTCAGGTGTTGCAGAAAAATCTACCTCTTTCAGACTGTAGATGGTAATAACTGTGAAAACAAACGATGCAGATATCTTCTAGTTTGTGCTTTATTTTTACAGCCCGCGTCTTTCATGAGGATACAGATTGTTGAGAGACAGTCTTGTTTTGCTTTTCGAAGACATTTTGTAGAGATTTTTCACTAATGTGAATCTGATTTTATCTACTCAATTCTGTATAGCTTAAGTAAATATGTATGATAAACTTAACAGCTCCTGTGTATTTTGTTACCCATGTGTCCTTAACTGTATGAGAAGACTCAAGTCCAAAGACTTCTAGATAGCTCCTTTCTCAGGTTTTAATTTAAAAAACAGCTGAATTATTGTACAAACCGACAATCCTCTGGTTGGTTGGGAGAAATCTCTGGACTGCTATAATCTATCTGTATCTATTTTCCCCTTTAAAATAGAGGGCTCTAGAATTACAGAATAGAGCTTCTGTCAAGGCTTTTGAAAACTGTAGGGACTCCACGTTCTGCCGTCTCAGCTGGCCTCTAAGCACGCTGGCTCTACCTATTTGGGTAACGAGGGATACTTGAATATAGCAAACGCTTATGCTGAAGCAAAGCACATATCATCCTATAAAAAGCGGTTGGTGGTGCATATTTGTGTTTTTTGTTAAATGACCCTTTAAAAATAAGAAAACCACTCCTACCTAACAGGCCCTGCACAAACAGGCCAAGGGGCCAAATTGCTGGCTGGCATGTCCCTTCTGCTGAGCCCCACTATAGGAGCGAACAAGCTTTCACTTCTTGGGGACAAAGCTAGTGTTTAAGACTGCCCAAGAGAAGGCACAAAGAGGATATGGGTCAAATGCTGTGTGAAAAGTAGTTGCAGGTTTATGAATCAATCACAAAACAGACAACTAGCCCCCTGCCCACCCCCATTTTGGATTAGGACAGTCAAGTGCCCTGGAAAGAAATGTACTTTCAACGTGTATGCATAACAGCCTCCTCACGAAAAACGGAAATTAGGGACAAAGTCAAATTTTACCCATTTCTACTCAAAAAATGGGATATATGCACATACAGTTAAATAGCATGCTCCGAAAAGAATAAGACAATTTATTTTAAAACTTTTTATTTCTGCAAAGCCAATCAAGAAGTATTGGAGGGAGAAAGTGTAAAAGTTATTCTTGCATATTTGGGAACAGCAAGCACTTAGAGAAAACAAGGACTTAAACAGTGGAATCAAAGGCAGTACCCTGCTATTTGAACTTTTAAACAAAGGTGATGCTCGCTCTTAAGCAACGTTCTTTCTTCCCTATTAGCTACAATATGATACAGAACGCAATAGCTCACTTGAAAGTGCTAGAATCAAGGGTAAAGAATGTCATGCCACCCATTCAGGTTTCCTACTATACAATGCCTTTTTGGCGCTCGATAAGGCAAGCATTCATGGAGCATTCCATTCAACAGAAAATCTCTTGGACTTTGGGTTTAAGATCCTTGCCCCTCCAGTTCCGACGCCGTGACATCTGACTCTTCATCATTGTAAATGTTTTCAGCCTGGAGAGAACAACCAAATTTGTAGGTTAAAAAAACTCCCATGGTTTTTTACAGAAGCATCTAAAAATAGCATGTAATAACTGACCAGATCTTCGGATTCATTGATCAATGTGTTTCAGTATTAGAAATTAAATACGGGCACATCTGTAGAGTGATTTATTTACCAGTTTCATTTTGTGGTTTCCCCCTCAAACATCAAGAATGAGGAAAAGGCAGGCCAGTATTCTAAAAAATTATTTGCAATTGTGTAATTCCACATACATACCTAAGCTACACATGCACTACCTTTTTTCAATTATTGTTTTAAGTTTTCCAAAAGCATTTTCAAACATCATTCGGAGGAGCGACAGCCCTGATGTTGCTAAAAGGGTTGGTTAGCAACAAAAGACCTTTGAAAGGTCAAGTACTTGGTGCTCATCACCAGAGAACTCAGTGTCATTTGACTGCCTTGACATTTTCCTCTGGTATCCTTCATGGCCACGACACAGTACAGACACCACTTGACAAATACTGCGCGCCAGTCACTAACACTGGAGCAGAAGCTGCGTCTCCATCTCTGTGTTCATGTAGACTAGAGATTTCTCTCCACCTACAGGTAACAAAAATAGTGGCGAAAACCCTAGCACTGAACTGAAGACTATTGCCAAAATGGTTTCAACTGTCCTTTCTATACATACTTGGTACAATATGCACCTAAATACTTGAAAATTTTCTGCTGTATCACTAGTAAATTTCTGCTTTACAGGAAGAAAATTTTGTTAGCTCACCATTTGCCATATTTGCATGATGTTATCTTCAGACACCGAGCAAATAACCCAAGGCTCATTGGGGTTCCAACTAAAATCTGAGATCTTGGCGGTGTGTCCTCCATGAATAAACTGTTAGAACAACAAAAAAGCCTTAGTTTTCATATGTTGTCATGTTAATCTGACACTTATATATTCATTAAAGATTTAAAAAGTTTGTTTTTACAGCACAGGTCTTTCAATTGGGGGATCCTGTTCCTGTGGTTTGGAGAGAGAAGGTACAGGATCAGTAATCTACCCCTTACCGCTTTTTATTTTGGAAAATTTCCAAACTTCAGAAAAGGCGATAGAATAGTACAGTTAACACCCATATACCCTTCACCTTGTTTCACCAAATACTAATACTTGGCTACATATGCTTTCTCTTATCTATCCATCTGTGCTCACACACAAACATATATGCACTTGCTGAACTGCGGCAAAGTTGCAAATTGGATACCTCACCCTTAAGTTCTCCAGCCTGCTTTCCCATAAGCATAAGGACATTGTCCTACATGACCACGATGCCACTTCCATACCCAACACAGTAAGCATTAACACAGAGTCATCTAACAGGTAGTTAGGTACAAGTGTTTTAAAGTAACACATTTCCAGATAGTCATGCTGTACCTTCTTTCCTAAAATCAGCCTACCCGAGTCGTCTCCAATTCTCTCATTAACCCCCCTCTCAAAGATCCCCCTTCTCACTTTACCAAAGCAAAGCTACATCTCACCCGTCCTCAGTCACCCACCCTCAATCATCCAAGGTGCACTGGCCCAGGGTGAGAAAGCCCTTGGGGCTCCAAAAGCAGAGCTCCAGTGTCCCAGTGAGGGCGAAGCCAAGAGAGCTCTGCTGAGAAACACTGAAGGAAGGAGGGCGGAGTTTTCTTTCACTGGAGACCACCTCATGGGAAAGCCCTGTGCTTATTTACTTTAGGATTAAGATTTCAAAAAAACAGTTGTCACACAGACAATGTTAATGCATTGTTTCAAATTGCAAGGTCACACACTGTGACAGAAAGTCTGATTTCACTCTTGTTCAACAATGGACTCCTGTCTTTTGTCCAATTGTACGCAATGTAATGATCTTACCTAATAATTTTATCAGCTCAAGAACAGGAGATGGGTAAACAATTTTTCGTAATTTCCTTAAGGGGTACATAAGTGAAAATATGGTAATCTCACTGGCTTGAAATAGATACAGAAGTGGAATCACAGATACAAGATAGTGCTAAATTAAAGTCAGAGTTAGTCTCGAGTTTATGATATTTAAATGTCCCTTGATTTCAGGCTCTCCTGTGAAGAGTCAAAATCCTAGTGGATTTTATCAAGGACCATGATATTGTTGCAGAGCCACAATATACAAAGCAATACATTCTCCTCTCCCTGCAATAGCAAAAAAGAGCTGAAAACATTATACTAAATGAAAGAAGTCAAACAGCTGGGGAAAAATAGCTGGTAGCAACACCTTATCTGGAAAATACTTAAAAACCATGAAACCCTGCTTCACAGAACAGATTTTAAAGAAGTCGCCCAGTACAGAATAATGAATTGGAATCAACTCAATGGCAACAGGTTTTGGTTTTTGCTGCCATCGGTACAGGGCAGCAGTGTGTTGAGAAACCTTATTCTTTTAAGCAGCAGAGTTAACACCTGGGCTTACTCGCAAGAGCCTTCTTTACCTTTCAAAGCTGGTGGACAAAACACCAGTATACAACCAATTAAGTAAAGCCCTAAGAGCTAAAGAAAACAGACATTACAGAGCCATGACTGATTACGTGCCAAATGACGGGTGAGACAACTGTTGAATTTAGAGCAAGGACAAGGAAACCACCGCTAAGGCTGGCAATGCTTCATAGAAAAGTGACTTGAGAGACAGAAAGACGAGCATGGGCACCATCAGGTGAACCCGGAAGGGGGACACGTGGAGACAACTGAGGTAGAAAAAGGAGGGAGATGATGGGCATTGTTGGCATCAACCAGATCAATGAAGCATTCATTCTCCGGGTAGGAAACTTAAAAATCATGGTCATTAAGAATACCCATACTTCTACAAAGCGTTAAGTATTGCTGATTTAGTATCAATACTCCCTCGCTGCCCAAAACTTCAAAAATACTACAGTTGAAATCAGTGAGAAACTACTACCCACTATTTTCCAGGATATCTCAAACTACTTTAAGTGAAACATTCTTAAAAACATACTGGGCTCTAATTTACTAGCTCCAATGAACGCTGAAACACAATCACAATAACCTTCTTCAAGACTTCCATTTTGAAATCATCTTTAAAAGCTAGCACTTGATGTTCTGCTGTGTATATTCTCAACAACAAAAAAATTAACTAAAAAAAAAAAGCTAGAACTTGAAGTTCTGACAAATTCTCAAGATAAACAGACCAATTACAAATAACCCAATCACAGATGACATTTCATCTTGTGTAAGAAAGTCAACAGGTACCAGGAGTTCCGGAGGCCCATCTTCTGCATCTTCTGCTGACTGTTCTTCTCCAATTTTACTATTAAGAAAGAACACAACGCTTTTATTATCGACATTCCTACAGCATGAATGTAGGCAAAACCAGTATCAGCTCAGAAAGCACATCTTAAAACATGCACAAACACAAACATACACTCATATTCAACTCACCTTAAAAACAACTTATTTCCACACTGCTATCAATTAGTTTTTATATGAATTATTTTTGCAGGAAGGTAGAATGTTACTTTCTAGAACTGGGCTAAGACTTGTTCATAACTGAATTCTAGAAATGGGATAAGACTTGTTCTTAACTCAATCCCAGAAATGGGATAAGATGTTCATAACTGAAGCAGCAGGATGAGAAATTGTTAATAATAAATGTTAACTTAAAATTCATTCACTATTTTAACTGTGCTGTTTAGTCTTAGAATTAAAAGGTGAGAAGGACACCGAAGATCAAAACGAAACTGATGCACAGCCCCTACCCTCTACTCTTAACCAAAGTCGTTTTCATCCCAGCAGTATTTCGATCACACAGCAATCCTACCCATCTGTCTAAAGATACGGCAACAAAGCACGCAACTTTAATCATGGACTATATAAGCCAAAGAAGAGTTTTAAGTTTTACTTTGTTCTCTGCAAAAATTTCGGCTTGTAGAATTCACCAATAGCCCGCACTGGTATCACTCTTAATCAAAATTACACACCAGTATCAGCCCTACCTTTTATCTAGCCCAAAGCCAAACTCTGCTAGTAAAAACTGTTGGAAAAACAGCCAAAACACAGAGCCTTCCAAATATGTTTCTCCTTTTCCATAAAGCTAATCAAAGAAACCCAAACACGTGGGACTGCCAGACAATTAAGTTTCTCCTCCCTCTGTCATGAGTACAATTGCTAACAATGACCGTCTTAATCCTTAATTTTATCTAACGTAATAGCAAGTCATAAATGAATTGTAAGAAGAAATTACATAATGCCTGCAAGCTTATTATCGGCACATTTAGGAGCAATTCAGTTGCCAGGGCATGAGACTTCCAAACCTTGCTGTACCCCCTTCACATGACAACTATGTTTTTGTTTTTAATTTTACTATTAAAATTCTTTCTAAATAAAATGGAAGCACAATATACTCAAATGTCTGCTTAAAAGATTTTCTGTATTTTCAAGTATCCAACAGGGCCAGGGATTATGGAACCCCAAACCTTCACCATTCAGAAGCTTTATACTAGCACTTTATTCAGCAACGTCTCTGTTCCAGATATGGAAGGATGGGTCTGCTGTCTAAGTAAGGCAGTCTTGGTTTTAATATACTAAATTTAGTCCACTTCAAAGCAATAAATACAGTGAGAATTTTTTTTTTGTTAAGTTAAATGATTTAAACTTAAGATAATGCCATGTTACGGATTAGTTTATCACTGAGCAACTTTTATCAGTGGCTCTAAAGGCCCAAACCAAAAAAGGAAACAATCTGATACTCTCAGAAATCAACTCTGGGGTAAGGAACTTGTAAGAATTGGGAGAAACTTACACAACAAGCCCTCAGAAGAACATAAGCTCTGACAGTACGGGCTGTGCCTGTCTGTTCACAAGGCTACCCCAGCCTTACACAACCCATAGCAGGAGCCCACCCCTGCTGAATAAATGGTGAGCAAATGAGGAAATCCTGTGAAAACCAGACCCTGTGTAAGATGGAAACCTGTCAGAGAAAGAAAACGCAAATATTTTCCAATAAAATGAGTGACAGAAAAGCGGTATGACTACACCCTGTGAAAGGTAGAAAACTTGTGAGACCCGGAAAAACAAGGCAGTCCATCGAGTTCCAGCTCTCACAGGTTTCACTGCACAAAAACTACGACTTTTAAGAACAGTCCTGCTGGTGTACTGTGAGACCCGAAACAGGAACAGGTTAACATGCTGATGCCTTTTACAACAAGTGTATTAAATACAATCATTTGGATATTAAAGCGTGCGCACATGCACACACGCATGCACTCACACGCGCGCACACACACACCCCCCGAGTCTGAGTATCAGTAGAAAACAAAGCTCATGTCACAGAAATGCATTTTATAGTTCATTTGTTGACTCACTGATTCACCTCTATTTTATGGAGCAAAGGCTCTTCAAAGTACTTAGCAATTACTTTAATATTAGGTTTATTAAAGCAGATTAGAGAATTGCTCCTGTAGTTTTACCAACTATTATGTAATCTGTCAGATTAGCATATTCATGCAATCTTGTCAACAGACTCTAAATTACCTTAAATCCCACACATTGAGGCGGCGATCAGTACCACTTGAAGCCAGAATGGTTTCATTATGGGGAGACCAGTGGACCTAGTTAACACATATTTTGAAAATGTATTTAAGAAATCACGCACTCCTAGGTTTGTGGACACTGTGCTTATCAGCGGTTTTTCCCATCCTGCGTTCTGTATCTTCTCGGGGGTAGGGCCCTCACCCCCTTCTCCTAGCCTTTGAAGTGCTCTGGAAGGGCCCATCTCCTGGCCTGCTGCCATGAAAGTCACACCCCACAGCACAGCAGGCCTCAGGAGGGGTCCCAATAAGCTTATTCAGCCCCGTATCTATCGCAGAAGCGTTGAAAGTTCTCAATGAGGTCTATCTTAACCTAAGCAAATCTGTTTGAAAACCCATACAAGGCAGACATCTTTCCCCTGCGGGCCCACCAAGCTGGCATGCCTCAACTGAATGGTCCCTGGATTTTGCTTTTTAAACTGATCCTGTTTTGCAAGGCTTTTTCTTCTACTTCAGAACTAGCCTTTCAAAAAATCTCCACTAGTTTATTAATATGGTACAACTAAGAGGAGCTTGTTAAAAATGCAATGTCCCATGCCTGCCACATGGTTTTAAAAAATTAAAATTTCCCCCTACCAAATAGTTTCTAAAATCTGACATACAAATACCAGAAACTGTTACATACCTGGAAAATCTCATCTTTATGTGACTCAAAGGTGTGGAGTTTTAATTTTAAATTACGCAGATCCCATAAAGCTACAGTCTAAAGAAAAAAATGACAAATTAAAATGATTTATTTCTGGTACTTTACATAAGATAACGTTAAAATACCCAAGCAAAGCCCAAGGCATCTGGGTTTGTAAACACCAAATCTGCAAAAACTTCAGAAACCTTATCCGCAGAGCCTGTTGCTAGAATGAACTCGCTGTAGGGATTGAATGACAGGCAGTTGACCTCAGCTGTGTGAGCATCCACCAAGTGACTTGGCTTGGAGGTGGTGTTGGATCTGGTGTCCCATCTAAAACACAAAGATACAAAGCCAGCACACACGAGGAAGAATATGCCTCACCAGCTGGTCCCACACTGCTCCTCTTCTCTCCAAGACAGCAGCACCCTACAAGCACCAGCACCTCTGCATGAGCTCACCTCAACACCGAGGCCAAACATGTAGGGAACAGGAAATTAGCACTCCCAACACCAAAATGATCAATTCTAAACCTCAGAACAAACTAAGGGTTCTTGTTAGAGTCCTCTGTTTTAATTACGAAGAACTATTTCGAGCCCACACAAAAGTACAGACTTCTAGAGAATAATGAAACAATTTGATGCCTACAACCTAGTCTTGTCAAATTTCAATACTTTGTCATTTTGGCCTCAGATATTTTCTTTATGAGGTTAAAAAGTTATCAGAGGCAGTTGAATGTAGCGTGGCGCCATATACCCTGATTGAATCATTTTCCTCCCTTATCTCCAAATGAAGCCACCCTGATCCTGACTTTGATATCTGCCAAGCCCAGACATGTTTCTTCACATTCACGTCTTTTTTTCTTTTTGTAAATAAGAAACTGCATTGGTTCGTACAGCACAGTGACTCTTCTGTCAAAAGACCATTATACACATCTGTGCAGTTTGTCATCAGTCAATTTTACCACAATAAAACTGTTGCTGAGGTAACTTAAAAAGAACTCAAACCAGAGTCCACAACAATCACTGATGGTCACTCAGGGCACCCGTCTAACTCCCCGCTGAACCTTCCACCTTACATCATAAGTTTCTGATCATCAGCGACGGATCCAAACAAAGACTCGTGGAGCAGATGCCAGGCCACATCTTCCACGACAGCCGAATGGCCAGTGAAGATTGCTTTCGCATCCACAATTTTGCCTTCCTTTGGCCCTGCATTTATATCCCATAAGCAGACAGTCTGAAGGAGAAGGGGGGTGGGGAAGGAGAACAAAAGCTATAAGTGAATTTAAATACTAACATCTTATTTAAAACACCTTTGTTAAAAACAAGACTATATAACTATATGAAAGCTAGAAATAAACACGAAGGAAAATATAAACCCAAGTGAAACTTCAGGAACGGAATGGAGCATCTGGGTGCAGCCTCCGTGGCTTGTGATGCACAGGGCAACGAGACTGCATTGTAAGGGGGACAAGGAGACCAATCATTTGGCAGGCGAGGGGCACTCAAGTTGGAGTGTCTACATGCAGACAACCAAGTATCCAAAATTCATCTAAATGGCACATCACCGAGAGCCAGGTGCTCGGTATCTAGTGAACACAAACACACATCCTAAAAATTCACACTGGGTTGAAAAGACTGGGAATTAAAACTATGAAAATTAAAAAGCACTTCTTACAGAGAAAAAGCAGTTTGGACAAGTCTCTCACTTCATGACAGAAATCGCTACAGACATCAGGAGACAGTTGAATGACCCTGGCCCTGAACTCCCTAGGCAGCTTGGAGAGGCCAGAGCTTGGGGCCTGCAGATCCCTACAGCAGCTCCTGGAAATGTCAGCAAAGCCCCAGGAGAGGCCACGGGGCCCTCCGCAGGCCACAAAGATCACGCTCCCACAGATCCCGAGGCTTCCACCTTCCCTTGGAATCCCATTGTAAAAGTTAAGAGAAAGTAGGAAGGCAAAAGTAAATTTCAGAGTACCCACAAAGAAAGTTAACAAATTTACTCATCAAAATAAAAAAGAAAATCATAAAGACTTAGTACACACAAAACCAACAACGAAGGAAATGAAAAGAAACCCCACAATCAAAAAAAAAAGAACTCAGCTCAGAAAATTAAGTGGAACGAAGAAACCGTCAACACAACAAAAAAAGCGTAACAAAATGACAGCAATAAACTTACAACTATTGATAATCACACTGAATGTAAATGACCTAAATGCACCAGTAAAGAGTCAGAGAGTGGCAGAATGGATGAAAAAATTCGGCTCATCGATATGCTGTCTGCAAGAACACACCTTAGACACAAAGATATAAATAAACTAAAACCTAAAGGACAGAAAAAGGTGTTATCGAGCAAACCGAGAAAGCACAGGAGCAGCAATATTCATCTCTGATAAAATGGACTTTAAGGCAAAATCCACCATAAAAGACAAGGAAGGACATCATATAATGAGTAAAAAGTCAGTCCACTAAAAGGACATAATCATAAGAAATATACATGTACTCAATGACAGAGCTCCAAAATACATAAAACTCTTAACAGCACTGAAAAGAGAAATAGACACATCCACAATAGTAGTATGAGACCTTAACACGTGACTTCCAGTAAAGGACGGAACAACTAGAAAGAAACTCAACAAAGACACAGAAGATCTAAACACCACAATAACCAACTCGACCCCACAGACATATATACACAACACTTCACCCAACAACAGCGAAGTACACACTCTTCTCCAATGGCTCACGGATCATTCCCTAGAACAGACCACATTTTAGGGCACAAAGCAAGTCTCAACAAATTAAAGAACACTGAAATAATACAATGCATTTTCTCTGATCACAATGCTATAAAAGTAGAAATCAATAACAGGAAGAACAAGAAAAACAAAATCAAATACATGGAAACTGAGTAACACCCTGCTTAAAAACTACTGGGTAACAGAAGAAATTAAAGATGAAATTAAAAAACTCCTAGAATCAAAGAAGAATGAAAACACATCATACCAAAACCTTTGTGACACAGCAAGAGTGCTCAGAGGTCAATTTATAGTAATAAACGTACTAATCAAAAAAGAAAAAAACGGCAAAAATCACAATATTAAGCCTACAACCCAAACAATTAGAAAGTGAGCAGCAAAAGCAGCCTATAGTCGCCAGAAGAAACGAAATAATAAAAATTAGAGATGACATAGCGAACAGAAAAATAGAATCAATAAAATTAAAAAAAACCACAGGCAAATTGACAAAAGAAAAACAGGAGAAGATGCAAATAATCAAGTAAGAAATGAGATGGGTGACATGACAACAGACCCAACCGAAATAAAATGGGCCATAACAGAGTACTATGAAAAATTGTACTCTAAAAAATTTGAAAACCTAGAGGAAACAGATAAATTTCTGGAAACACACTATTTACCTAAACTAACACAAACTGAGGTGGAAAAACTGAACAGATCCATAATAAGAGGAGAGACTGAAGAGGTAATTAAAAACTCCCAACAAAAAAAAATCCCTGGCCTAGATGGCTTCACTGCAGAATTTTTCCAAACATTCAGAGAAGAGTTGACACCAATTCTACTCAAACTATTCCAGAACATAGAAGAAGAAGGAATACTCCTGAATTCACTCAAGGAAGCCAGCACAATCCTGATACCAAAGCCAGGTAAAGACATCACGAAAAAAGAAAACTACGGACCAGTATCCCTCATGAATACAGATGTAAAAATTAAAAATCCTAACCAACAGAATTCAACAGCATATGAAAAAATAATACATCATGACCAAATGGGATTCATACCAGGCACACAAGGATGGTTCAACATTAGAAAAACATCAATGTAATCCATCATATAAATAAAACAAAAATATAAAAACCACATGATCTTATCAACTGATGCAGAAAAGGCATTTGATAAAGTCCAATATACCCATTCCTGATAAATACTCTCAGCAAAATAGGAACAGAAGGACAATTCCTCAATATAATAAAGGGTATTTATACAAAACCAACAGCCAACATTATCCTCAACAGAGAGACTGAAAGCATTCCCCTTGAGAGCGGAACCAGACAAGGTTGCCCTGTGTCACCACTCCTACTCAACATCGTATTGAAGTCCTAGCTAGAGCAATAAAGCAAGAAAAGGAAATAAAGGGCATTCAAATTGCTAAGAAAGAAATAAAACTACCCCTTTTCGCAGATATGATCCTATACATAGAAAATCCCAAAGAGTCCACAAAAAAACTACTGAAACTAACAGAAAAATTCGGCAATGTGGCAGGATACAAGATCAACATACAAAAATCAGTTGGATTCCTCTACATCAACAAAGAGAACTTTGAAAAGGAAAGCAGGAGAACAATACCATTTACAACAGCCCTCCAAAACATAAAATACTTAGGAATATATCTAACCAGGGACGAAAAAGACTTATACAAAGAAACTACAGACCACCACTGGCAAGAAACCAGAAGAGACCTACATATATGGAAAAACATACCATATTATTGGATAGGAAGACTCAATATTGTGAAAACGTCAATACTACCCAAAGCAATCTACAGATATAATGCAATCCTGATCCAAATCACAACAGCATTCTTCAACGAGATGGAAAAACTCATCACTAACTTTTTATGGAAGGGAAAGAGATCCCAAATAAGTAAAGCATTATTAAAGAAGAAGAACAAAGTAGGAGGCCCCACACTTCCTGATCTCAGCACCTACTATACAGCCACGGTAGTCAAAACAGCCTGGGACTGATAAAATGGCAGACACACAGACCAATGGAACAGAACTGAGAACCCAGATGTAAATCCATCCACCTATGGACAGCTGATCTTCGATAAAGTGTCAAAGTCCATTAAATAGGGAAGAGATAGTCTCTTTAAACAAATGATACTGGCAAAACTGGATATCTGTAGAAAAATAAAACAAGACCCACACCTCATCCCATACATAAAAACAAACTCAAAATGGATCAAAGATCTAATCATAAAACCTAAAACTATAAAGATCACAGAAGAAAAAACAGGGACAATGCTAGCTAGCAGCCCTAATACATGGCATAAACAGCATACCAAACACAATTAAAAATCCACAAATAGCAGAAGATAAACTAGGTCAATGGGACTGCCTAAAAATTAAACACCTATGGCTCAACAAAAGACTTCTCCAAAACAGTAAAAAGAGAACCTACAGATTGGGAAAATTTTTTGGCTAAGACATACCCGACAAGGGGCTAATCTCTAACATCTACGGGAAAATCCAACACCTCAACAACAAAAAAACAAACAACCCAATTAAAAAATGGGCAAAGGATATGAACAAACACTTCACCAAAGAAGACATTCAGGTGGCAAACAAACACAGGAAGAAACTCTCGTTATCATTAGCCAGCAGAGAGATGCAAATCAAAACTACAATGAGATACCACCTCACCCTGACAATAATGGCACTGATCAGAAACAACAAATGCTGGTGAGGTTGTGGGGAGATTGGAACTCTTACACACTGCTGCTGGGAATGTAAAACGGTACAACCACCATGGAAAATGGTGTAGTGCTTCCTTACAAAGCTAGAAATACCACATGATCCAGCAATCTTACTCTTAGGTATATAGCCCAGGGAAATAAGAACCATGACACAAACAGACATATGCACTCCCATGTTCATTGCAGCACTATTCACAATAATAAAAAGATGGAAACAACCTAAGTGCCTATCAACAGATGAATGGATAAGCAAACTATGGTACATACACACAATGGAGTATTACGCAAAGATAAAGAAAAATGATGAATCTGTGAAGCATCTCATAACATGGATGAACTCGGAGGACGTTATGCTGACTGAAATAAAGTCAACCACAAAAAGACAAACATTGCCTGAAACCACTACTGTAAAAAAATCAACAAAAGGGTTACACACACACACAGACACACACAAAATTCTTTGACAGTTAGCAGGGATGGAGGGGGAGTGAGAGAAAATCACCTACTAGAAAGACACATGTTGATATCGGTGAAGACAAAGACATTAAGCTATCCTGCTCTGTAAACCTTCACCTAAAGCACAATAAACTACTTTTTTAGAAAAAGTTAAAAGAACATCTTAAGTTTTTGTGGAAAACGATGGCAAGCTAGAGGGCAATGATTCTCATCCAACGGTTTAACTTAAGAGGTAATTCCATTAAGGAACATTAGCACTAATTATAAATTCCACTGATATTGGTGTGAGCGCCATCTGTTTTAAAACAACTACCTTATTTGAATTGGTTTCAGTAACAAACTGATCTCCCAGTATTAAAAAAAAATAATTTTACACAACACATATGCTCTAATTAGTCACTGTTGTTGTGTGCCGTCAACTTGATTCCCACTCATAGTGACCCTATAGGAACAGAATAAAATTGCCTCATAGTTGCCTAGGCTATAATCTTCACAGGACAGGAACCTTGGGGGCGCAATGTTTAAGCACTTGGCTGCCGACCAAAAGGTCAGTGGTTTGAGTCCTTCCAGCAGCTCTGTGGGAGAAAAGACCTGATGTGCTACTCCTGTAAAGATTACAGGATATAAAAACCCTATGGGGCAGTTCTACTCTGTCGTATAGGGTCACCATGAGTTGGAATCAACTCGATGGTGCACAACATTTATAGGAGCAAATCTTTTCTTTTGCGCAGCTGCTGGTGGGTGTGAACCACCGACCTTCTGGTTAGCAGCTAAGCTCTTAACCATTGTGCCACAGGACTTTCTCTGTTACTTACACACTCAAATATACAATTTACACTCACTGAACAGAAAGGAATGTGTAGAGCTGCTCCCGTTTCTCCCCTTAGGATACTAGGAGGATCAGCCCAATGCCTGCCACACAGAAAGCCCTGGATAAGCATCAGCTATCATCACTAGTAATTTCCAGCTTGGGTGTCTTCAAAAGGTACTAGTAGTTAGGCTACTGAGTATAATGCCCTTCCCTACTGGGGAGCTCTACCTTACGTACTTGGAGGGGAAGCAGAGGGAAAGGTTCCTTTTTTGAGAACCAAGGCAGATCCTTGCGTGTCTGCCTCCCCTGCAGATCCCCACGGCGGATGTAACATGGGCTCCATCAGTCCAAGCAGGACTCTGAATTGTGAACAGCAACAGGGGAGAATCTGTTCTGAGGATGAGGTGGCAAGTGATGTCCTCACTCTCTTGTTTAGCATGACTTGGGTCGCGGATCTGGCCTCTCTTCTTCCTAGGTCTCGTTCTCAAGCCATCACAGCAAGTCTATCTCTGAGCTATCCTACCCAATGCCCTTTCCATAAATTCCTTTTCTGTTTAAGTCAGCCAGAGTCAGTTTTGGTTGCTTACAACTAAAGAACCTTGACTAGGGGCAATCATCTACCTTCAATTATTTCCAACAGTTTAACAGAAATTATAATCAACAAAAATATAAACATGGTCTGTCATGTGACAGACCTTGTTCTAGGCACCAGAGAGACAGACTAATGACAAAGGCAAGGAACCTGCTCTCATGAAGCTGACATAAAATGCCAACTGGGACCAAGTTATATATGCTCTTCCAAAGTTCCAGAAGTCTACTCTCTGGTTTTGGATGGAATCATACCAATTACCGTTTGCTTAAAGTATGGTATCCATAAGAGAAGACATGGGCTGTTAGTGGTGAGAATGCTACAAACCAACAAGCCACAATAAATTAACAATGTCACTTCACATTTGTGTGGTACTTTCAATTGTTAAAATACTTTATGTATTAAGGCAATGAGGAATTCAACGGGAGAAAAGAAAAGTCTTTACAACAAATGGTGCTGGAAAAACTGGATATCCACATGCAAAAGAAGGAAGTTGGTCCCCTACCTCACACCATACATCAAAATTAACTCAAAACTGGTCAAAGACCTTTTAGGTGAAGGGTATACGGGACTTCTTTGTGCTATCTTTGCAATTTTTCTGTATGTTTGAAATTATCCAAAGACAGAAAAGCAAAAAATAATAATAAATTTTTTAAAATATCAAAGACTAAATGTAAGAGCTGCAAGTATAAAACCTTTAGAAGAAAACACAAGCGTAAATCTTTATGACCTTGTTATCAGGCAATAGTTTCTTAGACATGACACCAAAAGTACAATCAACAAAAGAAAAAATAAATTGGATTTCATCAAAGTTAAACTTTTGTGCTTCCAAAGAAACCATCAAGAAGGTGAAAAGACAACCCACAGAATGGGAGAAAATAGTTGCAAATAATATATCTAAGGCAGTTATACCCAGAATATAGAAAGAACACTTACAACTCAATAATAAAAAGACAAATAACACAATTTAAAAATGGACAAAGGATCTGAATAGACATTTCTCTAGACAAGATATACAAATAGCCAACAGGCACATGAAAAGATACTCAATGTCATTAGTCATCAGGGAAATTCAAATCAAAACCATAATGAGTTATCACTTCACACACACTAGGATGGCTGTATCCATAAAGACAGATAGTAACAAGTGCTGATGAGGATGTGGAGAAATTTGAATCGTCATACACTGCTAGTGGGAATGTAAAATGATGCAGCCACTGTGGAAAACAGTCTGGCAGTTCTTCAAAAAAGTTAAACACAGAGTTACCACATGACCCTACAATTCCACAACTAAGTAAATACCCAAGAGAAATGAAAACATACGTCCACCCAAAAACTCGTACTCAAATGTTCATAGCAGTATTCACAACAGCCAAAAAGTAGAAACAACCCAATGTCCATCAACTAAAGAATGGATAAACAAAATGTGGTATACATCCAGACTATTCTTCACCCGTAAAAAGGAACAAAGTACTCATATATGCTACAACATGAACCTTGGAAACATTAAGCTAGATTAAAGCAGCCGAACAAAAATGGCCCCATTTATATGAAATACCCAGAATAGGCTAATCTATAGAAACAAAAAATAGATGAGTGGTTCTCAAGAGTCTGGGGGGAGTGCTAATGGGCACAGGGTTTCTTTTTGGACATTTGTTGAAATTGTTCTAGAATGAGATAGTGGTGATAGTTGTACAACTTTGTGAATATATTAAAATTACTGAATCATACACTTAATACTTCATATTAATTAGGCCCCCAAACACACTACAGACTTTCTATTATGATATGGTCCTCAAGGTCTTCTTTTAAACATCCGGATGCCTTTGGCCCACCCTGCCTCCATTCTAAGGCTGCTTCAAAAGAGCTTTGTGGACTTCAAAGGCTCCACTGGGCTGTTTGAAAACCACTGCTCTAAATCTTGCGAAAATGTTCTCACAATCATCAGCAGTATCATCTTGGAAAATCTTTCATCTACATAGTACTCCAGTGCAAAGCTGTCCGTGACATTCCCTTTAACTCTCAGTATATTAGTGGATTAGAAAGAACACATTTCTCACATGGTCGTCGGATGCACTGAGCAGATGTCCACTCAAATTAGAATTCCAGGAAAGACCATAGCCTTCCTTCTGGTGACCTCTTAAGCGAAGATCAGGATTACATTCTCCACTTGGGTCTAAGGAAAGAAAGAAATACATTAAGTACTAAGTTATTATCTGTTTATTAGAATAGGTGAAAGCAAATTCTCACTCCCTCACTCAGTGAGCCATAACATTTATTGTGATGCAGGAAAAGCGTTGTACAGGAACAGGACTCAGTCTGACCCACAAACACTTTGAAAAGTAATTCTTTATGCTTCATTTTAAATACTCAATGCAAACCGGGTGTCAGAACCATTAAATTCAAGATTGGTTTCTTCGAAAAACCTAATACTATTGCCAACACAGAAATACTGAAAACTACAGCTATCCCACAAATTTGGGTGGTGGCACCCCCACCTGCCTCCATAGTTCAATTTTTAGAAATATTTTTGCATGGAAAAAGTTAACATAGCAGGTCTGGTTGCTCAGTCCTTACATGTCTCCAGGGTAGCCTGCAACCTTAGCTAACCCCAGGGAAAGCGGCCCTCAGAATGTTCTTTATGTCTCTGTCTGATGAAGCTGTGTACGCCCAGAGCAACGGGGCATGCTATAGCAGCTTGTCGAAACTTGTTAGGATTGTTTGGCAAGATTCGTGAAGCACCTGACTTCACTGTTGTGGTCATGAGTTTCAGTTACTTACGGCTGGTCACCTAGCAGGTTGTGCCTATGTAGCCAGACCTCCATAAAAACTCCAGACCCCGAGATTCAAATGGGCTTCCCTGGACAGACATGTAGCACATGTCCCTGGAGTTTGCTGCTAGAGTGAAAACACGTCATGTGTGGCCCCAGATAGGGAAGGACACAGAAGCTTGGGCCTTATCTCTCTGGACTTTGCCCGATTATCTTTTTCTTGCTGCTTTTGCTCTGTATCCTTTGTTATAATAAACCTTAACTGTGGGAATAACCTGCTATTGAGTCCTTCTGGCAAATCACTGAGCTTAAGGACCATGAAAACAATTAAAACCTTAAAAAATTATAGCGTATACTACTTTGGCCTTAAACACTATTACCATTTTGAATCAAGAGAAAGCTCTAGTACTAGCCTGACTTTACTACCATGTATCTACCTGGTTTAGCAGGGTGTTTTGTATAGTCAAAAACCAACACGTCAGAAGATGGAGTTTTTGTAGCAATAATGTGAGGATTCTGCGGCATGTAGCGAGCACGGTTCACTTCTCCTTCATGGTTGATTTTAATTTCACATTCAATTTTTCCTGTTACAGAACCAAAGCCACCAAATTCTAACACAAGAGGAAGAAACAAACACATATGCTTAGGATTAAAATTTACAAATCAATTAGTTTAATCAACACAACAGATTTTTAACCTGACGGTATGTAATACTAATTGAACAGAGAAAGAAAACACAAAAATATGGGTCTGCTTGCCATTAGGAGGTAATTTATTCTCAAAGCCGTTTTCTTGGAAGTAATTTATTCTCAAAGCCCATTTTCGTGGAAAATACTGATAGCTATTTTACGCCAGTTAATTCAGTTCTACCTTGCATGTAAAATAATTTGTTCTCCTTTAAGACTGATATAGTTATTTAGTAAAATTTCACATAACCACACAATAAATACACCAACAGCGTCTCAGTTCAAATACAGCTCGTTTGGAAGCACTGTACTATACTAGCATCTTATTTAAGGTTTGATGAAAACAGGTGTATGAACATTCCTTGAGTTTAAATGTAAAAAAAATCCTCAAATTCGAAAACCACACTAACTCTCACCCAACCCCAACACAGACACAGACACAGACACACACACACAGACACACAGACACACTCTCTCTCTCTCTCTCTCATATGCTTGTTCTGATAATATACTTGGCTCAAACTGCTAGCTAAAACAAGGGGGCTAACCCCTCCATCTGGTCTGTAAATAAGACTACAGTCTTAAATAGTTAATGGTAAAAAACAAAGAACCCTTGGTAAAGTAACAAAGCCGCGTAAAAAGTACAGTGACTTCTGAGAAACAGCAAAATGTTAGCAGAAACAGCAACAGTAGAGAACATCTAAGCAGATAAAAGCAAACAAGACTTAGCATTTTTTGCTCACAGATAAAAACTTGCATTAGTTGCTGACAGTTAAAAAGTCAGGAGTTTTCAGATTATATTAAATCACATCTTCTTGCACGTCATTTAGCTCACCCTGTGTCTCAGGTCAGGGATCACTAAACAAAAAGCCTAATGGAGCCAGGCAGGTAACAAGTAAAACAGACTGGCAGGGGCAAATCTACCTGGAGAAAAACACACCAGCAAGAGACAGTCACTCCTAAGTTCCAGCTAGCTCTTGCTATGTGGGAATGCTCAATGCCTACAACTCTCATGCCTTGATGTAGGCATCTAGCTATTCTTCCATGCGGCAAGCACAGCTCACTGTTTCAATGTGGCCAAAAATCCTATCACATTCCACACACCACCTCCTCCCACTACTCTCAGGCCATGTGCAATCCCCCCACTTCTGTCCCAGCACTTTCCTTTGCCATCATTTCAATGAAGTGTGTTTCAGCCTTTATAAGACCATCCTCTTGATCCTATCATCTCCTATCTCTTCTGAGACCCTGCTCCAAACTTACCCCCTCTTTCACTTTCGATATTCCACCTCTGTGGACTCCGGCAGTTCTTCTGCTACAAAGATACTCAAGTTTCCCAATTCCTTTAGCTAAAACCACCTGAACAATTGTCCTTTTTAAAAACATGGACTTCCTGGTAAGATTTAATTTGAACACAGGGCTTTGTATTCTCAAACTTAAAAAAATAAAAAGCTGAAAATCATCGTATTAATGATCGTAATAGTGCTCATCAAAAAATACCATAACTGAAAATAAAAAGTGTTATGTTTCAGTCACTTGTTAAAATGCAATACACTGGACATGTAACTTTGATAATTTGATGTATTCATATATTATGCACAGAGACTAATTGTTAATCTGAAAGTCCAATAAGCACATATTTCAAGACTAAAACCATTTAATATTTTTCTGATTACAATATTTACATAAATAATGCATAAGGTTGACACCAACCCCAAATATCAGCAAGGCTGCAGAGGAATGGAATGTAAATTGTGGGAGTGGAGAACTGGGTAGATTATTTTGGAAAACAGTTTCATATTATTTTAAGTTGACAATGACCACATACAACCCAGCAATTCCACTATACTAGATAAACTCTCTCACAATTGTACAAGGAGACATGTCAAGGATGTTCACTGCAGCACTGTTTGTAGGAGCATAAACCACAGATATAGTCTGTCCCTTTCTTAAGGGAATGGATAAACAGGTTTAATCACAAGGGAATACTATACAACAGTTAAAAAGAATGAAATAGACATCTATATGGCATACACACACAAAAAACAATGTTGAATGAAGAAAGCTGTAACAACATTATGCATACTCACTACTGGATTAGTAGTAAAAACACAAACAATTGAAAATGACACACTAACTTCAGGACAGTGATTAACTACAGAGGAAGGCAGGGAGGAATGGGTGAGTGAGTGGTGGAATTTTAGCTGTATTTTATTTTCAATAAGAAAAAACCTAAAGCAAATATTGGAAAACGTTAACCTCTATTAGGGGGTGCAAGGAAAGAGTTAACACAGGAGATCTGGTTACCTGCCCCTCTCATCTTTGAAGGACACTGGAACCATGACTGACCCTTGGCCAACTCCTGGGAACATGGGCCTCAGAATGTTCTTCATATCACTGATGGACTGATGATTTTGTGGTGTACACCTGGAGCACTGGACCATGCTGTACCAGTTTGTCAGAGTTGCTTTGCACAAACATCAAGACTGATGACATATACGTGGTTTCATTATTGGGGTCCTGAGTTTCAGCTGCCATGGCTAGTTGCCAGCAGGATGTGCCCATGTAACCAGCCCCTCCTCCCTCCCTCACCCTCTATGAAATCCTCAGACCCTTGAGACTCAAATGAGTCTTCCTGGGCGAAAATATCCCACGTGTCCCTGTAGTTCACTGTCAGAGAGAAAGCACATCCTGTGCGGCCTTGGACAAGCCTGTGCCAGATCTCCCCATACTTGCCACTGCCTATCTTTTTCCTGTTGCTTTTGATCTCTATCCTTTGCTATAATAAACTTCAGCCATGAAAGTAATTTGCTACTGAGTCTTCTGAGTCCTTCTGGCAACATCACCGAACTTAGGGTGGTCATGGAATATTAAAACGGGGTTTGACAGTTTAGGGAAAAAAGGGGGAGGGAAGAGTCAATAGCTTCCATGATTAACAATACCACTGCCTCCCATCCCATTCTCCCCTCCAAAAAAATCACTATTAACTGGTTGGTGTGTATGCCTCCTGATTTTTTTTCCTACAAGTGTAGAACACTTCTACAAAAATAGACTATTAAAATTATACATTGGATAAATTCCTGAAATTAACCTAATGGGCCACGAAAGATACTAGTATAAAGTTTTTTTTCTGAAATTTTATTTTGTTGTTGAGAATATACACAACAAAACATACACCAATTCAACAGTTTCTTTAGTGACACTGACTACATTCAAGTTGTACAACCACTCTCATTCTCCTTTTCTGAGGTGTTCCTCCCTCATTAACATAAACTCACTGTCCCCTAAGCTTCCTATCTAATCTTTCGAGTTGCTGTTGTCACTTTGATCCCATACAGATAGTTCTTACAAAAAAAATAATGCTCAAAGCAGTGTCTTTTACTAGTTAAGCTAAACTACCGCTCAGTTTTAAGATGACTTCAGGGGATATTTTTGGTTTAAGGTTTAAAGATTATCTTAGACCAATAGTTTCAGGAGTTCATCCGCCCTCCATGGCTCCAGAAAGTCTACAGTCTATGAGATTTTGAAATTCTGTTCTGCATTTCTCCCCCACTTTGATCAGGATTCTTTGATGGAATCTTTGATTGAAATGTTCAGTAATGGTAGCCGTGCACCATCCAGTTCTTCTGGTCTCATGGGAAAGGAGGCAGTTGCTCACAGAGGCAATTGGCCACACATTCCCTATCCTCCTTTTATTCCTGACTCTCCTTCTTCCTCTGTTGCTCCAGGTGAATAGATACCAATTGTTGTACCTTGGATGGCTACTCACAAACTTTTAAGACCCCAGGCACTATGGAACAAACTAGGAAGTAAAACAGAAGCTCTAAACATGTTCTTAGGCCACTTAACTGGGATGACCCACGAAACCATGGCCCTAAACCTCCAAACCGAGGAAACCAAATCCCATGAGGTGTTTGGTTATACGTAAGTATACAGTTTTAATCAAGTATATGCTTAGAAAGAGGCATACTTTCTACAACACCAACACTGGAGAATATATGATATACCTACCACCCTTCTCACTGTCACAGTGGGAAGCATCAAACTGTGCGTCATCGTTTGGAATATGTACTCGAGCAACCACCAAATGATTCTGCTCATCAGACGTGTGGGTCCCCAGCACTAGCCAATGAAGAGCATAATCCTTTCCTTCTGGTCTGTTTAAGAAAGAAAAATAAGTTACACCGATCCTACAAGAAATCTTCAGTTGCTAACAAATCAAGTTCAGTCCTCCCAGAATAATACCAACATTTCTTCAACAAATATATACTGAGCATCAACTATGCACCAGCTCCCCACTCTATTTAACCAACTTTACGATCCCTGTATGTCCAAATATAAGGAACTGTTCTAGCCACAACACACTTGCTTCTTTCCCTAAAGAGTCATGCTACTCTACCTCCAAGTATCAGGGTAAACACTACCTTTCCTAGAGCAGCTTGCTGAGCAAGGTAGGCCCAACTTAGTAAACAGAGACACATCTACACAGGAGCCCATTCACCAATCCCCATACTCATAAACCATGACTTCACATCTAAAATATCACTTTTGCTCATGTTGTTGTGTGCTGTAGAGTCAATTCCGAGTCACAGACACCATATAGGACAGAGGAGAACTGCCCCACAGGCTTTCCTAGACTGTAATCTTTTTTTTATTATTGTACTTTAGATGAACCTAGGCTGTAATCTTTAAGGGAGCAGATCCCCAGGTGTTTTCTCCTACAGAGTGGTTGGTGGGTTCCAACCACCAACCTTGAGGTTAGCAGCCAAGTGCTTAACCATTGGGCCAACAGGGTTCCTTCTTTTGCCCATAGTCTTTGACGCACTAGATGTTTCTGATTTCCCAATAAGAGCCAACAAGGCAGAATGGAAAAAATAAAAAGTCAGAAAAATTGAGCTTAAATCCTGGCTACAATTAAAATTAGTTACATGCAATTACTTAAACAATTTCCCCGTGGGTCTGTTTCTTCACCTAAAGGACAGGTTATAAGTACAAATGACTTGATGTGGAAACCCCTTATTTATGTTCATGGTGCTTAAAGTTTATGAAATCTCTTTCTCAAATTTACTGAGAGGTCTTTGTTACCTTGTTCTGTGATAACTCATGTTGAGCCTGAAGAACCTGCTAATACCTCCTGGCATCCTGGTCTGGGTAGTAACTTGGCATCTTAACATACTGACAACGTTTTCTCACTTATATTATCTACAATAGCAATTTTCATCTGTGCTCCACGGCCCCACCTCAGTGAGGAGAACTGAGAAGTAGGGCTCTGGGCCCCAACACCAGACAAGTTAGGCCATTTATCTGTGTATATTTCTAAATTTCAGTTGTACAAAGGATTCAGTGGTTTAAAAAAAAGGTTTGAAGGTTACTTGTAGGCGTGTAATTTAGTTAATAACTACAAAAACACAAGATGAAATTTAACCAAGTTAAGATTCGGTTTAAGGTAAAAAAAAGACCACCACCACACACAAACACACACACAACTCCAAAAACAGATTAGGACAGCCATGGCTAAGCAACAGCAACTTGTATGAAAAAAAAGCCTTGGGTCTTAGCTGATGCATGCTCAGTGGGCCAAAAATATGATGTGGCTCTCAGAAAGGTAATCCCATCTTACATGCCCTCCACATAAAGGGAGAGAGGGTGTACACGAAGGCAAACGGGCAGACAGCGGGCGCTTGCACTGATTTTTAACTGGTAAAACCACTTAGGAAATTAAGTTCTAGGCAATGCACTTTAGGAGGGATTAGACAAAATGAAACATTTGCAAGGAATACTTGCTTGAAATGAACGGGAACTTAAACAAATCTCATGAGCAACATTTGAAAAACAAACAGGAATGCTTAAAAAAAAGAAGGCATCACAGCAATGCAAGGACTAATATAAAGTGACTTGAGGGGGGGCGGGGGTGGTTAAGCAGTAAAACTAAGCCCAACAGGTAAAAGTTACAGGTAGACATATCAGTTCATTGTAAGAACTTGCTAAGGAGCACTGTCCCAAAATGGACTGGAGGATCTTAAAAATTCCTCGACTCCAAAATTCAATTATTCCCTTTTCCTCTGCCTCCATCATTTATTTTTCTTTTTAATACAAATCCTTTCACCTCCAACGTTAAAACGCAAGCTTACTTTCCTAAACCAATCAATATGAAATTATTTTCCTCCAACACTGGAGGCATCGAAAGGCTGCAGAAGCACTAATGGTAAAAGAAAGTGCTTGCCCCTTTTCAGTGCCAGAATCCTTTGACCCAGTAGCTCCCCTGCTAGGAAATCCACCCCAGTCACACAACTGTGTCCAATTACAAGATTATTCTTGGGCAGCACTGTCTATAGTAGTAAAAGACTAAAAACCACCTAAATATCCATCAATAAGGAACTGGCAACATAAATTATAGTAAGTCCATAAACAGAATTCTACATAGCCCTTAAAAAGAATGAAGCGTATCTAACCATGTGGATAGGAACGGCTCCAATATACACTTAATGGAAATGTCAAGTGAACAACTTACCACCATAAAAAATGGCGGAGAAGAAACATATGTATGTACTTCTATATGCTGGCGGGACAGGTAAGAAATAGAAAATGATGATTGCTCTTGGGAAAGGAACTGGGAGGATACGGAATGTGGAAGGAGGACTTATTTCTCACTGTACACTTTTTCTTAAAATTTTATTTTGCTGTTGTTGAGAATAAACACAGCAAAACATACACCAATTCAAGTTTCTACATGTACAATTCAGTGACATTTATTACTTTCGAGTTGTGCAACCCTTCTCACCTCTTTCTGAGTTGTTCCTTCCCCATCAACATAAGCCCCCTAAGGTTCCTATCTAATCTTTCAAGTTGTGTTGTTACTTGATCCCGTACAGACAGTTCCTAAAAGAGCATAATGCTCAAGGCAGACATTTTTTTTACTAGTTAAGCCAAACTACTGTTTGGTTTTAAGAAGACTTCAGGAGATATTTTTGGTTGAAGGTTTAAAGATTATCTCAGAGCAGTAGTTCCAAGGGTTGATCCAGCCTCCATGGAGTTGAAAGATTACAAAGCTTTTTTACATAGAAAATTAAAGCAGTCTCAATATATTTATGAAAAAAAAATTAAAAAATATGGATTAACAATCTATCAGTTTTAAAAATCAGTTTCTTAAGACACTTTTACATATCATGTAATTCAATTTAAGAACAGCTCAGAAAATTCAAGCAATCGTTAAGAAGCTTATCGTATATAGGCAGAACCCCCTCCCCTCAACCCAAAAGAAAAAAAAAAAAAATCAAACCCATTGCCGTCGAGTCGATTTCGACTCACAGTGACCCCACAAGATAGAGCAGAACTGTCTCACAGGGTTTCCAAGGCTGTAATCTTTGCGGGAGCAGACTGCCACATCTTTCTCCCGTGGAGCAGCTGGTGGGTTTGCACCAACCTTTCAGTCAGCAGCCAAGCACTTAACCACTACGTCACCAGGGCTCCTTATGTAGGCAGAAGGGCCTGTGAAATGGAGTAGGGTCTAGTTCCTCAAACAGCCAGGTAGTAAGATAGTAAGAGACATTTCTACTGCTCTGTACGGTTATAAAACATTCCCCCTCCCTTCACACCCCAAACAGAACCCTGCAAAGCACCACACACACAGCAGTGCTCAACAGCTAAGAATGCAGGCTGGCTGGAATTTTCTTGCATTCTCAGGGCCACTGCCCGGCCCACAACCATATCCCACAAATTCTTTGTATGCAAAGAACGCCATGGAGTGTATCCCTTAGTTAAAGCATTTTCTGTTAAGTTCCTAAGTGTTAATAGTAAATGCAATCCATATGAGCTAAGAAGAACATATAGATCTATTATTGTTAAAAACTGTAAGCAAAATGCATTACAGGTAGCATTTAACAGTCACCACTTACTATGTGCCAGAGACTTTACCTCCAGTGTAGACAGTCAGCACTACTGGCATCTCCATTTACAAACACCACGGGCAGGCAGGAATTAAGAACTGACAACCTGGCCAGGTCACAAAGCTAACTGGAAGCAGGGGCAGGATTCGAACACAACTCTCTGACCTTAAAGCCCCTGCTTTTTCCTACTACGTTATAATAAGTCAAAAGATCCAAGAGAAAGTAAGCTGTTGAAAAGTTTTAAATCTGCTTAACAAAAAGACACAAAGTCAAAGGCACAGGATGCTCCAAACCAGCACCTGAATATCCTTAAGTACATGATGCTCACCCTATGTTTAAAAAATCTATTCAAAAGTAGCTGTAAGTTCCAATGTTTAGAAATCTCTATTATTTGGTTCTTGGCTACTTTTCCCATATCTGTACATTTACACTTGGATTTTTAGGAGCACCAATGGATGCCCCTATCTGTGTGGAACTCAATGTCTGCATATGTGAAATTTAGTCATTATAAAACTAAATTAATTTTATATATAATCATAACCTTTCAAAAATTCTCTAAGTTAGAGTTTGATTAAATGTTCACTGAATTATATGCTCACGACATCCAAATCCAATGCAATTTTAAAAATACGTACGTGGCCAAGTTCCTGATAGGAATGGGGTGAGTGAGGGAGTCTAGTGCAGGGGCTGCCTGAACTCTGGAGCCGGCCAGTCTTCTGGGTTCTTAAACCTACTCCACCACTTACCAGCTGCGTGATCGTGGACATGTTACTTAAGCGCTCAGCCTCAGTTTTCTCATCAGCAAAACGGAGATGATAAAAAGTACCTATATCATAGTATTGTTGTGAGGATTACACCAAATAATAGGACATAAAACTCTTCAGATGTGACAGGCCCTGTTCTAGGTGCTCAATAAGTGTCAGCGATTACTACCCGTACCCATTGCCGTCGAGTAGATTCCGACTCATAGCGACCCTGTAGGACAGAGTAAAACTGCCCCATAGGGTTTCTAAGGCTGTAATCTTTACGGAAGCAGACTGCCACATCTTTCTCCCTTGGAGCGGCTGGTGGGTTCGAACCGTCGACCTTCGCGTTAGCAGCTGAGCGCTTTAACCATTGCACCACCAGGGCTCCCTATCAGCAATTATTACTCAGAGAAATTTGAGAACTAGCTGAAACGACCACTCTTACGAACACTAATAACAATCTCAAAGTGTATTTCATACTATAAGGCAGGAACAACACCCTTTCTTTGGTGAACTGTTGCCAAATTCTTCTTCCCTTTGCCAATTAAAAGGTATTCGTCTTGAGTGCGGATTACACGGTGTGTTCACTTGTAAAAATATATCAAGCCATATGCTTCTGATCTGTGTTTTTTCTGTACATATGCCATTTTTCAATAAAATTTTACAGAAATGCACTAGTCTGAGGCCCAAGAATACTGCTCTACATCTAAACCCAAAAAATGTCAAATATATTGTTTCCTACAAACATTATTAATCTCATAACAGATTCTTTCTTTCCAATACCACATTTATACATCTGAAATTATCCCATAAATCACTTTAATTTTGAAAATACACACCACCTATCACCTCATCCAAGGGCCAATTCATTACCCGCTTATGTTCTACGTATAACAATACCAAAACTAAGAAATTCATAAGGACAGTTAAATCCATGCAAAATAAAAGTAGCCAAAAACCCTTACTTAGTCACTTCAGGAAGCCACTGAACCGTAAGACTCGGCCACTGAAGAGCATGGGTCATAACCAGGTCATACAGAAACGGTGTATTCTTCTTCCAGATTTTATATTCTTCATTGATGACACGCTCCTCCACAGTATCTTCAAACACTGCAATTTGGAGAAAGCCCACACAATTAAGCAGCTGAGAGATGGAAGTCAGAATCTGCACACAGCTACTGGAGGTCGCCCCGAGATGGCCACACCTAATCTATTCTTTCCCTTTCTCTCGAATTTGGACACGAACAACGAACTGCTCCTCCCGAACGTGAAAAGAATATTAACACCAGAAAGCTTATTTTTTGCATTTTGAGATCACTATCTCCAGCATCTACAGAATTCAGTGATTACACCGACATCAAACTGCCGCTGACGTTAGAAATTGTTTGGCCTCTTACAGCTGTTCGCACCTGTGTCAAAACGACGAGCAGGATCGCCATCCGCTCAGGGAGAGAAATCCACATGGAGCAGACAACCATCAGCCCGCTCCTTCCAGCCCCCGCCGGGCGAGGCCCCGCTCCCACGACTCCCGCGTGCGCAGCCACAGGCCCGCCCGCTCCCGAACCCCGTGGACCAGGGCTGCGACCCCGGGGCGGCCGACGCGCGCGCGTGCAGCGAGCCGCCGTTCCCGCGCCGACAGCGCCGGAGGGAGCGCCGCGGCCGGGGGCCCACCCCTGGGCCCCGCGCCCGGCTCCGGAAGTGCTCGGCGCCCTCGGCGCTGCGGCCCGTCCCGCGCAGGCCCCTCGAGGCGCGCGCCCCACCTCGCACCGGCCCCGCCCCCGCTTCGCACGCCGATTCGCGCCTTTCGCCGGCGCGTGCCACGGCCTGGCGCGCCCGCCGCCCCCCGCAGCCTGGCGCGCGCCGCCCCGCAGGGCCTCTTACTCTCTTTACTCGCCATCTTGCGTCGGGTCGTTCGCCCCTCGCCGCCGCCTCGGACTTCCCTCACTAGCCAAGAGCAGCCCGACCACAGACGCTCCTGCCTTCCCCAGGCGCGTCACGCACTTGGAGCTCTCGAAGCCTGAGCTCCGGACTGCCGCCTGGGTGCTCCCCAGACGCCGCGTCCTTCTTTCCTGCCTCCTCACGCTCGCAGGTACCGAGGTCTCAGGCGCTCTTCTCTCTCTCTCCAAACTTGGAACGAGACTTTTCAACCCGCGCCTCTCAGCCCGCCCAGGCAGCTGAGCGCAGGCGCACCCGCCCTGGGAAAAGTGAGAGGCGGCGGAGAGGCGGGCCTGGGAGCCAACGGCTCCTCGGCCTCGACCAATGGCGTGAGGCGGGCGGGTCTCACGCGGGGTTCGGGGGCGGGCTTCTGGGGGTGGGCGGGGCGTTCCGCGGCAGGAAGTTGGCGAGGCGCAGGCGCGAGGCCTCGCCCGGCACTCCCAGGGCCGGCCGCGGGGGCGGATGGGGGCGAGGGGGCGGGGCGAATGGAGGCGCGGCGTACCGGGCTGCGCGGGGGCTGTGAGCCCTGGGGCAGCTAGCCCTGGGGCCGCGGGGCGTGGTTGTTTGAAGAGGCTGCTGAGGGGAAGGGGGGGAAGGGGGAAGAGGGAGGCGGGAGAGGGGGCAGGGAGCCTGAGGACGCTTAGCAGCGCCAAGGGCGAGGGAAAGAGGAATCCGGAGTCTCAGGGCCGGAGTGTTAGGAAATGTTTTCTGTTCTCGAGAAATTATTACGCCCTCAAAAACCTCCCCACTAGTTATGGTCTTGCAGTTCTGTGCACCCCGAAATGCTCTCTTTCAGCAGGGCCTGGCCTTTTCTGGAGCCGCCGGCAGACCCGGGTGGGCCGCGGTGGGCTTTGTCGGCGTCGAAGGGGCCTTTGGGAGAGACCTCGGGCGTTTTCTGACTGCCGGGCCGCGGGGCCGCCCTGTTAGGCTGAACGTGCGGCCTGCGGTGGCACAGGCAGCCAGAATGGTGTCAAATGGGCCGAGGCCGACTTGAATAAAGTGCTCGTTTGTTTGCATGTTTGGGTCTTCAAGATGATGCTGTGCGGCCTCTTTGCACTGCAGGGGCCTCGGGCCCAGGCCCTCACCCAATCGAATCATTCTTGTTCCCTGCAGGGGTCCCGGGACGACCTTACCCCAACCGGGCCGGAGCTGGGAGATGGCTGGGCTGAGCTGACCCCGGCTCCCCTGAGCCCTGCTCTCCGGAGGCGGGAATTTGGTAGTCCGAGGACTGTGTGGGGGTGAGGAGAACGCGGGCTAAGGCCGAAAGGGGAAGCGAGAGACGAAAATGAGGGGCCGGGCGGGGGAGGTGGACGAGGGGCTGACAGGCAAAGAGAACCGCAGTCCCCCTTCGAGAGCACCTTCGGAGGACTGGTTGCCTAGACAGCTTTCCAAGTGCCTTCACGCAGGTGACGGCGATGATGCTCGCATGAGACAGTGCAAGTGCTGCGGTGATGGCCACTTTTGTGATCAGAGAACAAACCCAGAAATCACTCGAATCAGTGGCAGAGCCACTCCTATTACCTTATATAGAAATTCACTGGTGTTTTTTCTTTTCCATACAATTCATTAATATATCGCCCTCCCTCTGTGTCAGGCACTGGAATCTTGTTATTGCCCGAGGTGACGGCTGGAGAGGGTTTAAGCAGTACAGCTCTCATATTCTAGAACACAGATCCGGCAAATTTTGTCTCCAAAGGGCCAGATAGTAAACATTTTAGGCTTTGCAGACATTTATATATGAGTGGGAATCGATTGGACGGCCAATGCGTTTGTTTTTTTTGGTTTGTAAACCCTGGTGGTGTAGTGGTTAAGAGTTCGGCTGCTAACCTTAAAGGTCGGCAGTTCGAATCCAGCAGGCGCTCCTTGGAAACCCTATGGGGTAGTTCTACTCTGTTCTATAGGGTCGCAATGAGTTGGAATCGACTCGACGGCAACAAATTTGGTTTTTTTGTTGTTGTTTTTTTGGGGTGTTTACTCAACTCTGCCATTGTTGTTGTGCTAAAGCAGTAATAAACAATGCAGGTGGACCTGGCTGTTCCAATAAAACTTTATAGACACATTTGAATTTCATATAATTTTCACGTCACAAAATATTCTTCTTTTGTTTTGTTTTCCCCCAATCACTTAAAAATCATTCTTAGCTCGTGGGCCATACAAAAACAGGCAGCGGGTTAGCTTTGGCCCGCTGACCTTGTTCTAGAATAATTGCGTATTATTGCCTCATTGGGAACCTCCTTGTCTGTACAGCAAGAAAAGGCTTGACAGAGATTTCCAGTCTCCCATTAATATAATTTACTCATTTCTAATGGGTAGGCATGATTTCTCAAACCTTTTAAATGTTTACAGGGTTGAAAGACAAGAAATCTTTCCAGATGATAGGGCTTTAAAATATACTGCCTACCTTACCGAGGGTCAGAGAAAGGAATATGGAACCGATACCTTAGGAGTTTCTGAAAATATTCACCCAGTTGTTAGTTGCCGTCAAGTCGGCACATGCAGTATCATACATTTAATTGGAAAGTATGTATAGCATATTTGTTATCTTTGGGTTTTGCTGGGTTTTTGGTTGTTTTATTAAATTGAATGTGCCAATTCCATTTTTTTTTTATTGTACTTCAGGTGAAGGCTTGCAGAACAAATAGTTTCTCATGAAACAGTAGTACACATATTGTTTTATGACATTGGTTAACAACCCCACAACATGTCAACCCTCTAACTTCTCAACCTTTTTTTATTTTTTTTCTGGTGAAAATACACATAGCCAAAGATACACCATTTCAAAAATTTCTACCTGCACAGTTCAGTGACATTGACGGCGCTCTTCCAATTGTGCTGCTGTTCTCACTTAAGATGAAGGCTTACAGAACAAAATGGTTTCTCACTTAACAGTTACTACAAATGTTGCCCTATAACAATGGTTAACAATCTCACAACACATCAACACTATCCTTACTCAACCTTGGGTTCCCTATCACCAGCTTCCTTGTCCCCTTCTGCCTTCTGGCCCTTGTCACTGGACTACTGTACCTCATTAGTCTCATTTGGTTTTACGGGGCTGTCCGCTCCCAGGCTGAATGGTGAACGTCGGAGAAAACGTCACCATTGAGCTAAAAGGGTGTCTGGGGGCCATATTTTCCGGGTTTCTCCAGACTCCTTTAGGCCAGTAAATCTGATCTTTTTTTTGTGAGTTAGAATTATGTTCTACATCCTTCTCCAGCTCTGTCCAGAACTCTGTGTTGTGATCCTGGTCAGAGCAGTCAGTAGTGGTAGCCGGGCACCATCTAGCTGTACTGGACTCAGTCCGCTGGAGGCCTTGGTAGCTGTGGACAATTAGTCCTTTGGACTAATCTTTTCCTTATAGCCTGTTCTCTTCATTCTCCCTTGCTCCTGAAGGGATTTGACCAGTGGAGTATCTTAGATGGCCGCTCACAGGCTTTTAAGACCCCAGACACTACTCACAAAGGTAGAATGTAGAACATTGTCTTTATAAGCTGTGTCATGCCAATTGAGCTAGATGTTCCCCGAGACCATGGTCCCCACAGCCGTCCGCCCAGCAATTCAGTCCCTCAGGGAGTTTGGATGTGTCTGTGGAGCTTCCATGACCTTTCCTTGTACAAATTGTGCTAGTTTCCCCTGTATTGTGTACTGTCTCACCCTTCACCCAAGATACCACTTATCTATTGCCTATTTAGTATTTCCCCCCACCCCTCCCATCCCTGGTAACCAACAAAGATTGTTACATTTTGTGTGTGAACTTTTTCATGGGTTTTTACAATAGAGGTCTCATACAATATTTGTCCTTTTGTGATTGACTTATTTCACTCAGCATAATGTCCTCCAGTTTCATCCATGTTATGAGATGGTTCACAGATTCATTGTTGTTCTTTCTCATTGCATAGTACTCCATTGTGTGTATGTACCATAGTTTGTTTATCCATTCATCTGTTGATGGGCATCTAGGTTGTTTCCATTGTTTTGCTATTGTGAACAATGCTGCCATGAACATAGGTGTGCATATGTCTATTCGAGTGACAACTCTTATTTCTCTAGGATATATTTCTAGGAGTGGGATTTCTGGATTAAATTGTATGTCTATTTCTAGCTTTCTGAGGAAGCGCCATATCATTTTCCAAAATGGTTGTATCATTTTGCATTCCCACCAGCAGTGCATAAGAGTTCCCATCTCCCCGCAGCCCCTCCAACATTTGTTATTTCCAGTGTTTTTGATTCGTGCCAGTAATGCCGGGGTGAGGTGATATCTCATTGTGGTTTTAATTTGCATTTCTCCAATGGCTAGTGATCGCGAGCATTTCCTCATGTGTCTGTTGGCCATTTGAATGTCTTCTTTGGTGAAGTGTCTGCTCATTTCCTTTGCCCATTTTCTAATAGGATTATTTGTTTTTTTGTTGCAGAGGTGTTGGATTTTCTTGTAGATTATGGAGATTGGACCCTTGTCTGACTTGTACTTTCCAAAAATTTTTTTCCCAGTCTGTAGGTTCTCTTTTCACTTTTTTGGTGAAGTCTTTTGAAGAGCATAGGTGTTTGATTTTTAGAAGATCCCAGTTATCTAGCTTATCTATTGGGGTTTGTGCATTGATGGTTATGGTTTGTATCCTGTTAATGCCGTGTATTAAGGCCTGAAGTGTTGGTCCTATTTTTTCTTCTATGAACTTTATAGTTTTAGGCTTTATATTCAGGTCTTTGATCCATTTTGAAGTAGTTTTTGTATACGGTATGAGGTATGGGTCCTGTTTCATTTTTTTTGCAGGTGGCTATCCAGTTTTGCCAGCACCATTTGTTAAAAAGACTGTCTTTTCCCCATTTGATGGACTTTGGGCCCTTGCCGAAGATCAGGTGACCGTAGGTGGATGGATTTACATCTGGGTTCTCAATTCTGTTCCATTGGTCAATGTATCTGTCGTTGTACCAGTACCAGGCTGTTGTGACTACTGTAGCTGTATAGTAGGTTCTGAAGTTAGGTAGTGTGAGTCCTCCAACTTTATTCTTCTTCTTCAGTAGTGCTTTACTTATTCGGGGCTTCTTCCCTTTCCATATAAAGTTAATGATTAGTTTTTCCATCTCTTTGAAGACTGTTGTTGGTATTTAGATCAGGATTGTGTTGTATTTGTAAATTGCATTGGGTAGAATTGTCATTTTCACAATGTTGAGTCTGCCTATCCATGAGCATGGTATGTTTTTCCATTTATGTAGATCCCTTTGGGTTTCATGCAGTAGTGTTTTGTAGTTTTCTTTGTATAGGTCTTTTACATCCCTGGTCAGATTTATTCCTAAGTATTTTATCTTTTTAGGGGCTACTGAAAATGGTAATGTTTTCCTGATTTGCTTTTCATCGTTCTCCTTAGTCAATTCCATTTCTATCTCTCTCTCTCTCTTTTTTTTAATATGTTTCCCATTAGGTACTTTTAGCACAAAAAAATGTGATACCAGTTTTCTCTCTTGAATTGCTGAACTGTTCATTTTTGTTTTGCCTTTCTCCCCATCCACTTCGCTCTGGCCCTGATCTTTTCTCCTGCTTTTACTGTGGCAGTGTTTTTTTTTTTTTTTCCTCTTTGGCCCTCAGCCAAGTCTATTAAGACAGAAATAGGTGCACACACAAGGTGAGGACTGTCTTACTTCAGAGAGGCCTTGTTCAGGTACTTCTCTCAGAGACTCCTCGCCTCAAAGTTGCTAAGTGTTAACTACCACTTTCTCCATTCCGCCCGGACAGCGTTCCACCGGTGACTACATGCGTAGGTAAACTGAAGCAGGTTACACACCAAACTGTGTGATGTGCTCTGGGATTTTATATTTTCATTTTTAAAAAATATGCAGATCACCCTCTGAATTGATTTCATGATCGCGTGTAGTCACAACTTGAAGTGTGAAAGAAACGCTACTCTAGGTGTATTTTTGAAACCTTTAGCCCTTCCTGACTACCTTTTATAAAAGAGCAACACTGCCCACCCACCCCCAACTGTGGTCACTCTCTAGCCCCTTTCCTCTATTTTATTTTTTTCGTAGCACTTACCACCACCTGACAGATGCTTGTTCTAGGCTGTCTCCCCTACCCTAGAATGTAAATGTCAGGACAGGGTCTTTGTTTTGTATCCCCAGCACCTGGACTAGCACTGAACAGCTGAGGAAGCTGATGGGGGAGTCTGGAATTTCTTGCCAAGATCACATAGCTACTGAATATTAGAGTTGAAATTGGAATCTGGTCAGTCTTATATTAACACAACAAACTTATTGAGAACTGATTGTATGTTTTAGAATGAGCTGTTTGCTAAAAGGAAAGAGAGGGAGTGAGAAATAATACCCACGCAGGTATGTTCATTAACAACCCCATCTCACTAGTTTTTTGCAAAAATCTTAGCCATTCACAAAAATTTGTGGAGTACCTACTGTGTGCCAAGCAGCATGCTGGGAACTGGGGTACATGGATAAACAAGAATACAGAGATAGTGCTTTTTATCCATTCGTTTATTGTTTGTTTTTCTTATTGCAAAAGCAAAGCTCATTACCAAAAAAAACTGAAAATTTTACATGCAAAAGAGGGACATAAAGAACACCAATTTTGTTTCTGGTCATACAGTTTTCATCCAAATCATCAGGAGCTGAAGAAAATACACTAAAATATTAATAGCCATTGCCTCTTGGTACTGGTATTATGGGTGATGATTATTTTATTTGTCATGTATTGCTCTATTTTAAAAATATCTCCAATAGACATACATTACTCTTGTAAACAGGAAAAAAAACACCACACATTTTAGAAAAAAATATTTGAGTAAATGGTAGAGGAGTAATGCAGACAAATGAAAAGAATTATCTTAGTGTGATAAAATTGTAGGTAATTTTCTTAAAATATTGTTTAATTGTGTGAGAGGGAGTTAAAGGAAAATTATTATACAGAAAACATACTGTACTTGTTTGAACTTGTACTTTGTTTCCCTTTGCTATCATATTTTTATTAGGTAAAGTGAAGTAATTGTTTTATACTTATAACTGTGTTAATACTTAACCTTTGTGGGGTGTCTCTCTGGGTTCAAAAAGGCCAGCTTACCCTGTTGTGCTAGCTACTCGTGTTAAGCAACACGAGCTCCGTATTGGTGACAGTGAGTAAAGGAAATGACCTAGACCAGAATCACTGGGGCTTAGACTTAGAATCATCGGAGCATAGTAAATAAATATTTGTCCAACGAAAAATAATGAGTAAGAAAGACCTTTTGGACTGGTCCCAATCCACAAGCAGTGATCGGAAGGCTTCCTATGGACAACCTTCTTTCAGAAAAATTGCTCTGAGTATTCCACCCCAAGCACGTGGTTCTTTTATTCAAAGATTTAGTATACAGTGCATTCCTTGTAATTTACAACTGAAGGCCTTTCCTGACGTTCCAGGGAGTGAAAGTTTGTTGTCCTTGCTGGCCACCATCCATTCTCCCTTCTCCAGGCAACAGCATGCTAAATTTCTTGTGGGTGAGTTACTCTTTCTAGACTGGATAGTTTGGTAGGACTGTCCATCAGGATGGCCCACTCTCCTCCAACAGTGGGTAGGCATATGACCCCAGTGGGGACAATCAGCCATACCCTTCCGGGAATGTGAATGCCCTAGATTCTTGCAGGTGAAGCATTCTGAAGGGATGCGTCTTAGATATCTGGATGGACTCAGATTCCCAAATCTTCTTGGATTCTGTGAGTTCCTCATATCCTTCCATAGATTCCCTTTTTGCTTAAGTTGGTTAGCCTGAGTCCACTTTTTGCTTGTAACCAAGAACTCGCTATTCACCTAATCTTAACCTCCCCACCCCCATGTCCAGGATTCAGCCACACATTCTCCTGAGTAAGGAAGTTGACCTTTGTACTTGATGAGGAGGAAATAGATAAAATATTTAAAATTTCGTAAAATTTTCTTTACAACTGTGTAAAAGTTAAAACATTTAGGAAAACAAAAACCATGTTAAATATTTCAAATAGAGCATATTTAATATAGGGAATTGGGTACGTGGGTATTGGAAAGCTGAAAGAGGAGACAATGAGATAACCCAAATTTCATCACTACTGTGCAGTCTCCCCAGGGTTGATACTATTCGTAACTGCAGGAAGCAGCTAGCACACCTAGGGCTGGAGGAACCAAAGTATGGAAGTGAGGTTATCAGAACCTCCCTTGGAGCTTGGAGGAAGGGTCCTGTGAGAGGGTTGGACTTCTGGCGAAGGTGCTCCACACAGCCGGTGCTCAGACAGCCTAGGGGTGGACTACTGGGCTTATGCTCAGCCCACCATGGTGGGTGAGGCTGATGGATGTTGGTGCCTCTGTCCCTGGCATGGCCCTCGGATGCTGGGGAAGCTGGAAGCTGGAGCCATGGGGGGATGGTGATGGCAACTGGTAGCAAGAAGTCCCTTCTCTCCCCCACTTCAATCTCCAGTCAGCACCACCTCCCCTGCCCACCGACCACCATTGACAAAACCCAACAGGAAGGCACCCAGCCCAGGAGTCTGGGAAAAGCAGTTTGCAAAATCCTAGCCCTAGCATCACAGAGCAGAGTAAAAAAGGATTAGCTCAGAGCTAAGAGACAGCAGGTAAATAACCATGACAAGAACATGTTTCACTTTTAAGAGTATCAGTATGGTTTTTGAAAATAGAATTTGCTAGTAAATTAGAAATTTTCAATTTATCTGTGACCGAACGCAAATTACATCATTATTGTACATTATGCTGAAAGACTTAAGGGCACACATTTCAAACCTGGTAACAAGTTCTCTGACCCTTAGTGATGGCATATGGATGTATCAGTGGGAAAATTAGTCTTCCCGTAACTATTTTTGAGGTGTGGTAGATATAGCAAGATTGTTCAGTTTGATTATTACAAAGAGGAAACCAGCATTGATATAAAGCTGTCTTAGTCATCTGAAGGTCTGTAATTGTAAGGTCATTTACAATTCCCACTGAGAATTGTTTTTCAAAATATTTCAGAAGAAAAACCAGAGGAATTCATTATATCATTGAGAAAATATTTTATACTCTCATGTAAGGGAAATTACATGCTTCAAATGTGTAGGTAGATTAAGCCAACAGATTTTATTTGGAAAGTTTGCAAAATTAACAATCTTTTGAGATTACTTAATAGAAGGAGAGATTATTATAGTAGTAGTAAAATAGAATGTTAGATGAAAAACACCTCTATGAATGTGCACAGCAGCTTTATTTGTAAGAGCCCCAAACTGAGATCAGCCCAGATGTCCTTCAGAGGGTGAAGGGTTAAACAAACTGTGGTACATCCATACCAAGGAATACTACTCAGCAAGAAAATGGACTGAACTATTCATACACGCAACAACTTGGATGAATCTCTAGGGAATTATAATGATCAAAAAAAGCCAATCCCAAAAGGTTACATACGGTAGGATTCCATTTATATAACATTTTTGAAATGACAAAGTTATAAAGATGGAGAACAGATTAGTGGTTGTCAGGGCTTAGGGAAGAGGTAAGGAAGGGAGCTGGATGTGGTTATAAAGGGGCAACATGAGGGATCCTGGTGGTGAACTGTTCAGTATCTTGACTGTGGTGGTAGATACAGGGACCTACACATGTGGTAAAATTGCATAGAACTAAATGCACACACACATTGTACCAATGACAACATTCTGGTTGTGATATTAAACTATGATTTTGAAAGATGTTACCATTGGAGGAAACTGGGCAAAGTGCACACAAAGTCTCTCTGTAATATTTCTTACAACTGCACATGAATCTACAATTATCACAATAAAAAATCCAATTAAAAATGCATCTATGGTTTGCAACAACAATAAAAAAAAACCATAGTGATGCTTTTAATCTTTTTCCACTTATTAACTGAATTAAGACAATAGTTCCAGTATGGTTTTGTTTTTTTTTAACTTATGGACAAAACATATGAAAAAGAAAGAATAGTGGAACAAGCCCCCATGTACCCATCATCCAGCTTCAATAATTTTCAGCTCCTAGCCAAATGTGTTTCATCTATAGCCCTGTCCTCTTCTTCTGTCCCTCATTATTTTGGTGCAAATATCAGATATATTATTTCATCTGCAAATATACCTATATGCATCTTTAAAAGATAAGGACTCCCTTTTATTTTATTTTTTTAATTTTAAAATTTTTTTCCCATACAAAAATTTACACATACATTGTTCTGTGACTCTAATTGCTGTCCCCATACTGTGACAGCACACTCCTCCTTTCCACCCCTGATTCCCCATGTCCATTCAACCAGCTCCTAACCCTCTCTGCCTTCCCATCTCACCTCTGGACCAAAGCTGCCCATTTAGTCTCTTGTATCTACTTGAGCTAAGAGGCACACTCCTCATGAGTATCACTTTATATCCCACAATCCAGTCCAATCCCTGTCTGAAGAGTTGGCCTCAGAAATTGTTTTAGTTCTGGGCTGATAGAGAATCCAGGCGCCATGCTTTCCGGGGTTCCTCCAGTCTCACTCAGACCATTAAGTCTGGTCTTCTTACTAGAATTTGAGTTCTGCACCCCACCTTTCTCCTGCTCCATCAGGGACTCTCTGTTGTGTTCCCTGTAAGGGTGGTCATTGGTGGTAGTAGCCAGGCACCATCTAGTTCTTCTGTTCTCAGGCTGATGAAGTCTCTGGTTTATGTGGCCCTTTCTGTCTCTTGGGCTACTACTTTCCTTGTGTCTTTGGTGTTCTTCATTCTCCTTTACTCCAGGTGGTTGGAACCAATTGATGCATCTCAGATGGCCGCTTGCAAGCTTTTAAGACCTCAGACGCCACTCACCGAAGTAGGATGCAGAACATTTTCTTAATAAGCTTTGTTACGCCAATTGACCTAGATGTTCCCTGAAAGCGTGGTCCCCAGACCCCAACACCTGCTACTCTGTCCCTCAGAGTGTTTGATTGTATTCAGGAAACTTCTTAGCTTTGGTTTAGTCCAGTTGTACTGACTTCCCCTGTAGTGTATGCTGTCCTTCCCTTCACCTAAGATAATTCTTATCTACTATCTAGTTAGTAAATAACCCTCACCCTCCCTCCCCACCCTCATAACCATCAAAGAATGTTTTCTTCTGTGTTAAAATCTTTTCTTGAGTTCTTATAATAGTGGTCTTATACAATATTTGTCCTTCGGTGACTGACTAAATTCACTCAGCCTAATGACCTCCAGCTTCCTCCATGTTATAAGATGTTTCACAGCTTCATCGTTGTTGTTTATTGTTGCATAGTATTCCATTGTGTGGATATACCATAATTTGTTTATCCATTCATCCATTGATGGGCACCTATGTTGTTTCCATCTTTTTGCTATTGTGAACAGTGCTGCAGTGAACATGGGTGTGCATATATTTATTCGTGTGACAGCTCTTATTTCTCTAGGATATATTTCAAGGAGTGGGATAGCTGGAATGTGTGGTACTTCTATTTCTAGCTTTTTTTTTTTTTTAATATATATTTTATTGTACTTCAGGTGAAAGCTTACAGAGCAAATAGTTTCTCATGAAATAGTAGTACACATGTTGTTTTTTGACATTGGTTAACAACCCCACAACGTATTAAGCCTCTAAATTCTCAACCTTTTTTTTTGATGAAAATTACAGATGGCCAAAGATACACCGTTTCAAAAATTTCTACATTCACAGTTCAGTGACATTGACTACGCTCTTCCAACTGTGCTGTTATTCTCACTTAAGATGAAGGCTTACAGAAAAAATAGTTATTCATTTAACAGTTACTACACATGTTGCCCTATGACAATGGTTAACAATCTCACAGCACATCAAGAATATCCTTACTCCACCTTGTGTTCCCTATCACCAGGGGGCTTCCTTGTCCCCTTCTGTCTTCTGGACCTTGTCAGTGGACTATTGTACCTCTTTAGTCTCATTTGTTTATTTATTTATTTATTTATTTATTTATTTATTTTTATTTTATTTAAACACCATTTCAAAACTTTTTACTTACACATTTAAGTAATATTGACTATGCTCTTCCAATTGTGCTGCCATTCTCGCCCAAGATGAAGGCTTACAGGACAAAACAGCCTCCCATTTAATAGTTACTACAAATGTTGCCCTATAGCAGTGGTCAACAATCTCACAATACATCGACAGTGTCCTTATTCAATTTGTGTTCCTTATCATCAGTTTCCTACTCTCCCTCTGCCTTCTGGCCCTTGTCACCGGACTCCTGTACATCGTTAGTCCCATTTAGTTTTACTGGGGTGTCCATTCCCAGGCTTAACATCGAACCTTGAAGGTAACTTCCCCTCTGAGCTGAAAGGGTGTCTGGGGGCCACACTCTCGAGGTTTCTCTAGTATTCTTTAGGCCAGTAAATCTGGTCTTCTTTTTTTTTTTTTTTTTTGGGAGTTAAAATTATACTCTACATCCTACTCCAGCTCTGCCCAGAACCCTCTGTTGTGATCCTGGTCAGAGGAGTCATTGGTGGTAGCCGGGCACCATCCAGCTGTACTGGGCTCAGTCCCGTGGAGGCCTTGGTAGCTGTGGACCATTAGTCCTTCGGACTAATCTTTTCCTTGTATCCTGTTCTCTTCGTTCTCCCTTGTTCCCGAAGGGATGAGATCAGTGGAGTATCTTAGATGGCCGCTCATAGGCTTTTAAGACCCCAGACACTACTCACCAAGGTAGAATGTAGAGCATTATCTTTATAAGTAGTGTCATGCCAATTGAGCTAGATGTTCCCCGAGATCATGGTCCCCAGAGCCCTCCGTCCAACAACTCAGTCCCTCGGGGGGTTTGGATGTGTCTATAGGGCCTCCATGACCTTTCCTTGTGCAGGTTGTGTTAGTTTCCCCTGTACTATGTACTATCTCATCTCTCACCCAAGTTACCACTTACCTATTACCTATTTAGTATTCCCCCCCCCCCATCCCTGGTAACCAACAAGGATTGTTACATTTTGCATGTGAATTTTTTCATGGGTTTTTACAATAGAGGTCTCATACAATATTTGTCCTTTTGTGATTGACTTATTTCACTCAGCATGATGTCCTCCAGTTTCATCCATGTTATGAGATGGTTCAACGATTCATTGTTCTTTCTCGTTGCATAGTACTCCATTGTGTGTATGTACCATAGTTTGTGTATCCATTCGTCTGTTGATGGACATCGAGGTTGTTTCCATCGTTTTGCTATTGTGAATAATGCTGCCATGAACATAGGTGTGCATATGTCTATTCGAGTGATGACTCTTATTTCTCTAGGATATATTCCTAGGAGTGGGATTGCTGGATCGAATGGTACGTCTATTTCTAGCTTTCTGAGGAAACGCCATATCATCTTCCAAAATGGCTGTATCATTTTGCATTCCCACCAGCAGTGTATAAGAGTTCCCGTCTCCCCGCAGCCCCTCCAACATTTGTTATTTCCAGTGTTTTTGATTCGTGCCAGTAATGCCGGGGTGAGATGGTATCTCATTGTGGTTTTAATTTGCATTTCTCTAATGGCTAGTGATCGCGAGCATTTCCTCATGTGTCTGTTGGCCATTTGAATGTCTTCCTTGGTGAAGTGTCTGTTCATTTCCTTTGCCCATTTTTTGATAGGATTGGTTGTCTTTTTGTTGTAGAGGTGTTGGATTTTCTTGTAGATTATGGAGATTAGACCTTTGTCTGACTTGTACTGTCCAAAAATTTTTTCCCAGTCTGTAGGTTCTCTTTTAACTCTTTTGGTGAAATCTTTTGAAGAGCATAGATGTTTGATTTTTAGAAGATCCCAATTATCTAGTTTATCTGTTGGGTTTTTTGTGTTGATGTTTATGGTTTGTATCCTGTTAATGCCATGTATTAAGGTCTGAAGTGTTGGTCCTATTTTTTCTTCTATGAATTTTATAGTTTGAGGCTTTATATTCAGGTCTTTGATCCATTTTGAAGTAGTTTTTGTATATGGTGTGAGGTATGGGTCCTGTTTCATTTTTCTACAAATGGATATCCAGTTTTGCCAGCACCATTTGTTAAAAAGACTGTCTTTTCCCCATTTGATGTATTTTGGGCCCTTGTCAAAAATCAGGTGACCATAGGTGGATGGATTTACATCTGAGTTCTCAATTCTGTTCCATTGGTCAATGTCTCTGTTGTTGTACCAGTACCAGGCTGTTTTGAGTACTGTAGCTGTATAGTAGGTTCTCAAGTCAGGTAGTGTGAGTCCTCCAACTTTATTCTTCTTCTTCAGTAGTGCTTTACTTATTCGGGGTTTCTTCCCTTTCCATATAAAGTTAATAATTAGTTTTTCCATCTCTTTGAAGAATGTTGTTGGTATTTGTATCGGAATTGCATTGTATTTGTAAATTGCTTTAGGTAGAATTGCCATTTTCACAATGTTGAGTCTGCCTATCCATGAGCATGGTATGTTTTTCCATTTATGTAGATCCCTTTGGGTTTCATGCAGCAGTGTTTTGTAGTTTTCTTTGTATAGGTCTTTTATATTCCTGGTCAGATTTATTCCCAAGTATTTTATCTTTTTAGGGGCTATTGAAAATGGTATTGATTTCCTGATCTCCTTTTCATCGTTCTCTTTACTGGTGTATAGGAATCCAACTGATTTTTGAATGTTTATCTTGTATCCTGCTACTCTGCTGAATCTTTCTATTAGTTCCAGTAAATTTCTCGTGGAGTCTTTAGGGTTTTCTATGTTTAGTATCATATCATCTGCAAACAGGGAGAGTTTAACTTCTTCATTACCAATTTGGATGCCCTTTATTTCTTTCTCTTGCCTTACTGCTCTAGCGAGAACTTCCAGCACAATGTTAAATAGGAGTGGTGATAAAGGGCATCCTTGTCTTGTTCCTGTTTTCAGGGGGAATGTTTTCAGCCTTTCTCCATTAAGAATGATGTTGGCTGTTGGTTTTGCATAGATGCCCTTTATGATGTTGAGAAATTTCCCTTCTATACCTATTTTATTGAGAGCTTTTATCAGGAATGGGTGTTGGACTTTGTCAAATGCCTTTTCTGCATCAATTGAGATAATCATGTGATTTTTTTCTTTCCTTTTATTTATGTGGTGGATTACGTTGATGGATTTTCTAATGTTAAACCATCCTTGCATACCTGGTATGAATCCTACTTGGTCGTGGTGTATTATTTTTTTGATATGATACTGAATTCTATTGGCTAAAATTTTGTTCAGAATTTTTGCATCTATATTCATGAGAGATATTGGTCTGTAATTTTCTTTTTTTGTGATGTCTTTGCCTGGTTTTGGTATCAGCGTTATGCTGGCTTCATAGAATGAATTTGGAAGTGTTGCTTCCTCTTCTATGCTCTGAAATAACTTGAGTAGAACTGGTACGAGCTCTTCTGTAAATGTTTTGTAGAATTCTCCAGTGAAGCCATCTGGGCCAGGGCTTTTTTTGGTTGGGAGTTTTTTTATTACCTTTTCAATCTCTTCTTTTGTTATGGGTCTGTTCAGATTTTCAATATCACTTTGTTGTAGTTTGGGTAGGCCGTATGTTTCTAGAAATTTATCCATTTCCTCTAGGTTTTCAAATTTGTTGGAATATAGTTTTTCATAATATTCTGTTATAATCCTTTTTATTTCAGTTGGGTCTGTTGTAATGTCCCCCATTTCATTTCTTATTTGGGTTATTTGTGCCCTCTGCTGTTTTTCTTTTGTCAGTCTGGCCAGTGGTTTGTCGATTTTGTTGATTCTTTCAAAGAACCAACTTTTGGTTTTGTTGATTCTTTCTATTGTTTTTCTGTTCTCTATTTCATTGATTTCTGCTCTGATCTTTACTATTTCCTTTCTTCCGGTGGTTGTAGGCTTTTTTTGTTGTTCTCTTTCTATTTGTTTGAGTTCTGTAGTTAATGTTTTGATTTTGTCCCTTTCTTCTTTTTTGATATGTGCATCTATTGCTATAAATTGTCCTCTGAGGACTGCCTTTGCTGTGTCCCAAAGGTTTTGGTATGATGTGTTTTCATTTTCATTTGATTCTAGGAATTTTTTAATTCCATCTCTGATTTCTTCTATTACCCGTTGATGTGTAAGCAGATTATTATTCAGTTTCCATGTGTTTGATTTTTTTTCCTTGCTCTTTCTAGTGTTAATTTCTACCTTGATGGCATTGTGGTCAGAGAAGATACTGTGAATTATCTCAGCATTTTGGATCTTGTTGAGGATTGCTCTGTGGCCTAAGATGTGGTCTATTCTGGAGAACGTTCCATGTGCATTGGAAAAGAATGTGTACTTTGCAGCGGTTGGATGGAGTGTTCTATATATGTCTATGAGGTCCAGTTGGCTGATTGTGTCCTTTAGGTCTTCTGTATCTTTGCTAAGTTTCTTTTTAGTTGTTCTGTCCTTTACTGAGAGTGGTGTGTTGAAGTCTCCTACCATTATTGTGGAACTGTCAATTTCTCTTTTCAGTGCTGTTAGAGTTTTTTTTATGTATTTTGGAGCCCTGTCATTGGGTGCATAGATATTTATTATGGTTATGTCTTCATGATGGATCATCCCCTTAATCATTATATAGTGTCCTTCTTTGTCTTTTATGGTAGATTTTGTTTTAAAGTCTATTTTATCTGAGATTAGAATTGCCACTCCTGCTCTTTTTTGATAGTTGTTAGCTTGATATATTTTTTTCCAACCTTTGATTTTTAATAAATTCACATCTTTGTTTCTAAGATGTGTCTCTTGTAGACAGCAAATAGATGGATCCTGTTTTCTTATCCATTCTTCCACTCTCCGTCGCTTTATGGGTGCATTGAGTCCATTTACGTTCAGTGTAATTATTGATAGATGTGAGTTTGTTGTTGTCATTTTGTAGTGCTTTTTTTGTGATGCTGAAGTTTTCTTTGTTCTTCTTACTCTCTTGTGCTGAGTTCCTTTTGTTTGTGGATTTTGTGTTCATTTCTTTTGTTTTTGTAGGTTTTGTTTTTGTTGAGACTTTATGTTTTTCGTCTTTATTTTTATGAGTTGGTTTGTTAACTTTCTTTGTGGTTACCATGAATTTTACCCTTATCTTTATAATTTTGAAGCAGTCTACCGTTACTTGGTATCGCCTTGCCTTCTTCTCCTTTAGAAGGTTCTATACCTATGCCGTTTGTTCCCTCATTCATTGTTTTGATGTTGTTGTCATCCTTTGATTGATTTCTCTGATTCCCTGTTGTATATCTTTTGTTTTTGGAAAGTCGTCTGTAGTTCAGTTCCTAGAATGGTATCTGGTTCATGTTAACCTGCATCCTAGGTCCTAGGTCCTGCCTGAGGGCTTAAGCTGTTTGTCCTCAGATCGAAGAACTCCCTTTAATAATTCTTGTAAGTTTGGTTTGACTTTTGCATATTCCTTTAGTTTCTGTTTATCTGGAAATGACCTAATTTCACCATCAAATCTGAATGAGAGTTTTGCAGGATATATTATTCTTGGCTGACAATTTTTTTCTTTCAAGATTTTATATATGTCATCCCATTGCCTTCTTGCCTGCATGGTTTCTGCTGAATAATCTGAGCTTAGTCTTATTGTTTCTCCTCTGTATGTGACTTCTTGTTTTTCCCGAGCTGCTCTCAGGATTCTTTGTTTGTCTTTAGTTTTAGCGAGTGTGAATATGATATGTCTTGGTGATTTTCTTTTGGGGTCTATTCTATATGGGGTTCGTTGAGCTTCTTGGATGACCAGCTTTTCATCTTTCATGATATTGGGAAAGTTTTCTGTCAGCAGTTCCTCAATGATCCTCTCTGTGTTTTCTGTTTTCTTCCCCTGTTCTGGTATGCCAATCACTCGTAAGTTTTTGCTTTTAATTGTGTCCCACATAACTCTCAGGGTCTCTTCATTTTTCTTTGTTCTTTTTTCTGAGTTTTCCTGAAACAGAGTTGTATCCAAGTGTTTGTCTTCAGTTCCACTGATCCTGTCTTCCAAGGTTTCAAATCTACTTCTCAGCCCTTCTATGACACCGTCCATTTCTGAAATCTTGTTGTTTATCTTTTGGATTTCTAATTGTTGTTTTTGTATAATTTCGAGTTGTGAATTTATTTTGGCATTTTGTTCTTGCATCATCTTCCTGAATTCTTCCAATTTTTTGTCTGTATTTTCCATAAATTTGTCTATTTTTTCCTCATGTTTGTCAGCTTTTTGCCTCAGTTCTTGGAAAATTCCGAGTATTAGTGATTTGAGTTCCGTATCAGGTACTTCTAGTGCATTTTCTTCCACAGGAGAGTTATCTGGTGTTTTAATTTGGACGCCTATTGGAGCCATCTTGTCTTGTTTTTGTAAATGTTTTGATATTGTTTGCTGTTTTCGGGGCATTCAGTAGATATTTCTCTCGTTTATTGATTGTAGATTTTTTTTTTTTTTTCGTTCTTGTGGTACAACTGGGCAGATCTAGTTGAGGAGGAGCCACTGGGATGTGTTGCTTGTGGCACTCACCGCAGCCACCAGGACGGTCGGTAGTCAGTGCTGGGCAGGTTCCAATAGGGCGTGCCTGCACCGCTTGGTGATGTGATGTCTAGTGCACGGTGCAGGTAGGTGGGGTGCAGCGGGAAGATGGTTATGTGTGAAGCTAAGCTGGATATGGGAGAGAGGAGAGAGGAGGAGGAGCAAAAAGCGTACAAACATAAAAGAATGCTAGAGGAGTTTGTCGTTGGAATGTACAGATGAGAGACTATGGGATGGAGGAAACCAGAAGGGGGAAGAGAAAGAAAAGGAAAGAATGACCAAATGAAAATCAGAAAAGTTAAAAAACTGCAAAGTTCCCAGGGATCGCACCGATGCAGCTATGAGGTCTGGGGGAGTCGGTCTCAATTTTCACAGCTCAGCCTGGCCAGAAGGTACAGAGGCATACATCGCCCAGTATTCAGGGATCAGAAAGAGAAGGAAGAGATAGAGGGACAAGAAATTAAGCAATGAAGAAAGACAAAAGAGAAAAAGAGGTAAAATATGACAAAACTAATCAAAAAAGGAAGAAAAATAAAATTGAGAAGAAAAAAAAAAAAAGGGCAACACCAGCAGTCAGTGCCTACAAATGGGACCCAGAGAGCCCCCACTCAGGGGCGCGAATTCCAAGTAGCCGATAGTCTCGGGGTTAAGTGACCGTGGCCACGGGAAGCAGAGGGGCCAACGAACAAAGGCCCCAGGATCCCACCCGCGCGGGAGCCCAGACCCGGAAACAGCCACACGCCCGAACGCAGCCCTACAGCCCCGCAGGAGAGAGCAGAGACGGCCCTCGGAACCAGGCACCCAGGCAAAAGGAGGGGGAGGCGGCAGAAAAAGGTCCGCTAGGTGCCAGCAAACGGCTCCCAGAAAGCCCCCAGCCCGGGCGCTCAGAACCCAAGCACCGGCGCCCCCCCGCCCAGGGACCCCGGCCACGGAAAGCAGAGGGGTGAACGAACAAAGGCCCCGGGATCCCACCCACGCGGGAGCCCAGACCCAGAAACAGCCACACGCCCGCACGCAGCTCCACAGCCCCGCAGGAGAGAGCAGAGACAGCACCCGGACCCAGGCACCCAGGCAAAAGGAGGGGGAGGCGGCAGAGAAAGGTTCGCTAGCTGCCAGCAAACGGCTCCCAGAAAGCCGCCAGCCCAGGCGCGCGGAATCCAAGCACCAGCACCCCCCAGCCCAGAGACCCTGGCCACGGAAAGCAGGGGATCCCCAGCTGAGGCGGAGAGGGGTGGGTGGTGGGAGAGCGCGCACCGCAGTTTACCGGTCGTTCTGTCTCCGACCAGATGCTCTGCAAGGCTGCTCTCCCGTTTGCTGGTCTCCGATAGGAATCCAAGATGGTGGATCCGCGCTGCGTTAGCTGGTAAGGAATCTCTGCCTGAGTCTCTCCTCGCTCTCCGTTCTCTTTTAGTATTCTCACTCCGTTTGGTGTTTGGCTGAGTTCTTTATCTCTTCATTTGGTGTTCTAGGGTTTCAGGATTGTTGATTCTCTGTTAGGCTTAGTTTTTCGGATCTTTGCTGTGGAGGGACGGCGTGGTGTTTCTGCCTAGAGCGCCATCTTGCCCCTCTCTCTATTTCTAGCTTTTTAAGGAAGTGCCAAAGTGATTTCCAAAGTGGTTGTACCATTTTACATTCCCACCAACAGTGTGTAAGTGTTCCAGTCTCTCCACAACCTCTCCAACATTTATTGTTTTGTGTTATTTGGATTAATGCTAGCCTTGTTGGGGTGAGATGATATCTCATTGTAGTTTTGATCTGCATTTCTCTAATGGCTAATGATCGTGAGCATTTCTTCATGTGTCTGTTAGCCGCCTGACTATCTTCTTTGGTGAAGTGCCTGTTCATATCCTTTGCCCATGTTTTAATTGGGTTATTTGCCTTTTTGTTGTTGAGGTTTTGCAGTATCTTGTAGATTTTAGAGATTCGATACTGATCGGATTTGTCGTAGCCAAAAATTTTTTCCCAGTCTGTAGGTTGTCTTTTGACTTTTTTGGTGAAGTCTTTTGATGAGCATAAGTGTTTGATTTTTAGGCGCTCCCATTTATCTAGTCTCTCTTCTGGTGCTTGTGCATTGTTACTTATGGTTCGTATTGTGTTTATGCCATGTATTAGGGCTCCTAACGTTGAAGGACTCCTGTTTATATTGAAAATAACTATGATAGATTCTCACACACAGAAAATCTAACAGTACCTTGATATCAATCTCCAAATAACATTTACATCTCTGACTTTTACTCATCGAGGGGAGATACAATATTCATATAACCACTGTGTCCCATGTTGCCTACAGATAATCATACTTGTTTGATGATGATATTCGATGAGTCAAGCTGAGTGAAGGCAGAGGTACTAGAGAACTAGATTCAAAAACATCAGCACTCCAGAAGATAAGCTAGATAACTGGGATCTTCTAAAAATTAAACACTTATGCTCATCAAAAGACTTCACCAAAAGAGTAAAAAGAGAACATGCAGACTGGGAAAAAAAATTTGGCTGTGATAAATCTGACAAAGGTCTAATCTCTAAAATCTACAGGAAAATCCGACACCTACAACAAAAAGATAAATAATCCAATTAAAAAATGGGCAAAGGAAATGAACAGACACTTCACCAAAGGAGACATTCAAGTAGCTAACAGACACATGAGGAAATGCTCGCCATCACTAGCCATAAGAGAAATACAAATCAAAACAACAATGAGATACCATCTTTTCCTGGCATTACTGGCACGAATCAAAAAAACAGAAAATAACAAATGTTGGAGAACTCTTATGCACTGCTGGTGGGAATGCAAAATGATACAACCATTTTGGAAAACGATATGATGCTTCCTTAGAAAGCTAGAAATAGAAATACCACACAATCCAGCTATCCCACTCCTTGGAATATATCCTAGAGAAATAAGAGCCATTACATGAATAGACATATGCACACCCATGTTCATTGCAGCATTATTCACCATAGCAAAAAAATGGAAACAACCTAGATGCCCATCAACAGATGAATGGATAAACAGACTATGGTACGTACACACAATGGAGTACTATGCAATGATAAAGAGCAATGATGAATCTGTGAAACATCTCACAACATGGATGAATCTGGAGGGCATTATGCTGAGTGACATAAGTCAGTCACAAAAGGACAAATATTGTAAGAGACCACTACTATAAAAACTCACGAAAAGTTTACACGCAAAAAGGAACAATCTTTGATGGTTAGGAGGGAGGGGAGAGGTGGGAGGAAAAAACACTAAATACACAATAGATAAGTGGTAACTTTGGTGAAGGGTAAGACGGTACACAATACTGGGGAAGCCAGCACAGCTTGTACAAGGAAAGGTCATGGATGCTCCATAGACACATCCAAACTCCCTGAGGGACTGAATTGCTGGGCGGAGGGCTGCGGGGACCATGGTCTCAGGGAACATGTAGCTCAATTGGTGTAACATAGTTTGTAAAGAAAATGTTCTACATTCTACTTTGGTGGGTAGTATCTGGGGTCTTAAAAGCTTGTGAGCAGCCATCTAAGATACTCCACCGGTCTCACCCTGTCTGGAGCAAGGGAGAATGAAGAAAACCAAAGATACAAGGGGAAGATTAGTACAAAGAACTAATGGACCACAACTACCACAGCCTCCACCAGACTGAGTCCAGAACAACTAGATGGTTGCCCGGCTCCCACCACTGACTGCTCTGACAGCGATCACAATAGAGGGTCCCAGACAGAGCTGGAGAAAAATGTAGAACAAAATTCTATCTCACAAGAAAAGACCAGACTTAACTGGCCTGACAGAGACTGGAGAAACCTCTAGAGTACGGCCCTCGGATACCAGTTTAGCTCAGTAATGAAGTCACTCCTGAGGTTCACCCTTCAGCCAAAGATTAGACAGGCCAATAAAACAAAATGAGACTAAAGGGGCACACCAGCCCAGGGACTAGAAGGCAGGAGGGGACAGGAAAGCTGGTAATAGGGAACCCAAGGTCGAGAAGGGAGAGTGTTGACATGTCGTGGGGTTGGCAACCAATATCACAAAACAATATGTATGCTAATTGTGTAGTGAGAAGCTAGTTTGTTCTATAAACTTTCATCTAAAGTACAATAATAATAATAAAAAACACATCAGCAACCATCCTAGAGTATATCATAAGGCTCTTTAAGTTACTTGTAAATGTATTAAAAGGGTTGTTGTGGATGGTTCTTATGGAATCACTTAATTCCTAAAGAGTCAGGGAAATTTGAATTGATGGAGCCCTGACCTTAAATATACATTAACTAATATTTAGTATGGGAATTAGTATTTCTTTTCTCGGGAGTTACTCTTAACACTAAATATTTTTGCTTACATTATATTAATTGTTCTATTTTAATTAAGAAAAGTTAGCCCTGCCCCATGTACCACTTCACCTTCATTATAGAAAGAAATGGTAGATATATATTTAAATTGCTTAAAGCAGTTGCTTTTAAATTTTTCTTGGCTACAACCTACAGTAACACATATATTTTATATGTCTATGTACATATGAATACATATATATATACATACACACACACATATGATACTGAAACAAAATTTTCACAAAGTAGTACCTACCCTTACTATGTGTAGTACACTCTGATCTGATCTGTTCTGTTCTATTTCATTAAAAAAAAAAATGCTGGTCATGACCCTCTAAATTGATTTCACTAATGGACCAAGACTTGCAGTGTGAATAACATGGCTTTGAGAGCTCTGGATGAAATGCACAGTGAATAGACCAAATTATCACATGTAATGATAAAAATGCATTCAAAGAAGATTTTTGCCACTTCACTTCTGAATAAATTCAAAAAAATTAAATTGACATGCCATAGACTATTTCTGGGGAGGGAAATTGAGAGATAGAGCCTTTTTTTTTAATCTTCGAAATAATTTGAGATTTTTTTTCGTTTTTTTTATCGTGGTAAATATATAGGCAACAAAACACTTTCCATTTCAACAATGTTCATATGTATAGTTCACTGTGATTTTTTAATTGTTTTAAAAAATATAGATAACACAACATGTGTCAATTTAACATTTTGAAAAAACATTTTTTTCTAAATTTTATTTATTTTGTTGTGTTGTTCGGAATATGCACAGCAAAACATACACCAGTTCAACAGTTTCTTCAGGTACAATTTAGTGACATTGATTACATTCTTGGAGTTGTGCAACCATTCTCACCCTCCTTTTCTGAGTTGTTCTTCCCTCATTATGATAAACTCACTGCCCCCCTAAGGTTCTTAACTAATCTTTTGAAATGCTGTTGTCACTTTGATTGCATATAGATAGTACTTAAAAGAGCATAATGCTCAAGGCAGTCCTATTTCACTAGTTAAGCTGAACTATATTGTTTGGTTTTAAGATGACTTCAAGAGATATTTTTGGTTTAAGATTCAAAGATTATCTCCGGGCAGTAGTTTCAGGGGTTCATCCACTCTCCATGACTCCAGAAAGTTTAGAGTCCATGAGAATTTGAAATTCTGTTCTGCATTTACCCCTTTGAATCAGTATTGTTCTATGGAATCTTTGATCAAAATGTTCAGTAATGGTAGCCGGGCACCATCCAGTTCTTCTAGTCTCATTGCAAAGGAGGAAGGAGAAAAATGTTAACATGTGTAACTTTTATAATAAAAAAGAACTAGCTTGATATAGCTATTTACCCCCAAAGAGCAGATGTCATGCATTCTGAAAGTTATATTTTATTTAAAAAGTGAAAAATTGGACACAACAGAAATGTGTAACTATAGGGTATTATTTGCATAAATTGTAGATTATCCAGGGGCTGTATTACACAGACATTAAAAACGATGACATATGATCTGGCTTGGTGATTCTCAACCGAAGATGATTTTGCCTCCTAGAGAATATTTGGCAGTGTCTGGAGACATTTTTGGTTATCACAACTTGGGAGTGGGAAGAGAGGCTGCACTACTGTTACCTAGCGTGTATGGGCCAGGGATGCTGCTAAACATCCTACAATAGACAGGTCAGCCCCTCACCCCCAAGAAGGACTATCCCCCAAATGTCAGTAGTGCTGAGGTTGAGAAACTCAGGTCTATCTAATTAGCTACATCTACATGGAAGCTTTACCTCATTCTTCATATATGTAAGTAATCTTTTTTTTGTAGTATTTTATCTATACCTTTCCAATACTTGGAATACAGTTATTTATGTTTATTCCTTGTTTCCCTTCCTAGGTAGAAAGGTCATTTTTTACATATGGAATATGTGCCTGATTCATCTTGGTATAACCAGCAATCATACCACCTTGTGCCTTGAAATTGTTTAGTAAATATTTGTTGAATGAATAAATAAAAGAAGATGAAACTCTGTAATTATTGAAATGGAAAGATGTACACAATATATTTAACTGGAAAAAAATGTTATAAAACACTATGTGTGATCTACAGATTCAGCACAATCCCGACTTAATTTTCAGCTACCTAAGCTCTTTGCAGAAATTGACAAGGGATCCTCAAATTCATGTGGAAATGCAAGGGACCCAGAAAACTGAAACACAATCTTGAAAACTTTGGTTTTTCTATACCAAGACTGATAACGAACCTACAGTAATCAAGACAGTCTGGTACTAGCATAAGGATACACATATGTATCAATGGAATAGAATCAAGAATCCAGAAATAAACCCTTACATTTATGGTCAATTGATTTTTGACAAGGATGCCAAGACAACAGTGTGGGAAAGAAAAGTCTTTTCAACAAATGGTGCTGGGACAACTGGATATTCACATACAAAAGAATGAAGTTGAACTGCTTCACATCACACACAAAAGTTAGCTTAAAATGGATCATAGACCTAAATGTGAGAGCTAAAACTATAAAACTCTTAGAAGAAAACATGGGAGTAAATCTTCAAGTGTTTGGATTAGGCAGTGGTTTCTTAAATATGACACCAAAAGCACAAGTGACAAAAGAAAAAATAGGTAAACTGGACCTCATCAAAATTAAAAACTCGTTAGCTTCAAAAGACACATTAAGAAGGTGAAAAGACAACCTACAGAACAGGAGAAAATATTTGCAAATTACATATCTGATAAGGCAGTTGTATCCAGAATATAGAAAGAAAACTTACAACTCAATAATAAAAAGACAAATAACCCAATTAAAAAATGGACAAAGGATCTGAATAGATATTTCTCTAAAGAAGATGTACAAATGGCCAATAAATCCATTAAAAGATGCTCAACATCATTAATCATTAGGAAATGCAAATCAAAACCGCAATGAAATACTACTTCACACCCATTAGGATGGTTGTAATGAAAAAAGGACAATAACAACTGTTGGTGAGGATGTAGAACAACTGGAACCCTCATACATTGCTGATGGGAATGTAAAGTGGTATAGGAGCTTTGGAAAACAGTTTTTCAATTCCTCAAAAACGTAAATATAGAATTATAATATGATCCAGCAATTCCACTCCTAGGTCTATACCCAAGAGAACTGAAAACACGTTCAAGCAAAGAGTTGTATGCAAATGTTCATAGCAGCGTTATTCATAATAGCCACAAAAGTGGAAACAACCCAAATGTCCATCAACTGATGAATGGATAACTGAAATATGTATCCATATAATAGGTTGACAACAGAAGAAATGAAGTCCTGGTACATACTACAACATGGATGAACCTTGAAAACATGCTGAGCGAAATAAGTCATTTGCAAAAGGAACATACTGTATGAGCTCACTTATATGAAATAAGCAAATATATAGAAACCAAAGATCATTAGCGGTTACCAGGGGTGGAGGGAGGGGGAAAGGGAGGGAGTTTTTGTTTGGGGCGCATTGAGTTTATATTAATGATAGTGGAATGATTTGGAAAAGGTTAGTGATAATGGTTGCACAACATGAAACGTGTAATCAATGTCACTGAATTGTAAATGTGGAAGATGTTGCATTGGTGAGTGTTTTGGTGTTCATATTTTCACCACAATAAGAAAAAATCAAACCTAGAAACCATGATGCTAAGTGAAAGAAGCCAGACACTAGAAGCCACATAATGTCTGATTCCATTTATATGAACTGTCCAGAATAAGCAAATCCACAGAGACAGAAAGTAGATGAGTGGTTGCTAGGGGTTGGGGGTCTTGAGGAGAAATGGGGTGACTGCTAGCAGCTACAAGGTTTCTTTTAGGGAGGATGAAAATGTTCTAAAACTGTGGCGATGATCGCACCACTCCGTGAATACACTAAAAATCAGTGAATTGTACACTTTAAATGGGTAGATTGTGTAGTATGTGAATTATACCTCAATAAAGCTGTTAAAAAGAAAGGAAAACGCAGCACTATATGTATCTGCTCTAAGATAAATGTGGAATGTTAATGGGTCAGCTGGTAGCTGGTTTTTAAGCACATTCATTGTGAAACCCCTGATTGATAAGGTGCAGTTGCAGTAGGAGAGATGTGACTTGGCCCTTTGTCCCAGAGAGACAATGTACCAAGCAGGGTATACGCGTAGGTACCAGAGGTATGGATTAGATGGCTGCCCCGAATACTCTGCATCCGAGTCAATCTCATCCCTTGCAGCTGAGCATGCGCCTGACATGTGGCCAGAGCCCAAGAGGCAGCGACTTTTGGGCCCAGGGCGTTGCTCACTGTGTATCTTTTAAAGCTAAGTAAACTAGTGCAGGGTAGAGTGGGGAACACTATGTGAAGTACAGCCCTATATCTAGTAAGTGACTGAATAGACAGCATGTGTGAATAGCAGTACAACCCTATATTAGTGAGTGGCCCGCTTTGGGTGAGCAGATTAGGGGTGGTCTTTATTTTCTTTGTACTTCTGTGTGTTTTCTGATAATTTTTTGAAATGATGGATTAATGTAGTCAGAAAAAAAGAAGAAACTTTTTAACAAGAGTTTTGGCTCCCTTACGAGCAGTGTCCCTGGATCGCTGGTGAGGCTGAAACCCTGAGCAGAAGGGTCATGCTCTGAGCATTCTGTGGAGAGAGTGCTTGGGCTGGCTGCTGAACTCAAGCAGGGACCATGCTTCCACCCTGCCGCCTGAGAACAGCTTTGCATGGCAGGTGGAGGGGTGAAGAATCAAACCTTTTGGGCTTAGATGCCAAGCAGTTGGAGCTTAGATGCCCACTGAGCTTAGTGCCAGGAATGGCCAGCTGCGCAGCACCCAGAGACCAGGAGCCCTCCCACTCCCCACAGGGGGAACCACAGGTTCCAGCCTAGTTTGTTGCCAGGTACTACTGAGAGAGCTCTACCCTTCTCAACATTTATACAGTATGTCCGGTGTTTAAAGAGGGCGTATGTTTATCTCACAAGGTAGGTAGTTCAGAAAATACTGAGATTTAAGAATACTACGTTTACGTGCTCGAACCTTCCCAAACAGTTTTTCCTTGGTAATTTCTAGAGCATTCAAAATCCATACACTATTTCATGTTCCTTTTCTCTCTAATGCTCAAAACCCAAACCTGTTACTGTCGAGTCGATTCTGACTCATAGCAACGCTGTAAAACAGAGTAAAATTGCCCCATAGAGTCCCCAAGTCTATAATCTTTACGGAAGCAGACTGCCACGTCTTTCTCCCATGGAGTGGCTGGTGGGTTCTAACCACCAATCTTTTGGTTAGGAGCTGAGCACTTACCCACTGCGCCACCAGAGCTCCTTATAAGTGTGCTACTTCATCTTAAATACAGGCTAGTTCACACCTCTAGCCACAGGAGGGCACACAAATACATCCATCAGGTGATGTTTGGTATAAAATATTTGGGAAGATCCTTACTTGGGTTGAGGAAGAAACCTTGAGCAGTATTGTACTTGGTTACTGTAAGCAGCACTGTCTGATAGAACTTTCTGCAATGATAGAAATGTTCTGTATCTGTGCTGTCCAGTACAGTAGCCACTAGCCACATGTGGATATTGAGCAGTTGATGTGTGCCTGATACGACGGAGGAAATGAATTTTTAATTTTAAATTTAAATAGCCTCATGTGGCCAGTGGCTATCATACTGGACTGCTCAAGTCTAGAGCAGTAGACTCTATAGGAACATTGGTTTTTTGATGGCTTTATGAAGTATACATTTAAACTAATTTGACTCTAACAACAATCACTTAAGAGGCGAAGGAAAACATTGATGCCCCCACCATTGGCCAGCTACTGTGCCAAGCGTACTTACATACCCATCTTATTTAACCCTCTTTATGCTCCTGAAGAAGTACAGCCAGAATGCTCATTAGAAGCAAGGATGGCGAGACTTCATCTCCCATACTTGGGATATGTTATTAGGAGGGACCAGTCCCTGGAGAAGGACATCATGTTTGGTAGAGTAGAAAAAAGAGAAAGACCCTCAATGAGATGGATTGACACAGTGGCTGCAAAGATGGGCTCAAACATAGCAACGATTGTAAGGATAGGGCAGGACTGGGCCGTGTTTCGTTCTGTTGTACATAGGGTTGCTATGAGTCAAAACCGACTCCACGGCACCTAACAACAGCAACATGCACCTGAAGGATGGGTATTATTATGCCCGTTTTATACGTGAGAAACCAGACTCCAGAGAGAGGAAATCATTGGCCCAAAGTCATAGTCATGGAGCTAGATATACCCATCTAACATTTATTGAGTACCTACTTTGTGCCAGTAAATATATCAGCTAGGCACCATTATATTTGGAGTCCCTGGGTGATGCAAACAGTTAAGTGCTCAAGTACTAACCAAAAGGCCTGGTGATCGACTTCTGAAAGGTCTCAGCCATTAAAAATCCTAATGGAGCACAATTCTACTCTGACACACATGGGGGATTGCCATGAGTTGGCGTCAATGCCATGGCAACTCGTTTGGTTTTTTGGATTTTTTTAAGGCATCATTATAGATGCTGGGAATCTAACAGAAAGCAATGCCTGATTTGCAGGCCTTTTTAGCAAATGCTATCATTCTGTCCTTCATAGCATATCCTGAATTATCATTTTAGAACATCGTGATCTCCAAGGTAGAACGAACCTCCAGACTCACCCTTATCACATTCACTGGTGTACGAAATTATAACTGTGAGTTCTGATCTCCGTAGGGACATAATTGAATTCCATTTCCAATCTGTCACTACATAGGCCCGTGACCTTAAGTAGATGGTTTGCCCTTCCAGAGCTAAAATGTCCCCATTTCAAAAACAGTGCTTTTAGCCTAGATTTCTAAGAGCTATTTTATATTTCACTGGTTCTGAGACTCACACTTTTTCACATTTTAACATCTCTGAATTCAGGTCTTATCTGACAGTCAATAGCATGTCATAGTATAGTTGGCAGCATTTATTCTTATTTTTATATATAAAATAATGATGTGTCTTATAATAAGGGCACCTTAGATTAGATGAAATAAGATCTATATAATTTAGAATATCAGTGAAAAGATCTATTTTTAATATAGATTTTAAAAATAGAGGCGAAGACAATGCTTTTTTATTGTGATTTTAAAATCCAGTTCAGAATACGGCATTACATACGGCATAACCAGTGTGCCCCCAGGTGGCCAAGGCATGGAATGCAACGTACAAACAAAAATCTCCATGGCAGTGGTTTTCCCATCCTATACAGAATTGCCATGAGTCGGAATCAACTTGATGGCAATGGGTTTATTTTTTTTCTATGTAGAATTGAAGGATCCCTGGTGGTGCAGTGGTTAAGAGCTCGGCTGTTAACCAAAAGGTCAGCAGTTCAAATCCACCAGCTGCTCCTTGGAAACTCTATGGGGTAGTTCTACTCTGTCTTATAGGGTTGCTATGAGTTGAAATCGGCTCGATGGCAATGAGTTTGTTTGTCTTTTTATAGAATTGATGGTCCGATGGGACATGGGTGCAGTTTGTTTTGAGAATTTCCCACCCTGTTTAAAAATTTATTTTCTTCAGGTATTCACAGCTCTTAAGCACATTATCTGTCATGCCCCCTACCCTCTTTTCCCTCCCTAGCCCTCATCTCTTTCAGCCACACTTGAGAGTAAATTCATTCCCAGGACATTTTCTTCTGAAGATTTATGACTGATGAAATCACTTAGTACTAATGATGTGCTGGTAACTGTTTAACAACCAGCTCTCTGCTGCAGGGGAGAGGGGGCTGATTGGTAGCATTTGCCAATTTTCATGGTATAAATATTCCTACAGTGGCTGATTTTAAGCTACCAATGTGATATCAACCACCTTGCAGAATTCCTGAAAATTTAACAGTTAGCTCTTGTCTTAGGCTGGGTTCTCTAGAGAAGCAAAACCAGTGAAGTGTGTGTGTACATATATATATATATATATATATATATATATATATATATATGTATATGTATGTCTATATGGAGAGAGAGAGATTTATATCAAGGAAGTGGCTCACGTGATTGTAGAGGCTGGCAAGTCCCAAGTCCATGGATCAAGTGTCAGGCTGGAGACTTCTCCTGACTCACGTAGCTGCAGAGGCTGACAAACCCAAGACAGGCAGGTAAGACGGCAGGCTGCTGGCTCACAGGCTGCAGAGGCCAACAAATCCCAAGACTGGCAGGCAATATGACAAGCCACTGGCTCAAGTCCTAAGAACCAGAGGTCAGATGATGACAAGCCGGATGCAGGATCCAGAGCAAACAAAAGCCAGTGAGATTTGCCAGAATGTCCTTATATATTGGATGCAGGCCACACCCCTGAGGAAACTCCCCTTACAACTGATTGGCTGATGGCATCATAGAGGTGATTACATTATATCACAGAATAGAGGATAACTGCATCATTACATAACTGCCAAACTCCTGAGACTCATGGCCCAGACAGGTTGACACACAACCTTAACCATCACAGCTCTCATGAGCCCATGTGACCCAGCTCCAGCTCACCACCATTTGATACAGATCTGATTTGTCCTATTTTTCTGCCAGAATCCTGCGATAGTTCCTGATTTCCTGCAGGGTAAAATCCAACTTCTCCAACTTGATATTTAAAAGCAGGGATTGATACAGGTGTCATGGGTCGTGAAGCTTATGCAATTTAGGGTCCCTTTAAGAACAATAATAAAAACTTAGTAATACAACTACAATTAAGTACAAAAGTAAATAATTTGGAATGAGAAAAGAATTTGTAACATTGCAAATGTTAAAAAGCTGTCAAACACTGGGAAAATTGGAACCCTCTTCTATTGCTGGTGGGAATGCAAAATAGTACAGCCTTTGTGGAAAACAGTCTGGTGGTTCTTCAAAAAACTGAGAATAGAACTACCATATGACCCAGCAATTCCACTCCTAGGTATATACCCTAGGGATCTAATAGAAGTGACATGAACAGACATATGCACACCTATGTTCATTGCAGCGCTATTCACAATAGCAAAAAGATGGAAACAACTTTTTTTTTCTGGTGATGGGAAAGGTGGCACTGAATGTGGGTGAAGTTTGCACAGCTTGACTAATGTAATGTCAGTAAGCTGTACATAAGAAAAAAGGATGAATTGGCAAATGCTAGGTTATATATAATTTTGCAACAATAACAACAACCAAAAAGGGGAGGAGGCTACATATGCTGATCCTAATTAGCCATAACCAATCACCTCATGGGATTAGTTCTCTTGGTTTGGAGGCTTAGCATCAAGGTCTGGTGGGAGAATCCAGTCAGTTGGCATAATATAGTTCTTAAAGTTTATGTTCTACCTCCCAGTATGATGAGTAGTGTCTGAGGTCTTGAAAGCTCGTAAGCGGCCAACTAATCTACAACTATTAGTCTCTATTCATCTGGAACAAAAAAAAAGGAAACCTGAGAATCAGAGAAAGAACCAGACTACAGGATTAACTGTCTCCATGAACCACTGCAACCTCTACTCTACCAGAAGAAGTAGATGGTGCCTGGCTACCACTGCTGAACATTCTGATCTGGGACACAATAGATGGATCATAATAGAAAGGAAGAAAAATGTGGAATGGAACTTCAAATGCTCAAAGAATACAAACTTACTAGACCCATTGAGGCGGAGGAGTCCCCAACTCTATGGCCCTGAGTTACTCTTCAAATCTTGAGTCGAAATTATCTCCTGAAATCACCTTTAAACTAAGTAACAGTTTAGCTCAAAAAGTAAAAATTGTCCCCCTCGAGTATTGCGTTCTTTTAAAAAATTATCTCTGTAAGACCAAATGGTCAACAGCTATTTTAAAGCATAGGTGAGAAGGTTGCGGGGTAGGGAGTTTAAGTCAATGGGAGTGAAGTAACTAGAACAAAAATAACGAGAATGTTGACACAATGTGAAGAATGTAACCAATGTCACTGATCATTATGTCCAGAAACTGTGAAATGGGAGCAGATGTTGCTGTGTGTATTTTCACCAAAAACAAAATATTAATTTAAAAAAGCTGGCAAACACCAGCAACATCACAAAATCTGACGAAATTGCATAATATGGTTGGAAGAGTTTCCCAGAGACTCACTTCTGGCTCTCTACATTTTAAACCTTGCTTCTTGTCCACTATTCACATGCTTCTGGTGCCAGGTACCCTGAGACCTGATCATATCATGCTATGACCTCTGGCAGTGAGCTGGAGGGGTATTCCTGGAAGCCATTCCCGATGACTATCAATGACTTAACTATTCGTGCAAGTGATTGTGAACCATGTAACTATCTCTCTGAACCCTAGAGAAATATATCTCCACCTCAACTTCACCTTACCTTAGCTGAGTCCCCAAAATGCCTGTGGCCACTCTAATGCCACTGAACAGGATGGGGAGTGGATCAGTCAGGGAGGGATCAGAGAAGCAGAGCCGCCATGATTGATGTAGAATAAGGGATTTATTTTAGGGGTTAGATCTCATGCAATTGTGTGAGCTTGTGGGAGAGTCCGTGTAGGCTGTTGCGTCTGTGTCTGTTGTTGAACCCGAAGTTGCTACAGGTCAGTTAGACCAGCAATTAGGAAGGAGAGGTGACTGTGGACAAGAACAAAGATGAAGTGGGACCCACAGGGACAACTGGAATGCCTGCGGACACACTGGAATCTGTGTCCAGTCTCTCACCACTTTCAAGCACGATGTCATGGGTGACCTGCACTAGAAGCTGGTACCCTTTGCCATGGAGCTGCCCATGCATTTGGTCTAGGACTTGAAGACGCAGAAGGAAGAGATCTGGTGGTTGCTGAAGGAGCTGTGAGTCTGGTTGCTGCTTGGTGCCATCTGAATGAGGGATCAAATCCATGACACTGTGTCAGCTGCCACAGTGCCTGGCACCCTGTACTGACCTTATGAGCCTAAAAAACATGGCCGCTGCTTCACATCTGCCTTCCGTATCTCCTGCAAAATGTCTCTAGTGGAGCGTGCTAGCGTGGACCCACATAGGGAAGAGAATTCTGGGAAGCAGAGTCCTAGCTTAGCTAAGTTGATAAGTACAAAGCCACGAAGAATGATGGGAAGGGGGAGAGATTGGAATGGAAAGAGACAGTGTTCTTAATAATTGCAGCTTAAGCATTTTGCTTTTACAAATTTATGAAAACATATGGCCATGTGAACACATTGCTAGGATCTTTCCTTAAGCTTCATTAGCTTCATAGTAAACTCATCCTGTTAGAGAGCCAGTAGAATCTTGTTCCAGCCTACCTCTCAACCTTACCTGATCTCCCTTCCCTTATCTCTCTCTGTCTCTGTCTCTCTAACAAATATTTACTGAACTCTTACAAGCCAGGCACTGTTCTAGGCACTAGGGATACAGATGTGAACAAAGGTGACAAAAATCCCTACCCTTGGGGGGCTTAATTCTACTGGGGTGGGACAGACAAAGTAAATAGACGAGTTTGTATGTCAGATGGTTATAAATGTTAAGGAGAAAAATAAAACCAAGAAGGGAGAGAGGGAATGGGAGTGAGCAGGAAAGACTTTTTTGAGGCAGTTAGAGAAAGCCTCACTGAGAAGATTGAGCAGAGATCTGAAGGAGGGGAGGGAGGGAGCCACATGGCTATGGGGACACAATGTCCTAGGCTGAGGGAAGTAGCACAAAGTCTTCAAGGTGAGACTGGGTGGCTTGCTTTGTTCCAGCAGGACTTGGGGACTGAGTTCACTGAGCTATGTTGGAGGAGTGGGAAAAGAGACCAGAAAAGTATGTGGGGGCAGTTCATGCAGGGCTTTGTTGGACGTTTAGCCTTTAACTCCGAGTGCAGCGAGGGGTGACAGGATGGCACTTAGATTTTTAAAGGCTGGCTCGGGTTTCTATATTGAGATAGACCAAAGGGAGACAGGAATGGACTTAGGGGATTCAGCTAGGGGCCCATCACAGTCATCCAGACTGGCATCCTTGGCTCTAAGCACGCAGGACCAGTGTCATTTTTCCCCACATGCCCTGCCCTCTCCCACGTGCTTTGCTTTGGTTATTTTTATCCCCTCCACCTGGATTGCTCTTCCTGCTTCCTCTTTCCTTCCCATTTCAATTAAATTTGATCTCATGAACTTACATTTAAATTTTATTTTTAAAATTTGATAACATACTTTTATTTTGGCAAGATTTCCTCCTGAACACCGTAGAGAGATGGCAGCGAATTGCTTATGTAACAAGCTGATTTTTAAAAAGGAGGAGATTGTCTCCCCATGAAGGCCAGGACTAACACTTCCAGGATCTTGGGAGGGAGAACCTCCTTAAATTCTGCATCCTAAGTGCCTCACTCGAATCCTCCTAGTCCCAGCCCTGCAAGTCTCCACAAAGGAACAATTTGTAACTTCTCAGTGGAGAAACCCAGCAGACACCAAATGCCATCTTAACTAAGTGATCAAGGTTAACATCACTGGTAATGGGACAAACTCACTTTGTGAACCTCTTGATGTGATATGTTGAGAAGGACATCATATCTTTTATGTAGTATTCCCATCCAAAAATGTGTCACCTGAATCTGAGCAGGAGAAAACATTGGGCAAACCCAGATCGAGGGGTATTGCACAACATAACTGGCCTGTATTCTTCACGACTTGTCAAGGTCAAGAATGACAAAGGCTGAGAGGTGGTTTCTGATGAAGGGAGATTAACGAGACAGGACAATTCAATGCCACGTGGGATCCTGGGTTAGGTCCTAAACTGGAAAAAAAATTGCTGTAAAGAACATTATTGGGACAATTGGAAAAATTTGAATGTGGACTATAGATTCCTGATTCTTGTGGTTGAATTGTGGTTATATAAGAGTATATCCTTGTTCTTAGGAAATGTACTCTGAAATATTTAGGGGTAAAGGGGCATGATGAACTTACTCTCATATGCATCAAAACCACACATACACACACACACACACACACACACACACACACACACACACACACACACACACACGGTGGGGGGAGAGATGGAGGGTAGGGAGAGAGAGGAGAGAAAATGAGAAAGTAAATGGGGTAAAATGTTGACAGTTGATGAGTCTGGGTGAAGAGGGTATACAGGAGTTCTTTGTACTATTTTTGCAACTTTTCTGCAAGTTTGAAATTATTTCAAAATAAAAAGTTAAAGAAAAGGCGGCTACGATTTTAGTATTCTAGATGAAGGGAACAGAGATTGGAATCTTTCTTTATAGGAAGCATCTCCTTTGCTTTCAAAATAAACACCAGTGTTATCAAATAGTCATCTTTCTGCAACAACAGGGGAGGAGGAGAAGGATAAATCATTAACTTTTTGATAGCTTTGAACTTGCAGTTCCCATTTGCATCTTAAGTCCACTAGTTCTGTTAGAGCAGGCAATTAATAAGGTACAAACAGTTATGGGTTCAAATGACTAACCTGTTTATCTTTAATTGCTTGTACAGACAGAAATACTCAAGGAAAAATTACTTTATATAAGAATAGTATGTTATTAATAAGTAAAGTATCTCTATATATAGGTATGCACTTTATGTTTTTACAGCACTGCACAAGATTTAGCATAATACTCTGGATACAATAGTCTGTTCATTCGCAACCTTGGCTGCACACTGGAATCATGTGGAGAATTTTAAAAAATTCTGATGCTTGGGTCCCTTCCCAAATTCTGACCTAATTGCTCTGGGGTGCATCCTGGGCATTGGGATCTTTAAAAGCATCCCAGATGATTTTAATGTGTGGCCAAGGAGAAGCACTGATGTGGCAATTATGAATAACGCCGCTATGAACATTCACATGGGAGTCTTGATGTGGACATGCTTTCACTTCTCTTGGGTACATACATGGGAGTGGAATTGCTGGATTGTATGGTAAATTTATGTTTAACTTTTTAAGAAACTTCCAAACTGTTTTCCAAAGTAACTACACCATTTTACATTCCACCAGCAATGTATGATGGTTCCAGTTTCTCCACATTCTCACCAACACTTGTTATTGTCTTTTTTGATTATAGCCATTCTTGTGTGTGTGAGGTGGTATCTCATTGTAGTTTTAATTTGCATTTCTCTAATTGTGTTGAGCACCTTTTCTTGTACTTATTGGCCATTGATTTATCTTTTTTGGTGAAATGTTTATTAAAATCTTTTACTCATTTTTTATTGGATTATTTGATTTATTGTTGAGTGATAAGCATTCTTTATATATTCTGGATAGAAGTCCTTTATGTGTATATTATTTGCAATTTTTTTCCCAGTCTGTGGCTTGTCTTTTGTACTTTCTAAGTGAAAAAGAATTAACTCTGGTAAAGTCCAATTTATCAACTTTTCCTTTTATCTCTTGTGCTTTTGGTGTCCTAAGAACTCGGCCTAACTCAAAGTCGTGAAGATGTACTCCTGTGTCTTCTTCCTGGAGTTTTATCTCTTATATTTAAGTCTATGATCTATTTTGAGTTAATTTTTGTATATGGTGTGAGATAGGAGCCCAACTTCATTATTTTTGTATGAATATCCAATTGTCCCGGCACCATTTGTTGAAAACACTATCCTTTCCCCATTGAATTGCCTTCACACCTTTGTTGAAAATCAGTTGACCATAAACATAAGGGTTTATTTCTGGACTCTTTCCTTGATCTATATGTCTATCCTTATGCCAGTACCATACTGTGTTGATTAACTCTAGCTTCAAATGCTTTTAGAATGAAAATAAAACTCCTCAACACGTCCCACAGGACAGGACCCTACATGACCTGGTTCCTGCCTGCCTCTCCAACTTAATCTCCCAGGACACTCCCCTTCACTCTCTCTGTTCCTGCCATGCTATCCTCTTCCAATCTCCCATGCTAGCCATACTTCCTCCTGATACTTGACTTTCACACATGCTGTTCCCTCCTCTCTTGGCCTGGTTAGCTTTATGCATCTGCCAGATCTCAATCCAAATGTCACTTCCTCAGGAAAACCTTCCCTTTGCCTTCCTGACTATGTCACATATTCTATTAAATGTTCTCAGAGCATGTGTTTATGTGACTATTTAAGTAACATCAGGCTATAAGCTCCATGAAGTAAAGGGCTCTGTTTCCAGTTTGGTCACCATTGTCTCCCATGCCTTACTGTGTCTTGTACCTAGAGGGTACTTCGTGAGAATATATTAAATGAATGAATGAGTGGTTTAGCCAATTGGGCCTACTCCACCAGGATTATCCATTTCCTGGCCACAGGCTGTGTGTCTAACCATTTTGCTGCTGAGTTTAAAAATTTTTTTTAGGATTTAATATTTGTTTTCATAAGTGACATTGGCTGATAATTTTCATTTTTAGGCCTATATCAGTTCGGGGCCAGTCAGGTGACAGAAACCACACCAGTTATTTAAACGGAAGAATTTAATATGAAGAATCGTTAACTAGTGAAGAATAAAAAGAGAACTCTAAGGTGTCATGGGTGACTGAACAAAAGAAAGAGGTTGGAATTATGAAAATTTAAAATCTTCGGGGAGGGGCTTGGGACTCAGACCTCCGGGAGAGGGCACCGGCCAACTGGTGCTGGTATCTCTTGTGCTGGGGGAGCATGGTGATGACGCTGCTTCTGTAAGTGCTGGAAAAGTTCCCAACTGGATTCAGATGCTGCTATGGGAAGGAACTGCTGCTGCCAAGGGGTAGAAAGCAGATAGGGAGGAGCAAGTCTTTTCTCGCTTCTCCGGCTTTACAGTCTCTCTCAATATCTCTGTTGCTTGCTCGCTGTCTCCCCCTACTGGCAGAGCCTAACAGGGAGCACCTGGCAAAGCAGAAGTGTGGTTTGCGGTCGTAGACCCAGCATCAGCGATCAGAGTACACAAGGACTGGTTTGGAGCTGAGAGATGATAGCTTAATACCTGACACAAGGTCATAGAGAAATAAGGTAATGTTATATTTACCATAAATTACCACAATTTATCTTATCCTAACTTCTCCCCTTATTAACTGTGTAGGACTCAGGTGCGCCTGACCCAAGCCATGGTGTTTTCAGTCGCCTCATATGCATGTGAAAGTTGGACAATGTATAAGGAAGACTGAAGAAGAATTGACACCTTTGAATTATGGTGTTGGCAAAGAATATTGAACATACCACGGACTACCAGAACGAACAAATCTATTCTGGAAGAAGTACAACCAAAATGCTCCTTAGAAGCAAGGATGGCAAGACTACGTCTCACATACTTTGGACATGTTGCCAGGAGGGACCAGTACCTCGAGAAGGACATCATGCTTGGTAAAGTAGAAGGTCAGTGTAAAAGAGGAAGACTCTTGATGAGATGGATTGACACAGTGGCTTCAACTATGGGCTCAAACATAGCAACAATTGTGAGGATGGCACAGGACCAGGCAGTGTTTCGTTCTGTTGTACAGAGGGTCACTATGAGTTGGAACCCACTCGATGGCACCTAACAACAACAGTTTGGGACGAGTTTTTAAAGTTTCCACTCCCTTCGTTTCCTCATCTATAATGAGAACAATACTCCTGTACCTTCCTCATAGTGTTATCATTTGCAAGTTTCAAATAAATTCTCTAAGGAGCACAATGGTTCTAGTGCTTTTATTTTTGGAAGGTCATTTACAAATTTTCCTCCTGTTCTTAGTTCTCAATTTCTTGTTGTATCCATTCAGGTCACATTTAATTTTCATAAAAAGCCATCTTGTATTCACCTTATCCAGAGTCAAGAAGACTAAGCCCATCTCAAACTTAACGTGTCCAGAATTTAACTTTTAATCCCCATGTACGACCTTTCCCTCATGCACTGCTCAGTTGGCAATACCAATCAACTAATTGCTCAACTAGAAATCTTGGAGTCATTCTTGATTCTACCTTCTACATATAACCCATCAACCAAGTTCTTTTGAATCTACCTCCAAAATATATGTTTGGAGTCCTCCAGTTCTTTCCATCTCGTGGCCACCAGCCCCATCCCATACAACCACCATTATTTCTCACCTGACCAGAGCCATAGCCTGCTACCTGGTCCTCAAACCACCACCCTTGATCATTCCAATCCATTTCCCACGAAACATCAATAGGTATTCGATTATTTCTCTTCCCTGTTTTAACCCTTCAATGCCTTCGTACTGTACCTTGAATAAAATCCGAAACTCCTTGCCATAGTCTCTAAGGCCTTACGATTGGGCTCCTGCCTACCTCTCAGGCACATTTCCTGCCAAATTTCTCTTTGCTCATTGTGTACCAAGAACATCCTGGTCTTCTTTCAGTTCATCAAATTTGCCAAATTTTTTTTCCACCTCAGAACCTTTGGACTTATTGTTCTCTTTCTGCCCCTCCACACCCACAACGCTACCTCTCCTCGTCTTTGAAGTTTCAGCTTAAATGTCATTTCCCCCAAGAAGGCCTTGCCAACTACCCAAACTAAGTAGGCCTCCTTCCCTATTACTTTCTAGTCTAATAGAGAACTCTGCTTTCCTCCTAGTGCTTATCACACTGTATGAATATTCTCTTTCTTTATTTACCTTTTTCCCCCTATCCCTCACTGGAATGTAAGCTCCAAAACACTAGACTCATTTGTGTCTTATTCACCATCCTGTCCCCAGTGCATAGCACAGTGGTTGCCCCAAAGCAGATGTTCAATGTTTGTGGAATGAAGAAATAAAATGAAGTTGTGTTCCTCCACCTGGCAGGCTGGAAATCAGATCAGGGAGAGTGAAGGAGACTGTCGAAGGTGGCTAAGACAATGGACAGGCTGCTTTTCCCATCCAGGCATAGTCCAGGCCTAAATCCTACAGGTGGGGTCAGTTAGGGCTCATACACTTCCCCCCTCCTCTTTGGGGAGGAACTAAAGGGGTGTGAGAGGAGGCTGACCAGATTCACCAATGCGAGTTTCCTATTCTGCCAAATGAATAAAAGGAAGAGTGCTGAAATATTTAGGAGACACATGGAACACAGATTGTAGAGGAGCACAGGAGGACTCATCAGGGTAGTCCAGGTGAGCAGGATTATGGTTCCGACTGAGGTGGTAGCAGTAGAGATGGGAGAAGTGGGTGTATTTGAAATATACAAGAAAATCTTGTAATGGTGTTTTATCATTCTTGCGACTTCATTTGAATTTTGTTCTGTGAGCTGAGGAGTTCCATCTACCCTGCCCAGATATTCTATTTGAATGCTCTGATGTTTCTATATCTATGTGATGTTTGTGTAAGTTTCTTAAAATCCCCAAGGTTTAGGGTACTCATCTATAAACTGGAGCAATATTGTGGTGTGGATTCCATGGCGATGCTATGGGGTTGCTTGGAGAGGGGCTTCCACCAATAATCTTCATGATAGGAATTCCTGTTCTTAGATACGGACAACTTATGTTTCCTCAATATTTGTAAATTGCTGAGCAAATGCAGATTCAAGCAGATAGCTACTTCTAGACCCTTTCTATATAGAAAATTGGAAGCAGCTATTGTGTGGATTAAATGAAGAAAGTAATTTGGAGAAATCAACTAGCCCATTGCTCTGGTAGACACTGGGAAAACGTGACTTTCCAACTCTTCAAGCTTATTGATTATTGAAGAAATAATTAGATGGAAACCAGAGTTCATTTTTCACCCAATTTAACAAAGATGAAAAACAAAACAAAATGAACAATAACGACAACAATAACAAAAAACCCCAGGGCCTTTGAGACTTTGGTGAAATGGGTACTCAAACAATGTTGAGAGGTGTGTGTAGGTGTATAAATTGGTATGAAATCCCTTGGGAAAGTTGCCAATATTTATTACTTCTAAAAGATACTCATACCATTTGATCTAATTACTTAATGGGATATTCTAAGGAAATAATTGTAAATTTGGAAAAAGCTTTATGTTTATGAAGGTTCATTGTAGTATATACCTAATTGCTAGACAAGAGCTAAGAAATTGTGTTTCATTCACTGGATGGATATTAAACATGACATTTTTGAAGAGCAACATGAGAAAATATACTTGTTTAATAAAATTTAAAAAGCAGGATGCAAAATTGCCCATATAGGATTAGAAAAAAATATCTATGCAGAGAAAAATATACGAAACAAAGACACTAAAAAGCCTATAATGGTTATATTTAGGTAGTAGAACTATGGATGATGTCTTTTCTTCTTTCTATCTTTCTAATTTTCCCTAATGAGTATGTATTAATAGAGACTGTTGGTCTAGTATGGCATCACTCACATATCTGGAGGTTGGTGCTAGCTGTTAGCTAGGGTGATGAGGGTAACTGGTCACATGTTTCCAGCAGGCTAGCCTGAGCTTATTCACATGGTGATGGCTGTGTGTTGCCCAGGAACAACAAGAGAGGTCAACCTCAATGCACAAGCACTTTTCAAGTCTCTGTTGGCCTCATATTGGTTATTGTCCCGTTGTCTAAAGCGAGTTACATGGTCCAACCTGAACTCAGAGTGGAAGACTACTTGAGAGGAATTATGGTAGTCATTTTTAATCTGCCACAGTAATCATTGACCATATTAGCCACTCTGAATCAGGAGGATATAGGCTAGGAAATAAATATAAATGATCAGCCCATGGCTTATGAGTCCCTACAAGATGAAGTTCAAAGTCCTTAGCTTTGACACTTAACTACCTGTCTCACATTATTTTGCTATACTCCTTTCCCCCACCTCAAAACCATAGATTCAGGTATACTGAGCTTTTGGCAGGTATTTGAACATACCTTGCTATTTCACACCCTATATCATTGCTCCAGAGCCCTGGTGGCGCAGTGGTTAAGAGCTCAGCTGCTAACCAAAAGGTCAGCAGTTCGCATCCACCAGGCGATCCTTGAAAACTCTAGGGGGCAGTTCTACTCTGTCCTGTAGGGTCGCTATGGGTCGGAATTGACTCAGTGGCAATGAGTTTGGTTTTTTTGGTTTATCATTGTTCCTGATGCTTCAGTTGGAATACAGTCACCCACCTTTAGTCCCACACACTAATTCACCATCCGTTTTTTAACATCTTTGAAGAAAGAACATGTTTTACCTTTTCAAGGAAGCCCACCCTCCCTTGTGGGTAGAATTGAACACTCTCTTCTTTTTTTTAATTTTTTCCCATACAAAAATATATACATACATTGTTATGTGACTCTAATTGCTCTCCCCATACTGTGACAGCACACTCCTCCTTTCCACCCGATTCCCCATGTCCATTCAACCAGCTCCTAACCCTCTCTGCCTTCCCATCTCACCTCCGGATAGAAGCTGCCCGTTTAGTCTCTTGTATCTACTTGAGCTAAGAGGCACACTCCTCACGAGTATCACTTTATGTCCCACATTCCGGTCCAATCCTTGTCTGAAGAGTTGGCCTTGGAAATTGTTTTAGTTCTGGGCTGATAGAGAATCCAGGCGCCATGCTTTCCGGGGTTCCTCCAGTCTCAGTCAGACCATTAAATCTAGTCTTCTTACTAGAATTTGAGTTCTGCACCCCACCTTTCTCCTGCTCCATCAGGGACTCTCTGTTGTGTTCCCTGTCAGGGCAGTCATTGGTGGTAACCAGTCACCATCTAGTTCTTTTGGTCTCAGGCTGATAAAGTCTCTGGTTTATGTGGCCCTTTCTGTCTCTTGGGCTACTACTTTCCTTGTGTCTTTGGTGTTCTTCATTCTCCTTTACTCCAGGTAGTTGGGACCAATTGATGCATCTTAGATGGCCTCTTGCAAGCTTTTGAGACCCCAGAGACCACTCACCAAAGTACGATGCAGAACATTTTCTTAATAAGCTTTTTTATGCCAGTTGATCTAGATGTCCCCTGAAAGCATGGTCCCCAAACCCCTACAACTGCTACTCTGTCCCTCAAAGTGTTTGAGACCCCAGACGCTGAAGTAGGACGCACAACATTTTCTTAATAAGTTTTGTTATGCCAATTGACCTAGATGTCCCTGAAAGCATGGGTGCCAGACCCCCATCGCTGCTACTCTGAGTCTCAAAGTGTTTGATAGTATTCAGGAAACTTCTTAGCTTTGGTTTAGTCCCGTTGTGCTGACGTCCCCTGTAGTGTGTGCTGTCCTTCCCTTCACCTAAGATGATTCTTGTCTACTATCTAGTTAGTGAATAACCCTCACCCTCCCTCCCCACCCTTGTAACCATCAAAGAATGTTTTCTTCTGTGTTTAAACCTTTTCTTGAGTTCTTATAATAGTGGTCTTACACAATATTTATCCTTCTGTGACTGACTAAATTCACTTAGCATAATGACCTCCAGCTTCCTCCATGTTATAAGATGTTTCATGGCTTAATCATTGTTCTTTATTGTTGCATAGCATTCCATCGTGTGAATATACCATAATTTGTTTCTCCATTCTTCCGTTGATGGGCACCTATGTTGTTTCCATCTTTTTGCTATTGTGAACAGTGCTGCAGTGAACATGGGTGTGCATATATCTATTCGTGTGACAGCTCCTATTTCTCTAGGATATATTCCAAGGAGTGGGATAGCTGGAATGTGTGGTACTTCTATTTCTAGCTTTTTATGGAAGTGCCAAATCAATTTCCAAAGTGGCTGTACCATTTTACATTCCCACCAACAGTGTATGAGTGTTTCAGTCTCTCTATAACCTCTCCAGCATTTATTGTTTTGTGTTATTTGGATTAATGCTAGCCTTGTTGGGGTGAGATGATATCTCATTGTAGTTTTGATCTACATTTCTCTAAAAGCTAATGATCATGAGCATTTCTTCATGTGTCTGTTAGCCACCTGAATTTATCTTTGGTGAAGTGCCTTGAACACTCTCTTCTTTGGAACCAATGGAACCTCGTTCAGATTTCAAATTATGCATCTATGTAACTTTAGTACTTATTTGTTAACAAGTCTGCCTCTCTCCTGGAGACTGTAAGGTCCTCAAAACAAAAAACAAAAACAAAAACAAAAAAACCAAACCCATTGCCATTGAGTCAATTCCGACTCATAGTGATCTATAGGACAGAGTAGAACTGCCCCATAGGGTTTCCAAAGTTGTAATCTTTACAGAAGCAGATGGCCACATCTTTCTCCCCCAGGGCAGCTGCTGGGTTTGAACCGCTGACCTTTCAGTTAGCATTCTAGCCCTTTAACCACTGCACCACCAGGGCTCCTTTCAGATTCTCAAAGGCAGGGGCTATACCTTTCTTATATTTATCTCTCTTGTGTTTATATGTTGGATGATGAATGTTTGGATAAATTGTTTTAATGTACATTTTATAAATCACTGGTGAAACCAGACATTTTTCATGTGTGTTTACTCTTTGCACTCCCCCCCGTGGAATAATTTAATCACTAGTGAAATTAAGCATTTTCATATACATATTTATATTTGCATTTTTCTCATGGGACTAAAGTTTACTTTTATTTTAGTAAGTTACACGTAATTGTAGGATTATGTATATTAAGGAATTAACTCAAGTATGTTTTCAAATAGTATATACCTTTATTTACTTTGGAAAACAAGAAACTTTAAATTCTGAGAACTTCATTACAAACTTTGTGGGGAAAACCTGCTAGTACTCACACTAAAAGCAGAAATATATACCCCTGCAGCCTTAACAGAGACAAAACTCAGTTTGACATGACATATTACATGTAGACATTATGACTTAGGTAGAAAAATAACCACTTTATCAATTTCCTTTAGATGGGACACCCATTCAAAGTTATGACAGCACTGAAATCCATAAAATCAATCATCTCAAAAGATTTAACAGCCAAAGTATTTTTCATAAGTATTTCTGAAAGAAATGAAAATGAAAAACCCAGGAAGTAGGGTAATATTATTACTACTTATAATTTCTATTTTTAACACTTTAAATTGCTTAGTTCTCATTTCTTTTTGCATTTCAGCTTGTGGTTGACTTTGCAAGGCTAACGTTTTCTTTGGTGACAGTTTTTAAAATATAAACCAGAAGAATTTGGTCTGTAGCTTCCCTGTTCCATAGAACATTTGAGAATCTTAAAAAAAAAAAAAAAGTATTTAAAAAAAGGAGAAAAAGTAATTAAATTAATACTATATTTCATTTAAAAATAGTATTTAAATTGGATTAAGAAGATAAGTAATATGATATTTTTGTAGGTGGGTTTTTTTTTTTTTTTGCTTCAGAATCTAGGATTCTTTAATGATAGTGCAAATTTTGCTCACCAGTTCTCTTTCTTTAAAAAAAAAACTTATTTATGTAATATATATTTTGACCCAATAATATATTTATATTGTTCAGAATTTAAAAATATGAAAAGGAGTACAGTCAAAAGTCTTTCTCTCCCTCTACACCTCTCTTTGCAACAGAAAATCATTGTTAATTAGTTTCTTCTGGATCTTTCCAGAGATGTTTATGCATGTATAAGAAAATGTAAGATACAGATATTTCTCCCATTTTTTTTTACCCAGGTGCTTACATACTACAGTGTTCTGAATCTTGCTTTTTTCCCCTTAACATTATATCCTGAAGATCTTTTCATATTGATGTTTTCCACAGCTGCTTGGTATTCCATTGTATGGATATGCCATAATCTAATCTATTTCATCAATCCACTATGATGGACATGTACATAATATCTAAACTTCTGCTAACAAACAAGGCTGCAGTGAATAGCACTGTACATAAATTATTTGACACGTGTGACCATATCTAAGATAATTCTTAGAGATCTAATTGTCGAGTCCAAGGATTTATACATTTTAACTTCGATAGATAAATATTGCCAAGTTGCCCTTTCTAATAGTTTTATCAGTTTATCCCTGTTATCCTCATTTAATATCTTCTTTCAATTATTTGTTGATAGGTAGTTGTTTTTTGTTGTTTATTTTATTTTATTTTTTTACTTCCTAGACCCATCCTAATGTTTTCCAGTGTCCTGAAAACATGGAAGGGTGGCTTTTTCTTTTTAACCCTCCTTTTGTAACAGAGGAAGTTATTGACAAATTAATTTGCATAATAATTTGTATACTATCAGAGGGATGGTCAATGAAGGGGAGGATTTTGATGAATTTGGCCAAACCCAGAAGGGAGAGTTGGCTTCTTGGGGAATAGGAAGCAGGGCCAGCTTTTTAGGGAAACCATCTGTCACCCAGGGCCCTGCACTTGATTTAATGCTCTGCTCTCACCCTCTTCAAATTCTTAATCATGTTTGAATAAGGGACCCCATATTTTCATTTTGCACTGAGCCCCACAAGTTATATAGCATGCCCTGTTGGAAAGACAAAGGGGTGGCAGTGGTGGAGACCCTTTCCTCTGACAGGAAGGCCACGGGGAGACTTGAGGACAGACCACTGTGGGGCAGCCTTAGGAGCCCCTGTGAGGCTCCCTGAAGCTGAGCTTGGCAAGGAACCCCCTGCTTTTGTAGGGATATGAGAGCTTGGCCAGTGACCATGGTAGACTGACAAGAAGCCCTTTCCCCAATGTCCTGGATATCACAAGCCCCAGGATTCAAGTGTGAGCTAAATAAAGGAGGCTCTCCCTCCAAAAAAGACAGATTAGGCCTGTGTCAGTGAAGTGCTTGGCTGCTGAGGTATAATTTTTTTAGAGAAGGAAAAACTTTCTTGTCCCTACAGTCTCTTTTAGTGGGAAAATAAAAGCTTTCCAGAAGACTTGTAGGAGATTTCTTCCCTTGCACCCCATTGACCAGTGTGGCAGCGCGTGGCTACTCTTAGCTACAGGGGGTCTTGGGGAAATGGATATTTAACATAGGGAGCAGGTTGAATTGTTGCTCTGAATACAAAGGGAGTTTTGTTTGCAAAGAGAAGGTGCATGGGAGGTGGGGAGCACCGGATGCTAGTTGGGTAGACAGAGTATGTCACTAACCATAGTGTGATATTCATGTTTTAATATCAGTCAGAACATCTATGCGGTTAGGATTCTTCTGTAGCCCCTTACTACTAGAGTGTGGCCCTTGAACCAGCAGCATCCTCATCACCTGGAAGCTTGTTAGAAATGCAGAGTCTTGGGCTCCACCCAAGACCCACTGAATCTGCATTTTAGCAAGATCTCCAGGTGACACTTACGCACATTAAGGTTGGAGAAGCACTGGTTTGCCTGATTCAGTAGTAGACTAAACTATTCAAGATAAAGCAAGTTGCTACTGTGAAACAGGAACAAATTGACATCACTACTCAAAAACACAGAAAATAATAAGTTCAAATATAAAAATGTACATATAAAAGTTCAAAAATCAGAAAACTCTGAAATGCTGTTATGTGACCATAATGCAATAGGCACACAAGAATAACATACCTGATGCCCATTGTACCACATCCTAGCATCTCATTCATGAATGCATCCAGTAATATTAAGTTCCCAAGAGCACATGAAGCTGCCAATTAATGAATCTTCACAGGCAAAGCCAGAATAATTCAGCATTCAAACTGATTAAAGTACAAAGATAAATTCAGGTGTCACCAGTGATATCCAACACTAAAGTTAGATGAATTGGTGTAAACCTACCTCCGAAATCCAAGACTTCCTTTCTGTAAGATTTTGGTTCTTTGTTGAAACACTTTGTAGTGGATGAAAATGACCTTTTCTTGTTCATTCTTTAATGAGAGTACAGTTTATTTCATGCCAAACATTCTAAAGCTGTTTAGGACCCATTGATTTGAGAGAGAGAGAGAGAGACAGAGACAGAGACAGAGAGACAGAGAGAGAGAGAGACAGAGAGAGCACCCTGGTGGCGTAGAAAGAGAGAGTTGAGACAGCGCCCAGGTGGTGCAGTGGTTAAGAGCTTGGCTGCTAACCAAAAGGATGGCAGTTTGAATCCACCAGACACTCCTTGGAAACCCTATGGGGCGGTTCTACTCTATCCTATAGGGTCGCTATGAGTCAGAATCGACTTGACGGCAATGGGTTTTTTGGTTTTATATGTGTGTGTGTATATATATATACGTTATTTTATATGTGTATATATATATATGTGTGTTGTTAGCTGCCACGTGACAGAGTGAAACTGCCCTATAGGATTTTCTTGGCTATAATATTTACAGGAGCAGATTGCCAAGTCTTTCTGTAGAGCCACTGGGTGGGTTCGAACCGCCAACCTTTCAGTTAGCAGCCAAGCACTTAAATGTTGTGCTACCCATATATATATGATTGTTGCCTCAGCCTCATTTTGTAGGACTAGAAATACTTATGATTTGCAATGTTCCCCCCAGGCCAGAGTTCATTAAAAAGCAAATAGATTGGGTTTTTTTAAAACCATGATTTATAATAAACCATAGCCTCCAGTTGCCTTGCTTTGTGGGGAAACTGTTTATTTAGAATACACACATAAATCCCAAAGTTGGAAATAAAATACTGCAGTCAGCATTTTACTTTGGGGAGGTCATACCAATTTATTTGAACAAGGGTATTTGCTTTTTAACAGTGAAACCGGACCACTAGAAAAAGCTGTTTCAGCAAAATGTACTGTTTGAATTGATTGGTTTCATCACAGAACTCTTTCAGGCAGAAAGCTTGGACAGCTGCCTCTTTAAGGGAGATTTAAAAAAGGCTGTAAAAAAGGCAGATGGAAGGTATTAAGAACAGACACTTCACAAAAGAAGATATAGGGATGTCCAATAAGCACGTGAAAAGGTACTCAACATCATTAGTCATCACGGAAATGGAATTAAAACCAAATGAGATACTACTACAGTGGCAAGAATTTTAGCCAACTATTGGCAAGAATGTGGAGCAACTAGAATTTTCTTGAGCTGCTGGTAGGAGTGTAAAAGGGTACAGCAACTTTGCAGAACTCTTAGTTCCTTATAAAGTTGAACGTACATCTCTACCCTATGAGCCAGGAGTCCCACTCCTAGATATTTTCTCATGAGTCATGAAAACATTTGTCCACCAGTGTGCCAGAATGTTTGTAGCAGCTTTATTCATAAAAGCACCAAAAGGGAGACAGTTCAAATATCCATCAGCAGGAGAATGGATAATCAAATTGTGGTGTATGTACACAATAGAATACTACTGAGTAACCAAAAGGAAATAAATCAATTGAAAAAAGGACACATGCAACAACACGGATTAATCTCACAAACATGTTCAGTAGAAGTAGCCATTCTGTCGGATTCTACGTAAATGAAATTCCGTTGTTAGTTGCTGTCGAATTGAGTCTGACTCATGGCGACCCCATGTGTTTCAGAGTAGAACTGCTACATAGAGTTTTCAAGGTTGTGACCTTTCAGAAGCAGATCGTCAGGCCTTTCTTCAGAGGTGCTTCTGGGCGGGTTCAAACTGCCAATCTTTTGGCTGGTAGTCAGTCTAGTAGTAGTAGCAGTCCTAGTAGGCTCCTTCTAAATGAAATTCTGGAACAAGCAAAACTAACCTGTGGTGCTGGAAATCAGAAAGTGGTTGCAGGGATTGGGTAGGAGGGGGATGAGAGTGGGGACTGACTGTAAAGGAGTATAGGAAGACTTTCGTTTTTTAATTTTATCGTGCTTTAGGTGAAAGCTTACAGTGCAAGTTGGTTTCTCAATCAAAAATTTATATACATATTGTTTGGTGACATTGGTTGCAATCACCACAATGTGACAGTGTGACCCCTTTCCACCCTGGGTTCCCCATGTCCACTCATCCGGTTTTCCTGCCTTCTCGTTTCGCTTTTGGGCAGGTGTTGCCTGTTTGATCTCGTATAGTTGATTGAACTAAGAAGCAAGTTCCTCACGTGTGTTGTTGTTTGTTTTATAGGCCTGTCTAATCTTTGAAAAGTGGGCTTTGGGAGTGGCTTCAGTTCTGAGTTAGCAAGGTGTCCGGGGCCATGGTCTCGGGAGTTACTACAGTCTCTGTCAGACCAGTAAGTCTGGTCTTTTTTCGTGAATTTGAATTTTGTTCTACATTTTTCTCCTGCTCTGTCCGGGATCCTCTATTGTGATCCCTGTCAGAGCTGTCGGTGGTGGTAGCTGGGCCACCATCTAGTTCTGGGCTCAGGCTGGTGTAGGCTGTGGTTCATGTGGTCCTTTAGTCCTTTCGGCTAATATTTTCCTTGTGTCTTTGGTTTCTTCATTCTCCTTTGATCTGGACAGGATGGGACGAATAGATGTATCTTAGATGGCTGCTCACAAGCTTTTAAGACCCCAGACACTACTCACCAAGGTAGGATGTAGAATATTTTCTTTATGAACTATGTTATGCCAATTGACCTAGATTTCCCCCAAGACTATGGTCCCTGGGAAGACTCTCTAGGGTGAAGGAACTAATCTATGTCTTTACTTATAGAGTGGGTATACTAGTGTGTAATTATCAAAATCCATTGAACTGTACATTTAAGATCTGTGCCTTCTATTTCATGTCAGTTATACGTCAATTAAAAAAAAACAAGCCTTTCTCACCCCTTTACTACCAAAATAAAAGCCTACCCAGATAAACTGAAGTGCAAAGATTCTCTTCTGAGCTAAGGCCCTTATGAATTTTCTATTCTACCCTGATGATCCTCTGGTTTAACTCCCCATCTCACTTTGGTGTTTCGGTAAAGGCTGCTCTTCCTGCTTCAACTTTTTAAAAAAATTTCTTCTCTTAGCTTCCCCTTACTCCTTTGACTATAAGCATCTGTTGATAAGGCATAATACATTATTATTATCATTAGGTGCCATCAAGTCAGTTCCGACTCATAGCGACCCTATGTACAACAGAATGAAACACTGCCAGGTCCTGTGCCATCCTCATAATCGTTGCTATGCTTGAGCCCATCATTGCAGCTACTATGTCAGTCCATCTCTGTGAGGGTGACCCTCTTTTTCGCTGACCCTCTACCAAGCATGATGTCCTTCATAACATATATGAAGAAAAAGAAAAAAATTGTTCTCTTTTGAGTCTTATTATTTCCGCTCTCTCTGTTTTTTTTTTTTTTTAATAAAAAGCACAATGGCGTATTTGAGTTTTCTGACTGCCAAATCTGATGCTATGTAAATTACTTACTTAGATCAGATTACTGTTTATATTAACCTCAAATAATGATTAAACTGAAAAGTTTCACGACAAGAACTTACAGGTGAAATCAGCCAAAATCAACCAGTGCTTGTCCCAACCCATTTTTCCTGTACCCTGCCTCGATCACCAGAAGGTATTCAAGGCTCAACTGACAGATGAATGCCCCTTGTGAATGGAGTCCATGTAGGTCACAGTTAAGCCCACATAGGAAGCCAAGCATGAACAGTGGCACTCCCAAATCTTTTTCATCACTGCCATATGGCAGGAACGCAGGTTGGGTCCTCAAGAGGACCAGAGACCCTCTCACTGATGTTCTACCTCCCCAGTACACTTCCTGGCTCCAGCTTATTTTAGCCCAAAGCCTCCCCAAATGACAGGACTTTTAGAAAACTTTTTCATTGAGATTTAACATATATATAGTTGTGGTAGCTACCCTCCAAAGATGGCCGCAATGAACCACACCTCCCCAAATTCATGTCCCTGGTAGTCCCTTCCCACATTGGATCTGGCTGGCCTGTGGCTTGAGTTAAACAAGGCTGAGACCCTGATTTGGACTTTTAGCCACCTAAACTGTGACAAAACACATTTTCATTCTTTAAAGCCACTCACTTGTGGTGTTTCTGTTACGACATCTCTAGGTAACTAAGACTTAGAAATAGGCAAAATGATGGCTGCATGTCCTTTCAGTGTGAAACTGGAACATTGGCAATAGCATTATTTCCTATAATGGATAACATAACTGTCTGTCCCAGAAAGGCAAGCCCAAACTTGCAACAAAAGCTGCTTAAGCTCAAATTATTTTAACATCAACTTGTTCATACCCATGTCTTCCAATGTTCAGCAACTTGTGTGGTTTACAGATTCTGACACATGTTCATTCCCTGTCCAAAGCAGCCTTAGAGCCATCAGAGCTCAGCCCCCAAGAAGGAAGTATCTTCCCTGACTTCCTTCTTTTGTGTCCCTACTGAGACTCTGTGAAGGTGGGACTCTCCTTTGCTCAACAAGTTTAATAAGCCCAGCTTTGTGTGATCAAGGGGTGGCTCTTGTGGTCTCTGTGGGGACTTCACCAAAGTCAGTGGAGGTATGGCTGTATAGAAGTGAAAACTGGGAGAAAAGACAAAACTAGAACACCCACCAATACAACTTGAAGCCAAATTCTATTACTATAAATTTCTTGGAGTTAGCAATAAATCCACAAGAGTCTCTATCATCCTAATGTTTGAGGAGAGCAGGCCTCTGCTTGTACTTGCAGTCAATACCAAACCCTGGTTGAATGGTAGAAACTACTGTAGAAGGAGAGTGTTGAAAAAACATTGAATCCTAAGTGGCTGCAATCTCTCTCCAAACAAATGACCTCCTACCTGCCAAAAGCACGAGATGATTTTTGGTCCTTATCTCTCTGCAGCATTTGATGATGTCTGTCACCTTCTTCTTCTTGAAATTCTTCTGTAGACTTCCATGGTGCTATGCTTTCGTGATTGTCTCTCATCCTCTCTGCTAGTCCCTTCTCAACATGAGTCTGGGAGGGAAATCAGGCAAGATAAGGAATAAAAAGTGACCATTGAGTTAGTAGTCATAAGGTCATCCATGCTTTTAGCCAAAGCACTAGAGTGGAGGAGACAAAAGCCATATGGCAAGGGACAGAGGAGAGAATAGCAACAGTGACTGTGACTCCTATTTCAAAAAGCTTGGAAATGGTTGTTACTGTTTGTTTGTTCTTTGTTCGTTCCTGTCTGCCTTATTCAGGAGCCCTGGTAGCACAGTGGTTAAGTGTTCAGCTGCTAACCAAAAGGTTGGTGGTTCGAACCCACCAGTGGCTCTGCAGGGGAAAAGATCAGGCAATCTGCTTCCTTAAAGATTACAGCCTAGGGAACCCTATGGGGCAGTCACATGGGGTCACTATGATTTGCAATCGACTCAACAGCTCCCAGCAACAGCATTGGACAGAGTGTAAAAGCCAATGCTTTTTTTTTTTTAACTTTTCATTTTTGTTTATTGTTGTAGTTTAAATGAAGTTTACATTTCATGTTAGTCTCCCATATAAAAATTTACACATACGTTGTTATGCGACCTTAATTGCTCTCCTCATACTGTGACAGTACACTCCTCCTTTCCACTCCTGATTCCCCATGTCCATTCAACCAGCTCCTAACCCTCTCTGCCTTCCCATCTCACCTCCAGACAGAAGCTGCGCATTTAGTCTCTTGTATCTACTTGAGCTAAGAGGCACACTCCTTGTGAGTATCACTTTACGTCCCACAGTCCAGTCCAATCCCTGTCTGAAGAGTTGGCCTCGGAAATTGTTGATAGAGAATCTGGGGGCCATGCTCAGTCAAACCATTAAGTCTGGTCTTCTTACTAGAATTTGAGTTCTGCACCCTACCTTTCTCCTGCTCCATCCGGGACTCTCTGTTGTGTTCCCTGTCTGGGCGGTCATTGGTAGTAGCCAGGCACCATCTAGTTCTTCTGGTCTCAGGCTGATGAAGTCTCTGGTTTATGTGGCTCTTTCTGTCTCTTAAAAGCCAATGCTTTTGATTTGCATGAGCTAGGATTTTTGAGGAAAGGTAAAGTTTTTGCAAATCAAAAAGTAGAACCCAGAAGGAGTTTGGAAGAAGATTTCTTCATAGATAATGACTTGAAAAGAGAGAGGAGAAAGACATGAATGGCTGTCCTGACAATGGGATGAGGAGTGCCCTGGCTGGGGAGTAGTGTGAGGAAGGACACCCTGGGCCTTTGAGGACCTGGAGGTCTACAAGGAGGAGAGAGTCTGGAGGGCCACTGTAGGCAGAGCTAGGGAGCCGTACGAGCGCCCTGCCCCGTCCCATCTCCTTAGTCATCACATGCATAGCCACTGCACAGTGGCTGTCTTGTTGGTCCTGTGACCCTGCCCAGGCAGTGATGAAACCTATCTCTACTTTGTGACTGTCCACTTATTACATTTATGTCCTAAGGCATGTCAGAATATGGTGGGCCTAAATCTGCCTTTTAAAACTAACATCCCAGATTATTTTACACATTTAATTTTTAAAAAATTTTTACTGTAGTGAAATATATATAACAAAAAATTTGTCATTAATCATTTTTACGTGTACAGTTCAGTGACATTAATTAAGTTCGCAATGTTGTGCAACCATTACTGCTATTCATTTCCAAGTTTTTAATCATCTTTAACAGAAACTCAGTACTCCTTAAGCAATAACACTCTTTCCCCCTCCCACCCACCCTTGGTAACCACTAATAGGCTTTGGTTCCTATTTTGCCTATTCTGGATATTTCATATAGTTGGGTTAATATAATGTTTGTCTTTTTGTGACTGACCACCACGCATCTGTCAGTTTGTCATACTATGGTGGCTTGCATGTTGCTGTGATACTGAAAGCTACGCCACTGGTATTTCAAATACCAGCAGGGTCACCCATAATGGACAGGTTTCAATGGAGCTTCCAAACTAAGACAGACTAGGAAGAAGGACCTGACGATCTACTTAAAAAAAAAAAAAATTGGCCAGTGGAAACCTTATGAATATCAGTGGAGCATTGTCAGATACAGTGCCAGAAGATGAGCCCCTCGAGTTGGAAGGCACTCAAAAGACGACTGGGGAAGAGCTGCCTCCTCAAAGTAGAGTCGACCTTACTGATGTGGATGGAGTAAAGCTTTGGGGACCTTCATCTGCTGATGTGGCACGACTCAAAATGAGAAGAAACAACTGCAAACATCCATTAAGAATCAGAACGTGGAATGTACAAAGTATGAATCTAGGAAAATTGGAAGTCATCAAAAATGAAATGGAATGCATAAAGATCGAGATCCTAAGCATTAGTGAGATGAAATGGACTAGTATTGCATATTTTGAATTGGACAATCATATGGTCTACTATACCAGGAATGGCAAATTGAAGAGGAATGGTGTCCCAGTCATTGTAAAAAAGAACACTTCAAGTTCTATCCTGATGTACAACGCTGTGAGTGATAGGATAATATTCATATGCCTACAAGGAAGAGATCAGTTAATACGACTATTATTCAAATTTAGACACCAACCACTAACGTCAAAGATGAGGAAATTGAAGATTTTTACCAACTTCTGCGGTCTGAAATTGATCAAACATGCACTCAAGATACATCGATAATTACTGGTGGTTGGAATTCGAAAGCTGGAAACAAAGTTTAGTAGTTGGAAAATATGGCCTTGGTGATAGAAATTACACCCGGAATCGCATGATAGAATTTTGCAAGACCAATGACTTATTCATTGCAAATACCTTTTTTGACAATAAACAGTGACTGTACACATGGACCTTACCAGATGGAAAACACAGCAGTCAAACTGACTGTATCTGTGGAAAAAGACGATGGAAAAACTCAATATCATCAGTCAGAACAAGGCTAGGGGCCAACTGCAGAACAGACCATCAATGGCTCATGTGCAAGTTTAAGTTGAAGCTGAAGAAAATTAAAACAAGTCCACAAGAACCAAAATATGACCTTGAGCATATCCCACCTGAATTTGGAGACCATCTCAATAATAGATTTGATGCATTGAACACTAATGACTGAAGGCCAGACAAGTTGTGGGATGAGATTAAGGACATCACACATGAAGAAAACAAAAGGTCATTAAACAGACAGGAAAGAAGGAAAAGACCAAAATGGATATCAAAAGAGACTCTGAAACTTGCTCTTGAACATAGAGTAGCTGAAGTAAAAGAGTTGAACAGGAGATTTCAAAGGGCAGTTCAAAAAGACTGAGTAAAGTATTATAAAGAAATGTGCAAAAACCTGAAGTTAGAAAAGCTAAAGGGAAGAACATGCTCAGCATTTCTCAGGCTGAAAGAACTCAAGAAAAAATTCAAGCCTCCAATTGCAATTTTGAAGGATTCTATGGGCAAAATATTAAAGACCCAGGAGACATTAAAAGAAGATGGAAGGAATACACAGAGTCACTGTACCAAAAATAATTGGTTGACATTCAACCATGTCAGGAAGTAGCATATGATCAATAACCTTTGGTACTGAAGAAAGACGTCCCAGCTGCACTGAAGGCATTGGTGAAAAACACGGCATCAGGAATTGACAGAATACCAATTGAGATGTTTCAACGAACAGATGCAGCACTGAAGGTGCTCACTCGCCTATGTCAAGAAATTTGGAAGACAGCTACCTGGCCAACTGACTGGAAGAGATCCATATTTGTGCCCATTCCAAAGAAAGGTGATCCAACAAAATGTAGAAATTATTGAACAATATTATTACTATCACACGCAAGTAAAATTTTGCGGAAGATCATTCAAAAATTGTTGCAGCAGTACATCGACAGGAAACTACCAGAAATTCAAGCCAGATTCAGAAGAGGACGTGAAACCAGGGATATCATTGCTGATGTCAGCTGAATCTTAGCTGAAAGAAGAGAATACCAGAAAGATGTTTACCTGTGTTTTACTGACTATGCAGAGGCACTTGACTGTGTGGATCATAACAAATTATGGATAACATTGCGAAGAATGGGAATTCCAGAACACTTAATTGTGCTTGTGCAGAACCTGTACATAGACCAAGAAGCAGTAGTGCAGATAGAACAAAGGGATACTGAGTGGTTTAAACTCAGGAAAGATGTGCGTCAGGGTTGTATCCTTTCACCGTACCTATTAAATCTGTATGCTCAGCAAATAATCTGAGAAGCTGGACTATATGAAGAAGAACACAGCATCAAGGTTGAAGGAAGACTCATTAACAACCTGCATTATGCAGATAACACAACCTTACTTGTTGAAAGTGAAGAGGACTTGAAGCACTTACTGATGAAGATCAAAGACCACAGCCTTCAGTATGGATTACACCTCAACATAAAGAAAATAAAAATCCTCACAACTGGACCAATAAGCACCATCATGATAAATGGAAAAAAGATTGAAGTTGTCAAGGATTTCATTTTACTTGGATCCACAATCAACACTCATGGAAGCAGCGGTCAAGAAATCATATGATGTATTACACTGGGCAAATCTGCTGTAAAAGACCTCTTTCAAGTGTTAAAAAGCAAAGAAGTCATTTGGAGGACTAAAGTGCACCTGACCCAAGCCATGGTATTTTCAATTGCCTTGCATCAATTCTTTGGTCTTCCTTATTCATTGTCCAGCTTTCACATGCGTATGAGGTGATTGAAAACACTGTGGCTTGGGTCAGGTGTTGATTCCATCCCCAGTTCAAGGGATAGATGGTGACTCAAGTGTGGCCAGGCAAAGCACTGCATTCCCTTGGCCACAGCATCTGATTCACGCATGGTCATGTGACCCAGTTAGACAGAGCCAATGAGATTCAAGTAGACATTGGTGGGGATTATTGTAAGAGTGGCAGGTTGGACTTGAACTTGAGAGCATATGAGATTGGAGCATATGGGAGACCTTGGTGGAGCCTGAAAATAAAGCATAGCAGAAGGCAGAGAGGAGAGATGGAGACAAAACAAGTTGTGATGATATTGCCTGAGTGCCTGGATTAAGTTATGTGAGCCAATGAATGCTCTATGGCTTAAGACACTTTTAGTTGTTTTTCTGTCTCTTGCCACCAATCTGACTGATCTAGTAAAGCCCTTGCATTGCTGCTTGCATAGCAGGTGCTACCCCAGTACTGGCTCCCACAGTAATTCTTTTTACCCAAATGAACAATCACTTTTATAATATGGGTGTTCAGAGATAAACAAACAAAAAAACATTGAACACTTCTCTCTCACATTGCTCATTACATATGCCAAGAGCAAATCTATTACAACTGTAATGTGAAATATTTATTCACACAAACACCATAAGAAGTGCTTGTCCATACTGAATACCATTGCTATTAGGTGATGTATAACAACGTCATAAGAGAATTTTGCCTCCAGGCCGTTCCATTTTCCTTCCTAGCATAACATTTCTATTAACGTTGTGAATGGTTTTACACACTTCTTGGCAGTAATACAACTTGAACCTTTAGCATCCTGGAAAGCACAATTTTTAGCTTATTCTGGAAAACCTCAGTTGGTTCACCAGGGAGGTCATCATGCTTTGTTTGAAAAGAATTCAAAAGCTTCAGTGGCTTCCTGCCACTATTTGACAGTTTTGTAACAGGCAAAACACAGGGGTCTAGAGACAAAATCCAAGTTTCATGTAATTATTATATTTCTTATTTCTCTTTTTTTTTGGTCTGCCCATCACTCTTACAGATTCTCTTGTCCCATCAATGCAGAGCCATACTCTACAGTCACACCGATGTCTCATGCACTATTTGTATTTCTGAAGTTATTCCGCACTGCAGTATTGATAGAACTTTTTGTTAATTACTTTTACACTTCATTGGACTGCTGATCCATTTTTACAAATTGGAAATATAATGACGCACTTTGGTTACAACGAAAAATGCAAACTGGACATATGTAAGTGATAATATACAAAGGACATAAAAATACATTTGCTGAAACAAAATGCATCCTAGTAACTGAATGTCGGAGTCCCTGGATGGAGTCCCTGCGTGGTGCACACTCGGCTGTTTACTGAAAGGTTGGAGGTTTGAGTCCACCCAGAGGCACCTGGGAAAAAACGCCTAGGGATCCACTTCTGAAAAATCAGCCATTGAAAACCCTATGGCGCACAGTTCTACTCTGACACACGTAAGGTCCCCATGAGTCTGCGTTGCCTCAATGGCAATTGGTCAACTGAATGTTAGCTGAAAGGATTTAGGGTGAATGCACCAACTTTAGGGTCATAATGATAATTGAAGATATAATAAAGTTTCCTTGCAAATCATAATTCATCTTACATTTCAGCTTTATCAAATGTATATGGACATAATTGTTTTCTTTTTCTTCTGAGAGTCCTAACCTGCCTTTGGCTGTCTTTTGTGGATTCCAGGCAGCACCAGTGGTTGGAGGACCGTACTTGGTCAACACTTCCCAGAGGATAATTGTTGGATGGTGATCAAGGAGGTGGCTGGGGACAGGAAAACCTTGACAGTAGGACTGATAACCATCAGCATCAACAGTATGATTTGCCAAAATATCAACAGACCACAGGTTGGTTGGGAAATGTGTGAAAAAAAATTTTTCTTAAATAAAGATTAGTTAAAAAACAATTTTTTTAGTTATTATTTTACATATTTAAACCCTGCCTCATTCTTATATATGCTTATTTGAGGCAGAATTTTCATTTAGTTTTTTTAAAAGGAAGAAAAATATAGAACAATACAATCCACCTAGAGTTAGCCTTACTAACTTAGTAATTTTGGGACGTGTGGTTTTGTAACTTGCTAAAAAGAAAATTTTCAATTAACTTCACTATGTAAGCTCTGAACCTAATCATTTTCTGGGTTCAGGAAGCTCTCCTTTGCTGAATTATAGATATAAATAAATATTCAGATATGGCTATAATACAGAATCTTTATATTACAGATTTACTGTACTTTAACTCAGCTGTTGTTGTTGTGTGTCGTGGAGTCAGTTCTGACTCATAGCAACCCCATGTGACAGAGTAGAACGGCCCCAAAGGATTTTCTTGTCTGTAATCTGTATGGAAGCAGATCGCCAGGTCTTTCTCCTACAGAGGCACTGGGTGGGTTCAAACCACCAACTTTTCGGTTAGCAGCCAAGCACTTAATCATTGCGCCACCAGGACTCCTTTTAAGTCAACTAACCCCCACCCCCCCAAAAAAACCAAACTCATTGCCGTCAAGTTGATTCCGACTCATAGTGATCGTACAAGACAGAGTAGAACTGTTCCATAGGGTTTCCAAGGAGTAACAGGTGGATTTGAACTGCAGACCTTTTGGTTAGCAGCCACACTGTAGCGCTTAACCGCTGCGCCACCAGGGCCCTTTTAAGTCAACTAAAAACCAAAAAAAGAAAACCCGTTGCCACTGGGTCGATTCTGACTCATAGTGACCCTATAGGATAGAGTAGAACTGCCCCATAGGGTTTCCAAGGAGTGTCTGGTGGATTCAAACTGCCGACCTTTTGGTTAGCAGCCTAATGCTTAACCACTGGCATCACCAGGGCTCCAAGATTTGAGTCAACTAGATATATGAAAATAAAGGATAAGCCAACAAAGAAATAGGGATAATGAGTTATTTAATAAAATGTTTCATAGTAAGATTTATTTTTGAAGTATGTCTTGAATTTGTTCAAATATCACTTATTCTTAATCTGGTTTATATAGACAGCTTCAGAAATATATCTGAAACATATCCACTGGGTCAAGTGAGACACAACTGAGTTATTAAACTGTTTTCCCACTACAGAGCAGGAAAAAGAAATCACTGTCAAAGAGCCAGAAAAGATGGGAGAACTGCCTTCATCAACTGGGCATCCCGATGGAGCAGCCTCACGTGGTCCTGCTCTCCAGAGCCATGGAATTGTGTTGGAGCACCGGATCCAGGGTAAGAAAGAGGTAGGCAGAGGCAAGCTTTTGAAGGGGCATCATCTGAGAAGGCTCAATTGCACCACTCTCTCTGCAGAGTTCTTATGTTTGCTGCTAATTGAAGGAGTCCAAGATGATCATGGCATTTGAACAATGTAATGAAGTGGCAGACAATGGCGACGCCCAGTGTGAAGTGGTGACTGTTTGGGTCAGTGTTGATTGGTGCAATCTGGAGAGTGACTTCCAAGCATGACTTAGGCAAAGGAGAGGAACTAGATATCTAGTTGTCTTACCCACTACAGTGTTCTTCGTTTGTTTTTACCAGGAAATAATAGGAATATGGTAGTGATGGACTGTGTATTAATTTTTTTATTGAGACATAATTCACATACCATAAAATTCACCTATTTAATGTGTACTATTCAGTAGTTTTTAGTATATTCATAAGGTTGTACAACCATCACCACCATCTCATTCTAGAACATTTTTATCATCCTCAAAAGAAGCCATATACCCGTTAGTGGTCACTGCCCATTCCAACCTCCTCCAGACGCTGACAACCATAATCCACTTTTGATCTCTATGGATTTGCCTATTTCAGACATTTCCAATAAATGGAATCAGATAATATGTGGTCCTGTGTGTCTTGCTTCTTTTAGTTGTTGTTATGTGCCATCAGGTTTATTCCTACTCATAGTGACCCCATGTGAGAAAGTAGAACTGCCCCATAGGGGTTTCTTGGCTGTAATCTTTATGGAAGCAAATCGTCAGGTCTTTCTTCCCAGGAGCCACTGGGTGGGCTCAAACCGACAACCTTTCAGTTAACAGCCAAGCACTTACCTGTTGCTCCACCAGGGCTCCTTGCTTCTTTCATGTAGCATAATGTTTTCAAGGTCCATCCATGTTGTAGCCTGTATCAGCCCTTTTTATGGCTGAATAATAACATGTAAGACCGAAGAAGAATTGATATCTTTGAATTATGGTGTTGGTGAAGAATATTGAATATACCATGAATTGCCAAAAGAATAAACAAATCTGTCCTGGAAGAAGTACAGCCTTAGAAGCAAGGATAGTGAGACTTCATCTCATGTACTTTGGACATGTTATCAGAAGGGACCAGTCCCTGGAGAAGGACATCATGCTTGGTAAAGTAGAGGGTCAGCAAAAGAGAGGAAGACCCTCAATGAGATGGATTGACACAGTAGCTGCAAGATGTGCTCAAGCATAGCAATGATTGTGAGGATGACACAGGACCAGGCAGTGTTCCATTCTGTTGTACATAGGATCGCTATGAGTCGGAACCAACTCGATGGCATCTAACAACAACAACAACAACAATACGTATTCCATTGTATGCATATACCACATTTTGTGTATTCATTCGTCAGTTGATGGACATTTGGGTTGTTTCCACTTTATGGCTATTATGAATCATGCTGCTATGAACATTCATGTACATATTTTGTGTGGACATACGTTTTCATTTCCCTTGGGTATATACCTAGGTGCGGAATTGCTGGGTCATATGGCTACGCTATGTGTAAGATTTTGCGGAACTGCCTGACTGTTTTTCAAAGTGGCTGTGCCATTCTGCACGCTCACCAGCAGTGTATAAGGGCTCCAATTTCTCCACATTCTCACCAGCACTTGTTTTTGTCCGTCTTTTTTGATTACAGCCATCCTAGCGGGTCGTGCTGTATATTTGATGAACTCTCACACTCTTGACTAAATATACATTTTAAGCCAATTGTTAAGAACAATCCCTGGGGTCTAAAAGGTTTCTAATAGTGCTTTTTGAAAGGATCAAAAGTCTGTCCAGGTATTGCTAGGTGGGATCTGGCTCCAGAAAGAATAGTTTTTGTTTTTGTTTTTTTTAATCTTCATTGGCTTAAATGAAACAGCTGGTGTAGGTCAAAATTGAGAATGAGTTTCATAAATTCAAAACTTTTCCAATTTTTCTGTTGCACAAGGCCTCAGATTAAAGCCTCATTTTGTACTAAGGCTTTTACTATCAATGTAAGTACAGTACCCTGGTTCCAAAATGGAAAATAATTACAGAAGTGATCAACTCTTATTTCTTTTCAATCCAGTGTTATTATTTTCATAGTTACCAAGTTGGCATGTTTAGTAGTATAGAAACTGTTTGCCAACACATATTCCCCCCAGAGGTTCTGAAGCTTTAAAAAAAAAAAAAATCCAGCTTATTAGCCGATGCTCCTCTTCCTGGGTCCCATTTCAGTTAAGCAGTAGAGTCTTGTGAAGATAATACAGTACATGCGAAATAAACATCCTCTTCAAAATGAACATGCACTTATATTTCTTCTAGTTCAAATGGAAAGCAGGCATCGTCAGCCAGATGTTCTCTAAAGCTACAACAACAAAAAATCTGAGGAGCTGCCAGATAGTTCACTATTTTCAAGGAGAAAGGCATGACCTAATATTGTTATTTTGTTTAACACGGCTGTTTAACGTTAAAGCGCAAAAGCACTCTATACAAAAGTCCTGGGGTGAGCTTACATGTTGGAATGAGTACATGGAGCTGCCAAAGGGTTACTAATAAGGGATGACATATTCAACCTTTTTTATTATTATGGAAAATTTCAAACATAAAACTTGAGAGACTGATACAATACCCCCCCTTGTACCCATCGTTCAGCTTCAACAATTGTCAACATTTTCCAACTCTTTTTTCTTTTGTGCCTGAGTATGTCAATGCAAATTCGAAATATCATCTCATTTCACCTGTAAATAATTCAGGATACATCCCTAAATCATAAGTGTTATTTTTTCTGCCATAAACACTACACCATCATCACATTTTAAAAATAAGCAATGATTCTTTAACGTCTTCGATTATTTAGTCCACATTCAAATTTTCCTCACGGTTGACAGACTTTGTTTTTAAATTTTTTATTATAGAAAATTTTAGACATACACAAAAATAGAGAGAATAATAGAACGAACCCCTTGTACCTATCACACAGGTTCAACAATTATCAACTCAAACTCATATCTCATCTATAACCCACCACACTTCTCTGATCCCTTATAGTTTTTATTCTTTCAAACATATCATTACTTTTTTTTTGTACACATACTGTTTTATGACATTGGTTAACAACCCCATGACATGTCAACACTCTCTCTTCTCAACCTTATTTTTTTTTTTTGGTGAAAATATACATAGCCAAAGATACACCGTTTCAAAAATTTCTACACGCACAGTTCAGTGACATCGATTACGTTCTTCCAGTTGTGCTGCTATTCTCATTTTAGATGAAGGTTTACAGAACAAAATAGTTTCTCATTAAACAGTTAGTACACATGTTGCCCTATGACAATGGTTAACAACCCCACTGCATGTCAACACTGTCCTTACTCAAACTTGGGTTCCCTATCACCAGCTCAAACATATCATTACTTTTTTATAAAATTCACCTAACATAAAAATTCACCATTTTTAAGTGTATACTTCTGTGGCAGTTAGTACTTTCACAATGTTGTTCAACCATCGATCTGCTTTCTGTCTCTGTGCATTTGCCTATTCTTGATATTTCATATAAATGGGCACCCCTTATTGGTTTTAAAGTAAATCCCAGACACCATATAATTTCCTCCATAAATACTCCAGTATGTAGCTTTAAAAGATAAGGTGCTTTGTCTTTAAGCATAACCATTTTCACACCTGAGAAAAAGCTAACCAATTTTTACTTACTCTCACAAAATATTCAGCCAGTGTTCAAATTTCCAGCTGTGTCATAAATGCCATACATTGTTTTAGTTTGTTAGAATCAGGATCCAAATAAGATGCAAGGATTGTGATTAGATATGCATCTTAAGTCTCTTTTAATGCAGAGTTTCCCCCTTGCACTTTTAATTGTTGAAGAAATCAGATTGTCCATAGATAATGCCACTGTCTGGCTTTGACTGTTGGCGTCTCTGTGGTGGTGTTTTAACATATTTCTCCCTCTTCTGTATTTTCTGCAAATTGGTAATTCTGTCTAGAGCTGCCCTGTCCAATATGGTGACCACTAGCCACATGTGGCTATGGAGCACTTGAGATGTGACTAGTCGAAATGGAGACGTGCTGGAAGTGTAGAATACACACTAGATTTCAAAGCCTTCATGCAAAAAAGGAATGCAAACAAGCTCACTAATAATGACTGTTTACATGTGGACGTGATAATGTTTTGGATATATTGAGTTAAATACATTATTAAAATTAATTTCACCTATTTCTATTAAATTTTTAATGTGGTTACTAAAATTTTTGAAAATACACATGTGGCTTGCATTGTATTTCTATTGGATAGTGCCAATTTAGAGAGACTTGAAGAAATTCAGGTTTGTATTTTGGCAATTGTACTTCTTCGGTAGTATTCTGTATGTCTATCCAGAGGCACATAATGTCTGACTCTTTTTGTGATGTTAGCAGCTATGGATGATCAATGCTTAGATTTATTTATTCGTTGTCATTGTTAGCTGCCTTCAAGTCGCCCCTGACTCCTGAAGACCCCGTGCACAACGGAACAAAACACTACCTGATCCTGTGCCATCCCAATGATTGGTTGCAGCTCAGACGGTTGTGATCCACAGGGTTTTCATTAGCTGATTTTTGGAAGTAGATCACCAGGCCTTTCTTCCTAGACCTTCTTAGTCTGGAACTTCTGCTGAAACCTGTTCAGCATCATAGCAACACACAAGCCTCCACTGCCAGATGGGCGGTGGCCATGCGTGTGGTGCACTAGCTGGGTATCGAACCTAGGTCTCCTGCATGGAAGGCAAGAATTCTACCTCTGAACCACTACTGCCTCCAATATTTATTCATTAGGGGTTGCAGAACGATGATATTTTAATTCCATCATTCCTTCTGCATTTATTTGAAACACTTCCATAGAGAGAAACTCCCCTCATCTACCTCATCTCTGATCTGGTCCCCCAGTGGTTCAATTCCACAGGAAAGGCAAGATCAGTGTTCAGGCCTTTCCCTTTATTTACTAATTCTCAAAATAGTCAGTTGGCTCACAAGCAGTTGATAAACTTTAGAAATATTTAGCCGTGGTTATGTGCTTATTTTTATGTACTTCTCAGAAAAATTTACAAAGCTTCAATAGAAGTGAAGATGCACGTTTGTAAGCAAATTGAAAACTCTCTGCTCCCAAACTAAGACACATTCTACATAATAAATGGCTTGTCAGTTTTCAAGAATGTCAAGGTCATGAAAGACAAAGAAAGAGTAAGAAATTGTTCCAGATTAAAGGAGACGAAGGAAACATGATAATGAAATGCAACATGTAATCTTGGATTGGATCCTGGACCAGGAAAAAACAAGTTTTCTCTCCTTTTTACTAAAAGGACTTTAGTGGGAAAATAGCTGAAAATTGAAGAAAGTGTATAGATTAGATATAGTTACTTTCCTGATTTTGATAACTGTATCCTTGTTTTCAGGAAATCTACACTGAAGCATTCAGGAGTGAAAGGCCATTATGTCTGCAAGTTACTCTCAAATGATTCAGAAAGAAATATAGAGAGAAAATAATAAAGCGAATGTGATAACATTTGGGGAATCCAGGTAAAAGGTATTCAGGAATTCTTTATACTATTTTTGCAACTTGTAGTCTGAAATTATTGCCAAAAAAGGTAATAAAATAATGCCTGAAGATTTAAAAAAATTCCTATCTGTTCTCATTGTGAAGTTATAAACAGATTGGCATCAATGTGAACTCAAAACCATGTTAAAATGGACTCTGCGAATTTGAGAGGGACTCTGAGGAAGAAGAGAGAAGTTTCACACCTCTTCAGTGAACAGTCCTGTGGTGGTTTAAAGTATTTCCATAAATGCTTTGACATTCCCTTCAAGAGGCAGAGCTTAATTCCCCTTCTTGCTCCTAATGAATAGAATATGGCAGAAGTGAGACTTCTGAGACTATCTCAGTGAGACTTCTGACTGAGCCATAAGCGACAGTGTGGCTGCAGAAGCACTCTCTCTTGGATCACTAGGTCTGGGGGCGCCAGCTGCCATGTTGTGAGGACACTCAGGCAGCCTTGTGGAGAGGCCCCTGTAAGGAGGAACTGAGGCCTCTGCCGAGAGTCAGTGAGAAGCTACGGCCTCCTGCTGCCAAAGCCATGGGAGTAGCCATCTTGGGAGCAGATTCTCCAGCCCCTGTCAAGCTCTCAGATGACTACAGCCCCAGTTGATAGCTTGATTATAACCACATGAGAGACCCTGAGCCAGAACTACCCAGCTAAGTCTCTCTCAAATTCCTGCTCCACAGAAACTGTGAGATAAAAACTGTGTTTGTTTTAAGCTGCTAAATTTTGGAGTAACTTGTTATCTAGCAGCAGATAACTAAGACAAATCCATATCTTAAGTACCTTGAAATCACACTGCCCGGACAGCTGCCTAAATTGTAAAATTAATTTTTTTCCACCAGATTCTGCTATAATCTGTAAATGAGAGTAGATGTAGAGAGCAATATTTCCAAGATATAACCAAATTTACATTGTTATTTTGGAAACTGTTATTAATGAGATTATGGTACCTGCTTGGAAGTCATCAGGAAGCAGCTAAACTAAAATTTAAGTCCTGTGATTTTTAGTGACTGGCTGGAGCTCTTAGGGAAGAGAATTTTTTAACGTAAAGAAATAAGTAAAATTCCAATACATGCTGCGACATGGATGAACCTTGAAAACATTATGCTGAGTGAAATAAGTCAGACATAAAAGGACAAATATTGTATGATCCCACTTTTATGAAATATTTAGAATAGTCAAATGCACGGAGACAAAAGGTTATTAATGGTTTCCAGGGACAAGTGGGAGGGAGAAATGGGGAGATATTGCTTAGGGCTACTGAGTTTCTATTAAGGGCTGTCGTAGTTTCTCAGTGCTGCTGTAACAGAAATACCGTAAGTGGGTGGCTTTAAAGAGCGGACATTTATTTTCTCACAGTTCTGGAGGCTCAAAGTCCAAATTAGGGTCTCTGCTGTGTTGATTCCTACAGTGGGCCTCTCTCCTAGCTTCTAGTTTCTGCCAGCAATTCTTAGTGTTCTTTTGCTTATAGATGGATCCACATATAGCATCTGTCTTCCCTTATGTGTGTCCATGTCTATTCTGCTCTTTTTATAAGATACCATTCAGAAGTGATTAGATTTAGGACCCACCCTACTCTGGTATGGCCTCATTAACAACAAAAGAAAACCCGTCTTTCCAAACAGAGCTGTATTTACAGGTACAGGGATTAGGACTTTCACAATTTTTTTTTTTAATTATGAAAATATTCACACCACAACATTTACCAGCACAACTTCCACATTTACAATTCAATTACATTGATTACAGTTTTCATATTGTGCCAGCATTATTGCTGTCCTTTTCCAAAATATTCCACCACCATTAACATAAACTCAATGACCCCCAAACAAACGCTCCCCTTCTCCCTCTTCCCCTCACCCCTGGCAAGCGCTAAAAATCTTTGGAGCCCTGGTGGTGCAGAGGTTGACAGTTCAGCTGCTAACCAAAAGGTCAGCAATTCAAATCCACCAACTGCTCCTTGGAAATCTTATGGGGCAGTTCTACTCTGTCTCATAGGGTCGCTTGTTACTGTATTTTTGCTTGTTTCATATCAGTGAGATCATACAGTATATGTCCTTTTGAGACTTACTTGTTTTGCTCAGTATGATGTTTTCAAGATTTATCCATGTTGTGGCGTGTATCAGGACTTCATTTTTCTTCATGGCTGTATAATATTACATTGTATATATATTTATACCACATTTTGTTTATCCATTCATCTATTGATGGACATTTAGGTTGTTTCCATTTTTTAGCTATTATGAAAAGTGCTACAATGAACATTGGTGTACAAATTTCTGTTTGCGTTCCTGCTTTCACTTCTTCTGGGTATATACCTAGGATTGGGATTGCTGAGTCATGTGGTAATGCTGTGTTCAACTTTTTGAGGAGCTGCCAAACTATTTTCCACAGTGGCTGCACCATTTTACATTCCCACCAGCAATGGATAACCGCAGGCGTCAGCACTTTTTAAAGCTCCCCAGGCAATTTACATTTGCAGCTGAGATTGAGAACCACTGCTTTACCCCATCCTAAAAAACTTTCTTTGACCTTGTCCTGCTATCTCAAGTGGTGGCCCTCTCTTTCCTTTCCTTATCTATCTTTGAACTTATTTTTTATTATAGAGAATTTCAAGCATACACAAAAGTAGAAATAAAAGTATGATGAACCCTCAGGTACCCATTACCCAGCCCCAGCAACCATCAATTTGTGGCTAATCCAACCCGTACCTATTATCTGCCTTCCTGTTTTGTTTTTTATTATTATTGCTTTCACATATTTTTGAGGGACACAATTCAATCCACAACAAGGTTGATGAAAAACTTTGGAAATGGATAATGGTGATGGTTGCACAACATGGTGAATGTAATTAATGTCACTGAATTGTACATTTAAAAATGGTAGAATTGGTAAATTTTTTTTTTGTTGTACTTTAGATGAAGGTTTACAGATTAGTTTCTTATTAAACAATTAGTACACATATTGTTTTATGACAATAGTTAACAAGCCCACGACATTCAACACTGTCCCTTCTCAACGCTGGGTTCCCTATTACCAGCTTTCCTGTCCCCTCCTGCCTTCGAGTCCTTGTCCCTGTACTGTTGTGCCCCATTAGTCTCGTTTTGTTTTATGGGGCTGTCTAATCTTTGGCTGAACGGTGAACCTTGGGAGTGACTTCATTACTGAGCTAAAAGTGTGTCTGGGGGCGATACTCTCGAGGTTTCTCCAGTCTCTGTCAGGCCAATAAGTCTGGTCTTTTTTTGTGAATTAGAATTTTGTTCTACATTTTTCTCTAGCTCTGTCCGGGACCCTCTGTTGTGATCCCTGTCAGAGCAGTCAGTGGTGGTAGCTGGGCATCATCTAGTTGTACTGGACTCAGTCTGGTGGAGGCCGTGGTAGTTGTGGTCCATTAGTCCTTTGGACTAATATTTTCCTTGTATCTTGTTTTCTTCATTCTCCCTTGTTCCCGAAGGGGTGAAACCAGTGGAGTATCTCAGATGGCTGTTCACAGTCTTTTAAGACCCCAGACACTACTCGCCAAGGTAGAATGTACAACATTGTCTTTATAAACTGTGTTATGCCAATTGAGCTAGATGTTCCCCGAGACCATGGTCCCCACAGCCCTCTGCCCAGTAGTTCAGTCTCTCAGGGAGTTTGGATGTGTCTACAGAGCTTCCATGACCTTTCCTTGTGCAAGTTGTGCTGGCTTCCCCAGTATTGTATACTGTCTTACCCTTCACCAATGTTACCACTTATCTATGTCTATTTAGTATTCCCCCTCCACCCCTCCCATCCCTCATAACCAACAAAGATTGTTTCTTTTTGTGTATAAACTTAATTTCATGCGTTTTTACAGTAGAGGTCTCATACAATATTTGTCCTTTTGTGATTGACTTATTTCACTCAGCATAGTGTCCTCCAGTTTCATCCATGTTATGGGATGCTTCACAGATTCATCATTGTTCTTTATCGTTGCATAGTACTCCATTGTGTGTATGTACCATAGTTTATCCATTCATCTGTTGATGGGCATCTAGGTTGTTTCCATCTTTTTGCTATTGTGAACAATGCTGCAATGAACACGGGTGTGCATATGTCTATTCGTGGGATGGCTCTTATTTTTCTGGGATATATTCCTAGGAGTGGGATGCTGGATCGTATGGTATTTCTATTTCTAGCTTTCTAAGGAAGCGCCATATCATTTTCCAAAATAATTTTGCATTCCCACCAGCAGTGCATAAGAGTTCTGATCTCCCCACAGCCTCTCCAACATTTGTTATTTCCAGTTTTTTTGATTCGTGTGAATTGGCAAATGTTTTGTTATATATATTTTACCACAATGAAAAATTTTAAAAAATGAGTAAAAATGTATAATATGCATGAAGCTGGGAATGAGATCATGTCATAAAAGTAGGTTTAAACTAGGAGGGGATTTAGTGGAAAAGGCAAATATGAGCCTCCAATGAAAGGACATCTTGGCAGGATACTGTGCCACTGTGTTTCTAGCACTGCCCAGGTAATTTGGATTCCTCCCTTGACTTAAATCAACAACATTTATTGAGCACCAGGTGATTAGAGCGTGCTCCTTGTCGTCCTCAAAATGCTGCTTGGAAATATCCTTGGCTGTGAAAAAGGATGTTTCAGCAGTTTTATTATTTGAAGTTCATCTCCCAAGAGAACTTACGTACCCAGAGGGGGCATGCTGTGTGCACAATAGAGTTATGTTCACTATCACTGTTGATGTAAACACATTCACTGGAATTGGGGGTTATGGACCAGCAGTCTCCTGTGAGTTGGGATACCCCCAAAGAAGCGATGAATCCATTTCTGGTCCTGCAAAGCTGTAAATCAAATTCTAGATGACTCAGTAGCCACACTGACTTGGTCAAAGTAGAAAAGGGCAGGAAACGAAAATGAAGAATGGGACCCCAATCTGTGTTCACCATAAAAGGATTCTGTTTGACATGCTGGGTAAGCAGCCTTTGTTTATTGAGTATAAAGCTATATATACTCCACTGAGAGCAGTTAAATATTTACAGATGACTTGCACTGCACATGCTTTCTCTATGAGATGTGGATCGTATGATTCTACGCTATAAAATCCTGGCTTAGATTGGGTTCTCTTAAGAGTAGAAACTGAGCTGAGTAGTTTTGTGTAAGTGCTTCATTAAGGGGAAGGGGGCTCTCAGGAGACAGGGAGAGAGGGAAGCAGGAAAAGGATTGTGTGGATTGAGTTGTGTTCCTCAAAAATATATGTGGAAGTCCTAATCCCTGTACTTGTGAATGTGACCTCGTTTGGGGAAATAGGGTCTTTCTTTGAAGATATCGGTTAAGTCATACCACAGTAGGGTGGGTTCTAGTCCTAATCCCTCTTAAGTGGTGTCTTATAAAAGGAGAGAACAGACACACAGCGAGGGTCACACACACAGGGTGAAGACAGATGCCATAGGCAGATGATTCATAAGCAGCACCAAAGATTGCTAGCAGTCACCAGAAACAAGGAGAGAGGCCTGGAATAGTTCCTTTCTCAACCCCCCCAAAAGGAATTGACACTGCCAACGCACTGAATTGAGACTTCTAGCTTCCAGAACTGTGAGAAAATACATTTATGTTCTCTAAAGTCACCCACTTTGTGGTATTTTGTTATGGCACCCCTAGGAGACTAAGACAAGGAGCTAAGCAAGGATGTTGCCTCATCTGAGACTAGCTTCAGCCTGAACTTATGGGACCAAAACAGAAAACCAAACCCCCTGCCATGAAGTCGATTCTGACTCACAGTGACCCTACAGGACAGAGTAGAACTGCCCCATAGGGCTTCCAAGGAGTGGCTGGTGGATTCAAACTGCTGACCTTTTGGTTAGCACTGTGCCACCAGGGAAGGGGACTCCAGTTGCACCAGAGAATTGGCCCCACCTTGAGGCACAGGGCTGGCCTTTCATACTTTCAAGTCAGTCAGTCATTTGCTGTTGGCTGCTTGGTGGGGTGTTGTGGAGAGGTAACCTCCCTGAAAGGGCTCCAGTTTGGCTGAGGGCAAGTCTCCAAAGAAGGGAGCAGCTGTGAGCCATTAGCAGCCAACACTAGGTGCATCACCTGGTGAAAGGAATCTTAGCAGTTAATAACAGCAGCGTCTACTGTAGGCCTGTCATTTTTACAGGGTAATTATGGTAGGGAGTCCGTGGGTGGCGCAGACGGTTAAGCGCTGGACTACTAGCTGAAAGACTGGTGGTTCGAACCCACCCAGAGGCACCTTGGAAGACAGGCCTGGCGATCTGCTTCCAAAAGGTCACAGTCTTGAAAATCCCATGGAGCAGTTCTACTCTGCACACATGGGGTCACCATGAGTCGGAATCAACTCTACAGCAACTAATAACAACAATTATGGTGGAGTCTCGTAGGTATTCCCCAAACCCGTTTCTTCCTCTTTCTGGAAACTCAGTGTCCTTCCCAGTTAGATGCAGCCATATGACTCGATTCTAGCCAACGAAAAGCAGGCATAAGTGATGTGCCACCTCTGGGTCTGGCTCAAAAAAACCTCTGTGCAAACAATCTTCTGGGCTCTCTCTCTTTCCACCTCTGCTGAGTTTCCTCTTTCTTTCTTTCTTTGTCTAATTGCTAGATGCAGAGGATCTAGTGGAAGACTTTGAGGCCCTAGGGGATGGAGGAGCTCCTAGGTAGTGTCCCTGAATGAACACAAAGAGATCCCCCACAGACCCTGGTTGGGCTCTGACTTGAGCAGGAAGTCCGCCATTATTATGTTAACACGCTGAGATTTCTTGGATTGTTTGCCACAGCAGGTAGCCTACCCTGACTCATTTAATGACCTATTCATGTTTCAGAATATGAACAGTTTCTGAAAGTTTGATTTTCAGAATTTTACCAGTTTAATCAATAATAATCCTTTGCTCAGCCCTGTGGTGACTGACTGCAGTGCTGAATAACTACAGTAACAATATTTTTTCTTATTCCTTTAAAAAATAGAAAAATGCTCTGATAGTACCTGTGAGTATTATGGGTAATAAAAAAAAAGCAGCATGAGATATATGACCAGGGTAATTATTATCCAAATATGTTTGGGGAAATGGAGACCAGGAAGTTGCCTTCTCAAGCAGAGGCCTAACTAGGGGAGGGGCAGGTAGGGCGCATGCCCTGGGCAAGCGAGGATGCCCTGGGAGCTGCTTGAGGCCTGGCACCAATTAGCAGTTTCTATTGGCCATCACAGTTACCATCAACAGCTGTGACAGAGCATTCAGCAATTTAACACTAAATGCCCAGGGCGCTATTTTCCCTAGTTGGGCTCCTGTTCTCAAGGTTAGACAGCTTGCTGTTGTTAACAAGGAGTGAGAACTCTTGGCTCCAGTTTGCCTGACATAACTGTTGAACTTTACCAGTGCACCGAAAACTTTCAACGCTTCTGCTCGGTCATTCCATGAAGAGAGGGGACCTGTCTGGTACCTTACATAAGAGGGAGCAGGGCTCCTGGGAGCAAGCTGTTTGTTGCCTGAACACAGTCACCTTCTCAATTTGTCAAGCTTTTGCTTCAGAGGATGGAGTGATATTAGCAAGGACCCGAATACATTCTCTCTCTCTCTCTCTCACACACACACACACACACACGCACACACACACACACACACAAAGCTGGGTATCATTTTACCAATGGTCAAAACTGGTTTTATGGAATACAGTAACTTTTAGGATTCTATCATCATTAGTAGTTTGTAGGCAGGGGCGGATTATCCAATAGCAAGGTAAGCACGGACTTACTTGTGCTTACTTACTAATCTGTAGTGAACAATTTCACATGGGTTTCATCACATCAACGATGTGACCCTTGTTTACTGGGTCATCCACCCCTGTTAGGGACTATAAGTTTGAAAAGAAGACTTGATTCTGTAGGACGATGCTGTGGTGTTGGGAGAGAGACAGATGCCAGCCATATGTAGAAGCAGAATCTTTCATGTGGTGAAAAACTGTGAAATTATTCACTACAGATGATCTGTGTATTGGGTAATCTGCCCCTGTTTGTAGGACATATGGGGGCCCAATAAACCATCCCCTCTCTTTTCCTATGGGTTTAGAACTAATTGAGTGAGGTCCATGAGGGCAACATGTGCTTCCTTGTTGCTCGAGTAGGATTGGAGATGAGGATTAAGTCTGTGGCCATGATCAGGCTTCATAATGCTCTTCCTACTCCCTTCCTTCTCCATCTGAGAGACTCTACAAAGAGTCTGTAAGCTGTCTTATCTGGGCAGCTGCAAGGAAATCGCTTTCTTATACCCATCAAGCCCTGCAAGTGGGAATAGAGAGAGATGAGCCTGAGGATAGAAAGGCCCAAAAGTAGAAGTTCTTTCCACGTGGAATCAGGAGCAGAGTGGAGCCCCTTCTAGGGCAGCGGAATTCAGGGGCAATAGTGGTGGAGATGGAGCCCTGATGGTGCAGTGGTTGAGAGCTACGGTGAGTTACAGCTGCTAACAAAAGGGTTGGCAGTTAAAAACCACCAGCTGCTCCTTGGAAACCCTATGGGGCAGTTGTTCTACTCTGTCCTATTGGGTTGCTATGAGTCAGAATTGACTTGACGGCAACAGGTTTGGTTTTTTTAATGGTGGAGACCACCACTCATCTGTCAGTTTGTCCTACTGTGGTGACTTGCATGTTGCTGTGATGCTGGAAGCCATGGAACTGGTATTTCAAATACCAGCAGAGTCAACCATGGTAGACAGGTTTCAGTGGAGCTTCCAGACTAAGACAGACAAGGAAGAAGGACCTGGCGATCTACGTCTAAAAAAAATTGACCAGTGAAAACCTTATGAATAGCAGCGGAGCATTGTCTGATATAGTGCTGGAAGATAGCCCCTCAAGTTGGAAGGCACTCAAAATACAACCAGGGAAGAGTTGCTGCCTCAAAGTAGAGTCAACCTTACTGATGTGGATGGAGTAAAGCTTTGGGGGCCTTCATTTGCTGATGTGACATGACTGAAAATGAGAAGAAACAGCTGCAAACATCCGTTAATAATCAGAATGTGGAATGTACGAAGTATGAATCTAGGAAAATTGGAAGTTGTCAAAAATGAAATGGAACGCATAAAGATTGAGATCCTAGGCATTAGTGAGCTGAAATGGACTGGTATTGGCCATTTTGAATTGGACAATCATATGGCCTATTATGCCAGGAATGACAAATTGAAGAGGAAGGGCATCGACTTTATCATCAAAAAGAACATTTCAAGATCTATCCTGAAGTACAACGTTCTCAGTGATAGGATAATATCCGTATGCTGACAAGGAAGACCGGTTAATGTGACTATTATTCAAATATACCCACCAACCACTAATGCCAAAGATGAAGAAATTGAAGATTTTTTACCAACTTCAACAGTCTGAAACCGATCAAACATGCAATCAAGATGCATTGATAATTATTGGTGATTGGAATGCAAAAGTTGGAAACGAAGACGGATCAGTAGGTGGAAAATATGGCCTCGGGATAGAAACGACGCTGGGGATTGTACAATAGAATTTTGCAAGACCAACAACTTCTTCATTGCACATACCTTTTTTCAACAACGTAAGTGTTAACTATACATGTGGACCTCGCCAGGTGGAATACCCAGGAATCAAATTGACTACATCCATGGAAAGAGATGATAGAGAAGCTCAATATCATCAGTCAGAACAAGGCCAGGGGTTGACTGCGGAACAGACTATCAATTCGAAGCTGAAGAAAATTAGAACAAGTCCATGAGAGCCAAAACATGACCTTGAGTATATTCCACCTGAATTTGGAGACCGTCTCAAGAATAGATTTGATGCATTGAACATTAATGACCAAAGACCAGATGACTTGTGGGATGACATCAAGGACATCATACATGAAGAAAGCAAAAGGTCATTAAAAAGACAGGAAAGAAGGGAAAGACCAAAATGGATGTCAGAAGAGACTCTGAGACTTGCTCTCAAATGTAGAACAGCTAAAGCGAATGGAAGAAATGATGAAGTAAAAGAGCTGAACAGAAGATTTCAAAGGGCAGCTCAAAAAGACTAAGTAAAGTATTACAATGAAATGTGCAAAGACCTGAAGTTAGAAAAATGTCATGGATTGAATTGTGTCCCCCAAAAATGTGTGTCAACTTGGCTAGTCCATGATTTCCAGTATTGTGTGATTGTCCACCATTTTGTCATCAGATTGATTTTCATGTGTTGTAAATCCTATCTCTATGATGTTGATGAGATGGGATTAGTGGCAGTTAAGTTAATGAGGCAGTACTCAGTCTACAAGATTAGATTGTGTTTTAAGCCAATCTCTTTTGAGATATAAAGGAGAGAAGCCAGCAGAGAGACAAGGGGGACCTTATACCACCAAGAAAGCAGCGCCAGGAGCTGAGCATATCCTGTGCCGAGAAGCTCCTAGACCAAGGTAAAACTGATGACAAGGACCTTCCTCCAGAGAAGACAGAGAGAGAAAGCCTTCCCCTGGAGCTGATGCCCTGAATTTGGACTTCTAGCCAACTAGACTGTGAGAGAATAAACTTCTGTTTGTTGAAGCCATCCACTTGTGGTATTTCTGTTATAGCAGCACTAGATAACTAAGACAAAAAGCAAAAGGGAAGACCATGCTGAGCATTTCTCAAGCTGAAAGAACTGAAGAAAAATTCAAGCCTCAAGGTCCAATATGGAAGGATTCTATAACCAAAACATTGAATGATGCAGGAAGCATTAAAAGAAGATAGAAGGAATACACAGAGTCACTGTACCAAAAAGAATCGGTTGATGTTCACCCATGTCAGGAGATAGCATATGATCGAGAATCGATGATACTGAAGGAAGAAGTCCAAGTTGCACCGAAGGCATTGTCAAAAAACAAGGCCCCAGGAATCGACAGAATACCAACTGAGATGTTTCAACAAACAGATGCAGTGCTGGAAGTGCTCACTGGTCTAAGCCAAGAAATTTGGAAGACAGCTGCCTGGCCAACCAACTGGAAGAGATCCATATTTGTGCCCATTCCAAAGAAAGGTGATCCAACAGAATGTGGAAATTATTGAACAATATCATTACTATCACATGCAAGTAAAATTTTACTGAAGATAATTCCAAAGCAATTGCAGCAGTACATCGACAGGGAACTGCCAGAAATTCAAGCCGGATTCAGAAGAGGACGTGAAACCAGGGATATCATTGCTGACGTCAGATAGATCTTGGCTGAAAGCAGAGAATACCAGAAAGATGCTTACCTGTGTTTTATTGACTATGCAAAGGCACCTGACTGTGTGGATCATAACAAATTATGAATAACATTGCAAAGAATGGGAATTCCAGAACACTTAGTTGTGCTTGTGCAGAACCTATATATAGACCAAGAAGCAGTGGTACAAATAGAACAAGGGCATACTAAGTGGTTTAAATCAGGAAAGATGTGCGTCAGGGTTGTATCCTTTCACCATACTGTTCAATCTGTATGCCGAGTGAATAATACGAGAAGTGGGACTATATGAAGAAGAATGTGGCATTAGGATTGGTGGAAGACCCATTAACAACCTGCGATATGCACATGACACAACCTTGCTTGCTGAAAGTGAAGAGGACTTGAAGCACTTACTGATGAAGATCAGACTACAGCCTTCAGTATGGATTACACCTTAACACTGAGAAAAAAAAAAAATCCTCACAACTGGACCAATAAGCAACATCATGATAAATGGAGAAAATATTGAAGTTGTCAAGGATTTCATTTTACTTGGATCCACAACACCCATGGAAGCAGCAGTCAAGAAATCAAATTTGCATTGGGCAAATCTGTTGCAAAAGACCTCTTTAAAGTGTTAAGAAGCAAAGATGTCACCTTGAAGACTAAGGTGCACCTCACCCAAGCCATGGTATTTTCGATTGCCTCATATGCATGTAAAAGCTAGACTATGAATAAGGAAGACCAAAGAAGAATTGATGTCTTTGAATTATAGTGTTGGCCAAGAATATTGAATATACCATGGACTGCCAGAAGAATGAACAATTGTCTTGGAACAGGTACAGCCAGAATGTTCCTTGGAAGTAAGGATGAGGTGACTATGTCTCACCTACTTTGGACATGTTATCAGGAGGGGCCAGTCCCTGGAAAAGGACATCATGCTTGGCAAAGTAAAGGGCCAGCGAAAAAGAGGAAGACCCTCAATGAGATGGATTGACACAGTGTCTGCAACAGTGGACTCAAGCATAACAATGGTTGTGAGGATGGCGTCGGACAGGGCAGTGTTTTGTTAATGAGTAGATATTGATAGCAGTGATGAAAAGCAGAAGCCAAGCCACAGCCAGCTGACAATTTCTGGTGGTGACTGCATCCCAGGCAGTGGGCAGGTTGACTTGTGGGCTCTGGGGGCACCCAGGCTGAGACAGCGACCATTCAAGCGGAGCTTCCAAGCGGGTGAATCATCCTGGCAGACGCTGAGAGCTGAGGCAGCAGAGAGCAACACTAAAACATGGCTGAAGAGCACAGGCTTTCTGGAGCAGCTCAAATCCTGCATAGTTTTGTCTTAGATGTATCTCTGGACCCTGTGGTGTTACCTCCTCTGACAGTGTCACCTGGTGTGGTCTGCACCCATCCCCCAATGACACCACTGGCACCTTGGATTGTCATTCCGTGCCTCGTCTGGTGTCCCCTTGAGCTTGTGCCCGGGGACAAATGCTTCCCTCTGCACCCCCCCCACTACACCTCTACCCAGTTCTGTTGTTCTGTGAAAACAGCCGTAAACAATACATAAATGAATGGTCGTGGCTGTGTTCCAATAAAACTTTATTTATGGACACTGAAATGCAAATTTCATATAAATATCATGAAATGTTATTCAGTCCACAGAAAGCACTGCTTTTTTCCCAACCATTAGAAAATAAAAACTACTGTTAACTCAGGAACTGAACAAAAATAGGCAAGAGGTTAACTCTGGCCCAATGGTCGTAGTTTGCCGACCCATGTTTTGAATTCTCTTCCATATAGGGAGGGGGCATTGGAGGTTCAGTGGAAGAATTCTTGATTTCCATGAGGTAGACCTGGGATCAATTTCCAGCCAGTGCACCTTGTGCACAGCCACCATTCAACTGTCACTGGAGGCTTTCGTGTTGCTATGATGCTGAACAGGTTTTAGCAGAGCTTCCAGACTCAGACAGACTAGGAAGAAAGGCCTGGTGATCTACTTCCAAAAATCAGCCACCGAAAACCCTATGGCTCACCAATGGTCTGATCTGCAACTAATCATGGCGATGGTGCAGGACTGGGCAGCATTTCACTCTGTTGTGCATGGGGTCGCCATGAGTTGGGGGCTGACTCAACAGCAGCTGACAATCAGAGAACCTTCTATGAGTTTGTTGAGCTAAGCTGTTATGTTCATGTAGGGCATTGATACTGGATTTAAAAGGAGAAAAGCGTAACTTGAATATCTCATGGTTCTCCTTCAACATATTATCATTCTGGCTTTTCTGGCCACGATGGAGCGGAATAAGCAGGTAAGCTTAGAACCACAAAAAACACAGCCTTCTAGAAGGCTCTTGTTTGATGTCAGCCTTAAGAGATGAGTGTTTCTAGTTTCTACATTCTTATCTTTGTGTAATTTGAAGTTTGATAACTATTTCTTCTATTAAAGAACATGTAGAAGTGAAGAATAGCACTTGGCATTCTTATACATTAAAATATTTTTTAAAATGCCATTTTTTCCTTCCTGGGTCCTGGGTTTAAAAATTACTTCTGTTTGACAGTTCTTACAAAGCTCAGTGTAGGCTTACTTTACAATCCAGCAATCATGCTCCTAGGTATTTACCCAAATGAGTTGAAAACATATGTCCACATAAAAACCTGTGCACAAATGTTTATAGCAGTTTTATTCATAATTGCCTAAAATTGGAAGCAACCAAGATGTTCTTCAGTAAGTGAATGAGAAATAAACTGTGGTACATCCATACCGTGGAGTATTATTCAGTGATAAAGAGAAATGAGCTATCAAGCTATGAAAAGATATAGAGGAACTTTAAACGCATATTGCTAAGTGAAAGAAGCTAGTCTGAAAAAGCTACGTACTGTATGATTCCAACTAAATGACATTTTTGAAAAGGCAAAACTATAGAGACAGTGAAAAGATCGGTGGTTGCCAGGGGTTCAAGTGGAAAGGGGAGGATGAATAGGTAGAGTACAGGGTATTTTCAGGGCAGTGATACTATTCCGTAGGGTACTGCAATGGTGGATACGTGACATTATGCATTTGTCAAAACCATAGGACTATAGAACACAGAGTGAACCCTAACTCTGTTGTTGTTGCTGTTAGGTGCCGTCGAGTCGGTTCTGACTCATAGCGACCCTATGTACTACAGAACGAAACACTGCCTGGTCCTGCGCCATCCTCACAATCGTTGTTATGCTTGAGCCCATTGTTGCAGCCACTGTGTCAATCCATCTCATTAAGAGTCTTCCTCTTTTTCACTGATCCTGTACTTTACTAAACATGATGTCCTTCTCCAGGGACTGATCCCTCCTGATAACGTGTCCAAAGTATATAAGACGTAGTCTTGCCGTCCTTGCTTCTAAGGAGGATTCTGGTTGTACTTCCAAGACAGATTTGTTTGTTCTTTTGGCAGTCCACGGTATATTCAATATTCTTTGCCAACACCATAATTCAAAGGCATCAATTCTTCTTCGGTCTTCCTTATTCATTGTCCAGCTTTCACATGCATATGAGGCGATTGAAAATACCATGGCTTGGGTTAGGCGCACCTTAGGCTTCAAGGTGACATCTTTGCTTTTCAACACTTTAAAAAGGTCTTTTGCAGCAGATTTGCCCTGTGCAATGCGTCTTTTGTTTTCCTGACTACTGCTTCCATGAGTGTTGATTGTGGATCCAAGTAAAATGAAATCCTTGACAACTTCAATCTTTACTCTGTTTTTCATGATGTTGCTCATTGGTCCAGTTGTGAGGAGTTTTGTTTTATGTTGAGGTGTAATCCATACTGAAGGCTGTGGTCTTTGATCTTCATCAGTAAGTACTTCAAGTCCTCTTCACTTTCAGCAAGCAAGGTTGTGTCATCTGTATGATGCAGATTGTTAATGAGTCTTCTTCCAATCCTGATGCCCCATGCTTCTTCATACAGTCCAGTTTTTCGGATTATTTGCTCGGCATACAGATTGAATAAGTATGGTGAAAGGATACAACCCTAACACACACCTTTCCTGGCTTTAAACCACACAGTATCCCATTGTTCTGTCCGAACAACTGTCTCTTGATCTATGTACAGTTCCTCATGAGCACAATTAAGTGTTCTGTAATTCCCATTCTTCCCGATGTTATCCGTAATTTGTTATGATTCACACAGTCAAATGCCTTTGCATAGTCAATGAAACAGGTAAAAACATCTTTCTGGTAGTCTCTGCTTTCATCCAGGATCCATCTGACATGAGCAATGATATTCCTCGTTTCACATCCTCTTCTGAATCCAGCCTGAATTTCTAGCAGTTCCCTGTCAATATACTGCTGCAGTTGCTTTTGAATGATCTTCGGCAAAAAAATGCTATCATGCAATCTCTGGCACTGTTTCTGTCACCAAGGCCATATTTTCCAACTACTGATCCTTCTTCTTTGTTTCCAACTTTCGCATTCCAATCACCAGTAATTAGCAACGCATCCTGACCGCATGTTTGATCAATTTCAAAGTGCAGAAGCTGGAAAAAATCTTCAATTTCTTCATTTTTGGCATTAGTGGTTTGTGTGTAAATTTGAATAACAGTCGTATTAAGTGGTCTTCCTTGTAGGCGTATGGATATTATCCTATCACTGATGGCGTTGTACTTCAGGATAGATCTTGAAATGTTCTTTTCAACGATTAATGCAACACCATGCCTCTTCAAGTTGTCATTCCCGGCATAAAAGACCATAAAATTGTCTGATTCAAAATGGCCAATACCAGTCCATTTCAGCTCACTAATGCCTACAATATTGATGTTTATGTGTTCCATTTCATTTTTGATGATTTCCAATTTTCCTAGATTCATACTTCATACATTCCAAGTTCCGATTATTAATGGATGTTTGCAGCTGTTTCTTTTCATTTTGAGTCATGCTGCATCAGCAGATGAAGGTCCCGGAAGCTTTACTCCATCCACATCATTAAGGTCGACTCTACTTTGAAGAGGCAGCTCTTCCCCAATCGTCTTTTGAGTGCCTTCCAACCTGAGGGACTCATCTTCCAACAGTATATCAGACAATGTTCCGCCTCTATAATCATAAGGTTTTCACTGGCTAATTCTTTTCAGAAGTAGACTGCTGGGTCCTTCTTCCTAGTCTGTCTTAGTCTGGAAGCTCAGCTAAAACCTGTCCACCGTGGGTGGCCCTGCTGGCATCTGAATACTGGTGGCATAGCTTCCAGCATCACAGCAACACACAAGCCCCCGCAGTACACAAACTGACAGACACATGGGGGATCCTAATTTTAGTTAATAGTAATGTATCATATTGGTTCATCCATTGTAACAAATGGACCACAGGAAAGTACATGTTAACAATAGGAGAAACAGTGTGTAGGGGGAGAGGGAGCCTATGGGAATGCTCTGTGCTTTCTTCACAATTCTTCTGTACACCTAAAACTGCTCTAAGAAATGAAGTGTATTTTTTTAAAAGCAAGTTTATAAAAACACACACGCTAAATTATTGCTGTATAATCGCTTCGCATCCTTGGTTGAGCAGCCTTCACTCTGCTTCTCAGAGCCCTTCAGGGTTGCCCCTCCTTCCTTACCCAGCATTGTTGTTGTTGTTGAGTGTCCGTCGACTCGATTCCGACTCATGACCACCCCATATAACAGATTAGTAGGGTTTTATTGGCTGTAATCTTTATGGGAGCAGACCGCCAGGCCTTTTTCCTGTGGATCTGCTGAGTGGGTTTGAACTGCCAGCTTTTCAGTTAGCATCCAAGCGCTTAGCCGTTTGCGCCGCCAGGGCTGCTGTCCCTCTAGTCCTCACTTCCTTGACTCCTCCTTCTCCGGTTGATGCTACTCCTCTGTCCTGTCCTTTCTCTTCCCCAGCTCCACCCATTTATCACCAGCCACCTCAGGCCCCTTCATGGGGCCTTCCCGGTTGGGCTCTGGCTCATGGATTTCTCTCTTCTCTAAACTCCTACAGCACTTAGCCCGGGGTGCACAATTTAGCACTCAATTATATATTGTCTTTTATTGTTTGCTTTTGTTTCCTCTTTTCCAAGGGGCTGTAGACTCCTTGAAAGAGCACACCTTGTGTGTGTGTGTGTGTGTGTGTGTGTATCACAATAATCTAGTAGGGCCATAGTAAATGCTTCCTGTTCCACCAATACATGTTGATTGAGTGATGGATTAATAGGCACAGATGGGAGACTCTCTATCCATCTCTGCAGTATCTGGAGCTTAATACATATCTGTCAAATTTATTAAACTGAGTTGAGTAATGAAGAAGATCAGCTCTGAACTGGGTATTCAGTTGGGCAAATCATATCATCTCTGCATCCATTTTTTTCATCTGCAAAATGGAGATAAAAGTGTCTTCAGCCTACCTCAGAGTTACTGTGAGGCTTAAATGAGTAATGTATATGAAAGTGCTTTGAAAAGCCAGCAATCACTATGTGAATGACAGATATTATTGTACCTCACATTTCCTTTGCCATGAGTCACAGGGGAAAGTAGGGTTTGGTGTTTATCACAGAGGGGGGGTCCCTTTGTAACCTTTGTTCGAATGGTGCGCCATTTTCAGGGAAGCCTAAGAACAACTGGAAAGGTTGTTTATTTAGTTGCTGTTTAGTTGGCTGCTATTTATGATGACCTTATATATAACAGAACAAAACATTGCCTGGTCTTATGCCATCTCCATGATCTTTGATATGTTTGAGTCCATTGATGTGGCTATTGTGTCAATCCATCTCATTGAGGGTTTCCCTTGTTTTCACTGATCCTCTACTTTACCAAATGAGATGTCCTTTTATAGCAATTGGTCTTTCCTGATGATGTGTCCAAAATAAGTGAGTTGAAGTCTCACCATCCTCACTTATTCTAAGGAACATTCTGGTTGTATTTCCTCTAAGACTGATTTGTTCATTCTTCTGGCAGCCCATGGTATATTTGGTATTCTTTGGCAATACCACAGTTGGAACACATCAATTCTTCTGTCTTCCTTTTTCATTATCCAACTTTTGCATACATATGAGGTGACTGAAGAGACCATGGCTTAGGTCAGATGCACCTTAGTCATCAAAACTGACAGATGGGTGGTGGACTGGAAAGGTAGGAATAGAATAAGCATTATCTCTTGGCTTCTGGTTTTCCTGACTCCAGTGTAGATGCTTAAGGAGCTAGGATGATCTTGAATATTTGAGTTACATTTTAAATGTTGGTGATATGAGAAGGTATTACAGTAGTGGAAAATACAAAGGTGGTGAGATTTTGAAATGGAAATTCCTAAGCTAACTTAGTCTTCACTGCTTTTAACTTACCTACCCTTTCTGTATCCTTTTTCCCAAGCCTGTTGATGTCTTAATTCTCTTCTGGCAGATCTGAATCTTTCTTTTTTCAGATTGCAAAAGAGAAACATTGCTCTGGCCATCCTTATGAAGTTTTCTTTTTTCATCAGTGGTATTTCCTGGGATGTCTTTTGTTTTCTGTTTTTAATTAATTAGTTTATAAAAATAATTTATTTATTTTATTATGTTGTTTTTATTGAGAATATACTCAGCAAAAAATACACCAATTTAAGGTTTTACACGTACAGTTCAGTGACATTGATTACATTCTTCAAGTTGTGCAACCATTCTCACCCTCCTTTTCTGAGTTGTTCTTCCCCCATTAACTGTTCTCTGTTTTTAATTAAAACTGTTTGGGGTGAAAGTTTATATGTCTCTTTATTAAAGCAATTTCTAAAATGGATTTTTTTTATTGGTGCTTCACCCTGGACTGGTTTCTTTTTCCCCTTTGGTTAGTATTTCCCAGCTAGGCTTAATGAATATATTTGTGCAGTCCTTCCCAGGAACATTGATATTTTAAGAGAGAACTTTAGGAAAAGAGTTGCAAATATGCACTGGAATTTCTAGTGCAGTGGTGGGGTAAACATTTGCCAGTGGAGTCTTTTCAAGTCTTTCTCTTCAAAGTGGCTAGAGCACTAGTCGAAGGAACTGAGGGTGGAGCAAGCACATTTGAAAAATACGGTGTGCACACTTTAGAATGGGGAGAAATGGGAAGTCACATGGGCAGGGGTATAAAGATGTAGGTTCTAGTGTTGACTTTGGTGTGAACTTGTACAAGTCTTGCAGCCTTTTAAAAAACATGACTGTTTTCCCACGTAAAGAAACATTCCCGTTGAGGGGTGCAGACCCTCTCTTACTGAGGCGTGTATTTTCAAGTCCTAGAGGATAAACCTGTTACCCGTTGCTGTCTAGTTGATTCCAACTCATAACAACCCTATAGGACAGAGTAGAACTGCCTCATAGGGTTCGAAGGCTGTAGGGCAGAGTAGAACTGCCTCACAGGGTTTCCAAGGCTGTAATCTTTACGAGAAGAGTGCCAGGTTTTTTCTGTTGCGGAGCCGCTGGTCTGGCGAATCGCCAGCTTTTCACTTTTTCTCCTATTACTCTGGTATTTAACAGTATCTCATGTTATTCCTCGCTAGGGCTCAAGCTCAGGTTCGAAGCATTCTTGAGAAAGTGGCTTAACCTAGTTGCCACCCTGAACGCTATGGGGAGTCACTGGGACCCAGTTCAGATGGGGATCCCTGTCCTCCAGCTTTTCAGGACATAAGCAGTGCTGCTGTGGAAAGAAGGAAGTCGACTTTCCCATGCCACGTCCCTTTTCTGGGAAGGGCATAGCGCGGTGTGGGCACCACACCTGCTCCACCCTCTTAGGGAGAAAGCACAGCTTTCCCCGCCCCCGAAATCGCCCTTCTCCAGGTGGGTACAGACGGCCCTCTCCCGAGCTAGGGCGGAGCGACCAAGATGCCGTTCCCGCGCAGCTGGGCGATGCACTGAGTCCCGGCGCGGGCCGAGCAGGTGAGGGGCGATGGGCGGGCTGCGTGCCAGTTAGCTACCTGGCGCGGGCGGGGCGGGGCGGGGCGGGGCGGGGCGGGCGCGGGCGCCCCCGGGCGGCGATTGGTCGGCGCGCGCCTGTCTCCATGTGCCGCGCGGCGGAGGCACAACATTCAAGCCGGGGGCGGGGCGCGCGCCGGAGGAAGCGGCGGCGCGGCAGCAGCTGCAGGGCGTGGGGGCGGCGGCGAGGCCCCAGCCGGCTCTGCGCTGCTGGCCCTGCAGGCCATGGAGGCGGCGGGCGGGGTCGGCTCCGGGCTGCCGTTGCTGCTGAGCGACGCCGAACAGCAGTGCTACTCCGAGCTGTTCGCGCGCTGCGCCGGCGCCGCGGGCGGGGGCCACGCGGGACCCCCTGAGGCCGCCCGCCCTGTCCCCGGTGCGGCCACCGCAGCCGCCGGTCCCGTAGCCGACCTGTTCCGGGCGTCGCAGCTGCCCGCCGAGACGCTGCACCAGGTAGGACCCCGCGGCCCCTGCCCGTCTGTGGGGACCGTGTCTACAGGGACGTGGGGGCGGGGCGACAGGGCTGCCTCAGGGGCCCGGAGGCCTCGGCCAGGTAGCAGAGATGGGGCTCCGCAGCCAGGGATGGCGGCGACGCCCTTGACCCCCGGGGACACCCAGCCTCCTCCGCAGCTCAGTCCCTGCACGAGGCTGTGTGCGCTCTAGGTCTTCCTCCCTGGAGACGGGCTGACACTCCCCGCACCCCCCAGCTATTTCTGGGCTCCGCAGCCGCCCAGACCCAACGTTGCCCTGTTCTGGAAGTGGTGTTTGTTTTGGCTGATGTGTGGGTTAACCTCTGCTCTCTTCTGCCCCTCCCTCCCCCGGGTGGATGGGAAGGGGTGGGGGTGCTCAGGGTGCCTTGCTGGGATTTGAACTTGAAGGATGTGTGTCCATGTGCCTGCAGGGCTGGGGGCCCAGGACTAAATGTTGTCCTCTCTGTATACTTGTAGTGCATACACATAGCTACTAGATATATTTGCCTACTCACCTATTTCTGAACATTAGTATTAAACTGGAAAACCTTAACGACAAGTTTCAGAGCAGGGATACGGCTGCAAGAGGACTTCTATCAAGTCAAAGCTAAGCTTGCCATTTTGGGGCTGGAGGTGGATCCCAGACGTCCACTGTGGAGGGCAGCTGTAGCTTCCGATCTTAGCATTACTTGGACTTGAAATAGAATTGGAAGGAAACGGGTGTTATAGCTCCCTCCTTTTTGCCACTCCCAACCTGGAAAAGGACAGGGGAGAGGGGGCGAGTGAGCCACAGCAGATGCTGTTTTGTGCTTTTCTTTGGAGAAAGACTACTTGATAAGCACTTTGCCTTTGGATGCCTCCAGCACTTCATGGTGATATGGTTCTTAATATCAGGCTCAGAATGGGAAATGAAACTTTTCTTAAAATCACTTCTCAGTTTTACAGTTTATTGACACCAATCAAATATTTAGAGGGGCGATTGAGAATTTACAGTCTGGTTCCAAAAGAGTCCTGAGGGTTTTATGGTTTACTTTCAACATCACTATTTGTAGGTATTTTCTATTCAATTATGACTGTGTTTTTTGCTGTTCGAGTGTGCTTATGCCCATATGTTCGTGAGCATCTTGTTGTTGTGTGCCGTCAAGTCGATTCCGACTCTTAGCGACCCTGTAGGACAGAGTAGAACTGCCCCATAGGGTTTCCTAGGCTGAAATCTTTGTGGGAGCAGATTGCCAGGTCTTTTGTCCTGTGGAGCAGCTGGGGGGTTCCAGCTGCAGACCTTTCAGTTAGCAGCCGAGTGCTTAACCATTGCACCACCAGGGTTCGTTTTCACCCTTTGAAAGTTAGGATTTCTGAAAATTTTATTAGTATTCACAGACGTTGGCATTGCTATTTGTGCCCAAAGAAGTCCACAATATGTAGACAGTTCTGCCACTGCTGTTAAGCAGTTGAGCTGGGGTGCCTTGGCTTATGCATCTGTAAAATGATAGCATGGTTTTCATGGATGTTGAAGCAATGTCTGTAAGTCACTCTGAAGCCATCAGAGGGAAAGTCGTGTCTTAAAACACAAACCATGGCTATTACACGAGCTCCTCAGAATACTCTCAAGCACAACGTATTTATTAAATGCTGTAGCTACTGCCATGGAGTCCCTGGGTGGTGCACAAGGTTAACACACTCAGCTGCTAACGGAAAGGTTGGCAGTTCAAACCCTCCCAGAGGTGCCTTGGGAGAAAGCCCTGGCAGTCTGCTTCTGAAGGGTCACAACTATGAAAACCCTATGGAGGGCAGCTCAACTCTGAAGCACACGGAGTCGCCATGAGTTGGTATCGACTCAGCGTTAACCGGTTTTTTACTGGTAGCTATTTCCCAGCTGAAAGAGGGATAAGTGACTGAGATCACACAGCCAGTCAGTGGCAGCTGGGAACCTGTTCAGGTGTATTTTGTTGTCAGCAGTGGTTAAAGCTCTCGGCTACAACCAAAAGGTCAGCGGTTCAAACCCAGCGGCTGCCCTGGGGGAGAAAGATGTGGCAGTCTGTTTCCCTAAAGATGACAGCCTCGGAAACCCTATGGGGCAGTTCTACTCTGTCCTGTAGGGTCACTATGAGTCAGAATTGACTCGATGACAATGGGAGTACATTGTGTTGAGGAGATGGGCAAATTCAGTGTGAATGTGCTGTTAACTCCTCAGCAGTCAGGGAGGGGGCTTTTCTGGTATTAGAACCCATGCTCCTTTGAGGCATATGTGAGTTAAAAAGAGCCCAAGGCACAGTGCCTTTGCATAAATGAGATTATATTCTTGATGTCCAGTTGAAGTCTGCTTGCAAAAGATGGCTTCAGATGGTGGCAGAAGTGGGGGGGGGGGGGGGCATCCCTAGAAGATTGTTGGAGGTTTAAGCTCCCTCTCTGAGAGCTTTAAGTTCCCTTCTTCAACCCAGCAAAACAAAACACGTTCTCCCCCTGTAGCCTAATAAAATTACAGTAGTCCAGATTCTTTGTACAGGGGAAAATGAACGTTAAAGGCGCCCTGGACAGGGAAATGTTATCAGAAGAGATTAAAACAAAGTTAGCCGCTGGCAACCACCTAATTTTCCCCACCACTTTGGTGGTGTGTGGTGTGGTGTGTCAAGGATATATACGTGTGCTCCATTTGCCTTGATTTGTACTATCTTGTGTGTGTATTAAGCATTTTTGAAAACAAATGTAGACATTTTTACTGTTTTCCTGTTACACAGGAACCTGTAAGTATAGATTCAAGTTGCCCAACAGGTATAACTGCTCAAATCATGATGGCACTAACCGGCTTAGGTCGTTTCTATGGTAACAGCCAGGTTTTTTTTCCTCTTAATAAAACCAAAAAAAACCACAAAAAACCAAACCTGTTGCCGTTGAGTCGCTTCTGATTCATAGCAACCCTGTAGGACAGAGTGGAACTGCCCCATAGGGTTTCCAAGGCTGTCATCTTTACGGAAGCAGACTGCCACATCTTTCTCCCACAGAGTGGCTAGCAGGTTGGAACTGCAGACCTTTCAGTTCGCAGCCGAGCGCTTCAACCACTGTGCCACCAGGACTCCTTAATAAGCATACAATTAAGATTAACATAATGTTCTTGGAAGGGCGAGATTTTACCTGGAGTAAATGCTCCATCAGAGTACTTAATTTGTTTCCTCCTTGGAGTAAAAATAAACCACTCCACCTGTTAACTTTGTCATGGAAGTGAGCCTACAGAGTTATCTTTGAGATTTTTTGTCCATTGATTTTTGTTTTAATACATCATAGTAGCCTATTTCAAAAGACCTTATTGGGTCTCTTTATAGACTATCTTACTTCGTGTGCTGCTTTATTAAAAGCTGGACTCTACTACTAGGTGGGCAAAATGGTAGAATGAAACACTTCAGCTAGAAAAAAATAAGTATCTGAGAAACAGGTAAATAATTTTTGCTTAAGATTCCACGATTGTTAGAGTCATTGGTTTCCCAGTTACTGCAGTATTTTATTGGTGTTCAAAGGTTGGCAGTTTACTAGCAGGCATCAAGTTTGGTGGGAATTAGAAGGTCTGGGTTTAAAAACAGGGCTTGGAACAGTTCCTTCTGGTTCTAACCCCTGCTGAGAATTTGCATTTCTAACTAGTTCCCTGCTGAGAATATACGTTTCTAACAAGTTCCCAGGAAGTTGTACATAAGAATCACCTAGTGATCTGGTTAAGCTGTAGATTCTGATTCAGTATATCTGGGGTGGAAATGGACTGAACCAGTTCAAAGACATGATTTAAAACAAATGTGACTTTGGTTTTTCTCATCTCCATAAAGAATACGCTGTAGATCAGCAGTCGGCAAACCTGTTCTGTAAATGGCAAGGTATTAAATATTTGAGACTTTGCAGACCATTCGGCTCTGTCACGATGCCTGCACTCTGCCATTGTAGCCATAGACAATAAACATTATTTACCAAACCCGGCTGCCTTGGAAGGGGCCCTAGTTTGCTGACCCCTGCTGTGGATGATTCTGATGGGGCTGTTTTGCGGCACATTATGGTAGATTGTCTGCAGAAATGATTGCAATTATTTCCCTTCCTGTACCCCCGTGTATCCATACACCTGCAAGGTAGACCAGTTAATACCACTGTTATTCAAATTTATGCACCAATCACTAAGGCCAAAGATGAAGAAATTGAAGATTTTTGCCAGCTTCTGCAGTCAGAAATTGATCAAACATGCAATCAGGATGCATTGGTAATTACTGGTGATTGGAATCCTAAAGTTGGAAACAAAGAAGAAGGATCGGTAGTTGGAAAATAAGGCCTTGGTGATACAAACAATGCCAGAGATTGATAGAATTTTGCAAGACCAGCGAGTTCTTGGTCGCAAATACCTTTTTTCACCAAATAAACGGCGACTGTACACGTGGACCTCGCCAGATGGAATACACAAATCAAATTGACTACATCTGTGGAAAGAGACAATGGAAAAGCTCAATATCATCAGTCAGAACAAGGCCAGGGGCCATCTGCAGAACAGACCATCAATTGCTCATATGCAAGTTCAAATTGAAACTGAAGAAAATTAGAACAAGTCCACGAGAGCCAAAGTATAACCTTGAGTATATCCCACCTGAATTTAGAGACCATCTCAAGAATACATTTGATGCGTTGAACACTAATGACTGAAGACCACATGAGTTATGGAATGATATCAAGGACATCATACATGAAGAAAGCAAGAGGTCATTAAAAAGACAGGAGAGAAAAAAAAGACTTAAATGGATGTCAGAAGAGACTCTGAAAGTTGCTCTCGAATGCAGAGTAGCTAAAGCAAAAGGAAGAAATGAGGTAAAAGAACCGAACAGAAGATTTCAAAGGGCTGCTCGAGAGGACAGAGTAAAGTATTATAATGACATGTGCAAAGAGCTGGAGATAGAAAACCAAAAGGGAAGAACACGCTTGGGATTTGTCAAGCTGAAGGAAGTGAAGGAAAAATTCAAGCCTCGAGCTGCAATAGTGAAGGATTCTATGGGGAAAATATCAAACGACACAGGAAGCATCAAAAGAAGATGGAAGGAATACACTGAGTCGTTATACCAAAGAGAATTGGTCGATGCTCAACCATTTCAAGAGGTAGCATATGGTTAGGAACTGATGGTACTGAAGGAAGAATTCCAAGCTGCACTGAAGGCATTGGCGAAAAACAAGGCTGCAGGAATTGATGGAATATCGAGATGTTTCAACAAATGGATGCAGTGCTGGAAGTGCTCACTCATCTATGCCAAGAAATTTGGAAGATAGCTACCTGGCCAACTGATTGGAAGAGATCCATATTTATGCCTGTTCCCAAGAAAGGTGATCCAACCGAATGCAAAAATTATCGAACAATATCATTGATATCATACGCAAGTAAAATTTTGCTGAAGGTCATTCAAAAGCAGCTGCAGCAGTATATCGACAGGGAAGTGCCAGAAATTCAGGCTGGATTCAGAAGAGGATGTGGACAGGTATACCATTGCTGATGTCAGATGGATCTTGGGTGAAAGCAGAGAATACCAGAAAGATGTTTACTTGTGTTTTATTGACTATGCAAAGGCATTTGACTGTGTGGATCATAACAAATTATGGATAACATTGTGAAGAATGGGAATTACAGAGCACTTAATTGTGCTCATGAGGAACCTGTACATAGATCAAAAGGCAGTCATTTGAACAGAACAAGGGGATATTGCATGGTTTAAAGTTAGGAAAGGTGTGCGTCAGGGTTGTATCCTTTCACCATACCTATTCAGTCTGTATGCTGAGCAAATAATCAGAGAAGCTGGACTATATGAAGAAGACTGGGGCATCAGGGTTGGAGAAAGACTCATTAACAACCTGCATTATGCAGATGACACAACCTTGCTTGCTGAAAGTGAAGAGGACTTGAAGCACTTGCTAATGAAGATTAAAGACCACAGCCTTCTGTGTGGATTACACCTCAACATAAAGAAAACAAAGATCCTAACAACTGGACCAATAACCAACATCCTGATAAATGAAGAAAAGATTGAAACCGTCAAGGATTTCATTTTGCTTGAATCCACAATCAACACCCGTGGAAGCAGCAGTCAAGAAATCAAAAGACGCATTGCCTTGGGCAAATCTGCTGTGAAAGATCTCTTTAAAGTGTTGAAAAGCAAAGATGTCACCTTGTAGACTAAGGTGCGCCTGACCCAAGCCATAATATTTTCAGTTACATCATATGCATGCGAAAGCTGGACAATGAATAAGGAAGACCGAAGAAGAATTGATGCCCTTGAATTGTGGTGTTGGTGAAGAATATTGAATATACCATGGACTGCCAAAAGAAAGAACAAATCTGTCTTGGGAAATGTACAGCCAGAATGCTCCTTAAATGCAAGGATGGCAAGACTTCATCTCATGTGCTTTGGACAAGTTATCGGGGTACCAGTCCCTGGAGAGGGACATCATGCTTGGTAAACTAGAAGGTCAATGAAAAAGAGGAAGACCCTCAACCAGATGGATTGACACAGTGGCTGCAACAATGGGCTCAAGCATAACAATGATTGTGAGGATGGCCCAGGACCAGGCAGTGTTTTGTTCTGTAGTACATAGGGTCGCTATGAGTCAGAGCCGATTCAATGGCACCTAACAACAGTGTAACTTTGCACCTCTGCCCATCAAGAGGGGGCATCTATTGTGCAATCCCTTAAATATGAGCTGTCTGTGCGAATTGCTTTGACCAGCACAATGTGGTGGAAGTGATGGTGTGTCAGTTCCCAGCCTGGACATCCAGAAACTTCCGCACTCTCTACTGGAACCCTCCTACCACCATGAGAGCAGGATGACAGTGCACATGAAGCAGAAATGACTCTGTTACTACCGGTGGGACCTTGGGCACCAGAATTTACCTCCCTGTGCCTCAGTTTTCTCACCTGTAAAATGCAGATAATAAGATTACCTACCGCAAAGGGTTGTGTGAGAATTAAATAAGTTAATATTTATAAAGTGCTTAGAGCAGTGACTGGCATACGGTATGCTCAAAAGTATTTGTTAACTATACTGTACCATAAGGGCAAGCAGGGTCATGTGGAATCTAGTGAGCCCTGGTGCTGGCCCTTGCAAGTCATGTACTTAACTATGGGAAAATAAGGATAAAATGGGGTGGTTGTGAGGCTTATGTATGTTGAGTGCCCAGCACATACCAAGCCCTTAAAGGTTAACTGTTATTCTTTTGGTGTCCAATTTACTTATTGTTGTCAAATCTAAAGGACAAATAGTTGAGAGATACCAATCAGGGTATTGAAAAAAGCGATTTTGTGAATGCCTTCACTCAACATATTTGAGCATCTGTTGTGTGTCAGGTGCTGTCCTAGGTGCTGAGGTTACAGTAGTGAACAAAACAAAAATCCCTGTCCTCATGGAGCTTACATTCCAATGCAAATGTTATTTATTCTTTAGAGTTTTGATTTGAGTAAGAAAAAACATCTAACTTAAACTGACATGTTTTATATTTGGTAGAATGAATTAGCAAACTATACTGACTCCTTTAAAATGTGTATCATTTAGGATTGGATCTTAGTTTACTGTGCATGCTGTGTAATTTTCAAGTTGTCAGTATAATTGGTTTTGATTTTTAACAATAGTTAATTCTTGGACATGAAGGGGACTAGTTATAAAACACTGCTGATTCAGTGTTATCAGGGGAAATCATTCAGTGGGGGAAAAAAAACCCCAATAAGTAATGTCTGATGGTTTAAGCAGTCTTGGATGAGGTAAAGAATTAAAACAAAGCTGTGGGAAGTAGGAGGTATTTCACAAACTTCTGAGCACAGCATTACTTTTGGGAGGAAGTTGTTTTTTAAAGATTTTTTTTGTAATTCTTTGAAGCATCTGTTTAATCATTAAAGAAAACTATTGGGTAAAATACAAAATTCTTGCGAATTTTTCCCATTGCCAGATTATTAGCCGGAACTATTTTTTAAAAATGGAAGTGAAACAATGCTTTATTTTTGCATTTTTAGATCATCTTTTCTAACACTAATTGAGATAGGGGCCAGCATACTAAAAGAGTAACTAGGAATATAGGGTGTTTATGATAATGGCCTTTTTTTTCCTAAAAGAGAATGAATGCTGGTGGATGTAGGAAGTGAGAGAGCCAAGCCATTGTCTGCTTAAAAGGAGGACATTTACATAATAGCTACTTGTTGACTCTTTTGTAATAAAATATCTCAGATGTGCAAAATTAGAGGATTACCTAAGAAATAGCTAGGTACCCACCACTCAGCATAAGAAGTAAAACAGCCCAGTTGGAGTTAAAGCTTCCCGTGAGCTTTTCTCTGGTCCCATTTCCCTTCTCTCCCTACCCCAGAGGTAACCACCATCCTGAATTTGGTGTGCATGGTTTGAAAATTTCTCTATACTTTCATTATATGTATATGGGTACGTATATATATATATATACACACACACACACACACATATATATATGTGTGCATGCGTATGTTTGTGTATATATGTATATCACTAAAACAACATATTGTTTTGAATGACTTTTCACCTTGAAATGAGGAGCATTGTACTCTGTAACTACTGCAACTTGCTTTTCCTCTCGTGTTTTTGGGATTCATCCTTCTTAACACATGTAACGCTAGTTTATGTATATGCTTCTTAAAAAAAAAACTTATAATTCATTTTTTTAAAATTGTGCTTTATGTGAAGGTTTACAGAGCAAATTAGTTTCCCATTCAATAGTTTATACACAAATTGTTTGGTGACATTGGCTGCAATCCCCGCAATGTGTCAGCACTCTCCCATTACCACCCTGCGTTCCTCATTTCCATTCTTCTGGTTTTCCTGCCCCTTCTGCCTTCTCTTCTTTGCTCTTGGGCAGATGTTTTTGTCCTTTTGGTGTTACGTAGATCATTGTTCTAAGGAGCAAAAATTTCCTCACGTGTGCTATTGTTTATTTGTAGGCCTGTCTATTATTTGGCTGAAAAGTGATCTCCGGGAATGACTTCAGTTCCAAGTTGGAAGGGTGTCTAAGTGCTGTAGTCTTAGAGGTTCCTCCATTTTCTCTCAGACTACTAAATCTGGTCTTTTTTATGAATTTGAATTTTGTTCTACATTTTTTCCCTCACACTAACCATGACCTTTTATTGTGATCCTGGTCAGAGCTAGCTGGGTACCATCTACCTCCTCTGGTCTTAGGCTGGTGGAGGCAGGCTGCAGTTCCTGCAGTCCATTAGGCCTTTGGACTAATTGTATCCTTGAGTCTTTGATTTTCTTTACTCTCCTTTGCTCCAGATGGAAAGAGACGAATAGTTGTATCTTACATGGCCACTTGCAAGCTTTTAAGACCTCAGATGCTACTCACCAAAGTAGGATGTAGAATGTTTTCTTTATGAACTGTGTTATGCCAATTGACCTAGATGTCCCCGGGGACTATGGTTGTTAGCCTTCAAGCCCAGTTACTCAGTCCCACGAGGTGTTTGGTTATGTCTAGGATGTTTCCATGACTGTGCCCCCTGTGTGCTCTATTATATATATGAATATACATGCACCACATACAAATATGTATGTAGAGATATCCACAGCCAAATGTATATATGCACCTATTCAGCATACATATCTACCTATGTGTCCACTCATATATTATTGTTTGTTATTACTGTTGTTGTATGATTGTATATTTTGTAGTATTTACTGTCATTGCCCTTTATTCTTGTACACCTCTCAGTGTCTTCCCTTGCCTTGGTCATATTGTGCTGACTTCCCCCATATTGTGTACTGCCTTTCCCTTCACCGGGTTAACACGTGTCTACTCTTATAGTGATTTTCCCTCCTTCCCCCTCCCATCTCTGGTAACTATAAAAAAATGTTTTTTTCTGTGTGTAAACCTTTTCTTGACTATAGTAGTGGTCTCATACAATATTGTCCTTTGGTGATCAACTTATTTCACTCAGCATAATGCCCACCAAATTTATCCATGTTGTGAGATATTTCGTGGATTCATCATTATTCTTTATCATTGTATAGTATTCCATTGTGTGTATGTACCAGTTTGTTTATCAGTTCATCTGTTGATGGGCACTTAGGTTGTTTCCATCTTTTTGCTATTGTGAATAATGGTGCAGTGAACATGGGTGTGCATGTGTCTATTCATGTGATGGCTCTTATTTCCCTGTGGTAAATACCTAGGAGTGGGATTGCTGGATCATATGGTATTTCTATTTCTAGCTTTTTAAGGAAGCACCATACCATTCTCCATTAGTGGTTGTACCATTTTACATTCCCACCTGCAGTGTATAAGAGTTCCAATCTCCCCACAATGTTGCCAGCATTTATTGTTTTCTGTTTTTTCGATCAGTGCCATTATTGCCGGGGTGAGATGGTATCTCATGGTAGTTTTGATTTGCATTTCTCTAATGGCTAATGATCACGAGCATCTCTTCATATGTTTGTTAGCTACCTGAATGTCTCCTTTGGTGAAGTGTCTGTTCATGTCCTTTGCCCATTTTTAAATCAGGCTTTTTGTCTTTGTAGTTGAGGTGTTGAAGTTTTCTATAAATTTTAGAGATTAGACCCTTGTTGGATAGGTCATAGCTAAAGATTTTTTCCCAGTCTGTAGGTTCTCTTTTTACTCCTCTGGCCAAATCATTTGATGAGCATAAGTGTTTAATTTTTAGGAGATCCCATTTACCTAATTTGGTATTCTATTTATGCCATATATTAAGACCCCTAGCATTGTTCCTATTTTTTCTTCCATGATCTTTATAGTTTTAGGTTTTACGTTTAGATCTTTGATCCATTCTGAGTTAGTTTTTGTGTGTGGGGTGAGGTATGGATCTTGTTTCGTTTTTCTGTAAATGGATATCCAGTTTTGCCAGCACCATTTGTTAAAGAGACTATCTCTTCCCCATTTAATGGACTTCCACCATTTGTCACAGATCAGCTGTCCACAGGTGGATAGATTTACTTCTGGATTCTCAATTCTGTTCCACTGGTCTATGTGTCTGTCTGTGTGCCAGTACCAGGCTGTTTTGACTAACCATGGCTGTATATCATCAGGGAGTCTGAGTCCTCCTACTTTGTTCTTCTTCTTCAATAATGCTTTGCTTATCTGGGGTCTCTTTCCTTCCCATATAAAGTTGGTAATTAGTATTTCCATCTCATTAAAGAACGATGTTGGAGTTTGGATCAGGATTGCATTATATTTGTAGATCACTTTAGGTAGTATTGACATTTTCACAATGTTAAGTCTTCCTATCCATGAGTATGATGTATTTTTCCATTTATGTAGGTCTCTTTTGGTTTCTTGCAGTAGAATTTTGTAGTTTTTTTTTTTTTTAAATAATCTTTTACCTCCCTGATTAGATTTATTCCTAAGTATTTTATCTTTTGGGGGGCTATTGTAAATGGTATTGTTTTCCTGATTTCCTTTTTGGAGTTCTCTTTGTAGCTGTAGAGGAATCTGACTGATTTTGTATGTTGATCTTGTACCCTGCCACTTTGCTGATTTTTTCTATTCCAGTAGCTTTCTTGTGGAGTCTCTGGGACTTTCTATGTATATGATCATATCATCTGCGAATAGGGATAGTTTTTCTTTTTCCTTGCCAATTTGTATTCTTTTATTTCCCTTTCATGCCTTATTGCTCTAGCTAGGACTTCAAGTACAATATTGAATAAGAGTGGTTATAAAGGGCATCTTTGTCTGGTTCCCGTTCTCAAGGCGAATGCTTTCAGTCTCTCTCCACTGATAATAATATTGGCTGTTGGTTTTGTATGTATATCCTTAATTATGTTGAAGAATTTCCCTTCTTCTGTTTTGCTGAGAGTTTTTAATCAAGAATGGGTGTTGCACTTTATCAGATGCCTTTTCTGCATCGACTGAGATGATCATGTGATTCTTGTTCTTTGCTTTATTTATGTGGTAGATTATGTTGATTGATTTTCTTATGTTGAACTATCCTTGCATACCTGGTATGAATCCCGCTTGGTCATGATGTATTATTTTTCTGATAATCCTGTTGTAGTCTACAGGCTAAAATTTCGTTGTGAATTTTTGCGTCTATATTCATGAGGGCTATTGGTCTATAGTTTTCTTTTTTAGTGGTGTCTTTGCCTGGTTTTGGTATCAGGTTTATGCTGGCTTCATAGAATGAATTCAGGAGTATTCCTTCCTTTTCTTTGTTCTGGAATAGTTTGAATAGTATTGGTGTCAACTCTTCTCTGAATGTTTGGCAGAATTCTCCAGTGAAGCCTTCTGGGCCAGGGCCTTTTTTCATTGAGAGTTTTTAATGACCTCTTCAATTTCTTCTTTTGTTATGAGTCTTTCCAAATTTTCTGCCTTAGTTTGTGTTTGTTTAGGTAGATAGTGTGTTTCTAGAAATTTGTCCATTTCCTCTAGGTTTTCAAATTTACTGGAGTGTAATTTTTCATAATATTCTGTTATGATCCTTTTTATTTCAGTTGGTTCTGTTGTAACGTCACCCCTCTCATTTCTTGTTTGGGTTATTTGCTGCTTCTGCTTTTCTTTTGTCAGTTTGGCCAGTGGTTTATTGATTTTCTTAATCTTTTCAAAGAACCAACTTCTAGTCTTGTTGATTCTTTCAATTGTTTTTCTGTTTTCTGATTCATTTCTGCTCTAGTCTTTATTATTTCCTTTCTTCTGGCAGCTGTGGACTTCCTTTGCTGTTCTTTTTCTATTTGTTCGAGTTGTAGGGCTAAGGTATTGATTTTGGCCCTTTCTTCTTTTTTTTCATGTGTGTATTTATTACTATAAATTGACTTCTGAGCACTGCTTTTGCTGTGTTGCAGAAGTTTTGGTATGTTTTCATTCTCGTTTGAGTCTAAGAATGTTTTAATTTTGTTTTTAATTTCTTCTTTTACCCAGTGGTTTTTAAGCAAGGTGTTGTTTCCATATGTTTGATTTTTTCCCCATGTTCTTCTTGTTATTGATTTCTAATTTTATAGCATTATGATCTGAGAAAATGCTTTGCATTATTTCAATATTTTTGATTTATTGAGGCTTGCTTTGTGTCCTAGAATATAGTCTATTCTGGATTATGATCTATGTGCATTGGAGAAGAATGTGTACTGTGCTGCTTTTGAGTGGAGTGTTCTGTATATGTCTATAAGGTCAAGTTGTTTGATTGTAATGTTTAGATCTTCTGTGTCTTTGTTGAGTTTCTTTGTAGTTGTTTTGTCCTTTCTTGAAAGTGGTGTGTTAAAGTCTCCTACTATTATTGTGGAATTGTCTATTTGTCTTTTCATTTTGTTAGAGTTTGTTTTATGTACTTTGGAGCTCTGTCATTGAGCACGTAAATATTCATGATCGTTACATTCTCTTGGTCAATATCATCATATAATGTCCTTCCTTGTCTCTTATGTTGGATTTTGCTTTAAAGTCTGTTTTATCATAAATTAATATTGCTACTCCTGCTCTTTTTTGGTTACTGTTTGCTTGATAAATTTTTTCCAGCTTTTGATTTTTAGCTTATTTTTATTTTTGTGTCTAAGGTATGTCTCTTGTAGGCTACGTATTGATGGGTCTTTTTTTTTTTTGGCAGTAATTTTTTTTATTGTACTTTAGGTAAAGGTTTACAGAGCAAACTAGTTTCTCATTAAACAGGTGACACACATATTGTTTTGTAACATTGGTTGCTAACCCCACAACATGTCAGCACTCTCTCCTTCTTGGACTTGGGTTCCCCATTACCAGCTTTCCTGTCCCCTCCTGCCTTCTCATTCTTGCCCCTGGCTAGTGTGCCCATTTAGTCTCATTTTGTTTTATGGGCCTGTCTGATCTTTGGCTGAAGGGTGAGCCTCAGGAGTGACTTCATTACTGAGCTATAAGGGTGTCCAGGGGCCATACTCTCTGGGTTTCTCAAGTCTTTGTCAGACCAGTAAGTTTGGTCTTTTTTTTTTTCTTATGAGTTAGAATTTTGTTTACATTTTTCTTCAGCTCTGTCGAAGACCCTTTATTGTGATCCCTGTCAGAGCAGTCGGTGGTGGTAGCCGGGCACCATCTAGTTGTGCTCGACTTAGTCTGGTGGAGGCTGTGGTACACGTGGTCTGTTAGTCCTTTGGACTAATCTTTCCCTTGTGTCTTTGGTTTTCTTCATTCTCCCTTGCTCCAGATGGGGTGAGATCAGTGGAATATCTTAGATGGCCACTCACAGGCTTTTAAGACTGATGGGTCATTTTTTTTTTAATCCATTCTGTTATTCTCTGTCTCTTGACTGGTGCATTTAACCCATTTACATTCAGTTTGATTATCAATAGGTAAGACTTCACTGCTGTCCTTTTGTTGTGCTTTATTTTGTGGTGTTGATGGTTTCTTTGTTCTGCTTACTTTTCTGTACTGAGTTCTTTTTGTTTATGGATTTTCTTTTCATTTCCTTCTTTGTTGTTGATTTTGTGTTTACTGAGTCTTTATGGTTTTCTTCTTTTTTATTTTGGTGAGTAGGTTTATTAATTTTCTTTGCAGTTACCCTGAGTTTTATGTTTATCTTCCTAAGTTTAAAACAGTCTGTTATCACCTTGACTTCCTCTTCATATGGAAGTTCTGTAGCGACACCATTTATTCTCCCTTTTTATTTTGAAGTTGTCATTGTGTACAGGTTGACATCTCTGGTTCCCTCTTTTCACTCTTGTAGCTTTATTTTATTTTTGAGAATTCTTTGTCTTGGTTGGTATCTAGTTGATGTTATGTGTCTTAATCTCAGGTTGTTGTCTGATGTTGTTGGTTCTCTGTCTGAAGGACTCCTTTTAGTATTTCTTGTAAGGCTGGTCTGGTTTTTACAAATTCCCTTTATTTTTGTTTATCTAGAAGTGTCTTAGTTTCACCATTGTATTTGAGAGACAATTTTGCTGGATATATAATTCTTGGTTGGCAATTTTTTTCCCGAGCTTTATAATTTGATAATTCTCATTGCCTTCTTGCCAATATGGTTTCTGCTGAGAAATCAGAGCTTAGTTTTATTGGTTCCCCTTTGTAGGTGATAATTCATTTTTCCCAAGCTGCTCTCAAAATTCTTTATCTTTGGTTTTAGAAAGTTGTATTATGATATGTCTTGATGAGTTTCTTTTGGGTTCTATCCTTTATGGGGTTCATTGAGCTTCTTGGATGGATAGCTTCTCGTCTTTCATGATACTAGGGAAGTTTTCTACCAGTAAATCTTCAAAAAAATTCTCTGTGCTTTTTTTTGACTCTCCTGTTCTGGAATCCCTATCATGCATAATTATTCCTCTTGATAGTGTCCCACATAACTCTTAGCCTTTCTTCATTTTTCTTCATTCTTTTTTCTGAATGTTTCCCAAACAAATTAGTATCAAGGGATTTGTCTTTTATTTCACTGATTCTGTCTTCCTCCATTGATTCAGTTCTACTCATGTGTTCTTCCATCGAGTTATCTAGTTCTGAGATTTTATTGTTAAAATCTTCTGGATTTACTAGTTGCTGTTTTTATATGGTTTCTAATTGTCTATTTATTTTGCCATTTTGTTCTTGTATTGTTTTTCTGAATTGTTGTAGAATTTTGTCTGTGTTTTTCTTGATCTGTTGGAGGATCCTATATGTAAGTCTTTTGAATTCCTTACCAGGTAGTTTCATTACCATTTCTTCCTTCTTAGGAAGATTTTCTTGCTTTTTATTTTTGTCACTTAGTTGAGCCATCTTTTCCTGCTTCTTTATGTGATTTGATATTGTCTGTTGTCTTTGAGGCATTAAGGTGTTATTATATTTATTTATTGTATGTTTGTTTGCTTAGTCCTGATTTCTTGTTTTGTTTTGATGTTTCCAGGTAGATGGGGTGGGTGTGCTACTCCAGTCACTAGTCTGGCAGCACTGGTGTGCTCATCACCTGTTTCTGGATGCATAGGGCAACAGCTGGGAGTGTGAGTGTGGATTTCTGTTCTCTGGTCATGTGGGACAGCTGAGGGTGGGCTGGGTGGGTGTTGGCTGCAGTGTGTCACCAATCCAGTGGTGCAGGAGCAGGCAGGTGTACTTGCCAAGTGGATGGTGGGGCAGGTGTGGTGGGTATGGTAGGCTAGTGAGGGGAGCAGTCACTGCTGCTTGCTGGGTCAGGGGGTAAATGACAGGCATGTGTGCTCGCAGGTGCTCAGTCACTATTGTTTGCTGGGTCTGGGGGTGGTGGGTTGTGGGCGAGTGTGCTTGCGGTCATGTGATCATCGCCGCTCGCCAGATCAGGTGGGGGGAGGGAGTGGTTGGTGGACAGGCATGCTTGTGGTCGTCATCCATCACTGGGTTGGGGATGGGGGTACATGGTCGCCGCAGCTTATCGGTTCTGGGGGGTGGGGAGTGTGAGGCAGTCGGGCATGCCCTCCCTGAGTTGGAGAAGGAGCTGTGGGAGGTGGACAAGTGAAGGTGCGGGAGTGCACTTACTACTGCTTTTTGGGTGGGTGGGTGGGTGGCAGACAGGGCTGGATTGGGGGAGCTTGTATTATGGTCTCTGGTCAGGTAGGGTGGCTGGGGTATGGGACCATCTGCCACTTCTGATCAGCAGGGTGGGGGGAGAGGGAGTGTGCCCCTTTGGCTAGCAGATGTGAGTCCCCGGGCATTTCCTGTCCAATGCAGCCAGGAGTCAGGACCTGTCCCTGACGAAGTACGAGGCAGGGTACCTGGGGCCTGGTCATGCGGGGGACCTCCCAACAATACTCTGTTGTTCCACCTCCTCGTGCATGTCACCCACCTGGGAGATCAGGGACCACCACTTGTGAGTATACCTGACTCTGGATCCTGGCTCCCTCCTTGCTCTGTGGATGGCAGGATTCCTGAAATTCTCACCCTCCTTTCTGTGTTTTCCTTCCTTAAATTCAGATCATGATCCACTCAGTTTGGTTCTTTCTGGTTATGTTTGTATAGTTTCTCTGTGTCTTACCGACATGCCGTGAAGTTGCCTTCCTGTGCTCCTTACCCAGGGTTGCTGCTGGCTTTTTCTCAAGATGTCCATGTTGAACCAGGGAAGCTGGCAGAGCCTGTCTGCCCCATTTTACTCCTGTTTCATTGCATTCGTTCAGTTTTTTCTTCCAGTTAGTGTTTGATTCAATTGTTTATCCTTCCTTTTTGGTGTTCAGGATTCTAGGATTGTTTTCTGCATCTGTTTCACTTGGTTTCTCTGGTCTTTGCTGTAGAGGGATGGCCTGGTCTTTGCTATAGAGGGATGGTCTGGTGTGTCTGACTAGTCTGCCATCTTGGCTCCTCCCTCCTCATAATTCACTCTTACAATGACTCATCTTAATGGTGCTGTAGAGACCCTGTGATGGTTAAGATTGTGTGTCTACTTGGCTGGGCCGTGATTCTCTCTGCTTTGGAAGTCATATAATGTTGTGATCACTTCCTTGTTGAGATTTGGTATGTGATCACACCCATGATGGGATCTGCTGTGAGTAGCCAGTCATTTGAAAGGGAGTTTCCTTGGGCGTGTGGCCTGCATTGAATATAAACGGACATTCTGGCAAGGCTTGGGGGCTTTTTGCTCATGCTGGATCCTGTAGCTGGCTTCTGTTCATCTGAACTCCAGTTCTTGGAACTTGAGCTAGCAGCTTACCCGTGATCTTGCCTGCTAATCTTGGGATTCATTGATCTTTGCAGCCTGTGAGCAAGAGCACTGCTGTCTGATCTGCCAGTCTTGGGTTTGCTGGCCCCTGAGGTTGTGTGAGTCAGGAGAAGCCTCTGTCCTGACCTATGGACTTGGAACGTTCCAGTCTCTACAACTGCGTGAGCCATTTCGTTGATATGAGTCTCTCTTTCTCTCTATATATTTATATGCGTTACCGATTTTGCTTCTGTAGCGAACCCAACCTAAGACAGACCCTTATGCCCAAGGAAAATAGATGGCGTTTTTCTTCATTTATATAGGATATCACATGACTGAGGACTGTTCCAGACATGTGCAAACATTAAAAACACCTTCATAGATAGCAGAATGCATACCAGTATTCTTGAGGGTGTCAGAGGACCTTTGAACTAATTCATTTGGCTTCCATGGTGTGACAGTTAAGGTTGTGTGTCAGCTTGGCTGGACCATGATTCTCAGTGATTTGGCAATTATGTAATGATGTAATTTGGCAGTTATGTAATGTGGCAGTTATGTAATAATGTAATTATCCTTCCTTTTGCGATTTGATGTAGTTATCCTCCATTTTGTGATCTAATGTGAGCATCCAGTCAGTTGAAAAGGGAGTTTCCTTGGGAGTGTGGCCTGAATCCAGTATATGTGGATGTTCTGGCAAAGCTCGTGTGTTCTGGATCCTGCATCCCACTCTTGTCATTCTCTGATCTCTGGTTTTTGGGATGTGAGCCAGAAACCTGCTACCTGACCAGCAGATCTTGGGATTTGTCAGCTCTTGCAACTCCATGAGCCCACACTCTGTGAGCCAGCAGCCTTCCACCTGACCTGCCGATTTTGGGTTCATCAGTCCCTGCAACCACATGAGTCAGAAGCCTCCAGCCTGACGCCTGAACCACGGATTTAGGACTTGCCAGCCTTCACAACTGTGTGAGCCATTTCCTTGAGATAAATCTCTCTCTACAAATATTTATATGTATACACTAAACTGGTTTTGTTCCTCTAGAGAACCCAGCCTAAGGTACATGGGCTTTATTTTTCTCATCTTTTTTTAAATGGAGAATTTTAAACCAACGAGTTGATAGAATAGCACATTAAGTCCCTTTGCATCATCAACACCCATCAACACATCGCTAGTTCCATTCCATCTACATTCCCACCTTCATTTCCTTCTTGTGGTATTATCCTGAAGCAAATCCCAGACATCATATGATTCATAGAGTTATCTTTAAGGAAGGACCTTAGGGGTGGTCAAAGGGAGGTGGGAATATACAGGGGATTAATGTGGTCAGAGAGATACCCATGGCCTATGGTCAAATGAAACCCAGGTGGCATGACTGAAGAATAATCCAACACTGTTGAGCCATTGGGCAGTCACGCAGGCAACGGTGCTTTGGAACTGATTGAGGATAATTGGGGAAACCAATAGGGAAATTGAACAAGTAACAAATTGAAGATTCAGGATACAAGATGGATTTGAACCTTGTCCTAGTTTCACACACATAAGTAGGGACTCCCCTACTTTAAAGGCATAGAAAATTGGTTTTGAGGAAATCTTAAGCTGTTTTGCTTAAGTGTCTTGTCTTGTATTTCTGTCATTCTGTTCTTCAGTACACGTCTATTGACAGGGTGACCAACCAACTTGGGTTGCTCAAGGCTGCAGGGTTTCCTGGGGCATAGGACTTTGAGTTTTCAATCCAGGACAGTCCTGCACAAATTGGGATGGTTGATCACCCCCTATATTGGTTACTGCGTTAGTTATCTATTGCTTTATAACGAATTTCCATAAATTTAGCAGCTTAAAACAACACACATTTATGATCTCACAGTTTCTGTGGGTCAGCAGTCTGGGTGCAGCTTAGATGAGTCCTCAGCTCAGGGTTTCACAAGGCTGCAATCAAGGTGCCATCAGGACTGAGTTCCTTTCTGAAGCCTCAGGGTCCTCTTCCAAGCTCAAATTCAGTTCCTTGTGATTTTAGGACTGAAGCCCACAGCTCTCTGCCATGTGGCCTCCTCCATAAGCCTCCAATTCACAGGATGGCCTTTTGCTTCTACAAAGCTAGCAGGAGGCTCTGTCACTCCAGTCAGCTAAGACAGAGTGACAGCCCATCACCTTTGCCATATTATATAGGTTAGAAGCAACTCAGAGTTTCTGCCCACACTCAAGGGGAGAGGATGACACAAAAGCACAGACAGCAGTAAGTGAGAATTATTGGGGATCACCCCAGGGACTTTTTACCACACCTACCTTCCAGACTTTGTCCAAAGTAGAAAACTATTCTGTTTAGCTTTTTGGGGCCGGAATACATACAACTTTTTGCTCAGCCACTCATTTCAGATTTATCTTTTAAAAAAACATTTACATGAATAATTTATTTTCTTATCCCAAGTAGAACTGCATATATCTTCACAGATATTTTAAATTTTTGTCTTTAGGCAGTTTATTTTTTCTCTTAACCAGTAGGAGGCTGAAAAACAGGTGGAAAAGCAGATGTGAATGCCCTGCATGCCTTGGTAGCCTAGTCCTGCACAGAATGTTCTAAGGCACAGGGGTTTGAACCAGTTCCTTCAGGTTGGAACCCCTGCTGAGAATTCGCATTTCCACCCCAGATGTAACTATTCAAAAGCTACCTTTTAACAAGATCCCCAGATGATTCTTATATCTAACTTCCTGGGAACGTGTTAGAAATACAAATTCTCACCAGGGGTTTGAACCGAACCAGTTCGAAGCTCTGCTAAGGCAGGCCTTCTTAACCTGGGTCCAGTTCAGGGGCCTGGGAACTTAGGTGTGGGAAAAAATGACATCTTTATTTTTATGTCTAACCCCTAACTGAAATCGAGCATTTCTTTTTCAATTATGAGTGTAGACAACAGATCACAAAAATATTAGCAGTACCTGTGACTTTTTCACCTATATAACTAGGATATTTTTATATCATATTATAATTGTTGTAGATAGTTTAGTGATAGTTTGGATATACCGGCTAGATCTTATATTATTTATTGTATTAATAAAGAAGCATCATATATTACTACCACAAAAATTTTAAAATACTTTGATAGGTGTATTTCAATATATTTCTTTTCTCCTCCTATGCATTTTTAAGCGTTGAATTTTATGCATTTAAAAACATGATTCTGCGAAGATGTCCGGACACTAGACTGTCAAAGGGGCCACCACCCCAAACGGTGAAGAAACCCTGCTCTGAAGAGTCGCAAGGTATCGGGACTAGAAATATCACTTCTTCATAGTTCATTCTTTTCAGAGCCTAATGGCAGCAGCACTGCTGTTGAGTGTGGTGTCAGGAATAAAATTCCAGGAGACTCCTGTGTGCCTTCCTCCTCCCGTTGTCCAGGAAGTGCTCAGCCACTTCTTCCAGGACCACACCCTGTAGTCCCTGCAGTCCCAGCTCTGCTCCAGCCCTTCTTATCTGGTCCTCTCCACTGTGCTTCCCTCAAGGAGAAGTTCCACTTTCGGAGATCGCCTCTGGAGCAAGTGCCAGCTGGTTGTTGGTCCTGTTTTACTTACTCCTATTATCTCTACTTCAGAGATTTTGGCTAGAACCTAGACTTAAAGGGAAAAAGTCATTTTAACAGACTTGAGAAGCTTAGCTCTGCTAACATCATTCAGGACCAGGAGCAGGAGAGGCTATTAACATCAGTTAGCATTAGCTGAACAAATGTTCATTTTGACTTAATTCATTTGTAACACTTTGCAGAAGTGTTTACAGAAAAGTACCTTTGTTCTCCCTCCTGGGGGTAATAAAGTGTGTCACCTGTGTTTATTTCCTGACTAATTGAAGTAAATCCCATAAATGCTAGCAATTAAGAATTTTTTTTTTAAAGGTGGTCTTTCTTAAATGTGTAATGTTTGCCCCTGGTGCCTTCAAAAGAACATATTTAATACAGTAGTCTCTTTGTTGCCCCCTTAGTTCAGGGACAGCCTTGTGAAAACCAGATGATTATACAAGAATAGCTTTTTGCCCCTGAAGGTGTTTTGGTGTGCTCTGCTTTTTGAGGGTTTCTCCCCACTTTAGGATCTCTTTAAGATTATTTTAAAATGTTTGAATTCCTCTCCTTTGCATACACTCTGGTACCCTTGTAGTCCTAATACCGAGAGATGGCAAAATATGTATTTATTCTGTTCTGGACCAAGGTTTCTCAGCCTTGGCACTGTTGTTCGGGGCCAGATCGTTGTTTGTGGGGGGGCCGTCCTGTGCACTGTAGGATGTTTAGCAGCATTCCTAGCCTCTACCCACTAGATACCAGTAGCACTCCCACCACCCCCAGTTGTGACAATTAAAAAATGTCTTCAGAAACTAAAGACTCAAAGAAGAAATTAGTCTGTAGGACCAATAGTCTCCGTGAACCACAGCCTCATCTGCCCTGAGACTAGAAGAACTAGATGGGGCCCGGCTACCACTACGGTAGGCCACAGTAGACAGATCCTGATAAAATGGGAGAAAAATGTGGAACAGAACCTCAGATTCTTAAAAAATCCAGACTTACCAGAACAGTTGGAGGACTCCCCAACACTGTTGCCCTTAGATACTCTTTAAATCTTGAATCGAAACTAGCCCCTGAGACCACCTTTTAGCTAAATAACAGGTTGGCTTCCAAAATAAAGAATATCACCACGAGTATGTACTGTGCTCCTTTAAAAAAATCATCTATGTGAGACCAAATGGTTAATAATTAGTTTAAAACAAAGATGAGAAGGTAAGGTGGCAGGGAAACTAGATTACTAGAAACAGGACAACCAGAATGGAAATAATGAGAATGTTCACGTGTTTTGAAGAATGTAACCAATGTCACTGAAAAATTTGTATAGAAATTGTCCATTGGGAATGTAAACTGCAGTATAAACCTTCACTGGAAACACGATAAAATACTGTTAAAAAAACACCTGTAGACGTTGCCAAATTCTCATAACCAAACCTCAAGATAGGTATTTTTAATCTCTATTTTAAAAAAACCAAACTAAGGCTCAGAGGTTCAATAACTTGCCCAAGGCCACATAGGTAAGTGACTTCTGGATACGTGTGGTTTGGCTTTTCATTGAGTTGTTTAAGAGCTTACTTTGCAAATAGACAAGATTCAATAAATGTTACAGAAAGCTTTTGTGCTGTATTAATACATGTTAAATATTCAACAGTACCCTTCATAATTATTTGGGTTGAAATTCCGTGTTTGTTGAGGAGAGAAACTAACACGAGCTGGAAAGGGGCATTTCTGGACGGTGTCTCAATGGTGAGGCTGTTGCTGTCATAGTTATTGCTGTGGAAATGCCAGAATTCTTGGTTAAAGGGATGGTTCCATGGGTGTGTGTCTGAGTAAGGGCCTTGGTCCATTTCTAAGGAGCTTCTGTGGTATGGTGAAGCAGAACATGGGGCAGTTGAGGGTCAAGGATGACCCATCAAACTTTGAAGCCAAGGAAGCAATCTGATTGGGGAGAGGCTGTGCGTCATTCAGGATCCCACAAGAAGTGGCATGCTTCAAGCATTTTACTGCAAACAGGAATGCTGAGGCATCCAGGGACTAGCAGCTGTGGGAAGCCATTACCATCTTGAGACCTGATGGGACAAGGGGAGGGGATGTTGTTGCCAGAGCTGGGGAAGATGGTTCCCCAAACAGGATCAGCAGTCGCAGAAGAACACAGCCGTTGCCAGAACTGTAGCCAGGAAGAGGGTGGTGGGCTGAGAGACAACTAATCTACCCCTGTCTCCTGCCCTCTGATTTGCTGCAGGTGCCTCTCATTGTCCTAATCCAACTGGGAGCCAGAAGGCAGGGGAGCCTGGGCAGAGTGGAGGAGGAAGGGCTGTATGGAAGAAAAGCCAGCATGGCTTCAAGCTGGAGTTGGGACTGCTGCCCTGCATCCTAGGGAGAATGGAGCACGGGTGGTGCCAAGCAGGGGCTGGGCGGACAGACCTCCAGGAGGGAGAAGAGAGGGCTGGGGGCAGGAGCCACTGGTTCCTCTGAGGTTCTTCAGGGAGGCCTTGGAGAATATGACTTTGTCGGTTTACTTTTGGATATGGAGTGTGTGTGTGTCTGCATGTTGATGCGAGTGGGGCATTTCCACGGGTTGGAGTATTTCTCCTTGTTCAGGGCACTGGGAAAAACACAGCAATGCAGTGCTTCTTTTGGGGATTCTGCCAGGAGTAGCTGCTCATGGTGGGAAAGGTTGCCTTAGGATTGAGGATTAGTTCGGGGGAGTGGAAAGTGTACAGTAATGCTTAGGGGTAGAGCCTAGCATTAATTTTGCTTTCTTCCTTCCCTGAAGGACAGATTCCTGTACGAATTCCTCCTTACCCAAAAAATAGCTGTATGTTTATATGTGTGCATTCAGGATTTCTTTGTACACTGCTCAGACCTACTAAGGCTCTATTGAGCAAACCAACGCCCTAAAAAAACCCCAACAATGTAGAATCCTCCTTATATACTGTAAAGTAAAAGCAAATGCAAAGAAATAGCTTTGCTCTCTTTTTCATTCTTCATGGGTTAACATCTTCTGGAAAACTTGTTGCCATGGTAATGGGATATTATCTATCTCTGTAGTGTACCACATAAAAATAGCCCTTTGTGTTTGAGGATGATGTTAGTGACAGGCGGTTGGGTGAATGTATAGCAGGTTGCTTTGTCAGGAGCACTTTCCCAGCATTCCATTGTTTAAAGTCGAGAAACCAAAATGAGGATTAATTTCTTTTTCCTCTCTCAAAATGTAATTTTATCTGGAAAAGGCAAATAGTGGTGCTCTGTTTAATTATGAATTACACAGCTTCCTTTGTTGGTCAGCTCAGTATGGTGATTGAAGCCCGCTCTCACAGAAATAAGGAAATGACTTCTCCACTCTTTCTGTTGGAGCTACAGAGGTGCAATACAAGGTTGGGGTAGGGGGTGGGGGGCAAGTAAGGATAGTTTTCTCCTTCTTGAACAACTGGTCCTGCCTAAGTGCCTTGAATTTATAAACCAAGAAATAGCAAGTGGGCAGGTGGAATATATGAGCTCTGACTGTTATCAAATAATAACCTCGGGTAGGTAGGTTCTTAAATAGAACAGTTTTCCTGGTAAAGGTCAGTTTCCCTACTGGTTTAGCATTGGCCTCACACGTGTAGCCAGAGATGGAATCTGACCTTAATCTTAATTTTTTCTTTGAAAAATCCTTTGTGAGATTTCTTGGAGCAGTAACTGTCAAGGATTAGTTCAGGTAAATAACAGCTTCTTGGTGCTGAAATAAAATTTACTCTGGTTTTGAGAATTTTAGAGACCGTCTTAAGAAATTACCCAGGATTTTAGGCCTAAAAGTTATAACTCGAATTCCGGTCTGCATTGTTCTGCTGCTGAAATGAACTCATTGCCCTTGTCTTTTCTCTTGGCGTCGGTATGCCTATCTGCTAATAATATCAGAAATAGCTGTTGACTGGATTGCTGGGTACCCAATACTACTCTCAGAACTTTTTGTCTATTAACTCATTTAATTCTCAGGAGTTTTTGTCACTGTTTTCCAGATAAGGAATAAACGTGCCTTTTGGTTTCTGAGGACTACGTATTGCTGTGTGTCCGATGTCTGACTTGGTTGCTCCTTCTTGCTTATCAGTGTGATCAAGCGTTTCTGATACTGAAAGCATTCTTTCATAGCAGGGGTTGGCAAAATGTGGCCCGTGGGCCAAATTTCTCCTGCCGCCTGTTTTTTTTTTTTTTGTGTAGCCTATGAGCTAAGAATGGTTGAAAAAAATAGAGTATTTCGTGACACCTAAAAATTGTATGAAATTCAAATCTGTTTCCATAAACAAAGTGTTACTGGAACAGAGCCACGCTCATTCGTTTACGTATTGTCCTTGGCTGCCTTTGCGCTGCAACGGCAGAGTTGAGTAGTTGTGACAGAGACTGTACGGCCTGCAAAACCTAAAGGATTTACTGTCTGACCCTGGCAAAAAAGTTTCCTGCTCTATATTATTCTACATCTAGAATGGGAGATTGTACTGATAATAAAATCAGATTGGATTTATGTGCACGTTCATATTTATTTGAATTCTCTTTTGGTATGCATTGTATTTTCCTCACTTCCACTGACTGTTTCTATTTTTAGAAGCTTAGTTGGCGCTACTATGGCATAACTCAAATATACTCGATTTCAGCTCTCTTTCTATACCCATATTGGTTTTTAACATAACAGATATTTATAACCCTTCCCAAACGAGGGAGAGTAATGAATTTTATCCTTTTGCTAGTTAATGTATTTTCTTTTCTAGGTCAGGCATTATAATACCCCCAGCTCTATTTATTTCTAACTCTATTGCTTTCTACTTTTGGGCTTTCAGCCAACACATAAGCAGTTGACAGTTTAATAATCCTAACTAAGCCACCTGGACTGATTGTGCTATTTTAATTTCATAAATCCTGTATATGATCAAGATTATATCTTCCACATCGTCAGGTTGAATTTAACATATTCAACATAACCAAGTTTGAAATATTCATGCAATTTTTTTTTAATTTTAATTTTTTTATTGTACTTCAGGTGAAGGCTTACAGAACAAATAGTTTCTCATGAAACAGTAGTACACATTGTTTTATGACATTGGTTAACAACCCCACAACATGTCAACCCTCTCCCTTCTAGACCTTTTTTTATTGGTGAAACTATTCATAGCCAAAGAGACACCATTTCAAAAATTTCTACATGCACAGTTCAGTGACATCGACTACGCTTTTCCAATTGTGCTGCTATTCTCACTTTAGATGAAGACTTACAGAGCAAAATAGTTTCTCATTTAACAGTTAGTACACGTTACCCTATGACAATGGTTAACAACCTCACAACACATCAACACTATCCTTACTCAACCTTGGGTTCCCTATCACCAGCTTTTGTGTCCCTTCTGCCTTCTAGCCCTTGTCCCTGGACTGCTGTGCCTCATTAGTCCCGTTTGGTTTTATGGGGCTGTCCACTCCCCGGCTGAACGGTGAACCTCGGAAATGACTTTACCACTGAGCTAAAAGGGTGTCTGGGGGCCATAGTCTCGGGGTTTCTCCAGTCTCCTTTAGGCCGGTAAATCTGGTCTTTTTTTGTGTGAGTTAGAATTTTGTTCTACATCCTTCTCCAGCTCTGTCCAGAACCCTGTGTTGTGATCCTGGTCAGAGCAGTCAGTGGTGGTAGCCGGGCACCATCTAGCTGTACTGGACTCAGTCTGGTGGAGGCCTTGGTAGCTGTGGCCCATTAGTCCTTCGGACTAATCTTTCCCTTGTATCCTGTTCTCTTCATTCTCCCTTGCTCCTGAAGGGATGAGACCAGTGGAGTATCTTAGATGGCTGCTCACAGGCTTTTAAGACCCCAGACACTACTCACCAAGGTAGAATGTAGAACATTGCCTTTATAAACTGTGTTATGCCAATTGAGCTAGATGTTCCCCGAGACCATGGTCCCCACGGCCCTCCACCCAGCAATTCGGTCCCTCAGGGAGTTTGGATGTGTCTGTGGAGCTTCCATGACCTTTCCTTGTACAAGTTGTGCTGGTTTCATGCAATTTTTTAAAATGCTTTCTTCTCCCTTTTCTCTTTCCTCCTACTTTTTAAAAATAACCACTTTATTGAGATATAATTCACACACCAGACAACTCGCCCATTTAAAGTGTACAAGTCAATGGCTTTTAGTATATACAGAGTTGTGCAAACATCAAGCGCCACAATTAATTTGAGAACGTTTTTGTAACCTCCAAAAAAAAAAACCCCATACCAGTTAGTAGCCACTCCTCATTTACCCCAGTCTCCCCACCCCCTGCCCTGTTGTTGTTGTTAGGTGCTGTGGAGTCAGTTCTGACTCATAGCAACCCTGTGTACAGCAGAACAAAACACTGCCTGGTACAGTGCCATTCTCATCATCGCTGCTGTGTTTGAGCCAATTTATTGCGGCCACTGTGTTAATCCACCTTGTTGGGGGTCTTCCTCTTTTTCAATCACCCTTTGTTTTCTGTCTCCTTAGATCCGCCTATTCTGGCATTTCATATACATGGAATATGCACTATGTGGGTTTTTGTGGCTGGCTTCTTTCACTAGCATGTTTTCAAGGGTCATCCATGTTATGACAGGTATCAGTACTTCATTTTTATTATGTCCCAATTATATTCCATTGTATGGATATACCACATGGTATTAATCCATTCATCAGTTGATGGACATTTGGGTGGTTTTCACTTTTTTTTTTTTAATTTTACCGTGCTTTAGGTGAAAGTTTACAGCACAAATTTGTTCCTCATTCAAAAATTTATACACAAATTGTTTTTGTGGCATTGGTTGCAATCCCTGCATTGTGTCAGCACTCTCCCCCTTTCCCTGTCTACCCTGGGTTGTCCGTGTCCATTTGTCCAGTTTTCCAGTCCCTTACTGCCTTCTTGTCTTTGCTTTTGGGCAGGTGTTGTCCATTTGGTCTTGTATACTTGATTGACTTAAGAAGCATGTTCCTCACGTGTGTTGTTGTTTGTTTAATAGGCCTGTCTAATCTTTGGCTTAAAGGTGGACTTCGAGAGCGGCTTCAGTTCTGAGTTAACAGAGTGTCCGAGGGCCACAGTCTCGGGGGCTCCTCCAGTCTCTGTTAGACCAATAAGTCTGGTCATTTTTTTTTTTCTGAATTTGAATTTTGTTCTACATTTTTCTTTCGCTCTGTCTGGGACAGTCTATTGTGATCCCTGTCAGAGTGATCAGCGGTAGTAGCTTGGCACCATGTAGTTCTTCTGGGCTCAGGCTGGTGGAGGCTTTGGTTCATGTGGCCCATTAGTCCTTTGGACTAATATTTTCCTTGTGTCTTTGGTTTTCTTTATTCTCCTTTGTTCCAGATGGGATGGGACCAATACGTGTATCTTAGATGGCCACTTACAAGCTTTTAAGATCCCAGAAGCTACTCACTGAAGTAGGATATAGAACATTTTCTTTACGAACTATGTTATGCCAATTGACCTAAATGTTCCCCGAGACCACAGTCCCCAGCCCTCAGGCCCAGTAACTTGGTCCCTCAAGGTGTTTGGGTATGTCTAGGAAACTTCTATGACTTTGCCTTGGTCAAGTTGTGCTGACTTCCCCTATAATATTGTGTGTTGTCTTTCTCTTCACCAAAGTTACCACTTGTCTACTATCAAGTTAGTGATTTCCTCTCCCCACCCCTCCCCTCCCTCGTAACCATCAAAGATTGTTTTTTTCTGTATGTAAACTTTTCTTGGGTTTTTATAATAGTGGTTTCATATATTATTTGTCCTTTTGTGATTGACTTATTTCACTCAGCATAATTCATCCATGTTGTGAGATGTTTCGCAGATTCATCATTGTTCTTTATTGTTGCGTAGTATTCCATTGTGTATATGTACCATAATTTATTTATCCATTCATCCATTGATGGACACTTAGGTTGTTTCCATTTTTTTGCTATTGTGAATAATGCCGCAATGAACGTGGGTATGCATATGTCTATTCATGTGACGGCTCTTAGTGGGATTGCTGGATCGTATGGTATTTTTATTTCTGTTTTTTGTGCTCATTGAAAATATAGTTTCATGGCTCAGTGTATTAGATAATAATAAAATCAAGTTGGTATAAAATTTTTTAAGGAGGCACCGTATCATTTTCCATAGTGGTTGTACCATTTTACACTCCCACCAGCAGTGCATAAGAGTTCCAGTTTCCTTGCAACCTCTCCAACATTTGTTATTTTTTTTTTGATTAGTGCCAGTAATGTTGAGGTGAGATGGTATCTGAATGTAGTTTTGATTTACATTCTCTAATGGCTAGTGATTGTGAGCATTTCCTTTTGTGTCTGTTAGTCACTTGAATGTTGTCTTTGGTGAAGCGTCTATTCATATCCTTTGCCCATTTTTCGGTTGGATTATTTGTCTTTTTGTTGTTGAGACTTTGAAGTATTCTATAGAATTTGGAGATTAGATCCTTGTCGAGTATGTCATAGCCAAAAATTTTTTCCCAGTCTGTAAATTCTCTTTTTACTCTTTTGGGTGAAGTCTTTTGATGTGCATGAGTGTTTAATTTTTAGGAGCTCCCAGTTTGTTTTCACTTTTTGGCTATTATGAATAACGCTGATATGAACATTCATGTATAAGTTTTTGTATGGACATGATTTTATTTCTCTTGAGCATATACCTAGGAATGGTATTGTTGGGTCATATGGTAACTCTTTCTGAGGAACTGCTAGACTGTTTTCCAAAGTTGCTGTACTATTTTACATCCCTACCAGCAATGCATAAGAGTTCCAATTTCTCCTCATCCTTGCCAACACTTGTTATTGCCTGTCTTTTCTATTGTAGCCGTCCTGTTGTTGTTAAGATGCCATCAAGTCATTTCCAACTCATAGGGACCCTGTGTACAACAGAACAAAACACTGCCCGGTCCTGTGCCACCCTCACAATTGTTGCTATGCTTGAGCCCATTGTTGCAGCCACTGTGTCAATCCATCGCATCAAGGGTCTTCCTCTTTTTCACTGACCTTACTCTACCAAGCATGATGTCCTTCTCCAGGGACTGGTCCCTGCTGATAATGTGTCCAAAGTACCTGAGGGTATGAACTGGTATCTCATTGTGGTTTGAAGTTGCACTCCCGTAATTACTAATGATTTTGAGCATCTTTTCATGTGCTTATTGGCCATTTGTATATCTTCTTTAGAAAAATGTCTATTCAGGTATTTTGCCTATTTTTTAATTAAGTTATTTGTCTTTGTATAAAATATTGAATTTTAAGAATTATTTCTCTATTCTAGATACAAGTCCCTTATCAGATAAATGATTTACAAATATTTTTTCCCATTATTTGGGTTGTCTTTTGTCTTTCTTAATGGTATTCTTTGAAGCACAAAAATTTTTAATTTTGATTAGGCCTAATTTATCTATTTTTTCTTTTGTTGCTTATGGTTTTTTTTTGTCATATTTAAGAAACTATTGCCTAATATATAGTCACAAGGATTTACTTCTGTTTTCTTCTGAGAGTTTTATAGTTTTAGCTCTTATATTTAGGTTTATGATCCACTTTGAGTTAATTTTTCTATTGCTGTGAGGTAGAGGGATATCCAGTTGTCCGGCACCATTCGTTATAAAGACTATATTCTTTCTCCCATTGAATTGTTTTTGGAACCCTTGTCTAAAATCAATTGACATAAATGTAAAGGCTTATTTCTGGACTGTCAATTCTATTCTACTTATCTATATTTCTATCCTTATGCCAGTACCACACTGTCTTGATTTATTTCATCTAATCTTAAGGTTCGTATTTTTTCACCTCCACAATTAAAATTAGGATGTTTCACAATTGATGGTGTTTTAAAATTGCATTGAAGCCTACAGCCTGGGTGTTACTGGCTTGGGAGACAATACTGGAGACTAGAGTGGAACCCTGTTAACTCCTAGGAACTAAATGGTTAGAAGGTGGGGTTGGTGAGAGATGCGGTAAATTGGATGCTTCCCCAGGTTTAGCAGCAATCCCAAAGTGAGAGTCAAGAACAGGCTAGCTTTACATAATTTCAAAGCCCAGTACTAATAGTTACAGTTTCTTTTTATGGATTATTTTAAGAAATGCCACATCATGAACAGAACTTCAAATTCTCATGGAGTCCAGATTTTCTGGAGCCATGGAGGCTGGATGAACCCCTGAAACTGTTGCCCAGAGATAATCTTTAAACCTTAAACCAAAAGTATTCCCTGAAGTCTTCTTAAAACCAAACAATAGCTTAGCTTAACTAGTAAAAAATGTCTGTCTTGAGCATTATGCTTTTTTAAGATCTATCTGTATGGGATCAAAGTGACAACAGCAACTCGAAAGAAAGATAAGATAGGAACCTCAGGGGGCAGTGAGTTTATGTTAATGAGAGAGGAACAACTCAGAAAAGGAGGGTGAAAATGGTTGCACAACTTGAAGAACATAAGCAATGTCACTGAATTGTACATGTAGAAATTATTGAATTTGTATATATTCTGCTGTGTATATTCTCAATAAGAACAACAAAAATAAATTAGGTTTAAAAAAAGAAATGCTGTATCAGCAAATGCTGTTGATGGCACAGAGGACAACACTGTGGAAAAATGTTAACATTGACCGCTCTGAGTCAAAAAGATCGACAAAAGTCCAATTCTTAATGTGAAGAACTTTTAGGCAAACCTAAATTAATCTTTCTTTATTTTTTATGTATATATGTGTGCTAAATGAAAAATTCATCTAAACCTAAACAGCTCCTTTAATAAGTTTAAAATAAATAGTAAGTGGTAAAGCAGTGTTTTATTTGTGCTACCTACAATAATAGTGTCTTAGATTCGAAATACTGTTATCCTCCTGCTTGGAGCTCTGTGTACACCTCAGAGGGAGCTGGGTCGTTTCCCAGAGTCTGTCTAATGAATTGACTTTCTCTTGGTTTCCACTTCCTACAGTCATTACATGTCCGTCTGTTGTCCAGCCACCATAATTTTGTTGACCTGTCTTGTCTGCTGTTGTTGCCTTTTCCTTTCTCTTGTGCTTGTCGGTTTAAGTCTTCTTTTATTTAAAGAAAAAAAAATCCCTGTATTTGAATGGGAGTGGAGATTAACAAAGGAGCCTGAGTGGTACTAACCTATTCAAATTAAGGAAATTTAATATTGATAGAATATTCTGATCTGTAGTCTGTATTCCAATTTTGTCAATTGTCCCCAAAATGTCCTTTGTAGGAATCTTTTTTTTTTTTCTTCCTGATACAGGATCCGGCCCAGGATCACGTATTGATTTAGTCGTCCTGGCTTCTGTGATCTGTAACAGTTACTGTAAGCCTTTCTTTGTCTTGCATAACATTGACATCTTGGACAATGACATGTCATGACCCTGTTTTGTAGAATGTGCCTTAGTTTGGGCTTGGTTGATGTCTCCTCATGTTTTGATTCAAATTAATGCATTTTTGTCTGGAATACTGCCTAAGTGACGTGTTTTTTTGCAGATAATGCGTCTGTTGGCACGTGGTGTCTGATTGCCTCTTATTGGTGATTTTAATTTTGATCATTGGTTAAATAGTGTTATCTGGTTGAGTCTGATGTGTTTTTAGGTATGGCATATCAGAGTGATCAATACCTTGAAGACTCTTAGTCACAACAGTGTTGAAATTGAAAAATTATGATTGAAAACGCTTTCAAAACCATATGAATTGACATATACCTAACATGAAAATCCAACTGTTTTTAACCTTTCTTTCTTGAGTCATTTTCTACCATTGAAATATTAATGCATGATTTAGCCACTCATGACTATTTTATTTCCTCATGCAAGTATTTTATATGCCATTACAGTATTTTAGAATAAGCACTAGCTTCCTGGATTATCTGGGATAAGGTCACTCAACTTTTGTTCCCAGGACTATGATAAAAATATTATTTGCCATACAATACAGGGCAATTTCTGGCTTTCGGCTTGAATTACTATACAGTAAGTCCAAATCCTGCTAAGTGAAGTACTTTTCTTCTGAAAGTTAACAGAAATGTTTCAGAATCATTAGCTTGATAATTTTTTTTTAACATGCATGCTTTTATTAACTGCATTTTTACGCCCAGTTTGTAAATAAACTGAAATGGCAAGATAAAATGATTTTCCTCAAATCACAGAGGAAATTATTGTAACCTTTTAGTTTGATAATCTTTACCTCTAAGGGTGGGGTGTTTTGGAGGCGATAAAGGCAAAGAAGGAGTCCTGGGTGGCACAAACAGTTAAGTGCTCGACTATTAGCCATAAGATTGGTGGCTCTAACCCTTCCAGTGGCACCTGGGAAGACAGGCCTGGTGATCTGCTTCTGAAAGGTCACAGCCTTAAAAACCCTATGGGAGCAGTTCTACTCAGCACACACGGGGTTGCCATGAGTCAGAATCGACTCATAGCAACTAACAACAGCAAAGGCAGAGACCACCACCCATCTGTCAATTTGTTGTACTGTGGTGGCTTGCATGTTGCTATGATGTTGGAAGCTACGCCACTGGTATTTCAAATATCAGCAGGGTTATCCTGGACAGGTTGCAGCAGAGCTTCCAGACTACGACAGACTAGGAAGAAAGGCCTGGTGATCTACTTTTGAAAATCAGCCAGTGTAAACCCTGTGGATCACCAGATAATATTGTCTAATATAGTGCTGGAAGATGAGCCCCCTAGGTTGGAAGGCACAAAATACACAGTGGCTGCAAAAGTGTCCTCAAGCATACCAGTGATTGTGAAGATGGCACAGGACTGGGCAATGTTTTGTTTGTTGTACAACAGCAGCAACAAGAGGCAAAGAGAGGGGAAATTAACTCCTCTGGGGTGGCAGGCTAGGGTTCAGTTGCCTGATAGGGTTGTCATCTTGGCTGCCTGCCAATTCAGTATAGTCGCTCAGTTCATCCACACTTTTGTATGTGGCTCGATAGGTATAAATTGGAATAAATCCTAGTTGTGTTAGAGGAAGGGCTTTGAACCCGTTTGTTTGCATTTCCACCCGGATAGACTGATTCATAACCTACAGTTTAACAAGATCCCCAGGTGATTCTTATATATAACTATGAGAATTTGTTAGAAATGCAAATTCTCAGCAGGGGTTCCAAACCCTAGGTGGAGTCCCAGGTTCATAAAGGCACTTTCCTCCTGCTGTCTTTGTGTATCCCTCTTCCTTGATCTGTAAGGACCTCTGAGTGCTTCTTAAAGGGCAGTGATAACAAAACTAACTGTTACTCTCTAAAGGGTGCTTTGGGACAAAACTATACAACACTTTGCAGAGTAGAAAGGGCTCCTTATTCTTAGTAACATTCCTCAGTGTTCTTCAGGGGCCCACCCACTCCCAATCATTTTGCAGAGGGTGTTAGGAATATTTATTAGAACTAATTTTAACAGCACCATAGGAAATAGATAGCATGGCCATGTGTCGCAGTTTGCCTGGAGCTGAAGCAACAGCTGTAGGTTTAAAAACACTCAAATAATAAAGTTGCCCGGATGACCTACCTAGTTCTTTGCTATATGGTGTGGGTGTCTCTTTCATTTCCTTGTCAAATTTAACAGGGTCTTGAGGCTGCTAGCAGATTCCTTGGTTCAGGTAGGCTGTCAATGGAAGAGAACTCCAGGACCTGCCTGTGAGTGTTATGCTCTTGAGGGATAAGTTTATTGATAAATTGCATAACCTGTCATCAGGTATCTGCCGAACAGTTTACAGGATTTCCCTAGCATTCACACAGCTGGGGAGGATTCCTGAGGGCAAGAGGTCGTTTACCTGAAGATTCAGTAGTTAATTTAAGGGTCCTATTCCAGGCTTCCTGCTCTTGGGAGACCTTAACTTGAGTGAGGTAGCCCCTTACCACCAGTACCCATAGGGCCTTATTGATGCCTTTTTTGATGAGTTGGCCAGAAATTGGGTAATCCAGTTCTTGCCGAAATGAACTTCTGCCTGAGGATTAAGGATGGCTGATTCTGAGGTTCTGAGCCAGCTGGAAGGCCCTTGTTCACTTTCCATTCTTGTCTGAAGAATGCTCAGGCCACCTTACTGTCATCTCTGGTGGTATCAGAAAACTCGTTCAAAAGGTGGTGCCTGTCTGTTTTGGGTATGTATTACTGCCTAAAAGCCCACCCCGGAACTTAGTGGCTTACGATAACCACTCTCACAATTTTTGTCGGTCAGGAATTTGGGAAGGTCTCACCTGGGTAGTTTGTCTTTGCTCAGTGGCCTTGGTTGGGTGACTGGAGCTGGAGGTTCCACCTCCAAGTTGGCTTATACGCTCATCGGAATGGCTCCTTTGTGTCCTTGGCCTCTCCCTTTCTTCATGTGGTATCTCTCCTCCATGCTTTTTCCACTTGGTGTCAGCTTCTTGCATCTTGGCGGTCTGTGGGTACTTGGGTTTCTTTCAGGGCAGTGGTAAAATGAAAGCTGATACGTATTTTCAAGTCACTCACATATTGGTAAAAACATTTATTATGTCTCACGTACTTTGGACACGTTTTCAGGAGGGATCAGTCCCTGGAGAAGGACATCATGCTTGGTAAAGTAGAGGGTGAGTGAAAAAGAGGAAGACCCTCACGGAGATGGATTGATACAGTGGTTGCAACAGTGGGCTCAAACATAGCAACCGCTGTGAGGATGGTGCAGGACCGGGCAGTGTTTTTGTTTTGTTGTACATAGGGCCGCTGTGAATCGGAACTGACTCAACAGCATCTAACAACAACATTGGGATTGTGATATTTATCCTTTTATTTTGATGTGATTATAACCCAGTCAGGGTAGAAAACTGAGGGAAAGAAGGAACTCTTCATTTCCTTTGCTCTTTGTGTGGATAAATGGGTTGTCCAAATAGCAGAGGTTCAACTTTTGGCTTGTTTGGGTTACGGAGAACCATCCTTCAGAAATGATTTCATAATGCTGTCCTGGCCATCTGGTGTGAGCACAGGAAGACCTTTTACTCAGTCGGAGTAAGCTGACAATAATAACAAGTTGAAACATCTTGATAATAAATATATTTGCACAGGTTTTCTAGTCCCAGGTTATTGAAACTCTCTCAGCCTTGGCTGGTTTCCATGTGCTCTCTGTGCCCTTGTGGGTTTTTTTTTACTTCCTTGAGCCACTCCTGCTGACTTCAAAAGGATGCTCTTAGCATTAAAAGCGGGAGTGGCACTGCTGGAGTGCGGTCTTGGTGAGGGTAAGGCTGGGATTCTACTACAGTCATCCTCCTAAGTTCCTGGCGGCAGAGGGGCTTGCTATACTAACCTCATTTTACAGGTTAGGAAGAAGAGGTACTATATAAAAAGATAAAGTGACTTAATGTCAGCATCTGATTCTCTGTCCTCTTCACCCTAGTAACAGTTGATAACACAGAACAGATGTGCTTTGGACAAAAGGAAAATAGCAGAATTGGATCTTTCTATGATCTTATTATTTGTAACACCGGATCTTTAAAATAGGGAAAGTGAGGTTGATTATAACTAGAAATTGTGGGCATTTTATAACACGTGAAGCAAAATTTTGAGGAAAGGTGAGAAATCACGTGGCTCCCAGCTTCTAACACCTCATCTTCTGTGGCTTAAATTAATAAATGGTCAGTTTTTAATGCAGTAGAGAAAATTTCTGAAAAGCTTTGTCTGACTTCAGAGTGCTGTTTACATTACAGACACAATGCTGAATTTACCAAGCATTGTAAACACATCCTGTGTCAGGGTTTTCAGTGCCCATAAGCAATTCTCCAGAATTATTTGGAATACTCAGATTACAGATCCCACCCCCTCCCCGCACCATAGACCATATTACCACGCACTGCAAGACTCTTCATAGGATGTCAAATATGGGGGAGAATTTAAACGAATTCTCTTAAATTCTTCACGGGATAAGATAATCCAATGGGAACTGAATGTTTTCAATTAGGACATTTCCATGGATACCATTAAGAGTGCCAAAATTCATAGCCACAGGAGATTTTTACTTGCTTCAGTATTGATTAAGAAATCTGTGAACAATCTTAAACAGAGGAGGAGGTAGGCGGACGGTAACTTCTGGGGATAGTATAACATTTGCTTTCTCTCCCATGGTTAAGGGCTAGTCTGGAAAAAATTCCAGGCAGCCAGCCAGCCAGCCAAGTCTAACAACAGGATTTATGTCAAGAGAATGTCCAGAATAAAAGTGAGCATGGCTTACTTCCTTTGTCCCAGGTGTAGGTGCTATTTGTTTCTTTATTAACATGAGCTTGCTTAATGTGCTGATTATCAGGCATTAGCAGCATTAAAAAAAAAAAAAAAAAAAAAAAGACAACCTCTTGTATCCATGTTGTTTATGAGGAGAACCTCCTAAATAGTGTCTGGCAGACACTGAAAAATTTGTGTCCCTCTGGGAAGAGTCACATCTTAGGTTATTAATAATTTTTTAACACAAGGTTTCTTTTCCTGGGTTCTCCGATCCCAGTGGTAGCCCTACCCGTGCCTTTGTCATCTGTCAGTCACAGCTGTTGTTGATTATCTCAAAATATCGTTTATGCTAATGACTACTTTGAAATTTTGGTAGTTATTAGAGTTATTTCTTCTTGTTGTTACTTAATGCCATAATAAAAAACCATACATGTTACTTTATCACAAATTTGTTTTTTATGGTATTTTAAGAACTGTTGCAATATACTTGGCTCCCTTGTGATCCTGTTTATTTTTTGCATTTAAAAACATTGTTGCTAAAAGGGATCCATAAGTCCTCACCAGACTGCCAGAAGGGGTCCATGGCCCCCAAAATTAGGAACTCCAGTCTTAATGAAGTGCAGATTATAAGAGATACTTGAATTTTCTGACTATGGTTTCGGAAAGCAGTTTCCAACTTAAGCGCCTTTCGCAGAAAATCTTTAAGCGAAAATGAAAGTTTAAAAGGGGATTCTTTTCTTTTGGCTGATACGTGGGCCCCACAAAGTACTTGGCAGTCACCTTTGACTTTCATTTGACAATTTGTCTTCAGGTGATAAGGTATTACCATGGGCAGAAATTTCAGAAGAAAAGGCATTTGGGCCTATGATGGATTATATTCAGTCGAAAGCTGTTCAGTTCCTGGGAGGGAGAAAGGTTCCAAGTCAATTCCTTGTGGACGGTGTCTCTTGCCTCTTCCTTTCCCGTGCCACATGACTCAATGGAGCAGATGTAGGAGCTTGGATGCCCCATGGGAGTCGGGCCCGACTCTCATGGAGCTATTCCCTGGCTTCCCCTGGTGACAAACCATCTGAGATTTAGTCATGAAACCTTGTCAGCCAGGGCTGTGAGGAGGAGTGCAGAAAACCCAGGCAAAATGACTGCGGGGAGGTTTAAATAAAATGTCATGCCTTGCATTATTATTTTGCAAGAGGTGGCTGAATGAATTTGCTGTGATGTGAGCATCGTTTGAGTCTGTTACTTGGCTCTGGACACCCACTTTATCTTTGAGGCAGTTTTGGTTGCCTTTTCAAGTTCTCTCGCAGAATGCTGAAGGAGCACAGATAAGGAGTAGGTAGGTGGGGCTTTGTTCTGTGACCCAGTGCTATCTTGCAAACAAAATTATATATTTTTGTGACACTGCAAATCCATTTTCATTCCACATCAAGTTTGTGAATCTAGGCCCTCCACCTTCTTTTGCTCCCAATTTACATTTTCTTCTTCTCCCCGTAGGGAAGCAGTTGTTCAAAGTGTGATCCAGCACTGTACCTGATAGCGTGGATTATCCCTACCTGTAGGCTCACAGTGATCTGGAAAAAGGGATAACAACAACAATAACAGAAAACAAACCAATTTTATTTCTTGTAACTTTTTAAAATAGTAGCTTTATGGAGATATAAGTCCCCCATTTAAAGTATACAATTCACTGGTTTTCAGTGTATTCACAGAGTTGTGCAACCATCAGCACAATCAATTTTAGAACGTTTTTACTACCCCTCAGAGAAACCCTATACCCATTAGAGGTTGTTCTCCATTCCCCCCTCATCCTAGCCATTGGTAACCACTAATCTACTTTCTGTCTGTATGGATTTGCCTATTCTGGACATTTCATGTAGATGGAATCATATGGCATGTGGTCTTTTGTGTCTGGCTTCTTTCAGTATAATGTTCTCAAGGTTCATCTGTGTTGTAGCATGTATCAGGACTTCACTTCTTCTTATGGCTGAATAATATTCCACTGTATGGATAGACCACATTTTGTTTATCCATTCATTGGTTGATGGGCATTTGGGTTCTTTCCACGTGTTGATGATTGTGAATACTGCTGCTATGAATAGTCACATACAAGTTTTTGTTTCAATACCTGTTTTCAGTTCTTTTGGGTATATATGTAGGAATCAAGTATATATGTATTTTTTGAAAGAAAAATATATTTTAATTTTATTCTTAAACAATCAGTTAATGGATGTGTGTGCCTATTCAGTACTGCACAACTTCTTAAACATTGGAGTCAGATTAAGCACTGCCACCTTCATATCCACATTGATTTTCCCACGTATTTATAATCTGCACGTATATTTGTATAAGTACAGAAAAGAATATTGAGTGGAATTAGAGGGGTTGAAGTACTCTTACTCTTCATTTTTTTTTTTTAACATTTTATTGTACTTTAAGTGGAAGTTTACACAGCCAGTTAGTTTCCTATTCAACAATTCGTATATAACTTGTTCCATGACATTGGTTGCTGTCCCCTCAATGTGTCAGCACTCTTCCCACTTCCACCCAGCCTTCCCTGTTTCGGAGTCCTGGTGGTACAATGGTTAAGAGCTCAGCTGATAACCAAAAGGTCAGTAGTTCGAATCCACCAGCTGCTCCTTGGAAACCCTATGGGACAGTTCTACTCTGTCCTATAGGGTCACTATGAGTTGGAATTGACTCAGTGGCAACAGATTTGGTTTGGTTTGGTTCCCCGATTCCATCCCTCCAGTTTCCCTGCCCCTCCTTGCCTTCGGGCAAATGTTGCCTGTTTGGTCTTGTATAGTTGGTTGTTCTAAGGAGCTCTTTCTTCACAGGTGTTATTGTTTATTTCATAGGCCAATCTATTATTTGGCTGAAAGGTGACCTCCGGGAGTGGCTTCAGTTCCAGTTTGAAAGGGTGTCTTAGGGCGATAGTTTCAGGGGTTCCTCCAGTCTCTATCATTAAGTAAGTCTGGTCTCTTTTTATGAATTTGAGTTTTGTTCTACATTTTCTCACGTTCTAACCAGGACCTTCTATTGTGATTCTGGTCAGAGTGGTTGGTAGTGGCAGCTGGGCACCACCTATTCTTCTGGTCTCAGGCTAGGGGAGGCTGTGGTTCATGTAGTGGTTCATGTTAGTCTTTTAGACTAATTTTTTCCTTGAGTCTTTGGTTTCCTTTACTCTCCTTTGCACCAGACGGGAAGAGACCAGTAGCTGTATCTTAGATGGCTGCTTGCAAGCCTTTAAGACCACGGACACTACTTACCAAATTGGGATGTAGAACGATATGAGCTATGTTATGCCAGTTGAGCTAGATGTCCCCCAAGACTATAGTCCTTAGCCTTCAAGCCCAGTAACTCAGTCCCACCAGGTGTTTGGAGATGTCTTAAGAAATTTCCATAGCTGTGCCCACTATGTGCTGTATTATATATATGAATATACATGCAGCAGGTACAAATATGTATATACAGTTACCCACAACTATACCCATATATGCATGCGCAGGTACTCCCATATACCCTCCCTCGTCTATATAGCATACATATCTACCTATGTAACCTCTCCCGGATTTTAGGTTTTATTACTGTTGTTGCAGAATTATATTGGTATAGTAGTTACCGTAGTCCTTTATTCTTGCATAACTCTCAGTGTCTTCATTTACCTTGGTCATATTGTGCTGACTTCCCCCATATTGTGTAGTGTCTTTGTCGTCACCAGAATTAACACGTGTCTACTATCTAGTAAGTGATTCTCCCTTCCTCAGCCTCCCGTCCCTGGTAACCATCAAAGAATGTTGCTTTCTGTGAGTAAACCTGTTCTTAACTTTTTATAAAAGTGGTATCATGCAGAATTTATCCTTTTGTGATTGACTTATTTCACTCAGAATAATGTCCTCCAGATTCATCCATGTTATGTTTGATGGAGAATCAAATATATTTTGAAAAATGAAATGAAATTTAAATTTAATGTTGCAGAATGCATGAAACACTTTTAGAAACTGTTCACTTCCACGGGGCACAGCGTGCAAGCCAGTGTTAAAGTGGAGAGTAGTGATGTTTTTGTGTGTCTAAGGGTTGATAGACTGCATTACTGCTTACAAATATTCATTGCCCCTTTCTTGATAACAGCCTTGGCCATGGGCTTGCTTTGGCCAGTGGCCTGCAAGGGGAAGCGATGTGTACTGTGTTCCAGGCAGAAACTTTATGAGCTAGCATGTGGTTTGCCATGTCTGTCTTCCCCTCTGCCATGACGATCAGAGTTACACCAGATGGAGGCAGCTCCATCAGCCTGGATTCCACAATGAAAAGGAAATTGGCCAGAGCCCAACTGTAGCATGAGCAAGAAAAAAAGTGTTGCTTTAAGTCATTGAGACTTGTTGGCTGATTCTTTAGCACAGTGGTTCTCAAGCGCAGGTGATTTTAGACACCTCCCTCTCTCATTCCTGAGACATTTGACAATGTCAGGAGACATTTTTTTGGTTGTCACAACTGGGGAGGTACTACTGGCATCTAGTGAGTAGATGGTACTAAACATCCCACAATGCACAGGACAGACAGCCCCCACAACAAAGAATGATCTGGCCTGCAGTGTCCATAGTGCTGAGGTTAGAAGCCCTGCTTTAGCACAACCTAGTTTATTCTGATTAGTGCCTGGGTGTTGAGAAGATTAAGTGGAACATGGAACATGTTACATAAAACACTTAGCACACACAGCGTGCTTTTTTTTTCTTTTCTGTAACTGTGACAGAGCCTGGCAATAACTCTGAGGTCTTCCTCTGCATCCATGGGAAATGGGGTGTTTTTCAACTTCTCTGGGGTTCAGTAGTTCAGTTTAATTATGGTTCTGTTCATAACTCAAGTCTCAGCTGAGTCATATCCCTTAAAAAAGGGAGGGAACTAACATTAAATGCTTATTTGGTGCCAGACCCTTTATATATATTTTACTTTTTACAAATACTCGGAAATTGATATTTCTATTTTGTTTTAGATGAAGAAATTGAGGCACTGAAGTTAAGTAATTTGACCAAGATCACACAGCCTGTAAGTGGGGGGCCTCGAATTTGAACCAGATCTGTCTGCCTCCAGAACCTTGTTCTTTCCACAGTGCTATACCACCTCTTTCGCATTGGTTTCAACATCAACAAATGAAGACAAGGCCTGATTTATAACAATTATGTGTTGTATTGTTATCTATTGCTGTGTAACCAAAAATCTACAAAACAAAATAACAACAACAACAACAAAAAACCAAACCCGTTGGCATCGAGTTGATTCCAGCTTGTAGCGACCCTATAGGACAGGGTAGAACTGCCCCATAGGGTTTCCAAGGCTGTAAATCTTTATAGAAGCAAACCGTCACATCTTTCTCCTGTGGAGCAGCAGTGGGTTCAAACCACTGACCTTTCAGTTAGCAGCTGAGTGCTTAACCACTGCACCACCAGGGCTCCTTCTGCTGTGTAACAAATTACCTCAAATCTTAGCAGTTTAAAACAACAAACAGTTATTAACCCACATAGTTTCTGAGCATCAGGAACCCAGGAGAAGCTTAGCTAGTTGGTTCTGGCCCAGGGGCTCTCAGGAGGTTGCAGTCAAATTGTTCTCTAGGGCTGCAGTCATCTGAAGGCCTGATTGGGGCAGGAGGATGTATTTCCATGTTTCCCTCACCTGGCTGTTGTCAGCATGCCTCAGGTCCTTGCCAGCTGTTGGCAGGAGGCCTCAGTTCCTCATCATGTGGGCTTCTCCTCTGGGGCTGCTTGAGTGTCTTTACAACATGGCAGCTGGCTTCCCTTAGAGGGAGAGATCTGAGAGAGGTAGCAAGGCAGAAGCCAGAACATCTTTTATAACTAAGGTTCAGAAGTCATATATCATCACTTCTGCCATATTCTGTTAATCACATAGACAGCCCTGATACAGTGTGGGAGAGGACTCTGCAAGGGCATCATGAATACTAGGAGGCCGGGATCATTGGGGATTATTTTGGAGGCTGGCTATCACGTGTAGAATCCTTTTTTCTTATACTCTTAAAGTTATAAATTGCATTTCGTTTTCATATTCTAAACTTCTAAGTTCCTGTTTCATAATTTAAAGTACCAAAATCAACATAAATGAAAAATATAAATTTACTTTTATAAACATTTAGTGAAGAGGTAAAATCAAATATTTAATATAAAAGCTATGCTGTAAATACTCTGTTTGGGGGATTTGTTTTTTAATGGGCTGGAGTAGCAGAGGCTTCGTGAGTCCTGAGTAACTTGGACTGATGGTGCCTTTTTTTTTTTTTTTCCTGGAAAATCTCCCTGTACCAAACATAGACATTCTTAATTGTTCCAAAGCCCTTCCAACTTCCTTACATTTTTATTGCTGATTTGATATGCTTGAATGCCAGCCAAGGCATAAGGTACATGGTAGATGCAAGAACTATGTGGTTTCCGTGGAAACTTCCTGCAGGAGCCCTTCCTTCTCTCATTCAGCTGTTGCTGGGAAGCATCCCCTTGTAGTAAATGTATGGTGCCCACCAATTGAAGTGGCTCTTAGAAAAGGGATTTGTTTAAGCAAATTCAGAGCTGAGATTTTTCTATATATTTTAAAGGTTGAATTGGGCTTTCCTGAAACTTGAGGATGTTAACTGGTCCTTTTCCTGAAGCAATTTAACTATACTTTTGTTTATTACACTTGGTTTTGAGCTTTGGGGAAGAAAAGCAGGGCCTTGCCTGGGTACAGAGGTATATGGATTTACTGTGTCTAATCATGCAACCATGAAATCAAAAGTGTTTCCACTTCAGGAATCAACCCATCACTTTTAGCCACCGTTGATTACATTGGCTTAGAGCTTTCTTTCTTCTTCAAGTATTTTCCCTTTTCTTTCAAAATTGTGTTCAGTTGGATGTGACTGATTCTTCATGGAAGCTGGCTCACTCACTTTTGTCCTTGACACCTCCTGCCCCATTGTCATGCTTCGTTTACAAAGGGATAGCTTTTTTTGACTTCATTTGTTGACTTGACATCCTGTGCATCATATTTCCTTTCTTAGACATAGGAAATAATGAAATAAAATTCAAGATTTGAAGGAAGTTTGCAAAAGTGCATTGTGAAAGAGGCAGCTTTAATTTTAAGTTTCACTGTAGCCAGAATAGGTGGCCACCTTGATGGGCCGACCAGCCTTCTCACTTCACACCACCCAGTGTAGATGCCAGGTCAAGGTCAAGCTGGTTGCCAATACTAGCTTTGGTGTTAAGTGTAGCTGTGTGCAGGGGATCTTACCACAATTAATGGCAGTTATAATAAAAACGAGGTATAGTTTCATAATTGTCACTGGGGGGGGGGTGGCATGGCGGTGGAGTTGTTGCCTAATATTTGAAAGTCAGGAAGCTGGAGGTGTTTGTATTTTTTAAGCTATCCATTATCAATCTTAAGAATTTTTTTGATCATTATAAATGCATGACTGATGCTGCTTCTGATCCCGAGATTTTATGGGCAATCTTTTTTAAAAAAGGGACCAGAATGAGAATGAAAATTAATGATGAAACTCCATTTGAAAGACGGATTATGCTGTGCTCCATTACGGACGTTTTTAATGCATCTTCCATATTGTGTTTTTACCTTTGGGACTAGCATTCTTAGGAACTGACCTTCTAATGTGTGTCAACTATGTCAGTTCATGAGCGTCTTTTCATCTGTGTACCATGTTATGTTGGGACTTGGATGGAGTGCAAGTCTTTTATTGGCCTGAATCTGAGTCTAATCCCCTACATGGCTTTGGTAGAAAATCAATTTCCTCTGTTCTGTCAAGACTTTTCAGGTCAGTGCTCTTTGGAAGTCTCCCAATTCTCTTAGATTAAAATAGATTTTGTATCTGTGCTACATACTGGTATCAGTTAGTAGGACACTGGAATCTAGAAAGTGAGAAAACAGAGGCAGACAGATATCCATGAATTCTTCTCTTTTGGTAAACTTGTTGACACACTGCAGCTTTGAGGAGCCACAAGTAGTTTGTGTGCTTTCAAAAGCATTACACCTCCTCCTCACTTATTGACTCTCTAGTTATCTGACATTTTACATTTACGACGGTAGTAAAAAATCTATCCGACTATTTTGCGCGTTAATGACGTATGTCTGGCAGTAACGAATGCTGCGGGCGAGGCAAGAGCTGTGATGATTAATGTTATGTGTTAACTTGGCTGGGCCATGATTCTCAGTGGTTTGGCAGTTATGTAATGATGTAGTCATCCTCTATTTTGTGATCTGATGTGGTCATCCTCCATTTTCACATAATGCCAGTTTCCGCATAATGACCTGGCCTTTGGAACCTAACCATGTCGATAAGTGAGGAGGAGTGGGTATTTGGGGGAGCAATTATAAGTGAGACCTATAGGTAAGGCTGTGTGACTTGACATTAATGAGTTCTACTTGGTGACATGCTCACTAGGAGAGAGCAATGACTGGCAAAGAGAAGAACTGCTCGTGTGGCTCTCAGTCCATTTCATTAGCATGGGCTGTTGGCACTGGAAGTGGAGTGACAAACTTTCTCAGTTTTAGCATGGAAAGTCCCACATCCTGGGAAACCCTTCAGTCCCAGGCAAACTGGGATGGTTGGTCACCCTAGCAGTGAAAAGCAAGGAATGGCTTAGAACTGGTGGGTACCTTTATAGATATTGTAAGGAGGGGTTGATTATAGACATGTAGCACCCTGCTTCTCAGCAATGGAGTGGCTGAGGGATTCTACTTTGACTTGACTGAAAAAACAGTGGAATGAGAGAAGATAGAGATTTTTATCCTTTCTGAACCTCAGAGGATGTGTTTAGGTGATGTTTGGTAAAGAAAAATATTGCCATTAATGTTTATCTTTCTCCTGGACAATGCAAGGACCTTTAATTCCATCTATCCTTCTCCCAACTTATTTTTTAAAATAATATTTTATTGTGTTTTCACTGACAGTTTACACAGGTTCCCATTTGATAATTTCTGTACAGTTGTTCAGTGACATTAGTTACATTTTTCACACTGTGTCAACATTCTCTTTAATTGCATTCTGGTTGTTTCATTTCCAGTACTCTAGTTACCCTGCCCCCTTCTCATCTTTGCTTTGGATTAAATGTTGACCTTTTGGACTCATACAGATGTTTCTTTAGTAGAGAACCTATCTAATGGGTAACATCCTTTATTTTGTGTCCCACTCATGTTATTCTGCTAAACAGTGACCTTCCTTCTCCCAACTTACGTTATTTTTGCCCTATATTTTAGTACTATACATATTAAATGCCACAAGGCATTACTATTTATGCAGGCATTGTTTATTTAGCTCAGAAGTTGGCACATTATTTCTGTAAAGGGCCAGATGGTAAGTATTTTAGCCTCTGTGGGCCATATGGTCTGTGATGCAATTACTCAACTCCACTGCTCCACTGCAGTAGTGCCAGTGCAACTATAGACAATATGTAAATGAGCGGGTTAGTCTGTGTTACAATAAGACTTTATTTACAAAAACAGGCAGCAGGTCAGATTTGGCCATGGGCCAGCTCCTGACTTAGATTTATCTACATATTTACTACTTTATTTTCCCTTAATTCCTTGCTATATTTCTGAAGTTCTATCTGGGATCATTTTCAAGGTAAGGACGTCCACTCTCATCACTATTTTTCAATGTTGTGACACCAAAGGCACGATACATAAAAAGAAAAACTGATAAAATAGATTTCATCAAAATTAAAAACTTCTACTCTTGAGAAACACCTTGTTAAGAAGATTGTCTTAGTTACCTAGTGCTGCTATAACAAATACCACAAGTGGATGGCTTTATCAAACAAGTTTATTCTCTCACAGTCTAGGAGGCTAGAAGACTGAATTCAGGGTGCCAGCTCCAGGGGAAGGCTTTCTCTGTTGGCCCTGGAGGAAGGTCCTTGTCATCAATCTTCCCCTGGTCTAGGAGCTTCTCACTGCAGGGACCCCGGGTCCAAAGGATGCACTATGGCCGTGGCACTACTTTCTTGGTGGTATGAGGTCCCCCTGTCTCCCTGCTCACTTCTCTCTTTTATATCGCATAAGAGATTGACTCAACATACAACCTAATTTTGTAGATTGAGTCCTGCCTCATTAATGTTAACTGCCTCTAATCCTGCCTTGTTAACATCATAGAGGTAGGATTTACAACACATAGGAAAATCATATCAGATGACAAAATGGTGGACAGTCACACAGTCCTGGGAATCATGGCCTAACCAAGTTGACACACATTTATGGGTGACACAATTTAATCCATAACGAGCGTGAAAAGACAAGTTACAGACCAGGAAAAAATATTTGTAAACAACATATATAACAAAGGACTAGTATCTAGAATATATAAAGAATCCTCAAAATGCAACACTAAAAAAAGCAAACAGTCTAATTAGTAAATGAGCAAAAGACATGAAGAGGCATTTTACTGAAGAGGATATACAGATCGCAACTGAGCCCATGAAAAGATGTTCAATGTCATTGATTATTATTAATGCAAATTAAAACTATAGTGAGGTATCACTACACACTTTTTAGAATGGCTAAAATAAAAAAAAAAAATAGTGACAACACCAAATGCTGGCGACTATGCAGAGAAACTGAATCTCTCATACCTTGCTGGTGGGAATATATAATGTTACGGCCACTCTGAAAAAGTGTAGCAGTTTCTTTAATAAAAAAAAAAAAAAATCCAAAAAACAACTAAACACACAGTACCATATGACTCAGCAGTTGCATTCTTGGGTATTTACCCAGAGAAATGAAGACTTACATTCACACAAGAACCTGTACATGAATATTTATAGTAGCTTTATTCATAATAGTCCATAACTGGAAACAACACAGATGTCCTTCAGCAGGTGAATGTTTAAACAAATTAATACATCCATACCATGGAATAGTACTCAGCAATAAAAAGAAAAGAACTATTGATAGACAGAACAACCTGGATGAATCTCCAGAGAATTATGCTGAGGGAAAAAAGCCAATCCCAAAAGGTTACATATTATATGACTCCATTTATATAGCATTCTTGAAATGACTAATTATAGAAATGGAGAACAGATTCCTAGTTGCCAGGGCTTGAGGGGGTAGGGGAGGGAGGGATGGAAGTGAGTTAAAAAAGGGCAACAGGAGGGATGGTGTGGTGATGGCAATGTTCTACCTGACTGCATCAATGTTAATATCTTGGTTGTGATGTTGTACCATAGTTTTGTAAGATGTTACCATTGGGAGAAACTGGGGGAAGGGTATATGGGCTTGCTCTCTATCATTTTTCGTGTTGTAGTCACATGTATGGCATGTGAATCTATAATTATCTCAAAATGCAAAGTTTAATTAAAAGCATTTAAGAAAAAAAAAAACAGGATGTGAAAGGAGCAGAGTCAGAAGAATCAAAAATACTAAATAATGTAGCACGTTTGTATTTGATGTTTGTTACGGGTTGAATTGTGTTCCTGCAAAATAAATATGTGTTGGAATCAACCCCTAAACCGGTGGATGTGATCCTGTTTGAGAATAGGGGTTTCTTTGTTATGTTAATTAGGTCATATCCACTTAGGGTGTGTTTTAAAGCCAATCACTTTTGAGATCCAAAAAGAGATGAGGGAAGATAAATGCCACACCACATGAAGATTTCCAAGGAACAGAAGCTGAAAAGAGATAAGAACCTTCCCCCAGAGCCAACAGAGAGAGAGAGAGAGAGAGAGAGAGAGAGAGAGAGAGCCTTCCCCTAGAGCCAGTGTACTAAATTTAGACTTAGTCTCCTGAACTGTGAGAAAATAAATTTCTGTTCTTTAAAGCCACTCACTTGTGGTATTTGTGTTACAGCAGCACTAAGAGACTAAGACAGTGCTGTTGTAAGGTCTTGGCCCAGTTTTGTTCTGAAATGGAGCCATGTCTGTCTATGTGAGCCTCTGTATGGAGGTGTGAGATTGACTTTTTCCTTAAGTACTTCTAATGTAGGATGCTGTTCACCAGATGCCTTTTGAGTGCTTCTTGCCCCTGGTTTTCTCTTAGACACAAAACTAGTTTCTTCATTTCAGTTATGAGGTTATTTCTAAGCACGTTAGCATTTATGATCTCCTTGTAGCAGTGGGTTCGCACCTAGGGGCCAGGATATCAGGATGCTAGACTTGTTTTTCTGAGTGAGTTTCCTCTTTGCCTGTGTCAGAGATGACCAGTTTTCTGCTATGTTCATCCCCCTGTCCTTTTTTGCAGTAGAAACTCCCAATTTTGAGCTGGGCACACGGCTGCCCAGCATAAAGTTCTCACTGCCCAGATTTCATGGCAGCCAGGTGTGGCCAAGGGACTAAGTTTTTTTTTTTTAAATTGTACTTCAGGTGAAGGCTTACAGAACAAATAGTTTCTCATGAAACAGTAGTACACACGTTATTTTATGACATTGGTTAACAACCCCACAACATGTCAACCCTCTAACTTCTCAACCTTTTTTTTTTTGGTGAAAATACACATAGCCAAAGATACACCATTTCAAAAATTTCTACCTGCACAGTTCAGTGACACTGACTACGCTCTTCCAGTTGTGCTGTTATTCTCACTTAAGATGAAGGCTTACAGAACAAAATAGTTTCTCGTTTAACAGTTAGTACACATGTTGCCCTATGACAATGTTTAACAACCTCACATCAACACTATCCTTACTCAACCTTGGGTTCCCTATCACCAGCTTTCCTGTCCCCTTCTGCCTTCTGGCCCTTGTCCCTGGACTGCTGTGCCTCATTAATCCCATTTGGTTTGATGGGGCTGTCCACTCCCCGGCTGAACGGTGAACCTCGGAAATGACTTCACCACTGAGCTAAAAGGGTGTCTGGGGGCCATACTCTCGGGGTTTCTCCAGTCTCCTTCAGGCCAGTAAATCTGGTCTTTTTTTTGTGAGTTAGAATTTTGTTCTACATCCTCCTCCAGCTCTGTCCAGAACCCTGTGTTGTGATCCTGGTCAGAGCAATCAGTGGTGGTAGCCGGGCACCATCTAGCTGTACTGGACTCAGTCTGGTGGAGGCCTTGGTAGCTGTGGCCCATTAGTTCTTTGGACTAATCTTTTCCTTGTATCCTGTTCTCTTCATTCTCCCTTGCTCGTGAAGGGATGAGACCAGTGGAGTATCTTAGATGGCTGCTCACAGCTTTTAAGACCCAGACGCTACTCACCAAGGTAGAATGTAGAGCATTGTCTTTATAAGCTGTGTCATGCCAGTTGAGCTAGATGTTCCCTGAGACCATGGCATGGGACCAAGTTTTGACCTTTTATTTGGATTAAGCCACAAAATAAATGGAGCTGTCAGTTTGCTTTTACAAACACTTAATGAGTAGGAAAAATCAAATACTTTAAAATAAAAGCTACGTTTTAAAACTTTTGGGAAAATCTTTTTTCTAATGGGTTGGACATCCAGAGGCTTTTGAATCTGAGCCCTGAGACATTTGGACTGAAGATAACTTCTTTTTCCTAGAAAATCTCCCGGTATCAACCATAGACATTCGTAGTTGTTCCAAAGCCCTTCCAACTTCCTTACGTTTTTATTGCCGATTTGATGTGCTTGAATGCCAGCCAAAGCATAAGGTATGTGATGGATGCAAGGATTGCATGGTTTCCATGGAGACTTCAGGCAGGAGGCTTTTCTTTCTCAGTTCAACAGTTGTTGGGGAAACATCTAGTTTCAGTCCATTTGTGGGGTCTGTCAATTGGAGGGGATTTTGGAAGGGGATTTGGTTAAACCCCTTCAAGATCTAATAAATTCAGAGCAGAGGTTTTTCTAGATTCACTTAAAGCTAAATGGGGTTTTTCTGTAACATGGGGATATTAATTATTCTTGAAGTGATTAAACTATCATTGTGTTCATATGCAGAAAATGTTGTTTTTGAGTTTTGGGGGCTGAACACTGAGGTTTAAAGAGAGAAACGGCCAAGCCAGGGAGCTGGTGTCCAGTGCCACGTGGCTGTGGTCTGTGATCTTTAGTTAGCATGCCTTGCAGTATAAGAGATCGGAGAGGCCTTAAAACAAGCAGAACCCAAACCTACTGCCATGGAGTCCATTCTGACTCACAGCCACCCAACAGGACGAAGTAGAACAGTCCTGTAGGGTCTCCAAGACTGTAATTTTTACGGGAGCAGAGCCACATCTTTCTCCTGTGGAGCAGCTGGTGGGTTCAAGCCACTGACCTTTTGGTTTACAGCTGAGCACTTTACCCACAGCGCCACCAGGCTTTCTTGGAGAGGCCTCACCTGTACAAAACTGCCTATGGGCTGCAGAGTTTGCTAGCTCAGCACTGGGTGTTTATTGCTTCCTGTTAGCTATTGTGCATCAGTGGCTGAGGTTGGTGGTGATTAATGGAAGTTGTGGTGATAGCACAGGTTCTAGGTGTAATCAGTTTTAATAAGTGAGAATTCCCTACAGTTATTTATATTGAGACAGCTATTTTCTTCTATTTATAAAAAAGTCAGGTATGGTAGATTGCAAAATGGCCACGGTCCTTTGCAACTCCTCCTGGTAAGAAGTGGAGTCTGTTTTCCCATTCTTAGAATCTTGCCTGGCCTTGTGACTTGGTTTGACTGTAGAATACAGTACCCATGACCTGGTGCCAACTTCGAGCCTAAGCCTCAAGAAGCATTTACCATCAGTCCTTCCTGCTTTTGAGAACACTGCCACCATGTGGACAAGCTTAGGCTAGCTGGCTGGAGGATGAGAGACCACCTGGAGGAGAATGGCGCCCCCAAGCCAACCTAGCAGCTGACTCCAGAAGCATAAATGAGCCCCACCTGAGATCAGTGGAGCCTGGCCCAGACCAGTAAACTTGCCCAGCTGAGCTCAACCCAAATTGCTGAGTCCCAGAATTATGACCTAAATAAATGTTGTTTTAATGCACTTAAGTTTTGGGGTGTTTTGTTATGCTAAACCATTTGCCATCAACTTGATTCCAACTCATGGTGACCCCATGTGTGTCGAAGTAGAACTGTGCTCCATAGAGTTTTCAATGGCTGATTGTTCAGAAGTAGATTGGCAGGCCTTTCTTCCGAGGGACCTCTGGGTGGACTTGAACCTCCAACCTTTCAGTTCATAGGGAGCATTTAATCTTTTGCACCATCCAGGAACTTCCTTTGCTATGCAATAATAGATAACTGATACAGCCAAGTTTGGAAGCTCTGGAATGATCAAGGCTTACCTTTGACCTGTTCTCTGGAACACCCAGGATTCTTAGTAATACAATCCTGTTAGTAACAGAAATTATCTGTGCTGTTTTAAGCAGAAAGGGAGTTTACTGGCAGGATATTGGGTAGCTCAGTCTTTCTCCATGAGTGCTGGGGAAAAAGGCTTGAATGCACAACTAAAGGGGCTGCAGTGGGCCCTGATGGCACAGTGATTAAAGTGCTCAGCTGCTAACTGATAGGTCGGTGATTCAAACTTACCATCTGCTCCACAGGAGAAAGATGTGGCCATCTGCTTTTGTAAAGGTTTACAGCCTTGGAAACCCTATGGGGCAGTTCTACTCTGTCCTATGGGGTTGCTATGAGTTGGAATCGACTCGATGGCAGTGGGTTTGGTTCGGAAGGGGGCAGCATTGGCAGAATTACAGGCAGATCATACCCCAGAATTGGTCCAGTGAGGGTGCTGGTACTGTAGCCACTGAATTTTGGATGACTGCACCCACACCGGAAACCCTGGTGGCACAGTGGTTAAGAGTTCCGCTGCTAACCAAAAGGTGGGCAGTTCAAATCCACCAGCCACTCCTTGGAAAGCCTATGGGGCAGTTCAAGTCTGTCCTGTAGGGTTGCTATGAGTTGGAATTGACTCGACGGCAACAGGTCTGGTTTTTTGGTTTTGCACCTACGCCACCAGCATTGTCTGCACCAGGCATTGAGTGAGTGCGGGGCTCTGCACTGCTGCTGCTCCAGGAATTGGGTGTTGCTGCTGTTACCAGGAAACAATGATCTACTATTTCTGCTGTTTTTGCATCACTAGTTACAAATTCAAACTCCTGTGAGAGTGTGCCGGGCCAAGCTTAATCCTGTACCCATACCCTGATTGCGAAGAAATCAGGAAAGTGAGTATCTGGCATCTTTAGCTCATTTAGCTGAAGGCAGGTGGAAATTTTCATAAACATTGGCAAGGGTTTCTGATGCTGGGGAGCCAAAAGGAAAAATGGCAAATGCTTATTAATTTCTATTCTGTATGCTGGTTAGCTCAGTTGGTTACAGCACGGTTTTGATGAAGCCAGCTTTGTGGTTTGTTCCTTAGTTATAGTGAGAGGAAAATACTCAGTTCTGAGGCTGTAGTTCTCACACCTGCTCCCTCTCTCACAGATGTGTGCTGATGGCCACGGGGCTCAATTTGCATGTATTTCTGGCTGCCAAGGTACAAATAGTATGTGTCTTTCAGTTGGTAGGTCCAAAGAGACTCCATTCCTGCCATATTGTGCCATGTAAGATAACTGAATGGTATCTTTTTTAATAAACATTTTATTGTATTTTTGGTGAAAGTATACACAGCAAAACAAGTTGCCATTCAGTAGTTTCTGCACGTATTGTTCAGTGACGTTGGTTACATTCTTCAGTTTGTATTAACATTCTTATTATTTCCGTTCTAGTTGTTCCACTCCCATTCATCTCGCTGCCCCCCAAACTTCTCATCTGTGCTTTAGAGTAACTGTTGTCCATTTGGTGTCATATGGATAATTTTTAAAAGAATGCAGTTCTCAAAGGTGAAACTCTTTACTTTTTGAGCCAACCTGCTATTTAGTTAATAGGTGATTTCAGGGGATAGTTTCTGTTCAAGGTTTAAAGAGTATCTCAGGGTAATAGTCTCAGGGATTCCTACCGTCTCACTGGGTCCAGTAATTCTGAATTCTTTGAGAATTTGAAGTTTTGTTCCCCATTTTTTCCCCCTTCTATGAGAATCCATCTATTTTGACCTGGATCAGAACATTTGGTAGTAGTAGCTAGGCACCATCTAGTTCTTGTGGTCTCAAGGTAGAGGAGGCCGTGGTTCATAGACACAATTGGTCATATATTCCAGCTCCTTCTCTGATTCTTGGATTTTCTTCCTGAATGATATCCTAGTAAATAAACCTAAAGGGTTGGCTGTTTGCGCAGTGAATCTGGTTCATCTGAAATTTATAATATAAATTGTTGGGTAACAAGACCTTTCAGTTCAGGTGGTTTCTCATTTTCTTCCTTGTGTAAAACCATCCATGAAGGATTATTTTAAATATTAGAAATAATACATATAAAGAGAAAGGCATAATGTTTGGTGGGCGTGTAGTAGGTGTTCAGTGAATGATTACCATTTTTCTCAATCTTCCTAGATATACACACCCCAATGAGATTATAAACTCTTTGGGGGCAAGGACTGTTCTTTCTGTATCAGATATTTCTAAGTTGTCCAGCCTCTAGGCGTGTCTTGTGAGAGTGCACTGTACTTGGTTTAGAACATCTTGGGAGAAATCAGGGCCTAGATCTAAGCTCATCCAGTGTGGTGGGGCTGCCAGTTTAGGGGGGATGGATGGATTGTATCAGAACAGGTAATGGAGAGTCAATCCAGGCAGATGGAACAATGTCTATAGTTGACTCAAAGTAGGAGCACTAGCTGGGTCCTAGGGATGTCCCTCCTGGCAGGCGCAGCTCAGTGGCAGATCTAAGAGTGAGGAGAGTTTAGGGACTTAGATATCGGGGAAGTGTCAGCGGGTAGCTAGAGATGAGTTGCAGGACAAGGATAGACCAAAAAAAAAAAAAAAAAAAAAAAACAACCAAAACCAAAAAACACTAAACCCATTGCCATCCAGTCAATTCCGACTCATAGCGATCCTATAGACAGAGTAGAACTGCCCCATAGGGTTTCCAAGGAGTGCCTGGTAGATTCAGACTGCCAACATTTTGGTTAGCAGCCGAACTCTTAACCACTATACCACCAGGGTGAGAGCAAAGCTCACCTTAACTGATGGGTGTCTGATAAGCTGGAGAGGGAAAAGGGTGGACTGTATTGATCAGGAGCTGGGGCATACAAAGGGGATTTGGTCATGAAAAGAGGTCAGTCTGGCCAGTATAATGTAACCAACAGGCCAGAGTCACTTACACCATCTGGATCTGCCATGGTGTTGTAGGAAGACTGAGTGTGCTGTTGTCATGAGAACCTTGCTATGGGGAGAACAGTCATGAGCAGGTAGGAGGGCTCTGTTCTTCACATTCAGAATTGGACTTCTGTCAAACTTTTTGACTCAGAGTGGTCAATGTCGACATTTTTTCAGTGTTGACTTCTGTGCCATCAACGGCATTCGCTAATGTAACATTTCTTTTTTTTTTTAAATATAATCTATTTTATTTTTTTGGTGTTGAGAATATACACAGCAGAACATATACCAATTCAAGCTTCTACATGTACATTTCAGTGACACTGATTACATTCTTTGAGTTGTGCAACCCTTCTCACCTCCCTTTTCTGAGTTGTTCCTCTCTTATTAGCATAACCTCATTGCCCCCTAAGGTTTGTATCTAATCTTTCAAGTTGCTGTTGTCACTTTGATCCCATATAGATAGATCTTAAAAGAGCATAATGCTCAAGACAGACATTTTTTACTAGTTAAGCTAAGCTATTGTTTGGTTTTAAGAAGACTTCAGGGGATATGTTTGGTTTAAGGTTTGAAGATTATCTCAGGGCAGTAGTTTCAGGGGTTCATCCAGTCTCCATGGCTCCAGAAAGTCTGGATTCCATGATAATTTGAAATTCTGTTCTACATTTTACCCCTTTTGATCAGGATTCTTCTATGGAATCTTTGATCAAAATGTTCAGTAATGGTAGCCGGGCACCATCCAGTTCTTCTGGTCTCATGGCCAAGGAGGCAGTTGTTCTTGGAGGCAATTAGCCACACATTCCATATTTTCCTCCTATTGCTGACTCTCTTTCTTCCTCTGTTGCTCCAGGTGAATAGAGATCAATTGTCGTGCCTTGGATGGTTACATGTAAGCTTTTAAGACCCCAGGCATTATGCAACAAGTCTAATACATTTTTTAACTACTGAGTACTTTAAGGCATTAGTAGGGTTCTCTGTCTGAAATCAGGCCTGAGCACTGACTGTCTGCCCTCTCTTTAGAAGTGTGGTTTGGCTTAGGCATATTCCATGGCATCTCATATTGGGTAATCAGATATGGTGGTTCATGTTTTCTGGAATGGCTTACCCGAGTCCTTCTGGACTGAAGGTCACTCTTGATTATTGGAAAGTATAAATAAAGAGAAAAGGAAAGCCCAGCGTGTAGCTAACCTGACTCTTCAGCTGTTTCCCCAGAGGCTGAGGTACAACTGGTAAGCATATACTTCAAATTCACTTCTGTATTTCTGTCATGGAGTGTGTCCACTTGGGGGCTGACATCCACTGGGGGTCTGTTGAGGGGAAGGAGGCTTGGAGCCTGAGCATAAAGCCCCAGTGCATCTCTGGAGTACTAAGTGGGCTGTGTGGCTGAGAGCACCACTGAGGTATTTTCCTGGATAAACGCTGAGGGAGGCCTTTGCTCATGCTTTGAGTGACACCAACCAGTGCCCTCCTTAGCTGAGCAGAGAGGGAATAGAGAAGGAAATATTGTGTTATATTCCTGCAGGAACCCCTATGGCTATGTGGTGTGAGATGACTAAAGCCAATTTAGCAGCCACTTGTAAAAGTAATTACCAGATGAGAGAATGAAGAATTATTCTGCTACTAAAGGCTGTGAAAACTAATTAATTCAACAAACATTCATTGAGCAACTGAGTATACAGCAAGCATTGGAAAGTGTGAGTCTTAGGGGGGGATACAGATGATAAAAATACCCTCCTTCCTTGTGCCAGGCACTTGGGAGGGTAGGGGAAGGAGTTGGGGTACAGGAGAGACAAATACCAAAATACCAATTTTGCTATATTACATGGCTAGTGATGGGATAGAAAGGTAGTTAAGCGTTAGGGGAACACAGAAAGCATGCCCTGTGCAGTCGACTGAGGCTTCAGAGGTAAGGTTGATCTTGAGGTGACTTGAAAAATGAGCTTGGCAAGTAAGGAAGTGGGGAGACATTTGGCTTCTGGGCAGAGGGCACAGCGGGTGCCCAGAGGCATGAATGGGGATTGGCATCTGGTGTGGCTAAAGCCTTAGCTGTAGGGTGGGGACTGGAAAGGCACGGAGTTGTGGGAAAGGTCCTCTGGGCCAGGCAGAAGGGCTCTGAAAGCCAAGCCCAGGAGTCGGAATTTTACAGGAAAGAGAATGAAGAGCCCTGGGAGCCCTTTTGAGTTGGAGTGTGATCTCATTTTAATAGGACACCGTGGTGGGACTGTGGGTGGAGGTGCTGTGTGAAGTGGCACAGGTCTAGGGGCAAGACTTGAAGCAGTTCCTCAACTTGGAGAGCCAAGAATCGGAACTGTGCCAGCTGCAGAGGGGAGAAATTAGAAAATAGGAGTCCTCTGGGTGCTCTTGTAGAAGTCTTCCAACTCCCGCCCACCAAGACTTATTACATTCTTAAACCTTTCTAAGGAAACCTTTTAAAATACTTGAAAGGGAGAAGCTTATTCAAACCTTTGAAGAGTTCTGAAAATTTATTACAGCTCAGCTAGGAAAGAAAGTATTATTTCAGGCAAACTGGAACATGTGTAGACTGGTTACTCAGCACAGTCACTTAATCTTACAGAATTAGGTAGGAGGGAAGCTATTTTAGTGGCCTTCAACCCTTTTCCAGAACTTTGTCCGGTTTCCTCCCAAATGGTCAGTGGATTTTTCTGATTCCTATCCAGCACCCCGACAGTTTAGTGTACATCTGTAAGCTGTAAGGAAGTTGATTTCATCCATTCCTTTTTTTTTTCCATCTCTTGCTTTCCACCTGAGAAAACAAACACTAGTCCATAGCTTCTTCTTCTGTATTAGAAATTTGCACAGTTTGTAATCTAAGATGGATCCAGCTGAGAGTGTTATTTTGGAGTTTGGACTAAAGAAGAGTCGTCGAATATTTCCTTTTCATTTTTTCTTTATTTTGAGAAAAGCCCGGTAACTTGGATAGTTTAAAGGAGCAATTATATAAAATACCTCCTGCTAATTGAGTATCTGGGATAAACCACCACCTTGTTTTCTTTAGGTGGCATTGAAATGTTTTTATCCACAACTTAGGTAGAACACTTTGAGCCTTGGTGAACAAAAAAACCCTGACAAAATTAACCTGTTTATTTGGATTGAGAAGTCCCAGGCTTATGAGACTCCATATGTAAGTTCCAAAGGCTTGTAATTACTATACCTTCCTTGAGGTTTGGATATTTTACAACATTGCGGGCATGTCCCTTGGAAGTTTGGTGCAGAAAAAGCAAGAAGTCACTTAAGGGCTTAGCTCATGTCTTAGTTTTCCAGCGCTGCTGTAACCACAAGTGGGTGGCTTTAAAGAACGGAAATTTATTTTTTCACAGTTTAAACCTGTACCCGTTGCCATTCAGTTGATTCCGACCCATAGTGACCCCGTACAACAGAGTAGAACTGCCCCATGAGGTTTTCAAGAATTGGCTGATGGATTTGAACTGCTGACCTTTTGGTTAGCTGCAGAGCTCTTAACAACGGCACCACCAGGACTCCTCTCACAGTTTAGGAAGCTAGAAGTCCGAATTCAGGGCACTGGCTATAGGGAGAGGTCCTCTCTTGTCTATTTCAACTTCCAGTAGTGGTCAGTCTTTGGAGTTGCCGGGCTAGTACTCATCTGCCTCCCATTCCAATGCCCCAGAGGAAAACACTGTATTCAAATGTTCTATGCATATATGTGTGTGTGTGTGTGTGTGTGTGTGTGTGTATATATATATATATATATATATACGTATGTGTGTCTGTATATATATATATATATATAGACAGAGAAAGTGTATATAACTGTTTTTCTTGTCGTTTACCCAGTATGTTATACAAATGGATACCATCTACTGTTCTGAAACTTGGTTTTTCATTTTTGCATTATCTCTTGAGTATCTTTCTATATCAGCATGGTTAAACTCACCTCATTCTTTTTTTCTTTTGCTGATGCATAGAAATTTATTTTTTAATTTTTTAATTTATTCCCATACAAAAATTTATATATACACTGTTATGGGACTCTAATTGCTCTCCCCATACTGTGACAGCACACTCCCCTTTCTACCCCTGATTCCCCATGTCCATTCAACCAGCTTTTACCCCTCTCTGCCTTCCCATCTCACCTCTCTTGCATTTACTTGGGCTAAGAGGCACAGTCCTCACGAGTATCACATTATGTCCCACATTCCAATCCAATCCCTGTCTGAAGAGTTGGCCTCAGAAATTGTTTTAGTTCTGGGCTGATAGAGAATCCAGGCGCCATGCTTTCCGGGGTTCCTCCAGTCTCAGTCAGACGATTAAGTCTGGTCTTCTTACTAGAATTTGAGTTCTGCACCCCACCTTTCTCCTGCTCCATCTGGGACTCTATGTTGTGTTCCCTGTCAGGGTGGTCATTGGTGGTAGCCGGGCACCATCTAGTTCTTCTGGTCTCAGGCTGATGAAGTCTCTGGTTTATGTGGCCCTTTCTGTCTCTTGGGCTAATACTTTCCTTGTGTCTTTAGTGTCCTTCATTCTCCTTTACTCCAGGTGGTTGGGACCAATTCAGGCATCTTAGATGGCCGCTTGCAAGCTTTTAAGACCTCAGGCGCTACTCACCAAACTAGGATGCAGAACATATTCTTAATAAGCTTTGTTATGCCAGTTGACCTAGATGTCCCCTGAAAGCATGGTCCGCAGACCCCTACCTCTGCTACTCTGTCCCTCAAAGTGTTTGACAGTATTCAGGAAACTTCTTAGCTTTGGTTTAGTCCAGTTGTGCTGACGTCCCCTGTAGTGTTTGCTGTCCTTCCCTTCACCTAAGATAATTCTTATCTATTATCTAGTTAGTAAATAACCCTCACCCTCCCTCCCCACCCTCGTAACCATCAAAAAATGTTTCCTTCTGTGTTTAAACCTTTTCTTGAGTTCTTATAACAGTGGTCTTATACAGTATTTGTCCTTCTGTGACTGACTAAATTCACTCAGCATAATGACCTCCAGCTTCCTCTATGTTAAAAGATGTTTCACGGCTTCATCGTTGTTCTTTATCGTTGTGTAATATTCCATTGTGTGGATATACCATAATTTGTTTATCCATTCGTCCATTGATGGACACCTAGGTTGTTTCCATCTTTTTGCTATTGTGAACAGTGCTGCAATGAATATGGGTGTGCATATATCTACTCGTGTGACAGCTCTTATTTCTCTAGGATATAGTCCAAGGAGCGGGATAGCTGGATTTTATGGTACTTCTATTTCTAGCTTTTTAAGGAAGCGCCAAATTAATTTCCAAAGTGGTTGTACCGTTTTATATTCCCACCAACAGTGTGTAAGTGTTCCAGTCTCTCCACAACCTCTCCAACATTTATAATTTTGTGTTTTTTGGATTAATGCTAGCCTTGTTGGGGTGAGGTGATATCTCATTGTAGTTTTGATCTGCATTTCTCTAATGGCTAATGATTGTGAGCCTGTTAGCCGCCTGAATATCTTCTTTGGCGAAGTGCCTGTTCATATCCTTTGCCCATTTTTAAATTGAGTTATTTGTTTTCTTGTTGTTGAGGTTTTGCAGTATCTTGTAGATTTTAGAGATTAGACGTTGATTGGATTTGTTGTAGCCAAAATTTTTTTCCCAGTCTGTACGTTGTCTTTTGATTCTTTTGGTAAGGTCTTTTGATGAGCATGTTTGATTTTTAGGAGCTCCCATTTACCTAGTCTCTCTTCTGGTGCTTGTGCATTGTTACTTATGGTTCGTACTGTTTTTATGCCATGTATTAGGGCTCCTAGCGTTGTCCCTATTTTTTCTTCCATGATCTTCATCATTTTTGATTTTATATTTAAGTCTTTGATCCATTTTGAGTTAGTTTTTGTGCATGGTGTGAGGTATGGGTCTTGTTTCATTTTTTTTTGCAGATGGATATCCAGTTATGCCAGCACCATTTGTTAAAGAGACTGTCTTTTCCCCAGTTAACAGATTTTGGGCCTTTTGTCAAATATCAGCTGCTCATAGGTGGATGAATTTACGTCTGGGATTCTCAATTCTGTTCCATTGGTCTATGTATCTGTTGTACAGTACCAGGCTGTTTTGACTACCGTGGCAGTATAATACGTTCTCAGATCAGGTAGTGTGAGGCCTCCCACTTTGTTCTTCTTGAGTAATGCTTTACTTACTTGGGGCCTCTTCTCTTTCCGTATGTAGTTGGTGATTTGTTTCTCCATCTCATTAAAAAATGCCGGTGGAATTTGGATCAGGATTGCTTTGTACCTGTAGATCGCTTTGGGTAGAACTGACGTTTTCACGATGTTGAGTCTACCTATCCATGAGCAGGGTATGTTTTCCCACTTTTGCAGGTCTCTTTTGGTTTCTTGCAGTAGTGTCTTGTAGTTTTCATTGTATAGATCTTTTACGTCTCTGGTTAGATATTTTCCTAAGTATTTTATCTTCTTTGGGGGCTATTGTAATTGGTATCGATTTGGTGATTTCCTCTTCAAAATTCTCTTTGTTGGTATAGAGGAATCCAACTAATTTTTGTTTGTTTATCTTGTATCCTGATACTTTGCTGAAATCTTCTATTAGTTCCAGTAGTTTTCTTGTGGATTCTTTGGGGGTTTCTGTGTATAAGATCATATCATCTGCAAGTAGAGATAAATTTGACTTCTTCCCTACCAATTTGGATGCCCTTTATTTCTTTTTCTAGCCTAATTGCTCTGGCTAGGACTTCCAGCACAATGTTGAGTAAGAGTGGTGATAAAGGGCATCCTTGTCTGGTTCCCGTTCTCAAGGGGAATGCTTTCAAAGTCTCTCCATTTAGGATGATGTTGGCTGTTGGCTTTGTATAAACGCCCTTATTTATATTGAGGAATTTCCCTTCTATTCCTATTTTCTGGAGAGTTTTTATCATGAATGGGTGTTGGACTTTGTCAGATGCCTTTTCTACATCGATTGATAAGATCGTGTGGTTCTTGTCTTTTGTTTTATTTATGTGATAGATGACATTGATTGTTTTTCTAATGTTGAACCATCCCTGCATACCTGTGTAAATCCCTCTTAATCATGGTGAATTATTTTTTTGATATGTTGCTGAATTCTGTTGGCTAGAATTTTGTTGAGGATTTTTGCATTAATGTTCATGAAGGATATTGGTCTGTAATCTTCTTTTTTGTGGTGTCTTTACCTGGTTTTGGTATGGGGGTTATGCTGGCTTCATAGAATGAGTTTGGGAGTATTCCATCCTTTTCTATGCTCTGAAATACCTTTAGTAACAGTGGTGTTATCTCTTCTCTGAAAGTTTGGTAGAATTCTCCAGTGAAGCCATCCGGGCCAGGGCTTTTTTTTGTTGGGAGTTTTTTTAAATTACCTTTTCAATCTCTTCTTTTCTTATGGGTTTATTTAGTTGTTCTACCTCTGTTTGTGTTAGTTTAGGTAGGTAGTGTGTTTCTAGAAATTTGTCCATTTCCTCCAGGTTTTCAAATTTGTTAGAGTACAATTTTTCATAGTATTCTGTTATGATTCTTTTAAGTTCAGTTGGGTCTGTTGTGATGTCACCCATCTTGTTTCTTATACTGCTCGTCTGCTTCCTCTCCTGTTTTTCTTTTTGTCAGTTTGGCCAACGGTTTATCAATTTTGTTAATCTTTTCAAAGAACCAGCTTTTGGTCTTGTTAACTCTTTCAATTGTTTTTCTATTTTCTATTTCATTTAATTCTGCTCTAATTCTGATTATTTCCTTTCTTCTGGCGCCTGAGGGCTTCTTTTGCTGCTCTCTTTCTAGTTGTTCCAGTTGTAGGGTTAATGTTTGATTATGGCTGTTTCTTCGTTTTGGATGTGCGCCGCTCTTAAAATTGCTATAAACTGACCTCTGAGCACTGCTTTTGCTGTGTACCAAAGGTTCTGGTAGGATGTATTTTCTTTCTTGTTTGATTCTATGAATTTCTCTATTCCATCCTTAATTTCTTCTATAACCCAGTAGTTTTTGCACAACGTGTTGTTCAGTTTCCATGTGTTTGATTTTTTTTTCCTTGCTTTTTCTGTTGTTGATTTCTACTAAGATGCTTTGCAGTATTTCAGTGCTTTGGTTTTTGTTGAGGCTTGCTTTATAGCCTAATATGGGGTCTATTCTGGAGAATGTTCCATGTGCATTGGAAAAGGAGGTATACTTGGCTGCTGTTGGGTGGAGTGTTCGGTATATGTTTATGAGATCAGGTTGGTTGATTGTAACACTTAGCTCTTCCGTGTCTTTGCTGAGCTTCTTTCTGGATGTTCTGTCCTTCACTGAAAGTGGTGTGTTGAAGTCTCCTATTACTATTGTGGAGCTGTCTATCTCTCTTTTCAGTGCTGTTAGAGTTTGTTTTATGTATTTTGGAGCCCTGTCGCTGGTGCGTAAATATTTATTATAGTTATGTCCTCCTGGTGTATTGACTCTTTAATCATTATATAGTGTCCATCCTTATCCTTTGTGGTGGATTTTACTTTAAAGTCTATTTTGTCAGAGATTAATATTGCCATTCCTGCTCTTTTTTGAGTGTTGTTTGCTTGATGTATTTTTTTCCATCCTTTGAGTTTTAGTTTGCTTTTTGTCTTTAAGTCTAAGGTGTGCGTCTCTTGTAGGCAGCATATAGATGGATCGTGTTTTTTTATCCAGTCTGCCACTCTCTGTCTTTATTGGTGCATTTAGTCCATTTACATTCAGCATAATTATTGATAGGTATGAGTTTAGTGCTGTCATTTTGATGTCTTTTTTTGTGTGTTGTTCACAGTTTCTTTGTTCCACTTAATTTTCTGTGCTGAGTTGTTTTTCTTTATGTATTTTCTTTTCATCTTTGTCATTGTTGTTGATTTTATGTTTGCTGAGTCTTTATATTTTTCTAGTTTTTTATTTTGACTTGTAGGATCGTTAGTTTCCTTTGTGGTTACCTTAATATTTACCCCTACTTTTCTAAATTTATACCAGTCTTTTATTTCTGTATATGGCCTTGACTTCGTCTCCATATGCAAAATCTATGTCTACATTTCTTAAGTCCTTCTTTTTTGTTTTAATGTTGTCATCTTGTACATATTGACATCTGTTTGCCTATTTTCAGTGTTTTAGCTTTGATTTCCTTTTGTGACTTCCCTTTCTGGGTTGATAATCTGGTTGCTCTGTCCTGTGTTCTAGTCTTGGGTTGTTATCTGATGTTACTGATTTTCTAACTGGAGGACTCCCTTTAGTGTTTCTTGTAATTTTGGTTTGGTTTTAGCAAATTCCCTAAACTTCTGCTTATCTGGAAATGCCCTAATTTCTCCATCATATTTGAGAGACAGTTTTGCTGGCTATATAATTCTTAGCTGGCAGTTTTTTTCTTCACTTCTTTGTATATGTCGTCCCATTGCCTTCTTGCCTGTATGGTTTCTGCTGAGTAGTCCGAGCTTATTCTTATTGACTCTCCTTTGTAGACAAGTTTTCGTTTATCCCTAGCCACTCTTAAAATACTCTCTTTGTCTTTTGTTTTGGCAAGTTTGATTATAATATGTCTTGGTGATTTTCTTTTGGGATCTACCTTACGTGGTGGGGTTCAGTGAGCATCTTGGATGATAGATATCTTGTCATCTTTCATGATATCAGGGAAGTTTTCTGCCAACAAATCTTCAACAATTCTCTCTGTATTTTCTGTTATCTCCCCCCTTCCAGTATTCCAGTCACTCGTAGGTTCTTCCTGTTGATACAGTCCCACATAATTCTTAGTGTTTCTTCATGTTTAAAAAATCCTTTTATCTTATTTTTCCTCAAATAAGTTGGTGTCAAGTGCTTTATCTTCAGTCTCACTAATTCTGACTTCATTGCCTCAATTCTGTTCCTATGAGTTTCTATTGAGTTGTCTAATTCTGAAATTTCTTTGTTAATCTTCTGGATTTCTGATTGTTGTCTCTCTCTGGATTCTTGCAGCCTGTTAAATTTGTCATTATGCTCTTCTCTGATCTTTTTAGTTTCCTCTGTTGTGTGTTCTGCGGTTTGCTTGATTTCCTTCCTAATTTCTTGAAGATATTAATCTTTTGTATTCTTCCTCTGGTAATGCTAAGAAATTTTCCTCCTCTGGAAAATTTCTAGATTCTTTATTTTGGGAACTTGCTGGAGCCATCATGGATTGCCTCTTTATGTGATTTCATATAGACTGTTGTCTCTGAGCCATCAATAAGTTATTATATTTATTTATTTTCTGTTTGCTTACTGTGTCCTAGCTTCTTGTTTTGTTTTGAAATACCCAAATAGGCTGCTCGTATGAGCTAGTTTGATTATTTGCACCTTCGAACCTCTAATGTCTTGTCACCAGGTGATTAGATCTGTTACTAGGTATGTGAGCTCAGGAATCTGCCCACCCCTCCTGTATGGATTCAGCTCAGGTGCCCAGGTAGATGGCCACCAAGTATGTGGTGTAGGATCTCACTTACAGTCCTTGACAGGCATGGGTTATTGGTGTAGGCAGAGGCATCTGGCTGCAGCAGGGGGACACAGTCTGAGCAACGCAGGGGGCTGACGGCCACCCCTGAGTGTCCAGGAGGAAGGCGTGTCCCTGTTCCCTAGAGCGCGTAGGTGGACTATGCAGCTGGACTGTGAGCACCTAATGCTGTTGGCTGCAAGGACTAGGGGGCACCTCTTATTCATGGGCCCTTAGCACAGGTGGCTAGGTGGCTTGGGTGGAGACAGCAGTCCTCAGGCACCTGATGTCGGTAGGTGAAGACCCTCCTTAATGGGCAGAGCAGTGTCAAATGTCAAGAACCTGCCACTTCACAGCTGAAACAGTTGAAGTTAGAGTTGCGGTATATACCCTTTTTTACTTTGGTAATGAGGGTCTATTCTGTTGAGATGACCCCACACAAGTCTCTGCAGGGGGAAAGGCATTCAAAGTCTGTGGATCCTTTATGCCTGTGCCTAGGCAAAGGAGGTGTGCCTACTCTGGGTTCCTGACTTAGGGAAGCCGGCAGTTTATTTTCTCCTGTTTGTTAATTTGTTCACTCTCCAAGGCAGGGAAAATGGCTCTGGGTGTGTGACGGATCCTACTTCCGGCCCAGGGGAGTTGGCAATTGCTGAAGCTGGTCCGGGACCCAGTGCAGAGCAGGGAGTGGGGAGGTAAATGCAAGAGAGGTTTTTCCCTCAGGGGGGTGTTTTTGATCCGTGCGGTAAGCTATACGCAATTAGTTATCTTTCGCCAATGAGGGCTGCTTCTCACTGGTTCTGTGTGGCCATGTAGAGTCTCTGGTTCTGGGTCTGTCCCAGTGTGGAAAACATGCCTCCTGAGCACGGCCGCTTGCCTGCCTCACCGCTCACCCAGGAGCTGCTCAGACCTGAAGAGCCCAGGCTCTTGCTGGGTCAGGTCTGGGAACTCCTCGCTGCTTCCGAACCGTCTCTCCCTCCCCCTGCCACTCTGTCTGGTTCCTCAACTCTGCCTTTGATGTTCAGGGCTCCCAGATTACCATATATAATTGAATCACTTGTTTTTTCGGGTCTTTGTTGTAGGAGTGTCTATCAGAAGTGGCTGACTACTCTACTATCTTGGCCCCACCTCCTACCTCATTCTTTTAACAACTTGCAAAGAGTTGGCTATAAAGACACCATATTTTATTTGTTGATCTTTGTGAATGAGCTTTTATTTTTCCAATAACTAAATCTTAGAAGAACTTTCAGAACAGACTATAAATAGCCACTCAACTAATCTTCAGAAAATTCCTGTGAAAATTCCTGTGGGATGTCAGCAACAATGGCAAAGTAAGGACCTTGAAAAATTCTCTCCTCCGTAAAATAGGTGAGTCAATTGGCAAAATTGTCAGAATCAACTTGTTCAGAAATCTGGAAATAAACTAAAAGCTTGCAGCAGGCAGGGGAGCATTTTTTCAAGAAAAACAGATGAATCTTGGTAAGAGCAGTGAACTTTGTGGCATTTTTAACTGGTGTTAATTCCATGCCCTGCATTCACAGTAGCCTTTAAAACCAGCAGCCTGTAATCACAGTGAAAAACAACAGCCTGGCATCCACTGGAGGGGCAAGACAGGGTTGTGCTTCTTGGAGGTGTTCGTTCGTGTTTTTCATCAAATTTGGGTAGTTTTCAGTCATTATTTCTTAGAATATTTTTATATTGCTTTCTCTCTTCTCCTGGTACTTCCATTATGCATATGATGTGCGCCTAATGATGTCACAGATTTCTCTGAGGCAGTGTTCGTTTTTCTTCATTCTTGAGTGGAGAAGTAAAAGTGTGTTAGGGTAAAGAGAGCAGCCCTTAGAGTAAATGTCCTGGGTGTGAATCCTGGCCCTAGCACTTATTAGCTGTTGGAATGTCTTTAGACAAATTACTTAACTTGTGTGCCTCAGTTTCTTCATAAATGTAAATGGGGGTAACAGTGCTTACCTCAGGAGGGCTGCAGTGAAAGTGCTGACAATAACAGTGCACGTGCAGTAAACATACTATAGTTTAATTTATTCATCTACTTATTTCATTCCCGTGCCAGCAACATGTTAGAAGAATCTGGGGAGCTTTTGAAAAATACAGATACCCAGGCCCCACTCCCAAAGATTCTGCTTTAATTGGTCAGTGATGTGACCTAGGCTTGGGTCCTTTCTGAAAGCTCCTTAAGTAATTTTTCTGTGCAACCAAAGAGAATCGCTGTTCCTCAAGTGATCTCATTCTCTCCCCCTGCTTCAATTACTGTCCAAATGCTAGCAATCACCAAACCAGTCTCTCTAAACCTAACATCACGGACACTTCATGTACTTTTCCAAAACCCTGCTGAACATCTTGACATGGATACCCTAAGCCATCTCACACATAGCATAACCAAGTCTCACTCATTTGCCCCTCCCCAGAGAGCCTCAAATCTGCTCATCTTCAAGCAGCCCTCACCTCAGGTACTGACATCAACCATCCCGTTTCCCAAACCTGAAACTTATCTTCAGCCCTAACCATATCCAGTTGATTCTACCACAAATCCATCTCCCAAATCACATATCTCTTCTCCAATGCCACTGCCTTAGTTTAATCCTTCTTAATATCTCACACCTGGCTATCACCACAAAATTTTTAATATAAAGTTCATGCATTTAACTGTACAAGGACAGATTTCTTTTTTTAACTCTTTCTTTATTCTGGTACTGTATTTTTATGCAAATAACGTGCGCCTTCTACATTTGCCCACCGTGCCCCCTCCGCGAGGTATTTTGATAAGCACCGCTACGCCAATTTTTTTTAACATATTGCTGTAAAAAATTAGCATATCACGCTTACAAAAATGCCTCATGGATGGGAGGAGGGTGAAGTTGACAAACAAACAATAGAAGGCGCCTGTTATTTCCATAAAAATATGGTAATTGGTGTTCTCTCAATAAAAGAGGCAGGTACTAATCCTGAGAGAGGTAAAGAACCTATCTGAGTGTAACTTTCAGATAACAGTGTGGCAGTTTTCCTCAAGTGAGCAAGTAGGCATCAGTACTTATTATAATTTTTCTCTAGGAGAAATGATGCTGTCTGAAACCTGGTGAACTTTTTTTTTTACTAATTTATGTATCTAACGTTTTATTGACGTATAATATATATAAAAGTATAATATGTATACAGAAAAGCATACAAATCCTAAGCGTATAGTGTATATGTAGATGGATTTTCACAAATTGAACACAATTATGTAAATAGCACCCAGATCAAGAAATAAAGCATCATCAGCCTCCTGGAAAACCCTCCTTCACAGTTCTTCTCAGTCACTACCAACACCCATTTTCCTGACTTCTACTGAACAATTTACTATATTTGCCATATCATATACCTATCAATTTATTAAGGGGCTCTGGTGGCGTGGTGGTTAAGTGCTCGGCTGCTAACCGAAAGGTCGGTGATTGGAACCCACCAGCAGCTCCACAGGAGAAAGATGTGGCAGTCAGCTTCTGTAAAGATTTACAGCCTTGGAAACCCTATGGGCAGTTCTACTCTGTCCTATAGGGTCAGTGTGAGTTGGAATCGACTCACTGACAATGGGTATTTACAAGTAGTCCCCAACTTAACAATGTATTTGAGTTACGATGAACCGCACCGCACTTATGACCATCCGTTTTTTTTTTTTTTTTTTTTTTTTTTGTACATCTTATCATTAGTAATTTGTACTACATGCACTGTTGCAATGCGTAATTTGCTGATGTTATCATTCTCAGATGTTCACTTGCGGATGTTCAAAGATCGGATTTATAAAGATACTGATAATAAAAGGCAATAGTAATGAAAACTAAGAAGAAGGTATTTGGTTTATGTCAGAACTGACTTATGATGGAGTCGTCGATACGGAACCCTGTCATAAGTCTGGAACTGCTTGTAGTTCTTCAAGGAGCCCTGGTGGCGCAGTGGTTAAGTGCTCGGCTGCTAACCGAAAGGTCGGTGGTTCATACCCACAAACCGCTCTGCTGGAGGAAGATGTAGCAATCTGCTTCCGTAAAGATTACAGCCTTGGAAACCCAGTGGGGCAGTTCTATTCTGTCCTACAGAGTTGCTATGAGTTGGAATTGACTCGACGACAAGGAGGTTTATTTAGTTCTTTACCACCCCCTACTATTATTTGAACTTTTTGAGCATCTATTACTTTGAAATAATTTTTTAAATGTCACTGAGTATTTAATTTATGATTATTCAACTACCAGCAGGGGATGTGTTGGTTTAAGGTCTGGAAACAAAAGATTGCAATGTCTTAAATAATTTGTGTGTTGTTTTTAATTAATCCACAAGTAGGGGTAATGACTAATCTGTTCTTTTTTCACCCCAGTGACTTTCTAGACTTTGAACATTAGAATCCACCCCATGAAAAAGTCACTCTTTTGTAAGAAGAGTAACAGCCATCCTTTGTCACCTTTATTTTTATCTTTGAAAGAGGAGGAATAATCACTTACTTGGTCCTGAAACATCATGAGTAGGTAGGACGTAAGCCAATTATCTGAATTTTAAACCTCACTGTAAACTGGTGGAAAAGAAAGAGACCAGTGTGTACCCAAGTTCTCGAAGGACTTTTTGGTTAGCTATACTGTGAAATCCTCCAGATTTCATAATATATCTTGTCTCATTTTCCTGTTATGAAATGGGGTTTTCAGCATCATTTTTCTTGTCTCTGTTTTCAGATCACAGAACTGTGTGGTGCAAAGCGTGTTGGTTATTTTGGTCCAACACAGTTTTATATTGCCCTGAAATTAATTGCGGCAGCACAGTCTGGCCTCCCGGTGCGGATTGAGAGTATTAAATGTGGTGAGTAGCTCACATTTATGCATTTTATTGTCTGTGACATGTTTATTGTTTATGAGAATAATTTTTAGTGGGTTTCAATTTTAAGTGGGTTTAAGGCCTGCTTTATTAGTTTTTGTGGACTTTCTTCTTGCTTCCCCCAACTCCTGTGTAAAATAAAATAGTTTTTCTCTCTCTGAAAAATTCAGAGAGTTACCTGAGATTAGTTCCTTTTCACTAACTTGCAGCTAAAATAGATTTCGGTCTTTAGCAGGAAGAGATTGGGGCAGGAATTCTAGAGCCTGTGACAAAATAATACATTCCATCTAATTTTTTATTTGAGGCACCTCTAATGGGATAAGGGAGGGAGTCACTGGGAGACTTTGAGTGGAACTGCCCCTTTTTCTCTTTCCTGCTGGTCATACCAGATATGATCATCCTTTAATTCCCCAGCCCCCACAGCACTATTCCTGATATTAAATACTTTGGGGCTACCAAAATTTTGGCAGAATGAATTTGTGTTCTCAAAGTTTGTCAAAAGTTTTACAATTTAATAAAAAGTACATATATTGAAAAGTTTATGAAATAGAAAAAAATCAGTCATGATCCTATCAACATTAACACAACTGTTACAATTTTTATTACTTTCCAGTCTTGCTCATTTTCCATTCATGGTTGAGCTTAGGTATATAAGTAGTGCAGCCTACATTTCTTACTTATCGTTAGCAATTTTTCCATGTTGCTACATAGTCTTCATATTTAATATCTGCATAATAGTTCATCAAATGTTTGCATCATAATTTAATTAACCTGTGCTCTCAAAGTTTGATTTAACATTTTCTTAATCTCAATATGCCTGCCCCCAACCCACTATGTACTTGAACGTGTTCCACAACTCCTGATAGCTGAGAAGACTGGGTTTGCTGGCTGTGGAGGACAAGGCCCTTAGCACTAACCAACAGGTGTCTGCAATCATCATGGTTCTATTTATTAAGGACTTAGTGTGTGCCAGGCACTGAGGTAAGAACTTAACATGGATTGTCTCATTTAATCCTCACAATATCCTACTCAGATAGGTACTTGTGTCAGTTTGAATTGCCTAGGATAAGCTGTGATAACAAAACCCAGCAAAATTTCAGTGTCTTAACAAAACAAACATCGCAGTGGGTGGGGTGGGGTGACTCTATGGCAACCGCCTTCTGTGGGGTGCCTCAGTGGTCTTGGCTACTCTCTCTTGTGGTACCCCCAACTCAACACATGCTTCTACAATTGCCACAATGGGGAAAACGGCCACTGGAGTTTCCCACACTAGCAGTTAAATGCTTTGGCCTAGATGTGACCCATGTTACTACTGCTCACGACGCATTGGCCAGAACCTGTCTCGTGGATCTGCTTAACTACAGGGCAGATTGGGGCAAATGTAATTCTCTCCTTTGTCTGGAAAGAGAGGAGAACTGGTTATGGTGAGCCTTAGAAGTCTCTGCTGTGGTGCTCTTATTATCCTTATTTTACAGATGGGGAGGTAGAAGTTTAGGGCAGGGCTTTGAACCAGTTCTTCCCGGTTCAGTCATGGCTGAGGAAGCAAAACTGGAACAGACCCAAATTTTTAAAATTTGGGTGATCCAGAACGATAACTGGAATGGGAAAAATTACAGGTAAAAGTTCTGCTAGAAACCTAATCTCCCTCTAGAAAACAAGGGCAGCGTACGCATTGCACAGCAACCAAAACTCTTGCCCTTAGGATTTTGAGCAGAATTGAAAACAGCAGTGCCCCGCTCAAAGGTGATGGCCAACTATACCACTTTCAATGTGTGTCGCTCTTCACAGTGCTGCCTGTAATCCAGTCTCACGTATCAGGTTCCTAAAAGGGCTCACTATGCCTGTTCCGAATCTCCCATTCCAGAGCTTCCACCTGTAATTTTTCCCATTCCAGTTATTGTTCTGGATAACCCAAATTGTAAAAATTGGGTCTGTTCTGGTTGCGCTTCATCAGCCATGACTGAACCGGTTCAGACTGGTTCGAAGCCCTCCTTGAGTAACTTGCCTAAGGACCAGGGCTTCTAACGAGTTCTTTCCAGTTTGAACCCCTGCCGAGAATTTGCATTTCTAACAAGTTCCCAGGTGAAGCTAATGATACTGGTTAGGGACCAGTTCTCAGAGCCACTAGTAGAGCAGTGGTTCTCAAAATTTATTATACATAATAATCACCTGGAGATGTTGTTAAACTGGAATGAACAGGTTAGAAGCTCTGCTCTTAACTGCTGTGCAAAGCAGCCTCCCCTCAGTTACTCTTTGCACTTTATAAAGGTGTTGACTATAATCTGTAGTCACAGAACATTTCTGAATGGGAAAAATCTGATCCAAAATGCATCCCTTGGTATTAATGATTGAGTTCTTTAGAGTAGATTTGTCGATGGAGCATTGTTTCCGCAGCTGGCTTGGTGTTCGTTGCTACAAGACATAGCAGTAATTGAGAAGAAGTCACTTGCCTTGATTAAAGTTATATCACATTGAAACTTGATTTGGATTTGTGCTAGACACTGATTGTTTACATTCCATTGTAAATGGCCCTTAAGCTTTATTGTAGCATCTTCCGTCTTTACCTTCTGGAAAAGCTAGAGCTTCTTTGTTGTATGCAAGAATATTTAAACTTCTGATACTTTTATTGCTTATTTTAAGTTAGACTGAATTATTTTCCTCAGTTTTTGTTTAGATCTGCAGCCTGATTTCCGGGGGGAGGAAAAAGGATTGCGTAAATTATCACTGTGTAAAGGTTAACACTTTTCACAAGTATAAGTCTAAACTGTGACTTATAACCACTGATGGCTGCCTGCCTCTTACTTCTGAGGGTTTAAGTATGTTGTTGTTGTTGTTGTTAGGTGCCGTCAGTTCGGTTCTGACTCATAGCAACCCTATGTACAACAGAACAAAATACTGCCCTGTCCTGTGCCATCCTCAAAATCGTTATGCTTAAGCCCATTGGTGCAGCCACCATGACAGTCCATCTCATTGAAGGTCTTCCTTTTCTTTGCTGACCCTCTACTGTACCAAGCATGATGTCCTTCTCCAGGGACTGATCTCTCCTGATAACACGTCCAAAGTGTGTGAGACGTAGTCTCGCCATTCTTGCTTCTAAGGAGCATTCTGGTTGTACTTCTTCCAAGACAGACTTGTTCATTCTTTTGGCAGTCCATGGTATATTCCATATTCTTCTCCAACACCACAGTTCAAAGATGTCAATTCTTCTTTGGTCCTTATTCATTGTCCAGCTTTCACATGCATAGGAGGCAATTGAAAACACCATGGCTTGGGTCAGGCACACCTTAGTGTTCAAGGTGACATCTTTGCTTTTCAACACTTTAAAGAGGTCTTTGGCAACAGATTTGTCCAATGCAATGTGTCTTTTTATTTCTTGACTGCTGCTTCCGTGGGTGTTGATTGTGGATCCAAGTAAAATGAAATCCTTGGCAACTTCAGTCTTTTCCCCGTTTATCATGATGTTGCTTATTGGTCTAGTTGTGAGGATTTTTGTTTTCTTTATGCTGAGGTGTAATCCATACTGAAGGCTGTGGTCTTTGATCTTCATCAGTAAGTGCTTCAAGTCCTCTTCACTTTCAGCAAGCAAGATTACGTCATCTGCATATTGCAGGTTGTTAATAAGTCTTCCTCCAATCCTGATGGCCCGTTCTTGTATATAACCCAACCACAGTCCTGGCAATGGAGCTCCAACCTCACTGCTTGCTCCCCTCCGTCTCTCTGCCCCTCCTAGGCCAGGCCATTGTAACCACTCACCTGGATATCACAGTGGTTTCCGCATTGGTTCCCTGGTCTTTTCTTTACTCCAGTCTATTTTCCCACACAGTAGTAAGAGTGATCTTTTCAAAATATACATCAGGTCATTTTATCCTCCTGCTGAAAACCCTCCAATGGTTTTCCTGTTGCATGTAGCACAAAATTCCAAGTCCCTCTACTGATCTGTAAAGGCCTGCCTGGTCTGGCCCCTGCCTACTTCTCCATCCTCATCTCAAACCTCCCCTCTTGCTCAGTCTCTGGCCCCCAGCCTTACTGGCCATCTAGCCATTTCTGGATGCCCTCTTTCCTGCTGCAGGGCATATGCCCATGCTCTCTGAGGTCTCAGGCTTCTAGGGGTCTGCTCTTCCCCCTCTGCTTCGCATGGATAGCTCCTGCTCATTCTTCAGGGGCCTGAGACTATCCCCATCAGCCTGTCTAAAGTAGATCCTGTCAAAATTCAATTTTAAAGAAGTCAGAAACACAAAGTAGTCAAGACAGAAGTACACACCTGCAGGTATGAGGTACTCCTTGGGCGGCTTGTTGGATAATGCTCCTGGCTGGCAGTCCCTTCCCTGCTTGATTCTCTCTCAGCATGTTTCTTTCACAGCACTTCTCAGAGCTTATCATTCTTTCTTTATAGGTTTGACTCATCTGTTGTCTGTTTTCCTCATTAGTCTATAAGCTTACCTACAGGGAAGGGAGAGGGTCTGGCATTTGTGGAGGATTGTAGGCACTTAGTACATACTTGTTGAGTAAATGACTAGGTGAACGTTTATGCGTGGGAAGTGAGTCTTATTCATCTGTCTCTATTTAAGCTAAAATAAGTGGAATTCAGATTCATCTGGAACTCCTAAGGGTCTTCTACGCATGCAAATGCATATAGTCCTAAAGGAAACCAGTTATATTGAAATAGTCATGAAAAAATTTTCTTAATTTGTTATATTTAGCAGTATACATGCTTCTTTATTAATACATGGAATAAAATATCTAACAGTGATCTTAATAACTACCATACTTTCAAAGTAGTGATCAAGTCTAAGTAATACTTCAATATGTCTGCAATAATTGTAATGTAATATAAAAATATCTGATTTCTGTGAGTGGCAAAGTTTCAGGTACTGCTAATGTTACTGCAGTCATTTGTTGCCTACATCCATAATGGAAAGAAATGCAAAATTTCAGTTACAGTAGTGAAAATAAATATGTAATTTTTTTTTTCTTCTCCAAAGGGATGGACCTCTTGATTTCTTTTCACAGATCCTTTGGGAGTCTCTGAACCCCAAGAGTATAATACCATGCTTCTTGTAGTCGGTAGGGTTGTGTTCCCCAAACTAGCTCATGCTCTGGTGGCTGTGAAAGGAGAAAGAATTAGGACAAAAGAGTTATTTATAAAACTAAATGTATTCAATTCTAAGATTGTTCATTTGTTCTTCCTTTCTTTTTGCTAAATGCCCTTTTATGAAATTGATAATGGGTAATCATTTGGGGAGAAATTACTTTCTTGGCAAAATAAAGTGTTGGCAACCTTATCTTGGTCCTTGTCTTATGGTCCTTGTCTTAGTCATCTAGTGCTGCTCTAACAGAAATACCACAAGTAGATGGCTTTGACAAAGATAAATTTATTCTCTCACGGTCCAGTAGACTAGAAATCCAAATTCAGGGCATCAGCTCCAGAGGAAGGCTTTCTCTGTCAGCTCTGGAGGAAGGTCTGTGTCATGAATCTTCCCTTGGTCTAGGAGTTTCTCTGTACAGGAACCTCAGGTCCAAAGGACACACTCTGTTCCCGGCACTGCTTTCTTGGTGGTATGAGGTCCCCATGTCTCTCTGCTTGCTTCTCTCTTTTATATCTCAAAAGAGATTGGCTTAAGACACTACCTAACCTAATATTGTAGACCGCATGAGTATAACTGCAGCTAATCCATCTTATTACATCGTAGTGATAGAATTTACAACACATAGGGAGATCACATCAGATGATAAAATGGTAGACAGTCATACAAAACTGCAAATCATGACCTAGCCAAGTTGACAGATATTTTAGGGGAACACAATTCAATCCATGACAGTCCTCTTCAAATTTTTTTTATTTTTCAAATTTTGGCTGTACTATGAAATTCCAAAATTTGAGAACCATTGTTATAGTTGTAGTCTTTCACCAAGAGGATCCTCTTAAGGGAAATTATTGAACTCCTTTTAGTTCCTCATGTATCTGTAAAACAGTGGTTCCCAGTCAGGTGATTTTGCCCCTCCAGGAGACATGGACAATGTGTGGAGACATTGTTGGTTGTCATGACTGGTGGGGGGTGCTACTGGCATCTAGTGGGAAGGAGGTGGTCAGGGATGCTGCTCAATATCCTATAATGCACAGGATGGGACCCCTCCCCCAACAAAAAGATTATTCAGTCTTAGATGTCAGTAGCACCAAGATTGAGAAACCCTCCTATAAACTAACCTGTTACTGTCGAGTTGATTCCGACTCATAGTGACCCTATAGGACAGAGTAGAACTGTCCTGTAGGGTTTCCAAGGAGTCACTGGTAGATCCGAACTGCAGACCTTTTGGTGAGCAGCTGAATGCTTATCCACTGTGTCACCAGGGCTCCTACTAAGGATCCAGGCTTTCAGGACTGGTAGAAACTCCTATCCTGCCTCTTCACTTTCTGTTCTTAGGTTTCTAGAGGCTATGAGAAAGAGGTCAAAAGATTTTGCAGCAATGAAGCCTGTCCTCATGTAGGTAGACTTACCTGGGTTTCCAAGGCTTATTTTTTTCCAAACAAGAATTCTTTTATCTAAGCGAAAGCAAATAAAAGCAGAGATTCTCTGGTTGAATTGAGAGTGGGGGTCCCTGTGCCCCGTCCATTTGGCAAACTCTCCCCATCTCTTAGGTCTAGGAGAGAAATCTGTTCGGTGTGGCAACCAGTTTGGTGAGTCATAGAAAAGACTATCTTTCAGAGTAGGGTAGGAAGCCTAGGGGTGGAATCAGAAGCCCAGAAGGTAAGGCTGTGACTGAGGGGGTTGGAGTGTGTGTGTGCCTGGGCAGTTCCTGATAGTTCATGATCTAAACAGAGATGAAATCTTCAATCCTAAATACTGGACTGAGATCTCCCATTCAGCCAAGGTCAACTCAGCCTTGCTGCCTATCATTCAACCCAACCTTCCTTTCCCATTTTTCTCTTCAGAGATTCCTCTGGCAATTTTTTTTAAAACACTCTCTCTCCTCAGCCTGGCTACAGGGGCCCAGAGTTGGCCCACTGTACGGCTGGTCAGTTGTGTTTGCCAGAGATTCTGTTCCTCCATCCACACCCATTCCCCTTGGTTCTATCGTTGGTCCTCCCCAAATAAGGCCACCTACTGAGCAGTGGTTCCTGAACTTTGTTGTTGTCGTTATGAGATTCGACGTTTAGTAAAAGCTCTTCTTCCCAGAAAAATGTACATTGACATTTATGTATAAATTGTTACCTTCAAATTTCAGAAGGACTCCAGTTAAGGGCTTTGCCCCAGAGAAATGCAGTGTCTGGGTGGACACGGAGGATGTAAGTTGGAAGAGGCCTACAGACAAGCTCCTTTCCCATAGGGGAAAATTGAGGTCCAAAGAGGTGAAGTATAGGGGATACTGCTTGATAGTGGCAGAATCCAGTGGACTGCAGATCTCCTAACTCACGCTGAGGTTCTACCCACGGTATGGCCCATAAATGTAATGTATCCCCAACCGCCCCCCCCCCCCCAAAAAAAAATTACAAGGTCACTCTTCCCACTCCAGCCTCCACCTTTGAATCTAGCTATTGAGCTATCCCTTTCCAAATTGGGAAGAGGTTTTTCAGGTTCACAGGCAAATGGAAGATAGAGCAGGTAGGAGACTAGAAGGCTTTGATCAACCCAAGACAGACCTGATGTTTTTTTTCCCAAAGTAACTTCAGGGAAATGTGTGGGGACAGACTTTGGAAGTGTAGAAGGAACATTATTGTCATTAGTTTTTGTTAACCTGTAAGTAGCTGGTACAAATGAATTCCCTGGCAATGAAAAGTAGTGGGAAGAGAAGGGAGTCCCAAGTTAGGAGCTAGAAGTTTTGTTGTGACCGTAGCTCTGCCGTCATATTGCTGCATGACTAAGACAAGACCTGCCCTCCCTTTCCTGGGCTTGGTTCCTCACCTGTAAAATGCAGATATTTAAGCATGTTTTCTCTAGATCATTTTCCAGCCCTGAAATGACACAGTCTTATCCTGAGTATTTAAACCTGCAAGAGAAAGAATATTGTAGTTTTCAGGATGGCAGTATAACCTAGTGGCTAAGAGTTGTGGTTGGGCCCCAGCAACCCACTACCTAATGTTGAATCCTTGCTCCATCACCTTCTATTACTGTGCCTTCGGGCGAATTTCTTTATCTCTCTGAGTTTCAAATGACTCACCTGGAGAAGGGGCATAGTACCTGCCCTAGAGGGTTGTGCACATAAAATAAGATAATCCCTTGTCCATCATTTGGAAAAGCATCTAGAACTGCACTATCCAATATGGTGGCCACTAGACACATGTGGCTGGCTAATGAATACTCGAAATGTGGCAAGTGTGACTGAGGGATTGAATTTTTAATTTAAATTATTTTAAAATTTAAATAAAACTGAAACAGTGTAAAATACAGAACTTGTGAGAGCCAGAACTTGGTGGGACTGCCGTGTTTTTCCAGGTCTCATAAGTTTTCTGCCTTTGACAGGGTGCAGTCTTACCACTTTTCTGTTGCTCATTTTAGTGGAAAATATTTAGTTTTTCTTCTCTGACAGTTTTCTGCCTTACACAGATCCTGGCTTTTGCAGGTTTTACTGTATTTTTTTGTTAAACACAACTTTATTGTTTTAGTAAGACTAACCGTTGCATCATGTAAGACAGAGGTCAAGATGTTTTTCTACGAAGGGTCAGATAGTAAATATTTTAGGCTTTTGTGGGCCATGTTGTCTCTGTCACAACTGTTCATTTCTGCTGTTGTGGCAGGAAAGTAGCTGTGGACAATATGAAAACAAATGGGTGTGTCTGTATTCCAATAAAATTGTATTTATAGACACTGAAATTTGAATTTCACATATTTTTTGTGTGTCACGAAATATTATTTTTCTTTAAACATTAAAAAATGTAAAAACCATTTTTAACTCATAGGCTTTGCAGAAATAGGCAGCAGGCTGGACTTGGTTCATAGGTATGTACCCAAGTTAAAGGAATTCATGTCTGTCATTTATAAGAATGTTCATAGCAGCTTTATTCATAATGGCCCCAAACCCAAATGTTCATCACAGGAGAATGTATAAAAATATTTTAATGTGTTTATATTATATAAAGTGAATCACTTTGTATCAGTGCAAAAGATGAACCATGTCTACACGTAGTGTGCTAGACACAGTGTTAAGTGAAAGATGCTAGTCACAAGGATAAATTCTGTATGATTCCATTTACATGAAGCTCTGTAATGGCAAAGCTTAACCTGTGGGTTTAGAAATTAGAATAGTGGTTGCCAGATGGGGCAAGGGGAGGGGATTAACCAGAAAGGGGCATGAAGGAAAATTCTGTATGATGGAAATGTTATGTCTTCATTCGGGTGTTGGTTACACGGGTATATACATTGTCAGAACTCCTCAAAATGGTACATTTAGAGCTATGTAAATTATCCCTCCATACAAAATACCCTTTAGATAATAAAAAAAATTAGCTGCTGACATTTAACATGATAATATTTCTTAGTAAAATCCAGGTTTCTGGCCACAGTGGTCCACCTTCCCTCATGGTAACCAACAACTGGAGCCCGCTGTTCCAGTATGGTAGGCAGTGGGTGAATGTGGCTAGCAGCACTTATTTAAAATGTGGGGAGTCCAAATCGAGATGTATAGGAAGGGCGAAATGCACACTGGACTTTGTAATGGATTGAGGAAATTGAAGTATTTCTTATACCCACATCTCTATCAAACATGAAAACACAAAGATTTTACCTTTCTTTTTTGAGCCCACATGTTTAAAAAGGAGAGGCATACTTTCCTTTGTGCCAGCGAAGAATGGTCATTTATATTTAATATACAAAGCATTTCTGTGTTCAAAGACTACAACCAAAGATGCATTATGAAACAAGTTGTTGCCCTGGATGGCTTCACTCATTATCTCCTTGGTCCTTATAACCATTTCATCTGAACTTTTAATTTGTCTTTTCTGTGTTAATTTAATTTAATTTGGGAGACAAGATTCTAACCAGCTACCACAAAGAGAACTTGTCCTGTGATTATTTGATGCACATCACTGCATAATAGATACTTTATTGATTAATTTTCTAATGAAGTCTTACTATCAAAGTTGGTTTATGTATAACCAGGAAAACCATTCAGACTGCAGATTTAAAAGCTTGAGTTTTGCCTTTTTAAAAGCCTGCAGCAGTTTAAGGAATGCAGCCCCTTCATTAAAGCGCAATGATAGGAATATTATTATGAAGGCTTACAATTCTATTAAGTGAGAGTTGCTTGAAACCACATGGCCAAAGAAAGTATGAGGGAATTCAGCTGGATTTTGTCTTTTGCTGTTTGGTGGCTGCCTAGGGGAGAGAGGTTCATTCTCAGGTGAACAGGGAGTGTTCTGGAGAAATGCCCTAGTCAGGGATGGAGAATGTGTGAAGTGACGGTTAGGTCCTCGGAGAATAATTGCCACTTATAACACCATGACTGTACTCCATTGCAAGGAGCCCTGGTGGCGCAGTGGTTAAGCACTTGGCTGCTAACCGAAAGGTCGGCAGTTTGAACGTACCAGCTGCTCTACAGGAGAAAGATGTGGCAGTCTGCTTTTGTAAAGATTTACAGCCTTGGAAACCCTATGGGGGCAGTTCTCCTCAGTCCTATAGAGTCGCTATAAGTTGGAATTGATTCGACAGCAATGGGATGGGTACTCCATTCCTCCCTGGAGGTATCCTTTGACCACAAGTAAAACACTGGTCAAGCAGTTACTTCTTTTCCCCCTCAAGAACTGCTTGGAAGGACAGTCATCCTCTAGTGGACAGAGCAGGGTGCAGACTATTTTATGTGATCTCGTTCCATCTCTTTAGATCCTTTTTGCAGACTGAATGGAAACAAATACTTTTCTGAGAACAGAACCCATAACATTAGCTTAGACGTAATTTAACAAGAATCCAGATTTTCTTTTGACTTTTTTCTTTTGAAGTCCATTCCTGCCTTGAATGTTGGAGAGCTGCCTGAGGTTGGGAAACATTGAAATATTAAAAATGGTGGCCATCTTCTCTTTAGAGGAGAGTCTTGGTTTTAATTTTCCAGCGTGGTTACTCTATTTATGTCTCTCGGGCCCTTGGCTGATTGATCATGCAGGGATTTGTCATATTGCCTGCTCCTTTGAATCAGATGTGAACATAGCAACGAACAATAAACATGATGTGGATATTAGAGAACCAGGGGGCCTTCTTTGCCTGGGGAGCTGGGAGACTTGCTTGCTGTTGCTAAGATGTTTTCTGGTGTTAGCACAGCATCAATCATTGGCAGTGCAGCTGTGTTTTTGGAATAGTGAGCTGATGGAAGCGCAAAGGCGCACTGATGAGTATTATCCTGAACAGTGGGTATAGATGCAGATCATTATGCATAATCCATAATGTTATCCCCATTTGTGCAGTTCTTTCTACCGTGTGATTGGGTGTGATTTGCTGTGCCGAGAACCAGAGGTGTGCCAAAGCATCATTTCCATTTTCAGAATAATTTTGTTGGAAACCTGAAAGATAGGTAAATATACCAGACCATTGCATTTCAACACTTTGTAGCCTTTTGAGTGTGGCTCATGGTTTTGACAGTAAAATCTGGCTGAAAGTTGGACCAGCTGCTCTAACTTGATATCATTTTCCTTATCCATTATGAAAAGACCACTGGAGATGAAGTGTGAACATTTTTTAAAGAATTAATGTATGATGAGAAACTGGGCTACCCAGTACATTTGCTCTGCGAGCCGTGGGCTTTTCTGTAGGGCACTGGGTAATGGTTGAGAGTGTGGAGCCACATTGCCTGGGTTCAAACCCCGGCTCTGCCACAGACTAGCTGTGCGATCTTGGGCAAGTTACTTAGCTCCCTTGTGTCTGTTTTTATAGCTGTAAAAGGTGAACAGTGATAGTCTTATAGAGTTGTTGTGAGGATTAAATGAATTAATATTTGAAAATCCTTAATACAGTGCCCGGCATATAATAAGCACTATGTAAGGTTTACCTACAGCCATTTGTCACTTCTTTTTGTATTTATGCAATGCCACATTCTTTTCCATGGTGCTGGACTGAAGGATGAAGTAGGTGATCAGCCCCACGCCTGAATTTGTTCTGCGAAGATTCAGCAGCATTTAAGAATGTTGAGCAAGAATACCTCAGTAAAACCGTAGCATTTTTCTATCATGACATTATCACAGGAGTCCTCATTGTGTCTAAGTCAAAATGTAATCTATGTTTAGTGTTCTGGAAATTTTCCTCAAAAATGATTCATTTTTGGCCATTGAGTTCCCCTTTCTGCAGAGTTCTTAACTAACATCTCACTCGGACTTCTCTGATTCTGGTCCTAAAGAATTGCCTCTGCCTCGCTTTATGATGTCAAAGAACGATGGGGAAGCGCGATTTGGGAACCTGGCTGAGCTGCATGGAACCAAGGCTCAGATTCCATATTTAACCACAGAAAAAAATTCCTTCAAAAGAACGGACGATGGGGATAAACAGGTAAACAGTCTGATCAGGCGTGACTATTTGAGTTTTAGAACCCTGAAACCTCACATAGCAGTGGCCCATAGCTGCTGTCACGCTTCCAGCACATTTCACCATCTGGGACAGAATTACAGACTTGGAAGTAAGCCACTGAAGTCATCTTACAGTGAGGAGAAGAGGCTGATGCAAAGCCTACTTTATAGGAATTACCACGAGCCACCCACAGACTCTTTAGCACCAACTTTAATATAAAATAAGGTTACCCGATCTCACACACTTATTTGGTTTCTCTAGGTCAGTGGTTTTGAAATGTAACTTCTAGGAGTTTTTAATAGGTTTTCTTCCCCCCCTACCCCCACCTCCCTAAAACAAAAAGTCTTGGGAAAAGGTTTCTCTGGTTAAATATGTTTACAGAATGCTTCTTCATAACCCATTCTTGGGAGGAAGATTAAATCCCCAGTCTTAGATTCATAGTACACATTAGTGCACTAAAGGCCCTGAAAAGTCCTGCAAGAAAGAGACCTGGAGATCTGCATGTACCAGACTTCTTTTTACCAGAGAATCCTTTCCTGGAGGGCATGTTTGGAATACCATCTTGGGAAATGCTGCCATTACACAGTTAGCAGATTGGGAATAAGAATAGGGAGGATAAGCTTTTAAAAGTGGACCACTGACTGCAATAGGCAGATGGTGATTGGTAGAGACGAAAGTACAGAAGTCCTGAAGAGTATCGAGAAGAGGTGAAGCATCTTACACATTAGTAAATGCTGAGAGCATCAAGGCACAGCTTATACTTCTAATAACGATACTGAATCATGTGGGAAAGTCAGATTATATTTAACAGAATGTCTTCTATAATGCAAAGAAATTTGTGATATTTTAGGAAGACTTGAAATATTTGTAAAATGCAATGAATAAAGGATTCATTTGCAGCTATCTGGAACACTAACGCCTATGGCTCACCCTGATGATGTTGAATATATGAGGTGTTGCTGCAGACGTTTTATATTTATAGTTAAGTGACGTGTAGCAGAGGAGCCCTGGTGGTGCAGTGGTTAAAGGCTGGGCTGCTAACCAAAAGGTTGGTGGTTCGAACCCACCGTCCACTCCACAGGAGAAAGATGTGGCAGTCTGCTTCTGTAAAGATTACAGCCTTGGAAACTCTATGGGGCAGTTCTTCTCTGTCCTAGAGGGTGATTATGAGTCAGAATCAACTTGATGCAATGGGTTTTGGTTTGAGGTGTAGCAAGTCCTGTTAAACAATTCCATGTACGATTGCTTTCATAATTTTGGCGTATTTTAAGTGAGGTCTTCAGGGATGTGGAAAAGGGGGCCTAGGAATTTCCAGTGAATATTCTTTGGCATGTTTTCCCACCTGTACTTGGAGAGGAGCTAGGATCCACTGTCCAACGATGACTGATGTCCTGGGTGAGTGCCAGGCCCAGTCCCTGGCTGCGTGAGTTGGGACCCACTGTTTCTCTGCAGGCTATGTTTATGCTAGGCAACCCCATCTGCGAGTGTGGGCTTAGGCTTCAAAGCAAACGTTATTTTCCTTTTTCTTGAAGAAGAGTATTTGATCAGTATCTTAGACTAGATATTTCTCTTTAGACTCAGGATACCTTTATAACTCTGTGTTGATAAAAAGTACTGTTTCCTTGTTTCTTTGTTGGTTGGGTACTCCAAACTCACCAGTCTGTCGGTAGCATTTTAAAAAAAGCAGGAGGAAACCAAGTGGTAGAGTAAGGTTGCTTATATTGCCCAGGGTTCTACATCAAGTTCATGTTAGAATTGGGGTTCAAATTGTAGCTTATTAAGGCTTTATCCTAGTATTTAGGAGTAGGCTAGTTGAAGTAATTTACCCATGATGAATTGTTTTGCACAATTTCTCAGTATAAAAAAAGTTATCATTTTACTTTGACATAGTAAACTCAAAGAATATTTAGTATTAAACATTTTAAATAGTTTCTTTTTATAAATCCACATTTGCTGAAGGACTTGATAAGTATAACCCCAGGAAATAGGAATCTTTATTAATGAATAAAAATTGAATGTATCCACAAAGAGATCAAGATTGGGAGGCATGTACGTTAATTCATGTGATCAGTGCCTTTAATTTTCCAAAGGAAAATATTAATGGAATCACTAAAAGTGTTTCTGGCTTGGTTTAGTAATTTAGCAAACTGGATTCTCTGGGACACTTTAACTCCTCTGAAGCTGTGTGGGAACCACACTGCATTGTTTAGAACCCTTTCCCCCCTGCGTTAGAGCCGCTGGGTCACCAGCAGTTAGAGTGGCATTATCCTTCATAACTGCCGCTCGGCCAGCCTGGCTTCTAGTGTCGCTGCTGAACTCTGCTCTTGTTCTTTGCAGCAGGAAACACAGTCTCCCACAGTGTCACCCCTCGCCTCCCCTCCTTCTTCCCCGCCTCATTACCAGAGGGTGCCCTTGAGCCATGGCTACAGCAAGCTGCGGAGCAGCACAGAACAGATGCATCCAGGTAAGAGACGATCTGGGGCCAGATGTCCCAGGCAGTATTCTGGCTACTTCTTAATCTACCCGGCAGCTACACCACCAGCTGCTGACTCTCTTGATTTAATTACCTCTGTCTTTGGAAACATAGCTCAGTTTAATTTCGTATTCTCAAGCAGGGATTTTTTAAAAAATTAAATTAATTTAAGCAGTGCTTTGTCTCCTGTTCTATAAACTAGTTCATCTTTAGACTTGTGAACAACTATTTAGATGATTAATTCTTCATCTACAGATCTCATTAAACAGGAACACAGCATATTAAGGGTTTGTATTTTTTCCTTGGAATTGTTATTCATTTCTGCAAACATGCCAAACACACTTAAATGCTTTTGTGAAACTTCTTAAAAATATAGCTGTGCAAACCTTGGTGGGGGGTGGGCAGTGAGTATATGTCAATGGAGGAGGAACAACTCAGAAAAGAAGGGTGAGCATGGTTGCACAACTAGAAGAATGTAACCACTGTCACTGAAATGTACATGTAGAAACTTAAATTGGTGTATGTTTTGCTATGTATATTCTCAACAACAACAACAAAAATATAAATTATTTAAAAAATATATATAGCTGCACAAAAGCCAAAGACTGTATACAGCCGTTAAAGACTGGTCTCATACATGAAAATATTTAGCCCTTGGGGTTTGGAATAAGAATAAGGGAAACACTAGGGAAGCGTATGGCTGTGAAATGTGTCCAGTGCACAGTGGCAGGGTTGCCTGCTCACTCACAGCTCTGCCATGTCCCTGGTAAAGTACGCTAGTTGGTTCTGAGGATGACTTGCAGAGTTGGCGGCCCAGGCTGCAATGCTTAAAGCTCCATAAATTCACTGCAGCACCTTGTCCTCCTGAGGCTCAGGCACCCAGTTTAAAATATGACCAATTAAAGGTATTCCAGAATTGGATATCCATGACACCCTCCCCCCGCCTTTATTTTGTGAGCTGTGGTTGAAAATGACCCACTTTCTGTAGTTCTTTGCTGCATTAAAAATACTGGTGACTACCAGAAGGACACAGAAATAAAAATGTGTGCTAGGCTGAACTTAAGAGAGGCTATAATCTTGTAGAGAAGCAAGTGTGGTATAATGGAAATACCTTTTGATTGGGATCAGAAGGTGTGGATTTATGGGGCGCCACCTAAGTGACCTTGGGCAAGCTGTTTCACTTCTCTGACCCAGAATATCCCCTCCTCTATTTTTTTTTTTTTTTAAATATTTTATTGTGTTTTCAGTGAAAGTTTACACGGCAAGTTAGGTTCCCATTTAACAATTACTATACATATCGTTCAGAGACATTGGTTACATTTTTCACAGTGTGTCAGCATTCTCATCAATTCCCTTCTGGATGATTCACTTCCAGTAATCTTGTTTCCCTGTCCCCCTACCCTTTCATCTTTACTTTAGAGTAATTGTTGACCATTTGGTCTTATATAGATGATTTTTTAAAAGTGTGCAGTTCTCACTGGTAATATTCTTTGTTTTATGAGCCAATCTGTTATTTAGCTAAAAGGTGCCCCCAGGGGGGTAGTTTCTGTTCAAGGTTTATGGAATATCTCAGGGTCATAGTCCTCTATTCTTAACCAGTCCAGTAAGTTTGGACTTTTTAAGAATTTGAGTTCTGCTCCACATTTTTCTCCCCTTGTATCAGGATCCATCTATTGTAGCCCAGATCTGAATGGTCATTAGTGATAACTGGGCACTGTCTAGTTCTTCTGGTCTCAGGGTAGATGAAGCTGTGGTTCCTGTAATCTATTTGTCCTGTAGACTAGTTTCTTCTCTGAGTCTTTGGTTTGCTTCTTTCTCTATTGCTCCAGATGAGATGAGACTGATTGTTGTATCTTAGCACCTTGTTTTTTTATTTTTTTAGTTAACATTTTTTGGAAATTGCTTCATAGTACCTCATTCTTTTTTTGGTAAATTTAGTTATTTTATTGTTGTTGTTGAGAATATACACAGCAAAACATACACCAGGTTCAACAGTTTCTACATGTACAATTCAGTGGCATTGATTACATTCTTTGAGTTGTGCAACCATTCTCACCCTTCTTTTCTGAGTTGTTCCCCCCCCCATTAACATAAACTCACTGCCCCCTGAGATTCCTATCTAATCTTTCCGGTTGCTCTTGTCATTTTGATCCTGTATAGTTCTTAAAAGAGCACAGTGCTCAAGGCAGACATTCTTTACTAGTTAAGCTAAATTATTGTTTGGTTTTTAAGAAGACTTCAGGGGCTGTATTGGTTTAAGATTTAAAGATTACCTCAGGGCAATAGTTTCAGGAGTTTATCCAGCCTCTATGGCTCCAGAAAGTCTGGATTCCTGAGAACTTGAAATTCTGTTCTGCATTTTCAATGTCCACTCCTCTTTTAAAGTGGGGGAATAGTATTCTGGAAGGGTGTTCTGAGGATTAAGTGAGAATAAGAGTATAAAATCTGTTGGAAATCAAGTCCTATGCAAACGCAAGATGATGCTGTTAATAGATACTGTCATGGATAGAACTGTGTCCCCCTAAAACATATGTCGACTTGTCTAGGCCGTGATTCCCAGTATTGTGTGGTTGTCCTCCATTTTGTGATCTAATTATCCTCCATTTTGTGATGTGTTATAAATCCTAGCCTCTCTGCCTGTGGTTATGGTCCCATTTGGGAGGGAGCTGTCTTTTATGTAAATGAGACAGGATTAGGTCATGTTAATGAGGACTAAGGTGGGATGAAACACCCTTACTCAGGTCACAGCCCTGATCTGATATAAGGGGCGTTTCCCTGGGGTGTGGCCTGCATCACCTTTTATCTAATAAGAGATAAAAGGAGAGAGAAGCCAGCAGAGAAAGAGGGACCTGACTACCACCAAGAAAGAAGAGCAGGGAATGGAGCGTGTCCTCTGGACCTAGGGTCCCTGTGCTGAGAACCTCCTAGACCCAGGGGAAGACTGATGCCAAGGCACATGTAGATCTCCAAGGAATGCCAGGCCCACAGTTGTTCAAAGGAGACAAGGACTGTCCCCCAGAGTCAACAGAGAGAGATAGCTTTCCCATGTAACTAGCACCCTGAATTCAGGCTTCTAGCCTCCTAAACTGTGAGAGAATAAATTTCTGTTTGTTAAAGGCATCCACTTGTGGTATTTCTGTAATAGCAGCACTAGATAACCAAGACAGAGAGTAACCAAAAATCACTCTCCTGCAACTTGTAAGTCACAATGGTATTTGAAACTTAACTGGGTCAAGAATTCTTCATTTTCCTCTCATAGTTATCCCTGGCTGATATTCCTATTTTTAGAATTCTAGTGGAGTTTTTTGGATTTCTAATCTTATTTGGGCTTGGAAGTTGGAGTCCTATGCCTAACATGGTGCCTGTTTTTTTTTTTTTTTTAAATTCACAGGTGAGGCATTTTTTGCTCCACTGTGTCAGCCTAGCCCTCAGCTTTACCCTATCTTTTTTTGATATTCCTGAAACATTTGTCTGTACTCGCTTGCTCAACTTCATGCCCCATTCTCTCCTTATCCCACTCCAAATTGGGCTGCTATCCCCCAGTGGCCAGGAAATAGCATACTTCTCTCCATCTTTCTTGACTCTTATTAGCCTTTGTCAAGGCTGGCCATGCCTTCATTCTTTTTCATACTTTAATTTTAGTGAGATAAAACTTAAATGTATGGTGAAATGCACACATTTTAAATCTTCAATTTGAGTTTTACATGGATACTCCCATGTAGCCACTAGCCCAATCAAGAATAGACATATCTACTGCCCCGGAGAGGCTCACCTCCCGCGCCATGCAAGCACTGTTATGATTTTTATTACCATAGATTAGTTGGGCCTCTTCTAGAACATCACATCAGTGGAATCTTACACTATGGCTGTACTCTTTATGTGTCTGCCTCCTTTCCCTCAGCAATAATGTTTGAAATTCATCCATGTTGTTGAGTATGTGAGTCATTTGCTCCTTTTTATTGCTCAGTGGTTTTCCATTGTATAAATGGATTACAGTTTGGTGATTCATTCTCTTGTCGATGGACATCTGGTGGGTTTTTCCCAGATGTTAGGAATAAGGATGCTAGGAACATTCATGTGTGTGTCTTTTTGTGACATATGCTGTCATTTCCCTGGTACCTAGTGTGGAATTTTTAGGTCTTAGGTATATAAGAAACTGCCAAAGAGTTTGACAACGTGGCTGTCCACCCCACTGGCAATGTATGAGAGTTCACCTATTCTTGCCAGCATTTGGTGCTCTTCATGGTTTTTTTGTTTTTTTCTTCCTGTTTTTAACTTTAGCCATTTTATTAGGTGTAAAGTGGCCTCTTACTGTTGTTACTCCTTCATTCTTGAAACATTGTTTTCTAGGCTCTGTCACCCCTTCCTGGGTTTTTTCCCACATAAGGATCCTTTTAACTTGACGAGTTGCTCTTCCAGAGGGTTCTCCTTCGTACAGCATACCTGTAGGGAGGAGTCAGCATGAACAGTCTCCTGTTTCTCAAGGACTTGAGTTTTCTGGGTCCAGCCATTGGTTAGGAGGCTATTAGGTCCCTGTAGCTGGGAGCAAGGCCATTCACAAAGCAAGGTTTATTGACTTCTCCATCTGTCTAAATCAAAGGAAGGGAAGGTTTTTCTATCTGCAACTTGAATCCACCTTGTGATTCTTGCTTCTAATTGATGCTGTTCACTTTGAAGCCTGTTCATTCCTATTTTTATAACGTCCGTGAATTTTGCCCAAAGGATTTTCTTCAGCTAGCTATCTGCTTTTTTTTTTTTTCTGTCATGCATCTTTAGGTTAAGAAGTTGGTAAAGTGCACGTCGTCTTCTCTCTCTCCATATGTTTTCAGAACTCAGTTTTTCTTAAGGCTTCTATGTCTCCCCCCCCCCCCATCTATTTCTTAAGTCTTCTCTATTGCTTTCACCCTGCCATCAACCTCTGACGAACACAGGATCCTCTTTTCTATTTTCTGTACTCCATCTCCCTCTTGATCTACAGTAGCATGTATAAAACCCTGTTAAGACTTAGTGACTCTTACTAAGAGTCTTCCTAAACATTCGAGAGTTATTCTTAATTTATGACTACTCAGAAAGGAGTTTTGCTGCTGGGATAATTTTCTAGAAGCACATTTTCGGGGGTCATTTCTCTGTCCAAGATTCTGCCATGATTCCTGAGTAGTATGGCATGTGTGAGTATGTTTTTATATCACAGTGAGTTTCTTCATACGAGTCCCTCATTCAAAGCCCTTTCTCAGCATCTCTCACTGGGCACCTGCCAACCTCACCTGCTTGATGTAGCTATTATTGATGTTTATTGGGTCAGATGTACGTAAGCGTTGCATACTGGTCCTTACGTACGTGCATTGATTTGTTCTTACCATAACCCTCAGAGGCAGATGCTGCTGTACGTATTTTGAAAGAGAATTTTTAAATCATAGTAGCATGTGCATGTGGTTAAATAATACTTTAGTGCCTATAGTAGAAACAACTGCTCTCTTTCCCACCGTTCTCCACAACCTGTGTCTGATCCCCCGAGGCAGCTACTTTCAATGCTCTTAGCTGTTTCTTCTGATATTTAACATTTATAGCAAACTCAGTAGGCCTATTCTGCTTTTTCTTATCCATCTTATTCTGATGCTTCAATTCTAGATAGTGTCTACTCACTTAAGAGCATGGGCTATGAAGGTAAACTCCTAGACCTAAAGTTAGACTTGGTGGGCCTACATTTCTCATTTCTGCCCACCTCTAGCCTCTGTGACTATGGCTATTTCATTTCTCTGAGCCTCAGTTTCCATTATCTGGGAAATGGGATAATCTCTGCCTCAGAGGTTTGCTCTGTGGATCACATGAGAGATGTTGCAGAAAGTGCCTGGCACAGTTCCTGACAGGTGCTCAAACATTCCCTTTTTAATTTGTTTCATGTTTTTAGACTCTGGCACCAGTTTTATTTTTGAAGCTCTTAAGTATTCTTGAAAGTGACCTGGATATCATTCATTGAGTTGACTGCAGATGTGCAGTCTTTATTGTCGTTACCCATGGTTTCTGTTCCAGTTTGACGCTGAACTTGAAAGTAATTGAATCTTTAGGACTTGTTTACACTCCTCCCCTTGGAGAAAGATGGTAGTTTTAGTTCCTTATTCAATCTCTTGTAAAGAGAGCTAAGAATTATTTGTTTTGCATCGAATTGAATGCTTTGCATTTCACTTGGGAGGAAAGCAAGTAGAAGCAATAAATAATACTTTTTTACCTCCAAGTTCAGATCCAGTTGAGAAATGAAACAGGAGTTAGAACAATGATGGCCAGAATATTGGCATTGTTACTGATACAGCTGTTTGGAGTACATGGCTTAGATTTGTGACTAGACGGGCTTCATAAACTCATCTTCCCAGCCCCAGGCAGGCTGGGCCAACCCGCGCTTCCCACAGGACTAGCAAGGAACATCTGCTCTCGAGGCCAAGCCTCTCCATAAATGACCCACGTGCAGCTGAGCTTTCTTTCGAGTCTTACTGATGACATAGATCTGTCTTGTCCAAGGGAAGGGCCTTGTAGATAAGGGAAGGGAGCCCGGTGGCTCCTCCTGCACTGCTCTCCTGGGCAGTAGAAGTGTCCTCTTCCCTCTTATGGGAACCAGAGGTATGTGGGATCAGCTTCCCAGGGAAAGATCATGACCAGTAGCATCCCAACCATGCTACAGTTTACTGTGCTTAGAACCTTTCCACACAGAGCAGTTAACATTAAGGGTTTAGTTTGGTGTTCCATCAAAATGGAATGATATAAGAAATCTGCTTCTCAGAAGAAAACTCCTGCCAACCAGCTGAAACTTATTATTATTTTTTATTGTGCTTTAAGTGAAAGTTTACAATTCAAGTTAGTTTCCCATACAAAAATTTATACACACATTGTTATGTGACCCTAGTTGCTCTCCCTGTACTGTGACAGCACACTTCTTTTTTTTTTTTTTATTGTCGTAGTCTAAATGAAGTTTACATTTCAAGTTAATCTCCCATACAAAATTTTATGCCCCTACCCCTGCTACTCTGTCTCTCAAAGTATTTGATTGTATTCGGGAAACTTCTTAGCTTTGGTTTAGTCCAGTTGGACAGCACACTTCTTTCCACCCTGGAATTCCCATGTCCATTCAACCAGCTCCTATCCCTTTGTGCATTGCCATCTCACCTCCAAACAGGAGCTGCCCATTTAGTCTCATGTATCTACTTGAGCTAAGAAGCACACTCTTCACGAGTATCATTTTATGTCTTATAGTCCAGTCTAATCTTTGTCTGAAGAGTTGGCCTTGGGGATGGTTTTAGTTTTGGGCTAACAGAGAGTCTGGGGGCCGTGTCTTCCAGTGTCTCTCCAGTCTCAGTCAAGCCATTATGTCTGGGCTTTTTACTAGAAGTTGAGTTCTGCACTCCACTTTTCTCCTGCTCCATCAGGGACTCCCTGTTGTGTTCCCTGTCAGGGCATCCAGTTCTTCTGGTCTCAGTCTGTGGAGTTAATGGTTTATGTGGCCCTTTCTGTCTCTTTGGCTAGTATTTTCCTTGTGTCTTTGATGTTCTTCATTCTCCTTTGCTTCAGATAGGTTGGCACCAATTGATGCATCTTAGATGACTGCTCCCTAGCTTTTAAGACCCCAGATGCCACTCACCAAAGTGGGATGCAGAACATTTTTTTAATAAAGTTTGTTATGCCAGTTGACCTAGATGTCCCCTGAAACCATGGTCCCCAGATCCCCACTCCTGCTACTCTCTCTCTCGAAGTATTTGGTTGTATTCAGGAAACTTCTTAGCCTTTGGTTTAGTCCAGTTGTGTTGACTTCCCCTGTATTGCGTGCTGTCCTTCCCTTCACCTGAGATAATTCTTGTCTACTATCTAGTTAGTGAATACCCCTCTCCCTACCTCCCCACCCTCATAACTATCAAAGAATGTTTTCTTTTGTGTTTAAGCCTTTTTTTGAGTTCTTATAATAGTGGTCTTACACAATATTTGTCCTTTTGTGAGTGACTAAATTCACTCAGTGTAATGCCTTCCAGATTCGTCCATGTTATGAGATGTTTCACCGCTTCGTCGTTCTTTATCGTGGCATAGTATTCCATTGTGTGAATATACCATAATTTGTTTATCCAGTCATCCGTTGATGGGCACCTAGGTTGTTTCCATCTTTTTGCTATTTTGAACAGTGCTGCAGTGAACATGGGTGTGCATATATCTATTCGTGTGACAGCTCTTATTTCTCTAGGATATATTCCAAGGAGTGGGATAGCTGGATTGTATGGTACTTCTAGTTGTAGCTTATTAAGGAAGCGCCAAATCGATTTCCAAAGTGGTTGTACCATTTTACATTCCCACCAACAGTGTATAAGTGTTCCAGTCTCTCCACAACCTCTCCAGCATTTATTGTTTTGTGTTTTTTGTATTAGTGCTAGGCTTGTTGGGATGAGATGGTATCTCATTGTAGTTTTGATTTGTATTCCTCTAATGGCTAACGATCGTGAGCATTTCTTCATGTGTCTGTCAGCCGCCTGAATATCTTCTTTGGCAAAGTGCCTGTTCATGTCCTTCGCCTATTTTTTAGTTGGGTTATTTATCTTTTTGTTGTTGAGATTTTGCAGTATCTTGTAGATTTTAGAGATCAGATGCTGATCGGATTTGCTGTAGCCAAAAATTTTTTCCCGGTCTGTAGGTTGTCTTTTGACTTTTGGTGAAGTCTTTTAATGAGCATAAATGTTTGATTTTTAGGAGCTCCCAGTATCTAGTTTCTCCTTTGGTGTTTGTGCATTGTTAGTTATGTTTTGTATTCTGTTTATGCCATGTATTAGGGCTGCTAGCGTTGTCCCTGTTTTTTCTTCCATGATCTTTATTGTTTTTGATTTTATATTTAGGTCTTTGATCCATTTTGAGTTAGTTTTTGTGTACGGTGTGAGGTATGGATCTTGTTTCAGTTTTTTTGCAGATGGATATCCAGTTATGCCACCACCATTTGTTAAAGAGACCGTCTTTTCCCCATTTAATGGACTTTGGGCCTTTGCCAAATATCAGCTGCTCATAGGTGGGATGAATTTACGTCTGGATTCTCAATTCTGTTCCATTGGTCTATGTATCTGTTGTTGTACCAGTACCAGGCTGTTTTGACTACCCTGGAGGTATAATAGGTTCTAAAATCAGGTAGTGTGAGGCCTCCCACTTTGTTGTTCTTTTTCAGTAATGCTTTACTTATCCAGGACCTCTTCCTTTACCATACGAAGTTGGTTATTTGTTTTTCCATCTCCTTAAAAAATGCCGTTGGAATTTGGATCAGGATTGCATTGTATCTGTAGATCGCTTTGGGTAGAACTGACATTTTCACAATGTTGAGTCTTCCTATCCATGAGCAAGGTATGTTTTTCCACTTCTGCAGGTCTCTTTTGGTTTCTTGCAGTAGCGTCTTGTAGTTTTCATTGCATAGGTTTTTACATCTCTGGTTAGATATATTCCTAAAGTATTTTATCTTCTTGGGGGCTATTGTAGATGGTATTGATTTGGTGATTTCCTCTTCGAAGTTCTCTTTGTTGGTGTAGAGGAATCCAATGGATTTTTGTATGTTGATCTTGTATCCTGAAACTTTGCTGAAATCTTCTATAAGTTCCAGTAGTTTTCTTGTGGATTCTTTGGGGTTTTCTGTGTATCAGGTCTTATCATCTGCAAATGGAGATACTTTGACTTCTTCCTTACCAATTTGGATGCCCTTTATTTCTTTTTCTAGCCTAATTGCTCTGGCTAGGACCTCCAGCACAATGTTGAGTAAGAGTGGTGATAAAGGGTATCCTTGTCTGGTTCCTGTTCTCAAGGGGAATGCTTTCAGTCTCTCTCCATTTAGGAAGATGTTGGCTGCTGGCTTTGTATAAATGCCCTTAATTATATTGAGGAATTTCCCTTCTGTTCTTATTTTGCTGAGAGTTTTTATCATGAATGGGTGTTGGACTTTGTCAAATGCCTTTTCTGCATCAATTGATAAGATCATGTGGTTCTTGTCTTTTGTTTTATTTATGCAGTAGATGACACTGATTGTTTTTCTAACGTTGAACCATCCCTGCATACTTGGTATAAATCCCACTTGATCATGGCGAATTATTTTTTTGATATGTTGTTGAATTCTATTGGCTAGAATTTGTTGAGGATTTTTGTGTCAATGTTCATGAGGGATATCGGTGTGCAATTTTCCTTTTTTGTGGTGTCTTTACCTGGTTTTGGTATCAGGGCTATGCTGGTTTCATAGAATGAGTTTGGGAGTATTGCATCCTTTTCTGTATTTTGAAATACCTTTAGTAGTAGTGGTGTTAACTCTTCTCTGAAGGTTTTTTTTTTTTTTATTGTACTTCAGGTGAAGGCTTACAGAACAAATAGTTTCTCATGAAACAGTAGTACACATATTGTTTTATGACATTGGTTAACAACCCCACAATATGTCAGCCGTCTAACTTCTCAAACTTTTTTTTGGTGAAAATAGACATAGCCAAAGATACACCATTTCAAAAATTTCTACATGCACAGTTCAGTGACATTGACTATGCTCTTCCAATTGTGCTACTGTTCTCACTTAAGATGAAGGCTTACAGAACAAAATAGTTCTCATTTAACAGTTACTACAGATGTTGCCCTATGACAGTGGTTAACAATCTCACCACACATTAACAATATCCGTACCCAACCTTGGGTTCCTTATCACCAGCTTCCTTGTCCCCTTCTGCCTTCTGGCCCTTGTCACTGGACTACTGTACCTCGTTAGTCTCATTTGGTTTTACAGGGCTGTCCACTCCTAGGCTGAACAGTAAACCTCGGAGATAACTTCACCACTGAGCTAAAAGGGTGTCTGGGGGCCATACCCTCGGGGTTTCTCCAGTCTCCTTTAGGCCAGTAAACCCGGTCTTTTTTTTGTGAGTTAGAATTATGTTCTACATCCTTCTCCAGCTCTGTCCAGAACCCTATGTTGTGATCCTGGTCAGAGCAGTCAGTGGTGGTAGCCGGGCACCATCTAGCTGTACTGGACTCAGTCTGGTGGAGGCCTTGGTAGCTGTGGACAATTAGTCCTTCAGACTAATCTTTCCTTTGTATCCTGTTCTCTTCATTCTCCCTTGCTACCGAAGGGATGAGACCAGTGGAGTATCTTAGATGGCTGCTCACAGGCTTTTAAGACCCCAGACACTACTCACCAAGGTAGAATGTAGAACATTGTCTTTATAAACTGTGTTATGCCAATTGAGCTATATGTTCCCCGAGACCATGGTCCCCAGAGCCCTCCGCCCAGCAATTCAGTCCCTCAGGGAGTTTGGATGTGTCTATGGGGCTTCCATGACCTTTCCTTGTACAAGTTGTGCTAGTTTCCCCTGTATTGTGTACTGTCTCACCCTTCACCCAAGATACCACTTATCTATTGCCTATTTAATATTTTCCCCCACCCCTCCCATCCCTGGTAACCAACAAAGATTGTTACATTTTGTATGTGAACTTTTTCATGGGTTTTTACAATAGAGGTCTCATACAATATTTGTCCTTTTGTGATTGACTTATTATGCTGAGTGAAATGTCCTCCGGTTTCATCCATGTTATGAGATGCTTCAGAGATTCATTATTGTTCTTTCTCGTTGTATAGTACTCCATTGTGTGTACGTACCATAGTTTGTTTATCCATTCATCTGGTGATGGGCATCTAGGTTGTTCCATCGTTTTGCTATTGTGAGCAATGCTGCCATGAACATAGGTGTGCATGTGTCTATTCGAGTGACGACCCTTATTTCTCTAGGTTATATTCCTAGGAGTGGGATTGCTGGATCGAATGGTATGTCTATTTCTAGCTTTCTGAGGAAGCGCCATATCATTTTCCAAAATGGTTGTATCATTTTGCATTCCCACCAGCAGTGCATAAGAGTTCCGATCTCCCCGCAGCCCCTCCAACATTTGTTATTTCCAGTGTTTTTGATTTGTGCCAGTAATGCCGGGGTGAGATGGTATCTCATTGTGGTTTTAATTTGCATTTCTCTAATGGCTAGTGATCGCGAGCATTTCCTCATGTGTCTGTTGGCCATTTGAATGTCTTCTTTGGTGAAGTGTCTGTTCATTTCCTCTGCCCATTTCTTAATAGGACTATTTGTCTTTTTGTTGTAGAGGTGTTGGATTTTCTTGTAGATTATGGAGATTAGACCTTTGTCTGACTTGTACTGTCCAAATTTTTTTCCCCAGTCTGTAGGTTCTCTTTTTACTCTTTTGGTGAAGTCTTTTGAAGTGCATAGGTGTTTGATTTTTAGAAGATCCCTGTTATCTAGCTTATCTATTGGGGTTTGTGCGTTGATGGTTATGGTTTGTATCCTGTTAATGCCGTGTATTAAGGCCTGTAGTGTTGGTCCTATTTTTTCTTGTATGAACTTTATAGTTTTAGGCTTTTATATACAGGTCTTTGATCCATTTTGAAGTAGTTTTTGTGTATGGCATGAGGTACGGGTCCTGTTTCATTTTTTTTGCAGATGGCTATCCAGTTTTGCCAGCACCATTTGTTAAAAAGACTGTCTTTTCCCCATTTGATGGACTTTGGGCCCTTGCCAATATCAGGTGAACGTAGGTGGATGGATTTACATCTGGGTTCTCAATTCTGTTCCATTGGTCAATGTATCTGTCGTTGTACCAGTACCAGGCTGTTTTGACTACCGTAGCTGTATAGTAGGTTCTGAAGTCAGGTAGTGTGAGTCCTCCAACTTTATTCTTCTTCTTCAGTAGTGCTTTACTTATTCGGGGCTTCTTCCCTTTCTATATAAAGTGAATGATTAGTTTTTCCATCTCTTTGAAGAATGTTGTTGGTATTTGGATCGGGATTGCGTTGTATTTGTAAATTGCTTTGGGTAGAATTGTCATTTTCACAATGTTGAGTCTGCCTATCCATGAGCATGGTATGTTTTTCCATTTATGTAGATCCCTTTGGGTTTCATGCAGTAGTGTTTTGTAGTTTTCTTTGTATAGGTCTTTTACATCCCTGGTCAGATTTATTCCTAAGTATTTTATCTTTTTAGGAGCTATTATAAATGGAATTGTTTTCCTGATTTCCTTTTCGTCATTCTCCTTATTGGTGTATAGGAATCCAACTGATTTTTGAATCTTTATCTTTTATGCTGCTACTCTACTGAATCTTTCTATTAGTTCCAGTAGATTTCTCGTGGAGTCTTTAGGGTTTTCTGTGTATAGTATCATATCATCTGTAAACAGGGACAGTTTAACTTCTTCATTACCAGTTTGGATGCCCTTTATTTGTTTTTCTTGCCTTATTGCTCTAGGTAGAACTTCCAGCACAATGTTAAATAGGGGTGGTGATAAAGGGCATCCTTGTCTTGTTCCTGTTCTCAAGGGGAATGTTTTCAGCCTCTCTCCATTAAGAATGATGGTGGCCATTGGTTTTGCATAGATGCCCTTTATTATGTTGAGAAATTTCCTTTGTATACCTATTTTATTGAGAGTTTTTATCAGGAATGGGTGTTGGACTTTGTCAAATGCCTTTTCTGCATCAGTCGATAAGATCATATGGTTCTTGTCTTTTATTTATGCAGTGGATGACATTGATTGTTCTTCTAATGTTGAAGCATCCCTGCGTATTTGGTATAAATCCCGCTTGATCATGGCAAATTATTTTTTTGATATGTTGTTGAATTCTATTGGCTAGAATTTGTTGAGGATTTTTTTTTGGTATTAGCATTTTTTTAAATAGTACTTTAGATGAAAGTTTACAGAACAAATACTTCCTCATTAAACAGTTAGTACACATATTGTTTTATGAGAATCGTTAACAATCCCACGACAGGTCAACAGTCTCCCTTCTCAACCTTGGGTTACCTATTACCAGCTTTCCTGTCCCCTCCTGCCTTCTAGTCCTTGTCCCTGGACTGTTGTGCCCCATTAGTCTCATTTTGTTTTATGGGGCTGTCTAATCTTTGGCTGAAGAGTGAACCTCAGGAGTGACTTCATTACTGAGCTAAAAGGATGTCCGGGGGCCATACCCTAGGGGTTTCTTCAGTCTCTGTCAGGCCAGTAAGTCTGGTCTTTTTTTGTGAGTTAGAATTTTTTCTGCATTTTTCTCCAGCTCTGTCCAGGACCTTCTGTTGTGATCCTGTTCAGAGCAGTCGGTGGTGGTAGCCAGGCACCATCTATTGTACTGGGATCAGTCTGGTGGAGTCCGTGGTAGTTGTGGTCCGTTAGTCCTGTCTTAGTTATCTAGTGCTGCTACAACAGAAATACCACAAGTGGATGGTTTTAATGAAGAGAAGTTTATTTCCTCCCAGTCAAAGTAAACTAAAAGTCCAAATTCAGGGTGTCAGCTCCAGGGGAAGCCTTTTTCTCTCTGTTGGCCTTCTTCTCTTCAGTGTTCCCCTGGACTAGGAGCTTCTCTGCGCAGGGACCCCGGTCCAAAGGACGCACTCTGCTCCCGGCACTGCTTTCTTCATGGTGTGAGGTCCCCTGTTGAGGATTTTTGTGTCAGTGTTCATGAGGGATATTGGTGTGCAATTCCCTTTTTTGTGGTGTCTTTACCTGGTTTTGGTATCAGGGCTATGCTGGTTTCATGGAATGAGTTTGGGAGTATTGCATCGTTTTCTATATTTTGAAATACCTTTAGTAGTAGTGTTAACTCGTCTCTGAAAGTTTTGTAGAATTCTCCAGTGAAACCATCTGGGCCAGGCCGTTTTTTTGGTGGGAATTTTTAAATTACCTTTTCAGTCTTTTCTTTTGTTAAATTTGGTTGTTCTACCTCTGTTTATGTTAATTTATGTAGGTAGTGAGTTTCTAGAAATTTGTCCATTTCCTCTAGGTTTTCAAATTTGTTAGAGTACAGTTTTTCATACTATTCTGTTAATGATTCTTTTAATTTCAGTTGGGTGTTGTGATATCGCCCATCTCATTTCTTATTTGGGTTCTTTACTTCGTCTCCTGTTTTTCTTTTGTCAGTTTCACCAGTGTTTATTGATTTCATTGATCTTTTCAAAGAACCAGCTTTTGGTCTTCTTAACTCTTTCAATTGTTTTTCTATTCTCTATTTCATTTAATTCTCTAATTCTTATTTCCATTGTTTTCGCGCCCGATGGCTTCGTTTGCTGCTCTCTTTCTACTTGTTCGAGTTGTAGGGTTAATATTTTGATTTTGGCCTCTTTGTTTTTGGATGTGTGCATTTATTGCTTTAAATTGGTGTCTGAGCACTGCTTTTGCTCTGTCCCAAAAGTTCTGGTAGGATGTGTTTTCATTCTCATTTGATTCTGTGAAGTTCTTTATTCCGTACTTAATTTCTTCTGTAACCCAGTAGATTTTGAGCAAGGTGTTGTTCAGTTTCTATGTGTTTGATTTTTTTTCCTTGCTTTTTCTGTTATTGATTTCTACTCTGATGGCTTTATGGTCAGAAAAGATGCTTTGTAACATTTCGGTGTTTTGGATTCTGTCCGGGCTTACTTTGTGGCCTAATATGTGGTCTGTTCTGGAGAATGTACCATGTGAGTTGGAAAAGAAAGTATACTCGACTGCTATTGGGTAGAGCGTTCTGTATATGTCTGTGAGATCGAGTTGGTTGATTGTGGCATTTAGATCTTCTGTGTCTTTATTGAGCTTCTTTCTGGATGTTCTGTCCTTCACCGAAAGTGGTGTGTTGAAGTCTCCTACTATTATTGTGTAGCTATCTCTCTCTCTTTTCAGTGCTGTTAGAGTTTATTTTATGTATTTTGGACCCCTGTTGTTGGGTGTGTAAATAATTTTTATGGTTATGTCCTCCTAGTATATTGACCCTTTAATCATTATATAGTGTCCTTCCTTATCTTTTGTCGTGGATTTTAAAGTCTATTTTGTCAGAGATTAATATTGCCGCTCCTGCTCTTTTTTGAGTATTGTTTGCTTGATATATTTTTTCCATCCTTTGAGTTTTAGTTTGTATGTGTCTTTAAGTTTAAGATGTGTCTCTTGTAGGCAGCACATAGACGGATTGTGGTTTTGCTTATCCATTCTGGCACTCTCTTTTTATTGGTGCATTTAGTCCATTTACATTCAGCATAATTACTGATAGGTATGAGTTTAGTGCTGTCATTTTGATGTCTTTTTTTGTGTTGTTCACAGTTTCTTTGTTCCACTTAATTTTCTGTGCTAAGTCGTTTTTCTTCATGTATTTACTTTTCATCTTTTTCATTGTTGTTGATCTTGTATTTGCTGAGTGTTTATGTTGTTCTTGTTTTTTTTATTTTGATGTATAGGATTGTTAGTGAAAATTATTTTTTTGACATTTAAAAAATTATTTATTTGTTAATTTTTTTTTTTTTTAACAGCAGTGTTACATTTATAGGAGAATTGTGCAGAAAGTTCAGGGCATTCTTATAGGCCCCCTGTTCCCCTGCACACTGTTTCTCCTATTGTTAACGTGATGCCTTCCTGTGATCCATTTGTTACAATGGAGGAACCAATATGATACATCACTATTAACTAAAGTCCAGAGTTCAGGTTAGGGTTTACTCTTTGTGTTGTTGTTTCCTGTGGGTTTTGGCAAATGCTTAATGTCCACCATTACTCTATCCTATGATAGTTTTCACAAGGCTTATTTTTAAAGATGTACATTATGTGCTTTCTATGAATGTTTCTTTTGCAGTTTTTATCTTTTGTATCCATTCTTAGCAGGTTTTGAAAATTCACTTAATGTTTTGCTGGGAAATTATTTTGAGGTTTTATTGTGTTTTAATGTTGTGTTCACTTGCTTGGAAGAAATAAAAAAAAAAAGCACATGTGAGTTCAAGCGTGGTATATTGTTCTTGATGAGCTATTGTTGTATTAAAAAGATTAAACAATGCTAACCGTGATACCATTGAAGGCTGCTCTGCTCTCTACCTAATTTTATGTATAAATAAGCTACAGAGAGAAAGCGTTTTATTTATTTACATACTTTCAGAAACTTGAATTGTTAACCCACAGATATCAGAAGTGGTTTCAACTTGGGTAATAATTTCTCTTCTCTGTTGAGGTTCAGTACTACTTGGTTATGTATAACTTTCTCCCTACTATATTTACAAGGTCATTATTAAGTGTTCTAGAAAAAAAAAAGGGAGGAGTAAAAAATGTATTTTTTAATTTTTTTGGTTACTTAAATTATTTTTAAAGGTAGCAGAATTATTTATAATAGATTATTTTTTAAGTTTTTTTAAAAAATAGTCTTTTTTAAATTGTACTTTAGATGAAGGTTTACAGAACAAATAGTTTCTCATTAAACAGTACACATATTGTTTTATGACGATGGTTAACAACCCCACGACATATCAACGCTGTCCCTTCTCGACCTTGGGCTCCCTATTACCAGCTTTCCTGTCCTCTCCTGCCGTGTAGTCCTTGTCCCTGTACTGTTGTGCCCGCTTAATCTCGTTTTGTTTTATGGGGCTGTCTAATCTTTGGCTGAAGGGTGAACCTCCGGAGTGACTTCATTACTGAGCTAAAAGGGTGTCTGGGGGCCATACTCTCGGGGTTTCTCCAGTCTCTGTCAGGCCAGTAAGCCTGGTCTTTTTTTTTGTGAGTTAGAAATTTGTTCTACATTTTTCTCCAGCTCTGTCCGGGACCCTCTTTTGTGATCCCTATCAGAGCAGTCAGTGGTGGTAGCCAGGCACCATCTAGTTGTACTGGACTCAGTCTGGTAGAGGCCGTGGTAGTTGAGGTCCATCAGTCCTTTGGACTAATCCTTCCCATATATCTTGTTTTCTTTATTCTTCCTTGCTCCTGAAAGCATGAGACCAGTTGAGTATCTTAGATGGCTGCTCACAGGCTTTTAAGACCCCAGACGCTACTCACCAAGGTAGAATGTAGAACATTGTCTTTATAAACTGTGTTATGCCAATTGAGCTAGATGTTCCCCGAGACCATGGTCCCTGCAGCCCTCCGCCAAACAATTCAGTCCCTCAGGGAGTTGGATGTGTCTATGGAGTTTCCATGACCTTGCCTTGGACAAGTTGTGCCGGCTTCCCCAGTATTGTGTACTTCTACCCTTCACCAAAGTTACCACTTATCTATTGTCTATTTAGTATTTCCTGCCCCCACCCCTCCCATCCCTTGTAACCAACAAAGATTGTTTCTTTTTGTCTATAAACGTTTTCCTGAGTTATTACAGTAGTGGTCTCATACAATATTTGTCCTTATTGAGCATAGTGTCCTCCAGTTTTATCCATGTTATGCGATACTTCGCAGATTCATCATTGTTCTCTATTGTTGTGTAATACTCCATTGTGTATATGTACCATAGTTTGTTTATCCATTCATCTGTTGATGGACATCTAGGTTGTTTCCATCTTTTTGCTATTGTGAACAATGCTGCAGTGAACATGGGTATGTCTATTCGTGTGATGGCGCTTATTTCTCAAGGATATATTTCTAGGAGTGGGATTTCTGGATTGTATGGTATGTTTCTTTCCAGGTTTCTAAGGAAGCGCCGTATGGTTTTCTAAAATGGTTGTATCATTCTGCATTCCCACCAGCAGTGCATAAGAGTTCCGATCTCCTGGCAGCCTCTCCAACATTTGTTATTTCCAGTTTTTTTCATTTGTGCCAGTAATGCTGGAGTAAGATGGTATCTCCTTGTGGTTTTGATTTGCATTTCTCTAATGGCTGGTTTTCTAGAGCATTTCCTCATGCCTCTGTTGGTCGCTTGAATGTCTTCTTTGGTAAAATGTCTGTTCATTTCCTTTGCCCAATTTTTTGTTGGATCATTTGTCTTTTTGTTGTAGAGGTGTTGGATTTTCTTGTAGATTTTAGAGATTAGACCTTTGTCTGACTTGTAATGGCCAAAATTTTTTTCCCAGTCTGTAGGTTCTCTTTTTACTCTTTTGGTGAAGTCTTTGGATGAGCATAAGTGTTTAATTTTTAGAAGATCCTAGTTATCTAGCTTCCCTTCTGGAGTTTGTGTTTTGTTGGTTATGGTTGGTATCCTGTTAATGCTGTGTATTAGGGCCTCTAGCATTGATCCTATTTTTTCTTCTATGAACTTTATAGTTTTGGGGTTTATATTTAGGTCTTTGATCCATTTTGAATTAGTTTTTGTATATGGTGTGAGGTGTGGGTCCTGTTTCATTTTTTTTGCAGATGGACATCCAGCTTCACCAGCCCCATTTTTTAAAAAAGAGTGTTCCCCATTTGATGGACTTTGACCCCTTGTGGAAGATCAGGTGACCATAGGTGGATGGATTTATATCTGGGTTCTCAATCCTGTTCCACTGGTCAATGTATCTGTCATTGTACCAGTACCAGGCCGTCTTGGCTATCATAGCTGTGTAGTAGCTTCTTAGGTCAGGTAGTGTGAGTCCTCCTATTTTATTCTTCTTCAATAGTGCTTTACTTATTTGGGACTTCTTCCCTTTCCATATAAAGTTAATGATTAGTTTTTCCATCTCTTTAAAGAATGTTGTTGGTATTTGGAAGGGATTGCATTGTACTTGTAAACTGCTTTGGGTAGAATTGTCATTTTCACACTGTTGAGGCTACCTATCCATCAGCGTGATATGTTTTTCCATTTATGTAGATCCCTTTGGGTTTCTTGCATTGTGTTTTGTAGTTTTCTTTGTATAGGTCTTTTGCATCCCTGGTTAGATTTATTCCTAAGTATTCCATTTTTTTAGAGGCTATTATAAATGGTATTGTTTTCCTGGTTTCATTTTCATCATTCTCTTTATTGGTGTATAGGAATCCTACCGAGTTTGTGTGTTTATCTTGTATCCTGCTACTCTGCTTAATCTTTCTATTAGTTCCAGTAGTTTTCTTGTGGAGTCTTTAGGGTTTTCTATGTATAGTATTGTATCATCTGCAAATAGGGACAGTTTAAGTTCTTCATTACCAATTTGGATGCCCTTTATTTCTTTTTCTTGCCTTATTTCCCTAGCTAGGGCTTCCAGCACAATGTTAAATAGGAGTGGTGATAAAGGACATCCTTGTCTTGTTCCTGTTCTCAAGGGGAATGTTTTCAGCCTCTCTCCATTAAGCATGATGGTGGCCATTGGTTTTGCATAGATGCCCTTTATGATGTTGAGAAATTTCCCTTCTATACCTATTTTATTGAGACTTTTTATCATGAATGGGTGTTGGACTTTGTCAAATGCCTTTTCTGCATCAGTTGAGATGATCATGTGATTTTTTTTCTTTCCTTTTATTTATGTGGTGGATTATGTTGATTGATTTTCTAATGTTGAACCATCCTTGCATACCTGGTATGAATCCTACTTGGTCATGGTGTATTATTTTTTTGATATAATGCTGAATTCTATTGGATAGAAGTTTGTTGAAGATTTTTGCATCTATATTCATGAGAGATCTTGGTGTGTAATTTTCTTTTTTTGTGGCATCTTTGCCTGGTTTTGGTATCAGGGTTTGCTGGCTTCGTAAAATGAATTCGGAAGTATCCCTTCCTTTTCTATCTTCTGAAATAGTTTGAGTAGTACTAGTATAAGCTCTTCTCTAAATGTTTGGTAGAATTCTCCAGTGATGCCATCTGGGCCAGGGTTGTTGTGTTTTTGTTTTTTTTTTTAATTACCTTCTCAATCTCTTCTCTCGTTATGGGTCTGTTCAGATTTTCAACATCACTTTTTGTTAGTGTGGGTAGGTTGTGTGTTTCTAGACATTTATCCATTTCCTCTAAGTTTTCAAAATTGTTGGAGTACAGTTGTCCATAATACTCTATTATGCTCATTTTTATTTCCGCTGAGTCTGTTGTAATGTCCCCCATTTCATTTCTTACTTGGGTTATTTGTATCCTCTCCTGTTTTTCTTCTGTCAGTCTGGCCAGTGGTTTGTCGATTTTGTTGATCCTTTCAGAGAACCAACTTTTGGTTTTGTCGATTCTTTCTATTGTTTTTCTGTTCTCTATTTCATTTATTTCTGCTCTGATTGTTATTATTTCCTTTCTTCTGGTGGCTGTGGGATTTTTTTGCTGTTCTCTATTTGTTTGAGTTGTGTAGTTAATGTTTTGATTTTGTCCCTTTCTTCTTTTTTGATGTGTGCATCTATGGCTATCAATTGTCCTCTGAGGACTGCCTTTGCTGTGTCCCAAAGGTTTTGGTATGATGTGTTTTCATTCCTGTTTGATTCTAGGAATTTTTTGATTCCATCTCTGATTTCTTCTATTGCCCAGTGATTTGTAAGCAGGGTGTTATTTAGTTTCCATGTAATTGATTTTTTTTCCTTGCTCTTCCTGTTGTTAATTTCTACCTTGATGGCACTGTGGTCAGAGAAGATACTTCATATTATCTCAGCGTTTTGGGTCTTGTTGAGGGTTGCTCTGTGGCCTAAGATGTGGTCTAGAGAACGTTCCACGTGCATTGGAAGAGAATGTGTACTTTGTAGCTGTTGAATGCAGTGTTCTGTATATATCTGTGAGGTCAAGTTGGCTGATTGTGCTCTTTAGTTCTTCTGTATCTTTGTTGAGTTTCTTTCTAGATGTTCTGTCCTTTACCGAGAGTGGTGTGTTGAAGTCTCCTACTATTATTGTGGAACTGTCAGTTTATCTTTTCAGTGCTGTTAGAGTTTGTTTTATATATTTTGGAGCCCTGTCATTGGGTGCCTCTGTGTTTATTACGGTTATGTCTTCATGATGAATTGGCCCCTTAATCATTATATAGTGTCCTTCTTTGTCTTGTATGGTGGATTTTGTTTTAAAGTCTGTTTTCTCTGAGATTAGTATTGCCGCTCCTGCTTTTGTTTGGTAGCTGTTTGCTTGATATATTTATTTATTTCCATCCTTTAATTTTTAATTTCCATCTTTATTTCTAAGGTGTGTCTCGTGTAGTTAGCATATTGATGGATCCTTTTTTTTTTCTTTTCCATTCTGTCACTCTCTGTCTCTTTATGGGTGCATTTAGGCCATTTATATTCAGTGTAATTATTGATAGGTGTTAGTTTATTGCGGTTGTTTTGTAGTGCTTTTTTTTTTGTGGTGCTGACGTTTTCTTTGTTCCTGTTACTCTCCTGTGCTGAATTCCTTTTGTTGGTGGATTTTTTGTTCATTTCTTTTGTTTTCGTAGGTTTTGTTTTTACTGAGACTTTCTGTTTTTCTTCTTTATTTTGATGAGTAGGTTTGTTACCTTTCTTTGTGTTTACCTTGAAATTTACCCTTATCTGCCTATGTTTGACCCAGTCTGTTATTACTTGGTATTGCCTTGCCTTCCTCTCCATTAGAAGGTTCTGATTTACAGATGAAGCTCTCTGGTTCCCTGTTGTAATTCTTTTGGTTTTGTATAGTCCTTGAGAGTTCATTTCCTAGGTTGGTATCTGGCTGGTATGATCCTGCATCCTAGATTCAGCCTGTGGTCTGATGTTGTTTGTTCTCAGATCGAAGGTCTCCCTTTAATAATTCTTATAAGTTTGGTTTTATTTTTACATAGTCCCTTAATTTCTGTTTATCGGGAAATGTCCTCATTTCCCCATCATATTTGAATGGGAGTTTTGCAGAATATATTATTCTTGGCTGGCAATTTTTTTCTTTCAAGGTTTTATATATGTCCTCCCATTGCCTTCTTACCTGCATGGTTTTTGCTGAATAATCCGACCTTAGTCTTACTGTTTCTCCTCTGTATGTGACTTTTTGTTTTTCGCGAGCTGCTCTCAGGATTCTTTGTCTTTGGTTTTAGTGAGTGTGATTATGGTATGCATTGGTGATTTTCTTTTGGGGTCTATCCTATATGAAGTTTGTTGAACTTCTTGGATTGTCAGCTTCTCATCTTTCATGATATTTGGGAAGTTTTCTGTCGGCAGTTCTTCAGTGATCCTCTCTGTGTTTTCTGTTTTCTCCCCCTGTTCTGGAACTCCGATCACTTGCAAAGTTTTCTTTTGATTGTATTCCACATAATTCTCAGGGTTTCTTCATTTTCCTTTGTTCCAAAATGGATGTCAGAAGAGACTCTGAAACTTGCTCTTGAACATTGAGTAGCTAAAGCAAAAGGAAGAAATGATGAAGTAAAAGAACTGAACAGAAGATTTCAAAGGGTAGCTTGAGAAGATAAAGTAAAGTATTATAATGAGAAATGTAAAGAGCTGGAGATAGAAAACCAAAGGAGAAGAACATGCTCGGCGTTTCCCAAGCTAAAAGAACTGAGGAAAAAATTCAATCCTTGAGTCGCAGTATTGAAGGACTCTACAGGGAAAATATTAAACGACGCAGGAAGCATCAAAAGAAGATGGAAGAAATACACAGAGCCATCATATCAAAAAGAATGGGCCAGTGCTCAACCATTTCAAAAGGTAGCATATAATCAGGAACCGATGATACTGATGGAAGAAGTCCAAGCTGCACTGAAGGCATTGGCGAAAAACAAGGCTCCAGGAACTGACGAAATATCAACTGAGATGTTTGAACAAACGTATGCAGCGCTAGAAGTGCTCACTCGTCTATGCCAAGAAATTTGTAAGACAGCTACCTGGCCAACCAACTGGAAGAGATCCATATTTATGCCCATTCCAAAGAAAGGTGATCCAACCTAATGTGGAAATTATCAAACAATATCATTAATATCACACTCAAGTAAAATTTTGCTGAAGATCATTCAAAAGCAGCTGCAGCAGTGTATTGAGAGGGTATTGCCAGAAATTCAGCCCGGATTCAGAAGAGGACGTGGAACCAGGGATATCATTGCTGATGTTAGATGAATCCTGGCTGAAAGATGTTTTCTTGTGTTTTATTGACTATGCTAAGATATTCGACTGTGTGGATCATAACAAATTATGGATAACATTGCGAAGAATGAGAATTCCAGAATCCTTGATTGTGCTCATGAGGAACTGTACATAGATCAAGAGGCAGTTGTTTGGACAAAACAAGGGGATACTGCGTGGTTTAAAGTCAGGAAAGACGTGCAGCAGGGTTGTATCCTTTCACCATACCTATTCAGTCTGTATGCTGAGCAAATAATCCGAGAAGCTGGACTATATGAAGAAGAATGGGGCATCAGGATTGGAGGAAGACTCATTAACAACCTGCGTTATGCAGATGACACAACCTTGCTTGCTGAAAGTGAAGAGGACTTGAAGCACTTACTGGTGAAGATCAGAACCACAGCCTTCAGTATGGATTACACCTCAACATAAAGAAAACAAAAATCCTCATGACTGGACCAATAAGCAACATCATGATAAATGGAGAAAAGATTGAAGTTGTCAAGGATTTAATTTTACTTGTGTCTACAGTCAACACCCATGGAAGCAGCAGTCAGAAAATCAAAAGACACATTTCACTGGGCAAAAGACCTCTTTAAAGTGTTGGAAAGCGAAGATGTTACCTTGAGGACTAAGGTGCTCCTGACCCAAGCCATGGTATTTTCAATCACATCATATGCATGCAAAAGCTGGACAGTGAATAAGGAAGACTGATGAAGAATTGATGCCTTTGAGTTGTGGTGTTGGTGAAGAATATTGAATATACCATGTACTGCCAAAAGAACGAGTAAATGTATCTTGGAAGAAGTACAACCAGAATGCTCCTTAGAAGCAAGGATGGCGAGACTACGTCTAACATACTTTGGACGTGTCATCAGGAGGGATCCGTCCCTGGCGAAGAACATCATGCTTGGTAAAGTACAGGGTCAGTGAAAAAGAAGAAGACCCTCAATGAGATGGATTGACGTAGTGACTGCAGCAATGGGCTCAAGCATTACAGCGATTTTGAGGATGGTGCAGGACTGGGCAGTTTTTCATTCTGTGGTACATGAGGTCGCTATGAGTCAGAACCAACTCGACGGCTCCTAACAACAACAACAACAGTATTGTCCCTGTTTTTTCTTTGAAGGTCTTTATAGTTTTAGGTTTTACGTTGAGTTCTTTGATCCATTTTGTATTAGTTTTTGTGTATAGTGTAAGGTATAAATCTTGTTTCATTTTTCTGCAAATGGATATCCAGTTTTGCCAGCATCATTTGTTAAAGAGACTATCTCTTCCCCATTTTATGGACTTTGACCCTTTGTCAAATATCAGTTGTCCATAGGTCAATGAATTTATTTTTGGGTTCTCAATTGTTTTCCATTGGTCTGTGTATCTTTTGTTGTACCAGTACTAGGCTGTTTTGACAACTGTGGTTTTATAGTAGGTTCTGAGATCAGGGAGTGTGAGGCCTCCTACTTTGTTCTTCAATAGTTCTTTGCTTATCCAAGACCTCTTTCCTTTCCTTATAAAGTTGGTGACTTTTTACATTTTTTCTGTTCTTATTTTTATATTCTGTTGCATAAGGAAGAGAAGGCATGGTATTTGAACGTTAAGTGCTATTCCTTTTTTTCCCAAATAAAAAATAATGTTGATTCTTAGTGTTCAACAAATATATTAGTTTTCTTATTTTTGGTGGGGATGGATGATGGAAGGATGACTTTGAAGCAGATAGGTATATATGGAATTTACCTTTCATTTGGAATCTGAACACTTATAACATGATACTTTCTTAGCTACTCTTGTTCTCTATCTCAGTTTCCACCATTCCACCCTCACAGTTTATCCCTAATCTTAATCTCATGTAAACATTTTACTGCCTTATCATGAATTGGTTGAATGTCTTTAGATTGTTAAGTTGTGCCCAAGCACATCAAGGTTTGTCTGTCCTAGGTGACCCTCTGAGCATACACTCAAATTCCTTTTCAAATTCTTCCCTGAAGTATGGATGCTGTATTGATTTGTGTGTGAAGCCTCCTTTCTGGGTGGAATCTTTGGATAACATGCTGACTTCCCCTCTTGCTCTTTCAGCTCCTTATGAAGCCAGACAGCCCCTTGTTCAGCCTGAAGGAACCTCGTCAGGGGGCCCTGGAGCCAAGCCCCCTCGTCTTCAGGCTTCTCTTATCCGGGTAAGTGATGTCATGGGATTTATGTCAGTGGGAGAGTGGAGACCCGCTTTGGACTTTGGGGACATGAATTTGGGATGGGCCCTTTTTATATCGTAAGGAAGATATAAAACTACACCCCCATGCAAATATCGCACTCCTTGTTGCGTTGCTTGTATGTTTTTCTAAACATGTTTTTTTTGCCTGTGTTTCTACCCCTTTTCGGTAGCTCTAGAATACACCAGGCTGGTTCTTGGCCATTGCTATGTCTTAAATGCCCTTCCGCCTTCATCTCCCTAATCTTTAGGCACCTCTTGCAGGAGAGCTGAGCTGCATTTTTTCTAAAACAGCCCATCTTGTTTCTGCCTTCTTTATTATTACTCATTTAGTGCATAGTTAATTGTGTTTGTGGTTTGCCTCCAATTAGATTGTAAGCTTTTGGAAGGCAGAAGTAGCTTTCTTTCACAGAGAGACTAGGTTCTAGAGTTGTTGCAGAAACAAAAATTGAATGTTTAAAAAATATTTTTGAAAATCCCTAATTGGTACCACACTGGAGAACCAAGATGACGTTCTCTCTTAGGTACAGCACAGCTCACTTTTACCCCCAAGTTGGAGCCGATGGCTGTTTCTTCAGCTGAGTGCCAGATGTAGTCGTTGGCTGGGTTTAGAGATCCTGTGGTACAAAAAAATGTGTCTTTAAACATGAGACTCACACCCATTATGGAATGATCGTGAACACTAGGAAAGGTATTGGAGGGGCTGGAGTTCAGTCCCCAAATTTCCAGGGTATAGCTGTGCAAGTTCCTGCAGAATGTCTTCAGGTGCTGTAGAGACCAAATCTTTAATGGTTAGAGTGATGGTCAAACAAGCGGGACATCTCAAACTCTTTAGTGGTGGGCTTGGGCTCACTGGCCCCTTTTTCCCTAGCCCCTTGCATGGAATGGTCATGAGCTCTGTGTTTTCTCTTCTAGTCTCTAGGTCCCTTTTTCTGCTGTTAAACATGATTCTTGAGCCTTTCACTCAACTAATAGTAAATACCGTATTTTTCACAAATAACATGTCTGCATAAATAACTCATCCACACATATAATGCTTATAAAAACAACGTTGTGGGGGTTGCGTGGTCAGCAAATAAGTATAGCACGCATATTGTTTGCATAAAAACCCAGTAACCTATTAGGTGCCAGGCACTGTGTTGAGGATACAAAAATGAGGTATAGCACTCCCAGTCCCTGCCATCATAGAGTTTACAGGCTATTGAGGGAGATGGTCATTAACCAAACTGTTACAAAGTAAATATATTATTCTGATAGGTAATGTGAGTAAAAATTACCCTGTACTTTGAGGGTGAAAAGTTTAGGTGGGGAGCTTGACCTAGCCTTGACAGGCAGGGGGTGATCAAGGAAGGCTTCTAGGGGGTAGTAACATTTGAGTTGTAACAAGAAGGATACACGGGTATGCAGGTGATGAGATGGGAATGGGAGGGCGTAGGCAAGAATACTCAACAGACGAAACTGCATATATGAAGGCTCTTTCTATCTTCTTAGCACTTTGTACATGTCATCTGTTTAAATACAGTTATCTCATGAGGTAATTATTGTTATTATCCTGTTGTTTCAGATGACAAATCCTGGGGTTTAAAAATATTATTTAATTTGCCCAAGGTCACAGCTAGAAAGGGGCAAGGCTGGAATTCAAACACTGGACACGATTCCTCAGTCTCTGGCTCAGGGACCTGATGGGTGGTGAAGCCATCTGTTGAGCTAGGGAGGTCTGAAAGAGAAACTGGTGTTGAGGAGTGATCACGAATTCAGTGTTAGATGTTGAACGTTGAGCTTTTGAGATTACCAAGAGAAAGTATCAAAGAGATGGTAGGATATATGGGTCTGGAGCTTTGGGGGAGAACTGGGGCCTGAACATGGGTATTTGGCAGTGATTGGCCTTTGGAAGGTCCTAGGATATAGTGCAGAGAAAACCAGGCAGCTTCTTGCCTAGGCCCAGCCAAACTCTGTGTGACCTTGGGCATGTTGCTTTTCTTTTCTGTAACATGAATAACTTGGAATGGTTTTAACAGTCTGTTGTAACAGTCTGCAGCAGTCTGATTCTCCTAATGTTTGTTTAGCATCGGGGGAGGGTTTTTTTCCCCTCCTGTTTGGAGCTATGTCTTCTGTTTAAGATGAGAGCAAGGGGCCTTTCTTGGGACAGCAGTTTGTGGTTTTTATGGCTAATGTGTTTTTCTGTCTTCAGTTCTTAGGTTTCCTTCTTATGCTTGTCAACCTGGTTTGGCTTGACGCCATGTTCCAGAAAGCAGAATGCCAAACTGAATTAGCCATGTAGAGGAGGGGATTTGAAGTGAAGGTTCTTGGTGGTAGGGGATTAATATTTATTGGGCATGATGCTAGGCTAGGCTGGGTAACTAATTCCCCTCACGTTGCCTGCAACCAACTCTCGCTCTCCTAGCTTCCTCTGTGGTCTTGTAGGCAAGTTCTTCCTGCCTTCCTAGAAAAGGGAGCATGGTGTCTGTTACTAGGGAAGGCGATTGCAGGGGAGGTTTTTATGGACTCTGGGCCAGTGCTGTTTGCAGCCTGTGGTCTTGGAATTTTGGAGGTGCTTATGCTAAATTCCATGCCCCAAAATTGGAATGAGTAGTCTTTTTTGCTTAATATTTTAGGAATTTCAGTTTTTTTCTTCAGTGTATTGGACTCTGCCCTCCTCCTTGAAACTTCAGATACTAAGCGTATCGTATGTTGGTGGATGATTGATAGCAGTTTGTAAAGAAATTATTAAGTCTTCTTTCCTGCTTCATTTGTTATGAAGTGTTTATAGATCATTTTTTTCACCAGAGGTTGTCATTTTAATGTATTCCCTTCTAGTCCTTTTTTAAAAAATTGAGGTAAAATTCACACGACATAAAATTCACTGTTTTAACCATTTTAAAATGTAAATTTCAATACTAAAGTACATTCACAGTGTTGTGCAACCATCACCACAATCTAACTCCAGAATATTTTCATATCCCAAGAAGTAATCTTGCACTCATTAAACAGTCACTCCTCATGACCCTTTCTCCCCAGCCCCAGCACCACGAATCTGTTTTCTGTCTCTCTGGATTTTTCCATTTGGAACATTTCATATGAATGCCGTCATGTAATAGGTGGCCTTTTGTGTCTGACTTCTTTCTTTTAGCATAATGTTTTCAAGGTTCTTCCATGTTGTAGCATGTCTCAGTACTTCATTCTTTTTTGTGGATGAATAATATTCCATTGCATGGATATACCACATTTATTCATTCCAGTTTTTGGAATAATGCTTCTCTAAACATTTGTATACAAGTTTTTGTTTGAATGCTTGTTTTCAGTTCTCTGGGTATATATACCTAAGAATGGAATTTCTGGGTCATACGGTCATTTTATGTTTAACCTTTTGAGGAAATGCCAACCTGTTTTCCACAGAAGTTGCACCATTTTACTTTTCCAAAGCAACATGTGAGGGTTCCAATTTCTCCACATCCTCACCAACAGTTATTATTTTCTTTCTTTTTATTATAGCCATCCTAATGGATATGAAGTGGTACTTTATTGTGGTTTTTTAAAAAAATATTTTATTGTGTTTTGGGTGAAAGTTTACACAGCAAATTAGGTTCTCATTTAACAATTTTTATACATATTGTTCACTGACATTGGTTACATTTTCCACAATATATCAGCATTCTCATTATTTCCATTCTGGTTGTTCTGTTTCCATTAATCTAGCTTCGTGTCCCCCCCTTACCTTTTCATCTTTGGTCTAGGATAAATGTTTACCATTTGATTTCATTTAGATGATTATTTTGAGATGCACAGTACTCATGGGTAATATTATGTATTTTATAGGCCATTCTGTCATTTGGCTGAAAGGTGACCTCTGGGAGTGGTTTGAGTTCCGAGTTTAAAGGGTATCGCAGGGTGTTAATCTTGGGGGTTCATCTGGTCTGTATCGATCCAGTAAGTCTGGCTTTTTTTTTTTTTTTTTTTTTAAGGATTTTGAGTTTTGTTCTACATTTTTCTCCTGTTCTACCTGGGACCATCTAATGAGTCCCTGGTCAGAACGGTCCGTAGTGGTAACTGGGCACCATCTAGTTTTTCTAGTCTCAAGGTAGGTAAGGCTGTTGTTTGTTAGTTCTGTAGACCAGTTTCTTGTTTGAGTCTTTGGTATCTTTCTTTCTCTTTTGTTCCAGATGAATAGAGACCAATAGTTGTACCTTAGATGGCTGCTTGTACGCTTTTAAAGACCCCAGACACTACTTAACCAAACTAGGATGTAGAACATTATCTTTATGGATTATACTGTGCCAACAGACCGAGTTGCCCCACAAGACTATGGTCCTAAGCCCTCAAACCCAGTAAACCAATCCCATGAGGTGTTTGGTTATTTCTGGGAAGTATCCATAACTGTGCCCCCATGTGCTTTATTTTATATTTGAATATATATGCAGCACACATAAACATGTATTTACAGATGCCCACAGATACACCTATACATGCACATCCATGTATTCATATATGCCTTCCTGTACACACATATTTTTGTAACCATTGTTGTTACTGTTGTTGCAAAATTATATATCCCCCCCAGTGAATTTTTTGGACAATTTCTACACAGATTGTTCATTGACATTAGTTATATTTATCATAACTTGTCAGCATTCTCTTTGTGTCTGTACCCTTATATTTGTGCTCAGACACTCATCTTTACTATGGTTGTGCTGTGCTCACTACTTTCACACTTGGTGTCACTTTTCTATAAGTCATTTTTGTGCTTTTCACAAGTTATCCTAAACATCTAGAATATGTAGTAATTTGTAATTTTGCTGAATTAGGATTTAGAGTTGCACCTTCTGCTCATGCTATACTCCACTGTTTGTGTTTTTCCAGGGTTTGCAGAAACTACCTTGTGCTGTCTTTTTTTTTTTATTTGCCCTCTTGGCAGCTTTTTTTTTTTCCCCCATACGAAAATTTATACATACATTCTTATGTGACCCTAGTTGCTCTCCCCATACTGTGACAGCACACTCCTCCTTTCCACCCCTGATTTCCCATGACCATTCAGCCAGCTCCTAACCCTCTCTGACTTCCCACCTCATCTCCAGACAGAACCTGCCCATTTAGTCTCTTGTATCTACTTGAGCTAAGAGGCACACTCCTCGTGAGTATAACTTTATGTCCCACAGTCCAGTCCAATCCCTGTCTGAAGAGTTGGCCTTGGAAATTGTTTTAGTTCTGGGCTGATACAGTATCCAGGGGCCATGCTTTCTGAGGTTCCTCCAGTCTCAGTCAGACCATTAAGTCTGGTCTTCTTATTAGAATTTGAGTTCTGCTCCCCACCTTTCTCCTGCTCCATCCGGGACTCTGTGCTGTGTTCCCTGTCAGGGTGGTCATTGGTGGTAGCCAGGCTCCATCTAGTTCTTCTGGTCTCAGGCTGATGCAGTCTCTGGTTTATGTGGCCCTTTCTGTCTCTTGGGCTACTACTTTCCTTGTGTCTTTGGTGTTCTTCGTTCTCCTTTACTCCAGGTGTTGGGACCAATTGATGCATCTTAGATGGCTGCTTGCTAGCTTTTAAGACCCCAGACGCCACTCACCAAAGTAGGATGCAGAACATTTTCTTAATAAACTTTGTTATGCTCTTGGCGGCTTTTGATGCTGACCATCTTCTCCTTGAAATGCTCTTGACTGTTGGTGTTCATGATGCCATACTTGCCTGGTTTTCCTCCTGCTTCTGTGGCTTGTTGTTGCTTTTGCCATTGAGTCAGCTCCAACTGATGGTGACTTTATGTATAACAGAACAAAACATTGCCCAGTTCTGCACCATCTTCATGATCGTTGGTATGTTTGAGTCCGTTGTTGTGGTTACTGTGTCAAGCCATTTCATTGAGGATTTTCCTTGCTTTCATTGGCCCTCTGCTTTACTTGGCTTCTATGACTACCTCTTCCTAATATCCTTTTTCAGTTTTTCCTCTGCTTCTGCCTTACATGTTGGTGATTCTGGACCTGCTTCTCACTCTACTGACTGTTCAGCTACATGGAGCCTGATGACCACAAATCTCCTTCTGTTAGACATCTTCACTTGCATGCCCCACTGTAATTAGAAGCTGACATGTTTTTTTTCCCCACAAAACCATCTTTCACCCCTCTATTCCTGTCTCCATCCTCCCGTTAGCACAGGCCACGTCCTGGTCATTATCTTTGACTCCCATCTCTCCCCTTATGCCCTTTCAGTCACCAAGTCCTAGCCATTTCACTTTCTAGATAGCTCTCATATCTGTCCATCCCTCTGTCACCTAATCTGTTATATCAGCCTCTGGCTCATGCTTCTTGCTGCATTCTGGCTCTCTTCAAATCCGTTAGCCTCACTGTGAACAAAAACGATCTTTTATAAACGCAAACCCGGTCATCCCACTCCCTTGATTGAAGCCTTTCATTCTCTGCCAATTGCTCTTAGCACATAACCCATGTGCCTGAACATGGCTCCTAAGGCCCCTGGTGGCTTGGCCTCTGTTTACCTCTTCAGCCGCAGTATCTTGCCTCTTTTCTCCCTTGATACTCTGACCATGCAGAGCTGCTGATGGCTTCCCATATGGTCATTGTTCTCTGTCTGTGTGGAAACCTTACTCTCCATCTCTGCTTTTGTCTTTTTTGTTTTCTCTTTTGACTCAATGCCTCTATGCTTTTTTTCAATGATGGCATGAAGTGTGAGAATTTTCTAATATTTTCTTGCATATGTGATGTTTCAATTTTTTCATTCTTAAAAAAATGGGTTCACTGCTCCTTTGCTTATTTTATCTGCCAAACTCAGTTGGAGGAAAGGGAGTCTGATCATTAATGGTTCTCCATCGCAGAGGCAACCAAAGCTGCTTGTGTCTTTTGTATCATTCCAGGAATGTTTTATGCATATACACGTGAATATTGGTGTTCGTGTATATAGTATGTACAATACATTTTTATCTGACCCAAGAGATAGGTTTGTCAAATCAAATGAGCAAATACACTTCCATCCAGGTTTCACTAGAAATTAAAAAAAACTTTTAAATTAAAACACACTCACTTTTTGAACCCTAAGCATATGTGTGGTGATGTTTTCTTCTCTTTCCAGGGTTGGGGTGGGTACTGGGCTGAACATAACAGTCTTCTGGGACAAATTCTCAATACCACTACTCTTTTTACTTCAAAGATGAAATAATGATGAACAGAATTTAGGGGAACATGTCACTCTGCCATTCTACTTGCTGGGGTGGGGTTGGCTATATTTTTGGTGGAAATTTTTTAATGAACAGGTAGGGGGAGGGATGTTAGGTATTGCCAGCCAGCGACCATACTAACGTAAAAGTCTGTAACTTGGAAAATATTTCTTTACCTTAGTTGTCTTCTTTCTTCCCTCATTTTCACTCAGTCTCAATTTTCTTGCCATGCTCCCCTCTCCCCTGGATTTAACTGTAGGAATTTGTGGCCAGAAGCAGATTATCTCTGCTCCCTGGGTCCTTTTGGAAGGATTCAAAATAGAAAAGTTATGTGCATAAAGGATGGAGAAAGAAATGGATACCCCTGAGGCTCTGTTGGAGTGTTGTTGGCATAGGCAGAGAAGAATTGATAGTCATTACAAGGAAATTGTTCGTTCTAAGAGTTTTTATGGGAACAGAAGGTAAGAGCCTTTCTGGGAGGCTGAAACTGCATTGAGAGCACTTTTTGTGGTATGAAAGCTATTTTGTGGGTAGATCAGACCAGGATGCTGGGAGGGTAAGGAAAGTAGAGAATAGAAATTGTGGCTGAAAGACTGGGATGGGGTTGAGTGAGTTGGGTTAGAGTTGAGTGATGAGAGAGCTGGTGCTTTGAGTTTGGAAGAAGAGAGAAGCAGGTAAACAAATGGAGCATACTAGATACTGTGAGCCACTCTGATTCCTTTATCTAATACTCAGCCCAGGAAGGTGATCCATGAGGCAGGTCAGGCCAGTGGGTGCACTTTCAGGGTCAAGAAATGATTTCCCTTGGCAACATTTGGCCCTTGTGTTCTTTTTTTAAGTAGGGTGGTCTTCAGGCATTTTTTCCCTTCCTACTTTTTGAATCTTTCCTCTTTCCCCTTGTCTGAGAGCTCTGACTTTGGTCCTCTTCCCCTGACATGAAGTACCTGTGTGGTACTTCAGCATAATGCCACTACCACATTTAATTTTTTTGTCTACTCCTCATATCACAGTCAAACCCTCAGGCTGATGAGCCATCAGCCACATGGATGTCCTTATGGGTCACTTGAGAGAAAAAGCGTGAGGTGAAGAAGAAAGAACCACCCACTGATGATCTCCCTCCTCACATTGCCACAGCAAAAAAACTCAGTTTTTGGTTGCTTGTTTCCAGTTGTACAGTCAACATCACAATACTTATTTTTTTGGCTCATGGGTTGTGAGCTTTTAAACACTCTTGTTTTTCAAAGCAATGAAAAAAAATAAAAAATATCTGTCAGAAATTGAAAAGATAAGAAAGGGTACAGAGTGAAAGTGTTGCTTCCATTCTCTCCCCCACCACCCTGTTCCCCATCGCAGAGACTACTAATATTACCCATTTCTTTTGTATTGTTCTAGGAATATTTTATGCATATGTAAGTGACTATAAACCAAAACCAAACCTGTAGCTGTGGAGTCGATTCCGACTCATAGTGACCCTATAGGACACAGTAGAACTGCCCCATAGGGCTTCCAAGGAGTGGCTGGTGAATTCGAGCTGCCAACTGTTTGGTTAGCAGCCGTAGCTCTTAGCCACTGTGCCATCAGGGCTCCAAGTGAATATAGATATCCTTATATGTGATCTCATATGTAAATATGTATAACATGGAAAATGTATTTCTACCTTTTTATATATATGGTAGCATACTGTACATCTTTTATGCACTTTGCATGTTTTACTTAATACTAAGCTTTAATAACATTTTGTAGTAATACATAGAATACTTCCTCATGTATTTTGTTTTTTGCAGATGCATAGTATTTCATTATGTGAATCTTCCGCAAATTATTGAACCAGCCCCTTTCTGACTGACATCTTCTACTTGCACTTGCAAGATTTTTTTGCACGTATATAGAGATAGGTGGAGATATAGGATCAGTTCCTAGAAATGAAATTATCGGGTAAAAAGGTCTATACGTTTGTAAATTTTGATAGAGATTTTCAAATTGGAGGTTTCTACCGATTTCCACACTCACCAACAATATATGAAAATGTCTGTTTCCCCATACTCTTGCAAACACAGTGTGCTAACAAACTTATGGTTGTTTGCCAATCTCATAGGTGAAAAAATATCTCTGTCAAGTTTTAATTAGCATTCTCTTTATTAGTGAAGTGGAACATCTTAAATTTAAGAGGCATTTGTGTTTCCTTTGCTGTAAATTGCTTAGTCATAGCCTTTTTTCTTTTCAGTTATTGGTGTTTTCTTATTGGTTTGTCATTCTTAACAGTCTGAAAGCAGAAGCTGGTGTGTTTTCCTTTGGGCAAGTGAGATCCTGCAGTGTCTGTGGGAAACTGGTCGTTCAGTGGTTGAGAGGAAGTCCTGGGCACCAGGTGCCCTGGAAGGAAGGTTAGGATCCCCTACTTATGTTAATGTATACTAGACTGTGAATATTGATGCCTCCTTTACAATATACCCGCGAATATTTACGCCTCCTTTCGGCCCCTAGGCTCATCAGTACTCCCCTGGATCTTAGGGGAGCAAGTAGTGGTATGCAGTGGGGGAAAGCCCTATCAGCGGTACTGGGAGTCCATACGTAGCCTGGCCAAAGTCTCCTCTGCCTCCTGAGTTCTCGTCTTCTCCTGGCCTTTTCCTCTAAGCAAAGAGCAAAATCCTCACAGTCATAAAGGAAAGATGCTCTTCTGGAGCCAGCAGATCTTGGCTCCTGATGGAAGAATTGGAAATAATGATTATTAATGATCATTTCTTATGTTAATCGAAATAGTGCCACAGACTAAAATAACAGTAAAATGATCAAATACCCATGTTGTATGGCTAGCTGCAGGATCCTTTCATGATTTGAAAACATGCTGATGCTTATAAGTAAAAATTACCCGAGAAATAAGATGGTCACCTGTCTGTATAATTTAATAGTTCACCAGCCAAAATTGAAAACTAAACTAGGTAATGGGGAATCCGTTGCTGTCCAGTCGATTCCAACTCATAATGACCCTGTAGGACAGAGTAGAACTGCTCCAGAGAGTTTCTAAGGAGTGGTTGATGGATTTGAACTGCTGACCTCTTGGTTAGTAGCCGAGCTCTTAACCGCTATGCCACCAGGGCTCCATAATGGGGAGGAGGGTATAAATACAGTATATTCATATCTCAAGCTCAGGTCCACAGTCTGCAAAACTTCTGTAATGACTTGGGCAAACAGGTTATTCTTAAAAGGAAATGATACATTGTTATGAGATGGATAGATAGATAGAAAGAGATGACTATAGAGCTTGATGATTAAGGGTGTGTACTCTGTAGTTTGTTTTCTGGCTGTACCGTTATTAGGTGTGTGGTCTTGGTATGCTACTTCTGCTCCCTAATCCTCAGTTCCCTGTTCTGCAAAATGGGAATAATAAGACCCACCTCACAGGGTTGTTGTGAAGACAAAAATAGATCATGTACATAAAGCAGTTAACAGTGCCTGGCACTTAGTAATGTCATGGTCTTCTATGTCTACAGTGATCGTTTTTAAAATTTAGTTTCTGTTAATAAGTAGCAACTGTGTGTTGCCCATTAGGCCCTGAGAGAGTTCTACAGTTTAGCAACCAGCCTTCTACACTGTTGACATTAGATCCCTCGTGAGTTTGGTAATATGTGGTAAAAAAAAAAAAAAAAAAAGATGTTTGTGAAATTTCTTTTCATTAAAAAACTGGTGAGGTTAAATTGTTAAGATTTAATTTTAACTAACTTCTCTACAGATAAAAACAGAAGTTATTTATTGCAACTTCCTGTGATCCTAAAATAGTTTCAAAATAAGTAAAAAAAAATTTTTTTTAAAGGTCTCTAATTATTGGAGCCCTAGCGGTGCAGTGGTTAAGAGCTATGACTGCTAACCAAAAGGCCAACAGTTCAAATTCACCAGCTACTCCTTGGAAACCCTATGGGGCAGTTCTACTCTGTCCTATAGGGTCACTATGAGTTGGAATCAACTCAACGGCAACGGGTTTGGTTTTGATTTGGGTAACTTCATAGGTAAAGGAGAGGGCCCAGACTTTACAGTGTTTGGGTGACATTGATAAATACATATAAAGTTCAGCTCCACTCATTATGGGAGAACTTGTCTAGGATTGACAGTTTGTCCAGTCATTTGTTTTTTTTTGTTCATTTATTCAGCAAATATTGAGTATTTCCTATGTGATGGGTGCTGTTCCAGGCCTTAGGGAGACAACAGTGATTAGAACAGACAAAAAGGCCCTCATGGACCTTATGACATAGTGGGGATGAGGTAGGGGGAGACAGAACAGAAGCAAAATTGTAGAGTACAATATAGAATAGTTCAGTGTTAAAACAAAATTGGTGAGATCTGTCTCCTTTTCTAGCTCCTTTTTTTCATTCCCCATTTAACAGTTGTTCCCACAGTTTTACCCTGTTAACCTTCTCATCCTCCCTGGGAATCTCCCTCACACCCATGAAAGATGAACTTACATTAACTAAACATAGACTGCTGTAACATGAATCAACATTCATTCCCTATAGATAGTCTGCACAATCAGATTATAATTAGAAGGTTGTTTGAGCTCAGAATTAGAACAAGGAGAGTTAGTCTGATGTCATTGTGGTTGTTGTTAGTTGCCATTCAGTTAACTGCGACTCATGGCGACCCCAGTACAACAGAAGGAGACCTTGCCCGGTCCTGTGCCATCTTTACAATTGTTGCTATGCTGGAATCCATTGTTGCGGCCACTGTGTATTTTTTTTTTTTTAGTTGTGCTTTAGGTGAAAGTTTATAGCTCAAGTTAATTTCTCATACAAAAATATATACACATACTGTTATGTAACACTAATTGCAGTCCCTATAATGTGACAGCACACTCCCCCTTTCCACCCCGAGTTTCCCATGTCCATTCAACCAGCTCCTGTCCCTTTCTGCCTTCTCATCCTGCCTCCTGACAGGAGCTGCCCATTTAGGTCTCATGTATCTACTTGAACTAAGAAGCATACTCTTCATGAGTATTATGTTTTATAGTCCAGCCTAATCTTTGTCTGAAGAGTTGGCTTTGGGAATGGTTTTAGGTCTGAGTTAACAGAGAGTCGGGGGGCCGTGTTCCTCTACTCTCTGTCAGACCATTAAGTCTGGTCTTTTTACATGAATTTGAGTTCTGCACCACATTGTCTCCTGCTGTGTCAGGAACTTTCTGTTGTGTTCCTTGGCAGGGTGGTCATTGGTGGTAGCCGGGCACCATCTAGTTCTTCTGGTCTCAGGCTGATAGAGTCTCTGGTTTATGTGGCCCTTTCTGTCTCTTGGGCTAATATTTTCCTTGGGTCTTTGGTGTTCTTCATTTTTCTTTGCTCCAGGTGGGTTGGGACCAATTGATGCATCTTAGATGGCGGCTGACAAGCTTTTTTTTTTTTTTTTTAATTGTACTTCAGGTGAAGGCTTACAGAACAAATAGTTTCTCATGAAACAGTAGTACACATATTGTTTTATGACGTTAGTTAACAACCCCACAACATGTTAACCCTCTAACTTCTTGACCTTTTTTTTTCCTTTGGTGAAAATATACATAGCCAAAGATACACCATTTCAAAAATTTCTACATTCATAGTTCAGTGACGTCGACTGTGCTCTTCCAATTGTGCTGCTATTCTCACTTTAGATGAAGGCTTACAGAACAAAATAGTTTCTCGTTTAACAGTTAGTACACATGTTGCCCTATGACAATGTTTAACAACCTCACATCAACACTATACTTACTCAACCTTGGGTTCTCTATCACCAGCTTTCCTGTCGCCTTCTGGCCCTTGTCCCTGGACTGCTGTGCCTCATTAATCCCATTTGGTTTGATGGGGCTGTCCACTCCCCGGCTGAACGGTGAACCTCAGAAATGACTTCACCACTGAGCTGAAAGGGTGTCTGGGGGTCATACTCTCGGGGTTTCTCCAGTCTCCTTCAGGCCAGTAAATCTGGTCTTTTTTTTGTGAGTTAGAAGTTTGTTCTACATCCTTCTCCAGCTCTGTCCAGAACCCTCTGTTGTGATCCTGGTCAGGGCAGTCAGTGGTGGTAGCCGGGCACCATCTAGCTGTACTGGACTCAGTCTGGTGGAGGCCTTGGTAGCTGTGGTCCATTAGTTCTTTGGACTAATCTTTTACTTGTATCCTGTTCTCTTCATTCTCCCTTGCTCCTGAAGGGATGAGACAAGTGGAGTATCTTAGATGGCTGCTCACAGGCTTTTAAGACCCCAGACGCTACTCACCAAGGTAGAATGTAGAACATTGTCTTTATAAACTGTGTTATGCCAATTGAGCTAGATGTTGCCCAAGATTATGGTACCCACAGCCCTCCATCCAGCAGTTCAGTCCCTCAGGGAGTTTGGATGTGTCTGTGGAGCTTCCATGACCTTTTCTTGTACAAGTTGTGCTGGTTTCCCCTGTATTGTGTACTGTCTCACCCTTCACCCAAGATACCACTTAGCTATTGCCTATTTAGTATTTCACCCCCACCCCCACCCCTGCCATCCCTGGTAACCAACAAAGATTGTTACATTTTGTGTGTGAACTTTTCCATGGGTTTTTACAATAGAGGTCTCATACAATATTTGTCCTTTTGTGATTGACTTATTTCACTCAGCATAATGTCTTCCAGTTTCATCCATGTTATGAGATGCTTCACAGATTCATCGTTGTTCTTTCTCGTTGCGTAGTACTCCATTGTGTGTATGTACCATAGTTTGTTTATCCATTCATCTGTTGATGGGAATCTAGGTCGTTTCCATCGTATTGCTATTGTGAACAGTGCTGCCATGGACATAGGTGTGCATATGTCTATTTGAGTGACGACTCTTATTTCTCTAGGATATATTCCTAGGAGTGGGATTGCTGGATCAAATGGTGTGTCTATTTCTAGCTTTCTGAGGAAGCGCCATATCATTTTCCAAAATGGTTGTATCATTTTGCATTCCCACCAGCAGTGCATAAGACTTCCGATCTCCACACAGCCCCTCCAACATTTGTTATTTCCAGTGTTTTTGATTCGTGCCAGTAATGCCGGGGTGAGATGGTATCTCACTGTGGTTTTAATTTGCATTTCTCTAATGGCTAGTGATCATGAGCATTCCCTCATGTGTCTGTTGGCCATTTGAATGTCTTCTTTGGTGAAATGTCTGTTCATTTCCTTTGCCCATTTCTTAATAGGATTATTTGTCTTTTTGTTGTAGAGGTGTTGGATTTTCTTGTAGATTATGGAGATTAGACCTTTGTCTGACTTGTACTGTCCAAAATTTTTTTCCCAGTCTGTAGGTTCTCTTTTTACTCTTTTGGTGAAGTCTTTTGCAGAGCATAAGTGTTTGATTTTTAGAAGATCCCTGTTATCTAGCTTATCTATTGGGGTTTGTGCGTTGATGGTTATGGTTTGTATCCTGTTAATGCCGTGTATTAAGGCCTGTAGTGTTGGTCCTGTTTTTTCTTCTATGAACTTTATAGTTTTAGGCTTTATATTCAGGTCTTTGATCCATTTTGAAGTAGGTTTTGTATATGGCGTGAGGTACGGGTCCTGTTTCATTTTTTTGCAGATGGCTATCCAGTTTTGCCAGCACCGTTTGTTAAAAAGACTGTCTTTTCCCCATTTGATGGACTTTGGGCCCTTGCCGAAGATCAGGTGACTGTAGGTGGATGGATTTACATCTGGGTTCTCAATTCTGTTCCATTGGTCAATGTGTCTGTCGTACCCGTACCAGGCTGTTTTGACTACTGTAGCTGTATAGTAGGTTCTGAAGTCAGGTAGTGTGAGTCCTCCAACTTTATTCTTCTTCTTCAGTAGTGCTTTACTTATTTGGGGCTTCTTCCCTTTTCATGTAAAGTGAATGATTAGTTTTTCCATCTCTTTGAAGAATGTTGTTGGTATTTGGATCGGGATTGCATTGTATTTGTAAATTGCTTTGGGTAGAATTGTCATTTTCACAATGTTGAGTCTGCCTATCCATGAGCATGGTATGTTTTTCCATTTATGTAGATCCCTTTGGGTTTCATGCAGTAGTGTTTTGTAGTTTTCTTTGTATAGGTCTTTTACATCCCTGGTCAGATTTATTCCTAAGTATTTTATCTTTTTAGGGGCTATTGAAAATGGTATTGTTTTCCTGGTTTCCTTTTCATCGTTCTCCTTATTGGTGTATAGGAATCCAACTGATTTTTGAATGTTTATCTTGTATCCTGCTACTCTGCTGAATCTTTCTATTAGTTCCAGTAGATTTCTCGTGGAGTCTTTAGGGTTTTCTGTGTATAGTATCACATCATCTGCAAACAGGGACAGTTTAACTTCTTCATTACCAATTTGGATGCCCTTTATTTCTTTTTCTTGCCTTATTGCTCTAGCTAGAACTTCCAGCACAGTGTTAAATAGGAGTGGTGATAAAGGGCATCCTTGTCTTGTTCCTGTTTTCAAGGGGAATGTTTTCAGCCTCTCTCCATTAAGAATGATGGTGGCCGTTGGTTTTGCATAGATGCCCTTTATTATGTTGAGAAATTTCCCTTCTATACCTATTTTATTGAGAGTTTTTATCCGGAATTGGTGTTGGACTTTGTCAAATGCCTTTTCTGCGTCAGTTGAGATGATCATGTGATTCTTTTCTTTCCTTTTATTTATGTGGTGGATTACATTAATTGATTTTCTAATGTTGAACCATCCTTGCATACCTTGTATGAATCCTACTTGGTTGTGGTGTGTTCTTTTTTTGATATGATGCTGAATTCTATTGGCTAGAATTTTGTTGAGAATTTCTGCATCTATATTCATGAGAGATATTGGTCTGTAATTTCCTTTTTTTGTGACATCTTTTCCTCGTTTTGGTATCAGCGTTATCCTGGCTTCATAGAATGAGTTTGGAAGTGTTGCTTCCTTTTCTATGCTCTGAAATAGCTTGAGTTGTACTGGTACAAGTTCTTCTGTAAATGTTTTGTAGAATTCTCTAGTGAAGCCATCCGGGCCAGGGATTTTTTTGGTTGGGAGTTTTTTTTATTACCTTTTCAATCTTTTCTCTTGTTATGGGTCTGTTCAGATTTTCAACATCACTTTGTTGTAGTTTGGGTAGGTATTGTGCTTCTAGAAATTTGTCCATTTCGTCTAGGTTTTCAAATTTGTTGGAGTATAGTTTTTCACAATATTCTCTTATAATCCTTTTTATTTCAGTTGGGTCTGTTGTAATTTCCCCCATTTCATTTCTTATTTGGGTTATTTGTGTCCTCTCCTGTTTTTCTTTTGTCGGTCTGGCTAGTGGTTTGTCGATTTTGTTGATTCTTTCAAAGAACCAACTTTTGGTTTTGTTGATTCTTTCTGTTGTTTTTCTGTTCTCTATTTCATTTATTTCTGCTCTGATCTTTACTATTTCCTTTCTTCGTGTGGCTGTGAGCTTTTTTTGCTGTTCTGTTTCTATTTGTTTTAGTTGTGTAGTTAATGTTTTGATTTTGTCCCTTTCTTCTTTTTTGATGTGTGCATCTATTGCTATAAATTGTCCTCTGAGGACTGCATTTGCTGTGTCCCAAAGGTTTTGGTATGATGTGTTTTCATTCTCATTTGATTCTAGGAATTTTTTGATTCCATCTCTGATTTCTTCTATTGCCCAGTGATGTGTAAGCAGGGTGTTATTCAGTTTCTATGTAATTGATTTTTTTCCCTTGCTCTTCCTGTTGTTAATTTCTACCTTGATGGCATTGTGGTCAGAGAAGATACTTTGAATTATCTCAACGTTTTGGATCTTGTTGAGGATTGCTCTGTGGCCTAAGATGTGGTCTATTCTGGAGAACGTTCCATGTGCATTGGAAAAGAATGTGTACTTTGCAGCTGTTGGATGGAGTGTTCTATATGTCTGTGAGGTCGAGTTGGCTGATTGTGCCCTTTAGGTCTTCTGTATCTTTGCTGAGTTTCTTCTTAGTTGTTCTGTCCTTTACTGTGAGTGGTGTGGTGAAGTCTTCTGATGTTATTGTGTAACTGAATTTCTCTGTTCAGTGTTGTTAGAGTTTGTTTTATGTATTTTTGAGCCCTGTCATTGGGTGCATAGATGCTTATTATGGTTATGTCTTCATGATGGATCATCCCCTTAATCATTATATAGTCTCCTTCTTTGTCTGTTTTGGTGGATTTTGTTTTAAAGTCTGTTTTATCTGTGGCTAGTATTGCCACTCCTGCTCTTTTTTGGTAGTTGTTAGCTTGATATATTTTCTTCCAACCTTTGACTTTTAATAAATTCACATCTTTGTTTCTAAGGTGTGTCTCTTGTAGACAGCATATTGATGGATCCTGTTTTCTTATCCATTCTGTCACTCTCCATCTCTTTATGGGTACATTGAGTCCATTTACATTCAGTGTAATTATTGATAGATGTGGGTTTGTTGCTGTCATTTTGTAGTGCTTTTTTTTGTGGTGCTGACGTTTTCTTTGTTCTTCTTACTCTCCTGTGCTGAATTCCTTTTGTTTGTGAATTTTTTTTCATTTCTTTTGTTTTTGTAGGTTTTGTTTTTGCTGAGACTTTAAGTTTTTCCTCTTTGTTTTTATGAGTATGTTAACTTTCTTTGTGATTACCATAAATTTTACCCTTATCTTTCTAAGTTTGAAGCAGTCTATTATTACTTGGTATCGCCTTGCCTTCCTCTCCATTAGAAGGTTCTATACCTATGCCATTTATTCCCTGTTTTATTGTTTTGATGTTGTTGTCATTTACTGATTAACTGCTCTGATTCCCTGTTGTTTTTCTTTTGGTTTTGGATAGTCCTTGAGAGTTCATTTCCTAGATTGGTATCTGGCTGGTATGATCCTGTGTCCTAGATTCTGCCTGTGAGCTGAAGCTGTTTGTTCTCAGATTGAAGAACTCCCTTTAATAATTATTGTAAGTTTGGTTTGGTTTTTACATATTCAGTGAATTTCTGTTTGTCTGGAAATGACCTAATTTCACCATCATATTTGAACGAGAGGTTTTCAGGATATATTATTCTTGGCTGGCAATTTTTTTCTTTCCAGATTTTATATATGTCATCCCATTGGCTTCTTGCCGTCATGGTTTCTGCCGAATAATCTGAGCTTAGTCTTATTGTTTCTCCTCTGTATGTGACTTCTTGTTTTTCACGAGCTGCTCTCAGGATTCTTTGTTTGTCGTTGGTTTTCGTGAGTGTGATTATGATATGCCTTGGTGATTTTCTTTTGGGGTCCATCTTATATGGGTTTCGTTGAGCTTCTTGGATGGCCAGCTTTTCATCTTTCAGGATATTGGGGGAAGTTTTCTGTCAGCAATTCTTCAGTGATCCTCTCTGTGTTTTCTGTTTTCTCCCCCTGTTCTGGAACTCCAATAGCTTGCAAATTTTTGCTTTTGATTGTGTCCCACATAACTGTCAGGGTCTCTTCATTTTTCTTTGTTCTTTTTTCTGAGTTTTCATCCAACAGAGTTGTATCCATGTGTTTGTCTTCAATTCCACTGATCCTGTCTTACACCATTTCAAATCTGCTTCTCAGCCCTTCTATGACACCGTCCATTTCTGAAATCTTGTTGTTTATGTTTTGCATTTCTAATTGTTGTTTTTGTATAATTTCTAGTTGTGAATTTATTTTGGCATTTTGTTCCTGCATTATTTTCCTGATTTCCTCCATTTTTTTGGTCTGTATTTTCCATGAATTTGTCTATTTTTTCCTCATTTTTGTCTGCTTGTTCCTTCAGCTCTTGGAGAATTCTGACTATTAGAGATTTGAATCCCTATCAGGTAGTTCTAGTGCCTTTTCTTCCACTGGAAAGTCATCTGGTGTTTTATTTTGGACGCCTACTGGAACCATCCTGTCCTGTTTTTGTAAATTTTTTGATATTGTCTGCTGTCTTCGGGGCATTCAGTAGTTATTTTTCTCGTTTATTGATGGTAGATTTGTTTGTTTCATCCCTTTTTTTTTTTTTTAAATTTGGCTATGTCTGAGCAGGCGGGCTGTGTGTTCTTTGTTGTTTGCTCGTCTGTGCGCACAATACTTTCCGCCTCCTTCTCCAATTGGCAGGGTCAGTCACTCAGATAAGGTATGGCATGGCAAGTCTAGCTGAAGAGGAGTTACTGGGATGGGTTATTTGTGGCACTTACTACAGCCACCAGGCCGGGTCGGTAATTAGTGCAGGGCAGGTTCCAGTAGGCCGTGTCTGTGCTGCTTGGTGGTGTGATGTTAAGCGCCCGGTGCAGTTAGGCAGTATGTAGTGGGGAGATTGTTATGTGTGGAGCTAAGATGGATATGGGAGAGAGGAGAGGGTAACAGGAGCCAAAAACATACAAACAAAGAAAAAAGAATGCTAGGGGAGCTTGCCGTTGGAGTGGAGAGATGAGAGACTATGAAATGGAGGAAAACAAAAAGGGGAAGAGGAAGGAAAAAAAAAAAGAAAAGAAAAGAATGAATAAATAAAAATCGGAGAGGGAAGAGAACAGCAAAGTTCCCAGGGATCCCAGCGGTGCGGCTGTGAGGTCTGGGAAGTTGTTCTCAGGTGTTGCAGTACAGCTTGGCTAGAAGGCGTAGAGGTATACACCATCAGGTATTCAGGGAACAGAAAGAAGGACGATATAGAGAGACGAGAAACTGAATAATGAAGAAAGACGAAAAGGGAAAAAGAGGGAAAAGAAAACAAAACAAATAAAAAAAAGAAAGAACAAGAAAAGCCCCCCAAAAAACAGGAAAAAAAAAAAAACCATCGGAAAAAGAAGTGCCCTCAGGGATCCCTCTGTACGTCTGTGCAAGCTGAGGGGGTAGGTTCCGAGCCACGCAGGACCGCCTGGCTGGAACGGGCTCCCACCTCAAGAAAAGGAAAAGAAAACAAACAAACCATTCAAAACAAACAAGCAAACAAAAGCCCTGGGATCCCACCAGCGTGGCAACCCAGTCCAGGAAGCAGTTCCACAATCGAATGGAGCTCCGCCCCCCTCAGGAAGAAGCAAAGATGGTGCACAGAGCCAGGTATTTGAGCAAAAGGAGTGGGAGGTGGTGAGAGGTAAGGAAGAAATCAAAAGCAGTAGAAAAAAAGCAACACCAGCAGCCAAGAAGCGGCACTCAGAGAGCCAGCTAGTGTGGGCTGGTGGAATCCAAGCAGCCGGTGCTTCCTGGACAAGAGACTGTGTCTGCGGGAAGCAGAGGAGGCCGAGTGTGGGTGATGAAGGGTAGGGGTTGGCAAAGTGTATATCACAAATTACCGGAGCTCTGCAGCCCCTCAGGAAGAAGCAAAGATGGCACACGGAGCCAGGTATTTGAGCGAAAGGAGGGGAGGTCGTGAGAGGTAAGGAAGTAATCAAAAGAAGCAGAAAAAAGCAACATCAGCAGCCAACAAATGGCACTCAGAGAGCCGGCCCATTCAGGTGGGTGGATTCGAAGCAGCTGGTGCTTCCTGGACAAGAGATTGTGGCCGTGGGAAGCAGAGGAGGCCAAGTGGGGGTGAAGAAGGGTGTGGGGTGGGAAAGCGTATATCGCAAATTACTGGTTGTTTTGTCTCCCGCTGGAAGCTTTGTGAAGCTGCCTTCTCGTACCCCGTTTGCTGGTCTCCGATAGGAATCCAAGATGGCGGATCTGTGCTGTGTTAGCTGATAGGGACCTCTGCATGAATCTCTCCTTGCTCTCCGTTCTCTGTCAGTTTTCTGACTCCATTTGGTGCTTGGCTGTGTTCTTTTATCTCTTCATTTGCTGTTTTAGGGTTTTTCGGATCTTTGCTGTGGAGGGACAGTGTGGTGCTTCTGCCTAGAGTGCCATTTTGCCGGAAGTCCATATCTCACAAGCTTTTAAGACTCCAGATGCCAGTCACCAAAGTGGGATGCAGAGCATTTTGTAATAAACTTTGTTATGCCAGTTGACCTAGATGTCACCCGAAACCATGGTCCCAGACCTCCGCCCCTGCTACTCTGTCCCTGGAAGTGTTTGATTGTGTTCAGGAAACTTCTTAGCTTTTGATTTAGTCCAGTTGTGCTGACATCTGCTGTTGTGTGTGTTGTCTTTCCCTTTACCTAAGATAATTCTTGTCTACTATCTAGTTAGTGACTTCCCCTCTCCCTCTCTCCCTCCCTATCCTCGTAACCATCAAAGGTAGTTCTCTTCTGTGTTTAAACCTTTTCTTGAGTTGTTATAATAGTGATCTCATACAATATTTGTCCTTTTGCAACGGACTAATTTCACTCCATATAGTGCCTTCCAGATTCATCCATGTTGTGAGATGTTTTGGTGATTCATCATTGTTCTTTATCATTGTGTAATATTCCATTGTGTGTATATACCGTAATTTGTTTATCCATTCGTCTGTTGATGGACACCTAGATTATTTCTGTTTTTGCTATTGTGAACAGTGCTGCAATGAACATGGGTGTGCATATATCTATTCGTGTGACAGCTCTTATTTCTCTAGGATATATTCCAAGGAGTGGGATAGCTGGATTGTATGGTACTTCTAGTTGTAGCTTATTAAGGAAGCGCCAAATCGATTTCCAAAGTGGTTGTACCATTTTACATTCCCACCAACAGTGTATAAGTGTTCCAGTCTCTCCACAACCTCTCCAGCATTTATTGTTTTGTGTTTTTTGTATTAGTGCTAGGCTTGTTGGGATGAGATGGTATCTCATTGTAGTTTTGATTTGTATTCCTCTAATGGCTAACGATCGTGAGCATTTCTTCATGTGTCTGTCAGCCGCCTGAATATCTTCTTTGGCAAAGTGCCTGTTCATGTCCTTCGCCTATTTTTTAGTTGGGTTATTTATCTTTTTGTTGTTGAGATTTTGCAGTATCTTGTAGATTTTAGAGATCAGATGCTGATCGGATTTGCTGTAGCCAAAAATTTTTTCCCGGTCTGTAGGTTGTCTTTTGACTTTTGGTGAAGTCTTTTAATGAGCATAAGTGTTTGATTTTTAGGAGCTCCCAGTATCTAGTTTCTCTTTTGGTATTTGTGCATTGTTAGTTATGTTTTGTATTCTGTTTATGCCATGTATTAGGGCTGCTAGCGTTGTCCCTGTTTTTTCTTCCATGATCTTTATCGTTTTTGATTTTATATTTAGGTCTTTGATCCATTTTGAGTTAGTTTTTGTGTACGGTGTGAGGTATGGATCTTGTTTCAGTTTTTTTGCAGATGGATATCCAGTTATGCCACCACCATTTGTTAAAGAGACCGTCTTTTCCCCATTTAATGGACTTTGGGCCTTTGCCAAATATCAGCTGCTCATAGGTGGATGAATTTACGTCTGGATTCTCAATTCTGTTCCATTGGTCTATGTATCTGTTGTTGTACCAGTACCAGGCTGTTTTGACTACCCTGGAGGTATAATAGGTTCTAAAATCAGGTAGTGTGAGGCCTCCCACTTTGTTGTTCTTTTTCAGTAATGCTTTACTTATCCAGGACCTCTTCCTTTACCATACGAAGTTGGTTATTTGTTTTTCCATCTCCTTAAAAAATGCCGTTGGAATTTGGATCAGGATTGCATTGTATCTGTAGATCGCTTTGGGTAGAACTGACATTTTCACAATGTTGAGTCTTCCTATCCATGAGCAAGGTATGTTTTTCCACTTCTGCAGGTCTCTTTTGGTTTCTTGCAGTAGCGTCTTGTAGTTTTCATTGCATAGGTTTTTACATCTCTGGTTAGATATATTCCTAAAGTATTTTATCTTCTTGGGGGCTATTGTAGATGGTATTGATTTGGTGATTTCCTCTTCGAAGTTCTCTTTGTTGGTGTAGAGGAATCCAACTGATTTTTGTATGTTGATCTTGTATCCTGAAACTTTGCTGAAGTCTTCTATTAGTTCCAGTAGTTTTCTTGTGGATTCTTTGGGGGTTTCTGTATATAAGATCATATCATCTGCAAGTAGAGATAAATTTGACTTCTTCCCTACCAATTTGGATGCCCTTTATTTCTTTTTCTAGCCTAATTGCTCTGGCTAGGACTTCCAGCACAATGTTGAGTAAGAGTGGTGATAAAGGGCATCCTTGTCTGGTTCCCGTTCTCAAGGGGAATGCTTTCAAAGTCTCTCCATTTAGGATGATGTTGGCTGTTGGCTTTGTATAAACGCCCTTATTTATATTGAGGAATTTCCCTTCTATTCCTATTTTATGGAGAGTTTTTATCATGAATGGGTGTTGGACTTTGTCAAATGCCCTTTCTGCATCAATTGATAAGATCATGTAGTTCTTGTGTTTTGTTTTATTTTTGTGATGTATCACACTGATTGTTTTTCTGATGTTGAACCATCCCTGCATACCTCGTTGAATCCCACTTGGTCATGACAAATTATTTTTCTGATATGTTGTTGAATTCTATTGGCTAGAATTTTGATGAGGATTTTTGCGTCTATGTTCATGAGGGATATTGGTCTATAGTTTTCTTTTCTTGTGGTGTCTTTGCCTGGTTTTGGTATCAGGGTTATGCTGGCTTTATAGAATGAGTTTGGGAGTATTACATCATTTTCTATGCTCTGAAATACTTTTGGTAGTAGTAGTGGTATTAACTGTTCTCTGAAAATTTGGTAAAATTCTCCAGGAAGCCATCAGGGCCAGGGCTTTGTTTTTGTTGGGCGTTTTTAAAAATTACTGCTTCAGTCTCTTCTTTTCTTATAGGTTTATTTAGTTTTTCTACCTCTGTTTGTGTTAGTTTAGGTAGGTAGTGTGTTTCTATGAGTTTGTCCATTTCCTCTAGGTTTTCAAATTTGCTGGGGTATAGTTTTTCATAGTACTCTGTTATGATTCTTTTAATTTCAGTTTAGTTTGTTGTGATTTCGCCCCTCTCATTTCTTATTTGGGTTATTTGCTTCCTCTCCTTTTTTTGTTTTGTCAGTTTGGCCAGTGGTTTATCAGTTTTGTTGATCTTTTCAAAGAATCAGCTTTTGGTCTTGTTAACTCTTTCAATTGTTTTTCTATTCTCTATTTCATTTATTTCTGCTCTGATTTTTATTATTTCTTTTTTTCCTGGTGTCCTGGCGCTTGTTTTGCTGCTCTCTTTCTACTTATTCGAGTTGTAGGGTTAATATTTTGATTTTGGCCCTTTCTTCTTTTTGGATGTGTGCATTATTGCTATAAACTGACCTCTGAGCACTGCTTTTGCTGTGTCCCTAAGGTTCTGGTAGGTTGTGCTTTCATTCTCATTTGATTCTGTGAAGTTCTTTATTCTGTCCTTTATTTCTTCCGTAACCCAGTAGTTTTTGAGTAAGGTGTTGATCAGTTTCTACGTATTTGATTTTTTTTCCTTGCCTTTTCTGTTACTTGACTTCTACCTTTATGGCTTTATGGTCAGAAAAGATGCTTTGTAATATTTCGATGTTTTGGATTCTGTCAGGGCTTGCTTTGTGGCCTAATATGTGGTCTGTTCTGGAGAATGTTCCATGTGCATTGCAAAAGAAAGTACACTTGGCCGCTTTTGGGTGGAGTGTTCTATATATGTCTAGGAGATCAAGATGGTTGATTGTGGCATTTACATCTTCCACGTGTTTATTGAGCTTCTTTCTGGATGTTCTGTCCTTCACGAAAAGCGGTGTGTTGAAGTCTCCTACTAGTATTGTGGAACTGTCTGTTTCTCTTTTCAGTGTTGTTAGAGTTTGTTTTATGTATTTTGGAGCCCTGTTTTTGGAAGCATAAATATCTGTTATAGTTATGTTCTACTGTTGTATTGATTCATTAATCATTATATCGTGTCCTTCCTTATCCTTTGTGTTGGATTTTCCTGTAGAGTTTATTTTTTCAGAGATTAATATTGCTACTCCTGCTCTTGTTTGCTTGATAACATTTTTTTGTATTCTTTCAGTTTTAGTTTGTGTCTTTGAATCTAAGGTATGTTTCTTGTAAGCAGCATGTAGGTGGATCGTGTTTTTTTTTTTTATCCATTCTGCCACTCTCTGTCTCTATATTGGTGCATTTAGTCCATTTATCTTCAGCGTACTTATTGACAGGTATGAGTTTAGTGCTGTCATTTTGATGTCTTTTTTTGTCTGTTGCTGACAGTTTCTTTCTTCTACTTAATTTTCTGTGCTGAGTCATTTTTATTTATGTGTTTTCTTCTCGTCGTTGATATTGTATTGGCTCAATATCTTTTTCTTCTTTTTTATTTTAATGTGTAGGATTGTTAGTTTCCTTTGTGGTTACCTCAAAATTTACCTCTCTTTTTCTAAGTTTAAACCGATCTTTTATTTCCTGATATCACCTTGACTTCCTCTCTATATGAAAGTTGTATGACTACATTAGTTAGTCCCTCTTTTTTGTTTTAATGTTGTCATGTTTACATATTGACATCTCTGTTTGCCTAGTTTCAGTGTTTTAGCTTTGACTTATTTTTGTAACTTCCCTATTTGCCTCAGTATCTGGTTGCTGTGTCCTGTGTTTTAGTCTTGGGTTGTTATCTGGTATTATTGATTCTCTAACCGGAGGACTCCCTTTAGTATTTCTTTTAATTTTGGTTTTGTTTTTAACTTCCCTTAACTTCCATTTATCTGGAGATCCCCTAATTTTGCCATCATATTTGAGAGACAGTTTTGCTGGTTATATAATTCTTGGCTGGCAATTTTTTTCGTGCAGGACTTTATATATGTCATTCCATTGCCTTCTTGCCTGCATGGTTTCTGCTGAGTAGTCTGAGCTTAGTCTTATTGACTCTCCTTTGTAGATGACTTTTGTTTATCCCTAGCCGGTCATAAAATTCTCTTTTTATCTTTGGTTTTGTAAGTTTGATTATAATATGTTTGGTGACTTTCTTTTGGGATCTCCCCTGTGTGGGGTTCGCTAAGTTTCTTGGATAGATATCTTCTCGTCTTTCATGATACCATTGAAGTTTTCTGCCAACAAATCTTCAACAATTCTCTCTATTTTCTGTTTTCCCCCCCATTCTGGTACTTCAATCACTGGTAGGTTATTCCTCTTGATAGAGTCCCACATGATTCTTAGGGTTTCTTCATGTTTTTAAATCTTTTTTCTTCATTTTTCCTCAAATAAGTTGGTGTCATGTGCTTTATCTTCAGTCTCACTAATTCTGACTTCCATTGCCTCAATTCTGCTCCTGTGACTTTCTATTTAGTTATCTAATTCTGAAATTTTATTGTTAATCGGTTAGATTTCTCTTTGCTGTCTCTCTATGGATTCTTGTAGCCTGTTAAATTTGTCATTTTGCTCCTGTATGAACTTCTTATGTTCCTCTATTGCTTTGTCTGTGTGTTCCTTGGCTTGTTCTGCATTTTGCCTGACCTCCAGAAGAATTTTGTATGTTAATCTTTTGAATTCTACCTCCTGTAATTCCAAGACCTTCCTTTCCTCTGGGAAGTTTCCTGGTTCGTTGTTTTGGTTGTTTGCTGAAACCATCATGGTCTGTCTCTTTATGTGGTTTGCTATTGACTGCTGTCTCTGAGCCATCAATAAGTTACTATATTTATTTATTTATTTTACGTTTGCTTACTGTGTCCTAGCTTCTTGTTTTTTTTTGTTTGGATATGCCCAAATAGGCTGATTGTATGATCTACTTTGATTCTTGGTGTTTTTGAAGCTCTTACGTCCTGTCCCCAGGTGGTTAGAGCTGCTACTAGGTATGTGAGCCCAGGAGTCCGTTTATTTTTCTTGTGTGGGTTCAGCTCAGGTGTCTGGGTTGTTAGTCACCGAGTGTGTGGTGCAGGCTTTCACCTACAGTCCTAGATGGGCAGGGGTACGTACAGGTGATTGGAGCAGGTGCAGGTATCTGGCTGCAGTAGGGGGGTTATGTGCTGAGCTAGGTAGGGGGCCGACGGCTGCCCCTGAGTGCCTGGGTGGAAGGTACGTCCTTGTTTCCTAGAGTGTGTAGGTGGGTGGGTTTTGCAGCCGGACTTTGGCCACCCAGTGCTGTTGAGTGTAAGGACTGAGAAGCACCACTTGTTCTTAGACCCCTGTCGTGGGTGGCTAGGTGGAGTGGGTGGAACCACCAGTCTTCAGGCCCCTGATGTGGAAAGGTGAGGACCCTGCTTAATGTGCAGGGCAGCGTCAGTTGTCATGAATCTACCACTCCCCCTTAGCTGTTGCAGTTGAAAATAGGCTTCAGGTATATACCCTGTTGTACTATGCTAATGAGGGCCTAGGCTGTTGAGATGAGCCCACACAGGTCTAGGCAGGGGTGAAAGGCATTCAAAGTCCGTGGACCCCTTATGGCTGTGCCTGCCCTGAGGTCTTGGCTTAGGAGAGCTGGTGGATTATTTTCTCCCGTTTGTTATTTGTTAATTTATTCCCTCTCCAAAGCCAGGAGAATGGCTTGGGGCTTTCGACAAGTCCCACTTCAAGCCCAGAGGGCGCAACAATCACTGAAGCAGAGTGGGGAGGGTGCAGGTGAATGGGAGAGAGGCACTTCCCAGAGGGGGAAGGGATTTTTTGATCTCATGCGGTAGGTTAGGTGCTTGAACTGAACTTTCACAGATCCAGCACCGCTTGCCCCTGGTTCCATAGGCTTGTGCAGACTCTGCGCCGCTTGGTTTCTCCTCATACAGAAAACGTGTCCTGAGCACTACTGCTTGCCTCAGCCCATGTGCACTGGCTGATCCTGCTTGCAGGCTCTAGCCAGGTCAGGTCTGGCAAATCCTCACTGCTTCTGAACTGTCTCTCCCTCCCCCTGCAGCTCAGTCCGACTCCTCAACTTTGTCTTTGATGTTCAGGACTCCTAGATTGTCATACATAATCGATTCACTTGTTTCTTCAGGTCTTTGTTGTAAGAAGGACCACAGGAAGTGTCTGACTATTCCGCCATCTTGGCCCTGCCTCCTTGCCACTGTGTATTTTGAGTGCCTTCCAGCCTAGGAGGGCTAATCTTCCAGCAGTATATTGGACATTAGTATTCTGTTGTGATCCATAGAGCTTTCATTGGCTAATTTTCAGAGTAGATCACCAGGCCTTTCTTCCTGGTCTGTCTTAGTCTAGAAGCTTTGCTGAACCTGTTCACCATGGGTAACTCTGCTGGTATTTGAAATGCCGGTGGCATAGCTTCCAACATCATAGCAACATGCAAGCCACCACAGTATGACAAACTGACAGATGGGTGGTGGCTGATTTCATTAGGTGGTCAGATTATAGAACTAAGATAGCCTGATGCTTCCGTCTGTCATGCAGGAATGACTGTGTCATTGGGACTGGGCAAAGCCTCCTTTCCTTTGGGCCTTGCTTGGAGGATATGTTAGTTAGAGTAACAGTTGCCATAACACATATGCCCTATATTTTAGTGACTTAACACAATAGACATATTTCTTACTCATTTAGCATGTTGGCAGGTGCTTTCCTCCACATGATGATTCTGACCCCAGAGCTCTTTCTGTCCTGTGGCTCTGCTGTCCTCCACTCAGCCAGAGCTGGGGAAAGGCTAGAGGAGTGCCCCGGGGTACTAGTCCTGCCTGAAAGTGGGCAGGTCATTTTGCTCACATTTCATTGCTGCGCTCAGTCACATGGCTGTGCCAAACTGCAAGGGGGACTGGTTGGGCAGCCACTCAGTGACACCTCTCTGCCAGGCACAGTGGAGTGTGAATTGTTGGAGGATGTCTGGCCATAATCCCACATGTAAGCACTGCCCTCATTTGCCTCTATGGCTCCTCTTTCCCCTTGGTCCCATGGCTGATCAATTCCCATGTTCTTTCTTTAGGTGGATCAATGCTCACTTGGGCTCTAGTCTAGTCTCACAGGCCCATTAGCCATTCTTTCCCTTTAGGGTGATTGAGTTTTCGTATCTTTGCCCAATTAAGATCATTTTTTGATCAATGGTTACAGAATGGCAGTTTTATCTCTAAAACATTGTCAGCGGGTCGGAGGGTGGTGCCCTTACATATTCATCGTAGACTTGATGTAAGCTTTGGCTACTCCAGATGGTTTGTTGACTGAATGACTGAAGCACCAAAAGGAACCTGTTATATAAGATCATTTCTCCTTTGTAGGTGAAGAGGCTGGACTCTATATAGAATGGTTCTAAGGTAGCCTTTAGAAGACGCCACCAGGGTGAGATCCTGTTCCAGCCAGAACTATTGTATGGTTGAAACACAGTATACATACTCTTTTTCAGTTCTCCTTGACAGTGCCTTTTTGCAATTCATATTCTTCAGCTATGCTTGATTTTTAACATACTTCAAGGCTAAATATCACCTTTTGGGATTTTATTAATAGTATTACTTTTTAATGAATCTTTTGAAGTCTCTTTCATTATAAGCAGCCTCTGTGCCAGATATTTGCATTTGACTGGAAACAAAACCCAGGGTTTGAATGTTTTAAATATAAGCAAACCTAATTCTTCTGTGTCTGGCAAAACTGTATAATGAACCCTATGTATGTGGCTTAAGCAGATGTGAAAGATTTTGCTTTCTCCTTTTATTTTTTCTTTACAACATTGGCAGAGCTCACAGTTGGCGCCAAGTAGCAAATATATCTGCCTAGTCAATGAAACCACTGGAGCTGGAATTGAGAGGCCTCTTCAGGTTCATGTCAGAGTGGATCTTTTCCTGGTTCTGGCTTCCACTTGGAAGGCCAAGGCTTCCTGGCTCCCCCACCCCCATTTCTCAGTGTCTTCAGCCTTCGCAATTAGCCATTCTCTCTTCGGTGACTGACTTTTCAGGTCTTTGTCAGAACAATTGTGTTGGTTGTTGTGGTTGATTTTTAGGTTGTTTAGAGGAGATGGTTCCATGCATCTGGGCTCTTGCAGCCAGCTGGCTCCTAGCCTCTGATGAAGAGGTCCTGAGCTCCTACTCCACCGCTGCAATGCATCTCCCATACTCTGGTGTGGCCAGATGGCTCAGTGGCAAAGAGGGGAACCCTCAATGAAATGGATTGACATGGTGGCTGCAACAGTGAGCCCAGACATACCAATGATTGCAAGGAATGGTGCAGGACTGGGCAGTGATTCATTCTGTTGTACATAGGGTCACCATGAGTCAGAGCTGATGGAACCTAACAACAATGACATTCTCCATATACTCTGGGATGAGGTTACTGATATAGCCTTAACTGGTCTTCTTGCCTTCAGTCTTGCCCCTCTCCATTTTCCTCACTGAAGTGATCTTTCTATAACTCAAATCTGATTATTTCATTGCCCTGTTTCAAACTTATCTGTGACTCCCTGTTGCCTTCTAGATGCTTACCTGGGCCTTCGTGATCTGGGCCCTGTTTCATGTCTGGATCATCCTGAGGCAACTCCACTCACTTGGCACGGCAGCCTATCCCCTGTATGTAGCCCAACAGCGCCTCTTTCAGGAGATGACCTTTTTCTCTTATTTTCTGGTGTCTTTACAAATACTCTTTGTTTTGCCTGCCTTGCCCTGCATGTTCTACAGCATTGCATCTCAAACTTGAGTGTGCTTCGAATCACCTGGAGGACGTGCTAAAGTCCTGACTGCTGAGCCCTGCTTGCAGAGTCTCTGATTTAGTAGGTGTGTGCTAGACCCTGAGATTTTGTATCTCTACCAGGTCTCTAGGGAATGCTGATGTGAATGCTCTGGGAACCACACTTTTTAGCAAAGCACTAGAGTGCCTTATCTTATCATAGCAGCTGCCTCACTGTTTTGAGATTGCCTGCTGGTCTTCCTGTCTCATTGAACTCTGGGCTTCCTGGGAAGAAGAATCTGTCTTAGTTACCCATTGCTGCTATAACAGAAATACCACAAATGGAAGGCCTTAACAAACAGAAATTTATTTTCTTGAGTTTAGGAGGCTGGAAATCTGAATTCAGGGTGCTGCCTGTAGGGGAAGGCTTTCTCTTTCTGTCAGCTCTGGGGGAAGGTCCTTGTTCCTTGGTTCCCTGTGATCATGTGGCATGGCATCTATCTTGCCCCATCTCTGCTGTTTCTCTGTGCCTGTTTTTTTTTTTTTTTTTTTTTTAATCTTAAAAGTGATTAGCTTACAACATAGCCTATACTAATATGGCTTCGTAACATAACAGAGTAAACCCATTCCCAAATGGGATTATAACTATAGATACAGGGATTAGGATTTACAGTATGTATTTTGGGGGGACACAATTCAATCCATAACATTCCAGCCTTTGGCTCCCCAAAATTCGTGTCCTTCCCACATGCAAAACACATTCACCACATCACATCATCCCAAAAGTCTTCAATCAGCTCCAAGTCCAAAATCTCATCTTCTGAGTCATTTAAATCAAGTATGGATGAGGCTTTAGGCAGATTCTATCCTGGGGCAAAATTCTTCTTCATCTGTGAACCTGTAGAATCTAGTCTACAAGTTATCTGTTTCCCAAGTACAATGGTGGAACAGGCACAAGGTACACATTTCAATTACAAACGGGAAAAATTGGAGAGAAAGGAGGGATAACGAGCACCAAGCAAGTCCCAAACCCAGCGGGACAAATTACATTAGCTCTCAAGGCTTGAAAATAATCCTCTGTTTTCTGAGACCATCTGGGCAATGGCTCATCGGTGTGTCCCTAGTGACTAGTGTCTGGAATATTGTTGGCGTTCAATATAGCTGTTGAATGAATGAACGAGCAGGTCACTGTTCATGCAGTGAAGTTAAATGGTTTTTCTTTTTGTAGCGGATCAGCCTTCTTCTGGAATATTTCAGCTTAATAGTATGTCTTTATCTGTCCCTGAAATACTGATTTAATAGATAAAGAACTTGAGAACTCACCTTATAGGTCAGACCATGGGTGAACCACAGGAAGGCAGATGGGAACTTCTGTTAGTAGATCTCATACTTTGAAATATGAAATGACTCGTAGGTTTTCCTTCATTAAGAGCTACGTAGAACAGTGCTTTCCAATCTCTTTCAGTATAAGTCATATCCCTGAACTTACTAGAGCTTGTCAATAAGTAGACCTCCAACTCCCTTTTAGTATCTATGATGTACTTGCTAGGGACTGCATATGGAATAAAGGAGTATGTGATATGGCTTCAGCCCTCCAGGTTGAAACTTGAGTGAAGATATTTCAGAATACTTTTTATTTTATTTTTTTATTGTACTTTAGATGAAAGTTTTACAGAACAAACTAGTTTCTCATTAAACAGTACGCATATTATTTTGTGACATTGGTTTATGACATTGTTGACACGACATGTCAACACTGTCCCTTCTCAATCTTGGGTTCCCTATTACCAGCTTTCCTGTCCCCTCCTGCCTTCTAGTCCTTGCCCCTGGACTGTTGTGCCCCATTAGTCTTGTTTTATGGGCCTGTCTAATCTTTGGCTGAAGGGTGAACCTCAGGAGTGACTTCATTACTGAGCTAAAAGGGTGTCCGGGGGCCATACTCTCGGGGTTTCTCCAGTCACTGTCAGGCCAGTAAGTCTGGTCTTTTTTAGTGAGTTAGAATTTTGTTATACATTTTTCTCCAGCTCTGTCCGGGATCAGAATACTTACAACGTTCAAACTGTGTGGTGCTTACCATGTTTATAAGAGGTTCATATTTTTTTTTTAAAAAGATACTCAAATCATTTGGTTTATTAAAGCAATTTAAAATATACAGTGAGAAGCAAGGGGAAAGAGATGGGTGTAGGTTACCACATTTAGTACAAGCCAGTCAAAGGGCCATGCTACCTATGAGTTACACAATGTTCATATGCCCTCTCTCTTTGTTGTAGGCCTTTTTGATTTTAGGGAGCAAGCACTCACCTTAAGTTTTCTTGAAGGAGAGGTTGGGTTCTCATGGGAATCCAAGAAATGAGAGGCAAGGAATGGTCCATTGGTCCTCAAGATTGGGAGTTCTTGGTTATTCTTGCTTGTTCAACCGTTAGCGAGCCTTGCCTTAATTGCCTTGAGTTGGCCTTGCTGTCCACTTACCTTTAAGTTGCCGTCCTTGCCTCCTACTGCTGCCATAACAAAATACCTCCAAGTGGATGGCTTTAAATAACAGAAATTTACTGTCTCACAGGTCTGGAGGCTAGAAGTCCAAATTAGGGGCTTGGCCATGTTGATTTTTTGTGGGGGCTTTGAGAGAGGAACTGTTCCATGCTTTTCTCCCAGCTTTTGGTGGCTGCTGGCAATCTTTGGCATTCTTTGGCTTGTAGGTGGATCCTCACATGCCGTCTTACCCTTGTGTGTGATTCTGTATCCCTGTCTGTCCTCTTTCATAAAACACCGCTCAGAAGGGATTTGGATTAGGGCCCACCCTACTCCACTATGACTTCCTAATTTAACTGATTACTATCTGAAAAGAAAAAGCCTATTTCCCCAAACAAGATCACGTTCCCTGGTGCAGGGGTTAGGACTTCATCATGTATCTTTTTGAGGGGCACAGTTCAATCCAATACAGCTGCCAACAGCCATCCTGACCTCCTACTGTTTATATCACTTCTCTGCCTACCTCACAGGTTCTGCTGATCCTTAGTTCTGACTCCCTCCTAATTTGAAGACCCACCTGGCCCTTACTCTTCACTATGGCCCTGTTGTACATGTGTTCTGGGCCTGCTTTCTCTGATTGTTTATTTTTCTAATCTACATTCCCCACAAAAGAGCATCTGGCCTAACTTGTTCTTGCTAGAGAAGAGCTTTCTATGCCAGAGCATCCCAAAGGCCAGCGTTCTATGTGTTCAGCCCACCCTGACTCTGACTTCTTCAGGCGAGATCAGAGGTCAGGCGGGTCACGTGGCCCACACATGGCTGCCAGGCCACCTTTGTAGCAAAGCTGTGAGCCGAGCAGTGCCTCTGGAATGGCAGGTATGGGAGGGACATGAGGGAGCCCTGCGGGGCAGTGGGATGTGAAGAGTGGGTAGGATTTGAGTAGGCAGGGAACAGAGGAAGGGCATTCTGGGAAGAAGCCGACAATCTAACTGACGAAGAGGGAGCATGTGGGCAATGGAGGCATCTGCGAGCGAGCAAGGAGGAGGCTGGATGTTTTGTTAGGTAACAGGCCATCTCTGTCAGCTTTTAAGCAGAGGACTCAATTACCTTCTCCTGTCTGTTCCCAGGTGGCACAGTAGTTAAGAGCTTGGCTGCTAACCAAAAGGTCTGCTCCATGGAAATCCTGTGGGGCAGTTCTACTCTGTCCTATAGTGTCCTATGAATTGGAATCCACTCAACAACAATGGTTTTTTTTTTTGGAACAGACTCAAGACTTTCTAAAAGGCCACTAAAACCACTCAGGAGTGAGGGGATGTAGGAGAGGAAAGAGAGTGAGCAGGTGGTCCTGGCCTGAGGAAAGAACAAACATGGATAATAGTAAAAACAGCAACACCTGGGTATGACCGAGCAGTGACCAGGAGGGAAGAGTCCTGGACATATTCTAGGGGAGTAGGGGCTTCCATGTCGGAACCAGGGATGCAGCAGCCAACTCCCAGCATGGAAATGTCTGTGCCCTCATTCACTGTGAAGTGGGGGAACAAAGCTCTCTACCTGGATCCCACCTACTTTGAGAAACATTTCTGCACACTTAATTGTTCACTTATAAATGTCTGTTCTCGTCTCCCCTGCCCATGCTCAGGCTTTTGTGTTCCTTTCTGTCAGCGCTTTCTGTCAGGGCTGACCTGGAGGGCCAGCGTTTCTGGGAGTTTTCCACATTGTAACACGGCCATTAATCCAGTCCAGTTCAAGCCAATGTTCCTCCACCCTGTGTTCTACCTCCACAACGCAGGCAGACATCTGGCTTCATTCAGAGAATGTGCTGCTAGAGCATGGCTTTGGAATTTGGTGGGTGCTTTTGGAAAGTTGTGTGGTCCAATGACTGCTTGGACTGACTTTTGGTCCACCTTGCTTTCTTTCTTTATGTTGTTTGCTTATTACCAGAATGGTAGGGGTAAACTTCCGCATATAGATAACGTCCCAGTGTAAAGAATCCTGATATGCAAGAACCTGGCTGAGCAACAGATAAAAAAGAGGATAAATATTTGTTGATGGCAGGGTCTCACTGAAGGATATGGGCACGTTGCTTAAACTTGCTGAGGCTCGGTTTCCTCATCTGGAGAAAGGGCAGTGATGCCTGCTGTGCCTTCCTCTGTAAGTCTTGAGCTGCGCAAATGAGAGGGGGGTGTGAAATACTTGTACATTCCAGAACACTCTATGCATTTACGGTATTAAAATCGTGATTTCCGGACATTTAAACGTGGTTTGATTTACATTTAGTAGAAACTCATCAGTTATGAAAAGTGATCTATTTATTACTAATGATTAACACCCATATAGCTCTCAACTTCTTTATATTACCTTCCTCTGACCCTCCTCAAGGATTCAGATGATTTATTTGAGGAATATCCCCTCTGCTGGGGATGTTCTCACTCAGCACTTGTGCTGATATTTCTACAGGAGATACTTGATCTCATTCTCCCGGCCTTCCCGAAATACCCTTACTGTCTATGTAAAAAACACCAAGCCTGTTGCCCTCGGATCGATTCTGACTCATAGCGACCCTATAGGACGAGTAGAACTGCCCTGTAGGGTTTCCAAGGAGCAGCTGGTGGATTCGAACTGTCAAACGTTTGGTCAGCAGTCGAGCTCTTAACCACGGTGCCACCAGGGCTCCGGTGTCTAAGTAATAGATACTAAATTTCAAAACTGACATCTCAAGGTTATGTCACAGCTCAGAGTTTTATACAGTCCTCATTGTCCTCTGAATGTTGTCAGAGGAGAGACAGGTGTTCTGGGAAAATTTTATTCCTGGAATGGTGTGTGTGTGTGTGTGTGTGTCAGGGCAGAGGCGGGAGAAAAGGTGCTGTCTTGTTTAGGAACAGTGGGTAAAATACCCTCCTAATTATGAATTCCTTGAGGGAGTGTTCAGAAGCAAGCAACTTGATGGCTCTTTAGCAGTAATACTTCTTCCTTTCTTTGCTAAGTCTTCTTTCGTCCTTTAGACCCACCTTCCTTGTGTTCACAGCTTGGTTCCAGGAAGATGGGCCTTGGCATGGAGCACTCCTGAGTCTTAGAATGGATGGAAGAGATGGAACAAAGCCCTAGGATCCTCCCCCCAGCATCACTCTTTTTCCTTCTCTCCCCACTGGCCAGCATAGCCTCCTGTTCTGTATTTCTCTGCTTTGCTGTGACCTTAAATCCTCAAATTTGGCTTGCACTCCCCCTAGTGGCAGGTCTGATGCATCCCTTGTTACCCTGTTTATTGTCTCCACCCAGCTCTCTTACTAAGTGTTAGTCCCAGCTCACAAATGTAGAATCAGAGGTCTGGTAGTTTTTTCACACGGTTTTTAAAGAATCCTGATTATTTTACTATCCAGTCAGCTAATCTGAAAGGATCAAAATGTGGTGAATATTTGAATGGTTGTCTTTTTTACTCTTGCTTTATCACATTAGAAGACATTTTGTCATTTACCAAGTGTTCAGTATTTCCTGCTCAGTCCTGTTAACAACTTTGGGGAATACAAAAAAGTGCAAAGCATGCTGTCTGCCCTGAAGAATCTTATGTTCTAGTGGCATTCTAGTTATGTGTTGTTTAAATTTATTCCCTTGAGGAAAAAAATAAGTATATGCATAATAACTTTTATTGCTGTTGATTTTTCTATTTCGTCTCAATAAAAACAGATTCTCTGAGCATTGGCTGCTTTCTTTCTTTTTCAAGTCCTTTTCAGTGGAGAGAGAACCGCAAGATAGCAACAGTAGTTACCCAGACGAACCCTGGAGGATAACAGAGGAACAGCGAGAGTATTATGTCAATCAGTTCCGGTCCCTGCAGCCAGACCCAAGTTCCTTCATTTCGGGTAATGAGCATGGGTGAGGGAAAACGTGGGGTCCCAGGTCATCGTTCTCTCATAAGTCACAGTAAACATCTTGAGAAATAGTTCAAACACAATGAGTGCGACAACCTTCTGCAATTTCAATTTGTTTTCCTTCAAGACTGAATTTCTCATCAACTGTAAAGCAGGCAGAAAAAACAAAAACAACAACAACAACAAAAAAAACAACAACAACTGGCAGTGACTCATGCGTTTGGGAAATGGTGGCTTAGTTTCAAAGGGGTTAAGTGGGAATTTGGGGAAACCTGGTCCCGATTGTGCACCCTTTTAGTTGGAGCAGTTCTTGAAATGATTGAGCTTGGTACCAAGGCAATGCCTTAAATTGCTTACTAATTATATTAGAGTTAGAGCAAGGACATATATTAGCCTTCTAAGGAATTAGTATCACAAATCTCCTTATGTTATACAGGTAGTCTTCGACTTATGACATATTTGAGTTACAACAAACCACACTTAGGACTATCCATTTTTTATGTACATCTTACCGTTAGCAATATATTACAGTGCGTAATTTACTGTGTTATCATTCTCAGATGTTCACTTGCAGATGTTCAATTTTATGGTTTACCATTCAAAACACTGCCAGCTTTGTAAAGATACTGATACTAAAAAGGCAACAATAAATGAAAACTAAAAAGGGGTATTCGACTTACATCAGAACCAACTTACGACGGATTCGTCGGAACGGAAGCCCGTCGTAAGTCAGGGACTGCTTGTATACGCCTCATGGGTTCAAATTCATGTTCATATTCTTTGGCTCAAGTCTTTATCTTCTGTTTTTTTCTGAGAGAAATTAAAATGTAGATGGAAAATTGGCCAGCATTTTTACGTCCATATATCAGTTTCTCTGGGTTGTCTTCAGAAATATGTATTCTTGTTGAGGTCTTATGCAAAATTCAAACTGAAAGGAACTGTGCACCAATATTTTACTGGGCAAATGACTAAACAGCGAAATAGAAGAGTTTGGAAGAAAAAGTCTTAAAATTTTCTTTTATACTTCAATCTTGAAGAGTAACAATATGTTATTGATAATTATAACCTGACATATAGAAGTGTGGAATAAGACAGATTTTCTCTCATGAAATAAGGTGTGTAATTAAAAATATACTGATATAAATGCAAACATCATTTACTGATTGGTGGTAATGGCTATTGAAGGCAGAATATTGAAGATTGCAAAAAATTAATGTTGACAACATGATAGAAAAAAATAAGCGAAAACTCAGATGGCATGTATTTATCACTTGCTAACCTCACCAGCTGCTTGAGAAAGCCTCTTCACAATGTATGCAGATATTTAACCAAGTACAAATAGGTATTTGGTAGGAATGTTTTTCTTTTCTTTTAATTTCCCATTATGCAGAATTTCAAATGTAGGTAAAAGTAGTGTGGCTATCACACAGCTCCAACAATTTTGTTTTATCTCCGTATCTCACCCATATGATTTTGAAGCAATAACCAGACCATTTCATCTGAAAATATTTCAGGATGTATCTCTAAAGATAAAGCTTCTTTTTTTTTTTTTATTGTGCTTTAGATGAGGTTTTACAGAGCAAATTGGTTTCTCATTAAACAATTAATACACATATTGTTTTGTGACATTGGTTGCCAGCCCCATGACATGCCGACCTTCTCCCCTTCTCAACCTTGGGTTCCCCATTACCAGCTTTCCTGTCCCCTCCTGCCTTCTTGTCCTTGCTCCTGGGCTGGTGTGCCCGTTTAGTCTCGGTTTGTTTTATGGGCCTGTCTAATCTTTGGCTGAAGGGTGAACCTCAGGAGTGACTTCACTACTGAGTTAAAAGGGTGCCTGGGGGCCGTACTCTTGGGTTTAAATAAAGCGTCTTTTGAAAACACAGCCACGATTCTTTGGTAGACTTAAAGCAATGAACACCGATTCCTTAATATCATCAAGTCTTCATTGTTCAAATTCCCATGATTGTCTCACAAATGCCCTTTTTAAAGCTTAGTTTGAAAAGATCAAGAGAGGTTCTTATATATTGCGATTAGTTCTTTTTTTTTTTTAACATCTTAATTAAAATGTAATTCACATAACATAAAATTCACCCGTGTAAGTGCATGATTGACATAGGTAAATTTGCAATGAATAAGGAAAGTTGCCCACCACCAGTCTATCAGTTTATCACACTGTGGTGGCTTTTATGTTGCTGTGATGCTGGAAGATATGCCACTAGTATTTCACATACCAGCATGGATACCCATGGTGGACAGGTTTCAGTGGAGCTTCTAGACTAAGACAAACTAGGAAAAAAGGTGTGGTGACCCACTTCTGAAAATTAGCCAGTGAAAACCCTGTGGCTCACAACAGAATACTGTCTGATATAGTGCTGGAAGATGAGCCCCCTAGATTGGAAGGCACTCAAAGTACATAGTGGTCGCAACAATGGACTAGAGCAGACCAACAATTGTGAAGATGGCACAGGACTGGGCAACATTTCGTTCTTTTGTATGTAGGGTCTTCATGAGTCGGAGCCATGGCAGCTAACAACAGCAACAACAAAGAAAGTGGCAAGAGGTTCCTGGATAAGTTTCTCGAAGAACCACCAAGAGAGCTTAAATCTTACCAAAAAATCTTTCCCAAGATGTCTGTCTGATTTCTGTGCAGTGGGGTTAATGACGCTAATTTTCTTCTTATTGCTCTCTTTTCTACCATGACCTTGTGTTCCTTTTCACCCTTTAACTATAAGTGCTTGACAGATTTTTACTTTCATACTTTTGAAATTAGTCTTTTAAATTTTTAGTAAAACGCTACCAGTTTTTAGTAAAAATGAAGAAGACATATAATCTTCGTCTGTCATAATGAGTATTAGGTCGTCATTTCTTTTGCCCTATTCTAATTCATACATCCTTTTAAAGCCTTTTTGTATGTTGCTTTTAGTCACATGATTCATAGTTAACTTTGATGAATAAATGCTATGTTTGTGGCTATGTTAGGGATTACCAAATGAAGAAATGGTGATTTATTGTTATGCAGATATAAATGCTGTACTAGATAAGTAATTAATGGTTTATTTAAACAATAACTCTTGACAGGTTCTGTGGCTAAGAACTTCTTCACTAAATCAAAGCTTTCCATTCCAGAACTCTCCTATATATGGTAAGTACAATTAATGCCACATAACATCTCCCATCCTTTGGCTTCTACCTTTGCTTTTTTTAAGGTCTTATCTTTTGAATGTTTTGAACAGACTAAGAGAGTGACTAGAACTCTGATTTTTGTTACTGTGAAGATTAAATAAGCTACTGTCTGAAAAGGACAATGAAGAGTGCCTGGCACACACTGAGCACTGTAAATGTTAGCTATTATTTTTAAAGGCATTTCCTACTTATTATCGTCATTGAAACCCATTTTCCATTTAAACAATTGTGGACGTATTAGAATATCCATCTTGTGTATTCTGTTTTCAGAATTCTTCTACTCAGTGTGATACAAGTAACCAGAGGACCTTGAAAACCCTATTCTTTCTAATATTTTATAAGGCCGAGTGAACAGATAAGGCCAAGGAATGTTTTGGCATTAAATTCGACCGTTCTGGCTGCCTCTGAGCGTCATCAGTTGGCTGTGTCTGTCAGCTGGGCCTGGATTCAGATTTGCAGCTGTGGCCTCCTCGCACCGTACTGCTGAGCCTGTCACAGCTCGGGCCCCAGAAGGGCTGGGCCAGCATGCACAGATGGCTGCATTTGCATTTACAAAAATGCTTGGTGCCTCTGCAAACCCCCAGCTGCGTGTGGGCTAGTTCTACCCAGGACTGGGCAGGAGACCACACTGCGATAAGTACATAATGAAAACATTGGAATGTTTACGTAAAGCTTTTTTTCACGAGGATTTTGTGGAAATTATGAGCGGATTTAAAATCTTGTCATATTTTGTACAGCTTATTGGAAAACAATTACAGTGATACTCGAGCATGCCAGTGTAGTTGGGGCTCTGGAGCTGGGTTTAGGTTCTTTAGCAGTATATTCTGGCTTAATTATTTTTTTAAAACAACAAGCATTATTATTAGATTTTAAAGCTAGGACAAAGTAATCAAATTATCATTTTGAAAAGAATACATTCTGTTTTGGCAGAACTCACAGTCTTAACGTTATCGGCAAGAGGCTTCCTATCTTTTGTGGTGACATATCCTTGCAAGCTAAATGGTGTTATCTCCCTCCAGCCCTTGAAGCAGTTCCTTGGTTCCTCCCTCTGGGGAACAGCTATTTCAGGGTTAAAAACAAAAAACAAAATGAAACAAAACAAACCTTTGGCTGTCGATTCCAACTCATAGCGACCCAGGGTCCGGTAGAACTGCCTCATAGGGTTTCCAAGGCTGTAGTCTTTATGGAAGCAGACTGCCACATCTTTCTCCTGCAAAGCAGCTGGTAGATTCAAACTGCCAACCTTTTGGTTAGCAGCCGAGCATTTAACCCCTGTGCCACCAGGGCTCCTGTTTCAAGGTTAGTGTATTCTAAATATCTGAGGAGGATTCAGGGGTTAGTGTATTCTAAATATTTGAGGAGGACTCTGGGTTAGTGTACTCTAAATATTTGAGGAGGATTCAGAGTTAGTGTACTCTAAATATTTGAAGAGGATTCAGGGTTCATATATTCTAAATATTTGAGGAGGAGATGAATGGTCCGAAGGAAGTTACGGAGCTTACCTTAGATCGTTTTTCTTTCAATTAGGAACACCATTCTAGTACAATTTGATATAAGTTTAATCTCTAGCCCTAATATATGTATACTTGTCTGTGTACACCTAAGAGAACGGTTGCGCTTATGGGGCCTTAGTTACTTTGGCAAATAGTTTTCTTTCGCGCTGAGTAAATAGATCTGTGCCTCTTAGTGTGAAACAATGAGATAAGCCTTTTCATGAATCTTCCTTTGTTCCTTTCTGTCTTATCTGGTTCCAGCTTCCCTAGTTTGCTAGCTTTATCTTAAAATATAATTCGAGAAATATTTATTGAGCTGACTTATATTTTCCCAGGAGGCAATTCTTGAGCAAAGAACAATTTGATACAAAAATTCACATGACTGGAAAAGCTCAGGGTTTTTCCTTAAAGTTGAAAAATGAAGACCTGGAGCAATGAAATATGTGCTTTATATAAACTGTTTTGTTGTTGTGTCAAGTCGATGCTGACTCACAGTGACCCTATAGGACAGGGTAGAACTGTCCCATAGGGTTTCCAAGGAGCAGCTGGTAGATTTGAACTGCCGACCTTTTTGGTTAGTGGTTGAACTCCTAATCACTATATCACCAGGGCTACATAAACTGCATAAGGGCTGGGAAAATGGTGAGCACTGTCGGAGCCCCGAGTTCGGGGCTCTTCCCACCAGGCTGCCGGTACTGACTGAACGCCTGTCTAAGAGCTGCGGAACTCTGTGCAGCCGCCTTCTTCTTGTGCGGTTTTTTAAAAAAAATTGTGGCAAATACGTATGTAACAAAACATTTGCCATTTCAGCATTCTTAGGCGTGTACAATTCAGCGACGTTAGTTATGTTTATCATGTTGTTGTGTTGTTCAAGAGGAGCCCTGGTGACACAGTGGTTAAGGGCTTGGCTGCGAACTGAAAGGTTGGTGGTTCAAACCTACCAGCCGCTCCACAGGAGAAAGACCTGGCAGTCTGCTCCCATAAAGATTACAGCCTAGAAAACCCTATAGGGCAGTTCTACTCTGTCATATAGGGTCGCTATGAGTCTGAATCGACTCGATGGCACACGACAATGACAACAGAGCATAAGCAAGTAGCCCTGGTGGCGCAGTGGTTAAGTGCTCGGCTGCTAACCGAGAGGTTGGCGGTTTGAATCCACCCAGTCGCTCGCTGGGAGAAAAGACCCAACAATCTACTCCTGTAATGATTACAGTCCAGGAAACCCTATGGGGCAGTTCTACTCTGTCACATGGGTGGGGTCACTCTGAGTCGATTTTTGAACAACGTGTTGTTCAACCATCATCCATTATCTGTTTCCAAAATTTTCTATCACTGTTAATAGAAACTCAGTGTTCCTTAAGCAGTGAGTCCCCCTATCATTTCTTGTCCTGTATACTCAGGCTTGTAAAACAGACCTACCAGAGAGCCTGAATAATTTACGTTTTTATTTATATAGTGCTGCTGATGTCAATGCTGTCAATCAGCATTTGTCTTCCTTCAAGTGGCCCCTTAGATTTCAAATGATTTTAGCCAGGAGGGTTTGGGGATCTTGCAGGACCACCACAAGAGAGCCTGGATGTCATGTGTGCACGTTGAAGCCTGAGTAACTTTTCTTCTGTCTTAGTCATCTAGTGCTGCTATAACAGAAATACCACAAGTGGATGGCTTCAACAAACAGAAGTTTATTCTCTCACAGTCTAATAGGCTAGAAGTCCAAACTCAGGGTGCCAGCTCCAGGGGAAGGCTTTCTCTCTCTGTGGGCTCTGGGGGAAGGTCTTTGTCATCAATCTTTCCTTGGTCTAAGAGCTTCACAGTGCAGGAACCCCGGGTCCAAAGGACACGCTCTGCTCCCGGTACTTCTTTCTTGGTGGCATGAGATCCCACCCCTCTCTGCTTGATTCTCTCTTTTATATCTCAAAAGAGATTGACTCAACATACAGCCTAATCCTATAGATTGAGTTCTGCCTCATTGACATAACTGCCTCTACTCCTGCCTCATTAACATCATGGAGGTTAGGATTTACAACACACAGGCTAATCATATCAGATCATGAAACAGTGGACAGTCACACAGTGCTGGGAATCATGGCCTAGCCAGGCTGACACACATTTTGGGGGGACACAATTCAGTCCATAACACCTTCTAAACCCAGTGTTGGTACTCACGACATCTGTTATTTTTAGGGAACTTAGTGATGCTGACTGCGACGGGGCCCTGACCCTGCCCGAGTTCTGTGCTGCGTTTCATCTCATTGTGGCCCGGAAGAACGGCTACCCACTACCCGAGGGCCTGCCGCCAACTCTGCAGCCAGAGTACCTGCAAGCAGGTAGGGCCTCATCCTAAATTGTAAACCTTAGGCATTTTTCATCCAGGCCTTAGAAGTTTCTTAAAGTAGAGTCCAGTCACTCTGGGGAGTCTTTGGTATCTCTAGTTATTTTTCTTTACCTGGTATTAGATGTTCATATCTTATGAGTACTAGGGATGATCCAGGCAAGTCTGAGCCATCTCTGTTCCCCATGCCAGTGCCCTCTGGAGGAATTTGAACCAAAGTCACTTACCCTGTCATGAAAATTATGGAATGAGCACGTACTAAGCCTCCCAGCTGGTATCAGATGAAGAGGAAGATCTTCTTGTAGTGCCAAGTGCTAACTTGCCACTTTAGGCATATCCCAGTGTCCCCGAGTGGCCCTGGGGAATAGAATGGAATAGAAGAACTCTTCTATACAGCACAATGTGCAAAGTGCTGTAATTTTAAACGTGCAGCTTGATGAACTCGTACTTATGTTATACATCCATGTAACTACCACTCAGATTATGATCTAGAACCTTTTAGCACACCAGCAAGTTGGAGTAGAACTCTTTTCCTCTTTCTCCTTAATAAAACAGTCACTTGAAACCACTGTTTTGAACCTTTGAATAGGAAAGAGTCATGGTGAGTCCAACATTTGTATCAATTCACTTGGCAGATTAGAAAAACCAGTGGCGTCTCTTGCTCTTTTCTAATGGACAGTGGTCTGATTTCCATTATTCAGAGAAGTATAATTCCCATTGAAAGGATCCAGAAATGGCTGGTGCTTTCAGCAAACTTTCTTACCTTTTAGGGATGGTCTCTAAATAAGGAGAGCTTCGTCAGGGGTGATCATTGGCAAGAAGGAGCAGTGTCTGAAGACACTGATTAGTCCTAATAGAGTATAAATTTTGTGGTTAGACCTGGGAGAGGCCTTAGATTATCTTGTCTAGTCCCTTATGAGGACACCAGAGTCAAAGTGACAAATGACATGTCTAGGTCAGTCTTGGGGTCTCGTACTCCCTCAAATAAAAATTCGGTGATTTTCTGTATTAGGTAGTGAGGGGGTGGGGGTTCAGCCAACGGAAGAGACCAAGCACGTGGGTGCTGCCAGGGACAGGTAAACATGTTGGGGGAAGAGTGACCCACTCTGGGATCCATCCCAAATGCCTCCGTAAAAATATGGAGGGGAGGTTCAGAGAGCAAAAGGAAGTGTTAATTTCAGGGCTTGGACTTTGCTGAAACCAGCTGCTTTCTGCCTACAGGAGACTGTATCTCCAGCTAGCTCCCTTCCCTTAAAGGCTTGGGAAGACCTTCATAGCTCCCAAGGAATTAGCTTGCAATTGGGCACCATGATAAACTGGTCTACTTCCTTTTTTTTTTTTTTTTTAAATTGTTGTGCTTTAAGTGAAACTGTTGCCCTGAGATAGCCTTTATTTACTTATTTTTAAATTGTTGTACTATAAGTGAACGTTTACAACTCAAGTTAGTCTCTCATACAAAACTTTATACACACATCGTTATGTGACCCTAGTTGCTCTCCGTATACTGTGACAGCACACTCTTCCTTTCCACCCTGGATTTCCTGTGTCCCTTCAACCAGCTCCTGACCCTCTATGCCTTCCCATTTCACCTCCAGACAGAAGCTGCCCATTTAGTCTCTTGTATCTACTTGAGCTAAGAGGCACAGTCCTCACGAGTATCATTTTATGTCCCACAGTTCAGTCCAATCTTTGTCAGAAGAGTTGGCCTCGGAAATTGTTTTAGTTCTGGGCTGATAGAGAATCCAGGGGCCATGCTTTCCAGGGTTCCTCCAGTCTCAGACCATTAAGTCTGGTCTTCTAACTAGAATTTGAGTTCTGCACCACACCTTTCTCCTGCTCCATCTGGGACTCTCTGTTGTGTTCCCTGTCAGGGCGGTCATTGGTGGTAGCCGGGCACCATCTAGTTCTTCTGGTCTCAGGTTGATGAAGTCTCTGGTTTATGTGGCCCATTCTGTCTCTTGGGCTAATACTTTAGTTGTGTGTTTGCTGTTCTTCATTCTCCTTCACTCCAGGTGGTTGCGACCAATTGATGCATCTTAGATGGGCGCTTGCTAGCTTTTAAGACCCCAGATGCCACTCACCAAAGTGGGATGCAGAACATTTTCTTAAAAAACTTTGTTATGCCTGTTGACCTAGATGTCCCCTGAAACCATGCTCCCCAGACTCTATTTCTTCTTTGATGTCTCTCCATCTTTCTTCCTCCTTCCTTTCTGTCACTCTGTTTCTTCCGGATTGAGGCAAAGAAGCAGTGACATTCCCAGGGCTGTCTGGGAGAGTGCAGGCTCCCATTACCAAGTCAGTGCAGGGTCCTAGAGGAACCCCTTCTGTTGGGAGTGGGACCTCATGGGGCTTTTGTCTGTTTCTAATGGTGTCCCTGGGTAGTATAAACAGCTAACATGGTCTGCTGCCAACCAAAAGGTTGGAGGCCCAAGTTCGCCCAGAGGCACCTTGGAAGAAAAGGCCTGACAATCTGCTTCCAAAAAGTTAGCCATTGAAAACCCTACTCTATTTTACTCTGACACACATGGGGTCACCGTGAGTTGGAGTTGACTCAACAGCAGCTGGTTTTGAATGGGGATTAACAGCTGACCAGAGGGCCTGGGTCTGATGCAGGGGCGTTTAGGTGCATTTAATACTTTCACCTTTTCCTCTTTCGAGCCCTGGGTAGAGTCCTTGGGTCGGCTCGTCTCCCATGCCCTCACCTGGCTTTCCGTTTCCAGGTCCTGACTAATGCTACAGTGTTGTTGCTGATGCAACATGGCCACAGCACCTCTGCCAGGTGTTGACTCTGTGTTTGAGAATTCACTGTGGAGGTTTCATGGACTGTTTAAAAAGCCACTCATGACATTTTTAAAGATCTGAAAGCCCTGAGCCAGAAGTGTGTTAACAGATGAGACTGCAGTTCCTTTGGACTTGCTTCTGCAGGATGGCGGAGTCCAGCAAGAAGAGCATCCATCAGGAGCCTTCTCCCTTCCCTGGGAACGGAATCCCTGTGTTTTCTTGGCCTTCATCCAGGCTGTCAGCATGAATTTATACAGAAGCAACTAAAGAGCCATTACATATCTTTCAATTAAGCAAAACTTGCACATTATTTCTGGGGCTTATGGGATTAATCTTAAATAATAATCATATAGTTGTAACAGAAAATACGAGAGACCTCATAAAAACCCCATCACACTCAGTGACAGTATATTTTAGGCAAATTCAGAGGGTTTAATAGTTCATTTTTAAGTGTTTTATCATGCTGGCCGGAACCTTCTAGATCTTTTTTTTTGCTTTTTAGACTGTATGCAAAGTATGAATGGTCCCTGCTCTTAATTTTTGTTGTAGTTGTTCATTTTTTGGCATCCCATTTAACTTTTTTTTTTTTTTTTAAAGCTTAGCTCTTGCCTTGTTCCAACATTATTATAATTAATCTATATGCAGTCTTTAAAAAAATTTAATCCCGTCTTCAACAAGATTGGTGGAAAGTATAAATTGGTTGATAACATTGTGCATGAAAACTATACAAGCCTGTTTTCAATAAAATAATGAAACAGGAATTGTTGTATCTGATGACATTTTACTTTTAATTACAGAAATAATCCCTTTTCCCTAATGGTGAAAATTGAACAGAGTTGGCAAGAGCAGTTGGATTATTGGGAGGGCTTAACCATGAACCTTTTGATAGTTTCATGTCTAGGTGACTAGGTGGTATACATTTTTACCATATTAAAAAGAACACAAAAAAACCAAACCTGTTGCCCTCGAGTCGATCGCCACTCCAAGTGACCCTATAGGACAGAGTAGAACTGCCTCATAGGATTTCCAAGAAGTGAATGTTGGATTCGAAACTTCTGACCCTTTGGTTAGCAGCCTAGTTCTTAACCACTGTATATACTTCATTAAAAAATATTTATTGGGTACTTACTATGTGAGAGGCACTGTGTTATTCTCTGTGGTCAGAATGCTCTGTAAAACAGAATTCCCACCCTCATGGAACTTGCTGGCAGTTGGAGGATAGATGTTAAATAAACTCACAAATATGTAATAAGTGCTATGAAGGGGAAGTAGAAGCGCATCCAGAAGATGCAGGGCCTTAGGGAAGATTTCCAAATGTTTGGGTGGAAATGTGAAGCCTGCACTAAGGACTAAGTAGGTAAAAGACGGGAGAAGTGGGTTATGGGGAGAGGGGGCAGGAGGTGTGCTGGAGAGACCTGAGAGGGGAGGGGTGAGGAATAGGAAGTTCAGGCCAGAGGGGTTGGAGTGGGATGAACCAGGGGGAAGAGAGACCCAGGCTGAGGCTGAGGAGGGAGGTGGGGACCAGATCGTGGGCAGTAACTCTGATGCGTTTCCAGCAGGGATAAGTGGCACAATCAGGCCCTCTGAAAGGTTCCTGCTGCTGTGCAGCGAACAGGTTTTGAGGGACAGAGGTGGCAACAGGAGGATCAGGTAGAAGGTTCCGGCACCAGTCCCCTCCAGAGCAGCCGGGGCGTGCACTGGGGAGTGACAGTGGAGATGGAGAGAGGTGGACGTGTTAGAAAGCTGTTCAGCAGTTAATTGATGGCATTTGTAGTTTTTGGAAGTGTTAGCTTTGTACATAGTGAGACCCGTCATGGTAAGGCATTAATCATATAGTCAGATCTTATGGAGTGCAGTTCTACTCTGAAACACATGGGGTTGCCATGAGTTGGACTCGACTCAGTGGCAACTGGTGAAAGATAGATCGTTGATTGGTAGACTAGAAGGAGAACTCTTACATTAGTTAGAACTGCTCCTGGGGTTGGATTGAGCAATGGTACTGTAAAAGGTGTTTTGCTGAGTTTTAACCCAGAGAACAACGAGCCGACCGGGTCTAGTCAGAGAAGTCACCAGGGCCACGGTCTGCCCCACTTGGCGTCAGTGAAATTCAGAGTAGAGTAAACAGATGAACAGATAAGGTGTTGCACTCAACTACATGCAGTGGTGACACCTCAGTGGCCAGTGCTTTACTGCAGAGGGACTGTGACATTTCAAAGGACAGAGAGGGTGAGAGGGGGGCAAGGGGTAAAAACAATGCCAATTCATTTTCAACATTTGTTTCAAAAAAATTTTTTTCAAAACCTTGCATTAAAATTTTGATTTCTTAATTGCTTGTCTTGACAAATTGGATTTGTAGCATCTGTTTATTATCAACCACAATCTGCTTTTTCTCTTTGGAATATTGACAAATTTTCTAGCTGTTGAGACATTTCTTTCCTAATTACTTTGTGACGAAAATGGTGAAGCAGAATCTGCTTCTGAAAAATAGCCTGGGTGTTCAGTATTAGCGTACCAAGCAGCATGCTGTTTTTCCACAGGCTAATTCACTCAGCCCCCCAGTTGACAGCCTCTGTCACAGTTGTATGTTGGACAAAACCCATAATGTGATTCTTACTTGTTTGTTTTAAATCAGCAAGAATTTGTGCTGTTATTTTTGTTATTCCTGCTAACATAAAGGGACGAACATTTCCTACAGTTACCTTGGGCATGCATCACTGGAAGACCGTGCTTACTTCAGTCCAACAATGATAGCTAAAATAATGCATTTCCTTAGTTCATAGTATTGACACTATCACCATAGTCACTACCATTTAAAAATTATGCTAGTAGGATAGTTAACACTTAACATGTTGTGAAAGCGAAACGAGAGTTAATCTGGAAAATGATCACTATGCTACGACATGAAATGCTGAGAAATGAGATCTTCCAGCCAGACAGCTGGGGTTCCAATCCTTGCTCTTCCATTTACCAGCTATATGACCTTGAGGATGTTACTCAGTGACCCTGTGACCCCATTCCTCAGCTTCATCATGTGTGGAATGGGGATGATAGAAGTACTGGGTTGTATATTTAAAGAACTTAAAATACTACCTCAACATTATTTGTGCCATAAGTAGTACATAAGGGTTTGCTGCTTTTTGTTGTTATGTTTAACAAGTACAGAAAAGCTGATAGGAAACAATGACCACTGTGGCTGTAGTATATATCATGTATTCTTTTTGTTTCTTCTTAGCTTTTCCTAAGTCCAAGTGGGAGTGTGCATTATTTGATTCTTATTCTGAGTCAATGCCAGCAAACCAACAACCTCGGGACTTGCATCGGAGTGAGGTAAACGGTCTTCTTCATATGTTAATAAGTATGGACATGTGTAGTATGAACTTCATTAGCCTAGGTTCTTTACAAACTCGGGAAAATCCACTTTTATAACATTTTCTTTTATACTTGGTAATTACTTCAGGCTCAGTCTTTCAAATCTAAACATCAGATGTATCTGTAATTATCTTTTTTTTTCCTTTCCCCCCTAAAACTTGATTTGGTAAAATAAACAAAGTAGTCCCTTGACTGTCTAGAGGTTAAAGTTAGGTATAGCCAAACCGAACCAGAAGATGCTAGCCAAGTTATTTACTTTAACCAAGCTTTAATTCCTTAGTAAATGTTTTAACGTTGTATTTTTGGTAGCTGGGTATTAGCAAGGTATAGTGAACCAGAACAGCTTTGAGAGGAGGTTTGAGAACTATAGATGAGGGCCCCAAATCACATTCATAGCTCCTTCTCCCTCAAGGTTTTTAGCTTTTGGACCAAACGAAGACTGGTTGGATGATCTCCAAAAGAAACTTGGACAATCCCCACAATGTTGGGCCATTAATGTGTGGGTGTAGCCAAGTGCTTACTGATCCTTAGTTGTGGATCAATAAATAGGAGGAATCGTTAATGGTCACTGTGATTATCATCATTATCATGATATCATTATCATCATCACCATTATGATCACTATGATGATACCTTATGGCACCTGTTGTCCCCTTCCAGAGAGAAAAATCTGGAAACATTTAATAAATGGAGGTTTATTCACAGACTCCTGTTTGAGTCCTCAGACCCTAGTTCAAGCCATCACAAGGCGATGGAAGTCAAAGAGAGGATGCAGGGACATTTCTGGAGTTTTTTGTAACTGTGTGTGATTATTTACTCTTTTACCCGGGGCTTTCAGGCCTGTAGTTTGTGTACAGATGGCATCCTCTGTGAGAGAATCAAGCGTCCTTCTGCAGTACTCCCTCTGATTAACCTCCCTTTGCCTCTCTGCCACTATTCCTCTGAGTTGTTGCCTTCAGGTTACTTTCCTCAGCAGATTTCTCTTCCTGGGCAAAGGGTATAAAGAAATGTGATTTCAGGATGGGCAGGAGATGCGCATTTGAAGAATTTTTCTTTTTTTAATTTCCTTTTCTGTAAAATGCACATGATGGAGAAGCAGATACAACAGTTAGCCACTTTCCATGGTCCTCAGTATACACTGAGGCTTCTAGCCGTGTCTGGAGAGGTTTCTCCATCAAGTGCGAATAGATGCCTCTACAGCTGTCTTACACAGTTCCCCTGATTTTTGCAATAGGTCACCCCACTTTTGTAAAATTATGAGGTGGTTAGGTGATTTCCTAAAAAATGTCATAAATATGTGTTCTTTCTAGGTAAAAATTGTTCCAGTTTACGACGATATGACATGGTCTTTGCTCTTCCAATGATGATAAATAATACTGATTTTTTTGGTAGACATTAATTACTGGCTTATGTTGCTTTTCCACATGAAGCCATACATCATCTGTCCAAAAAGAAAGAAGAGCAGATATACAGGTGGTCATAAGGTCCGGAAATGTAGATATTTTTCACACACACACACACACACACACACACACACTCTCTCTCTCTCTCTCTCTCTCTCTCACACACACACTCTCTCTCTCTCTCACACACACTGTCTCTCTGATGGCCTTGATGACATGTGTATCTACCTTTATGGACGTTACACACAACTAGTTTTATATACTTTTGTATACTCTGGCTCCTTTGGGAGGGGGTAAAAGCTAACTGAGTCTCTTATTCTTTGCCCTGTCCAAACCACAAAGCAAAACAAAAACTTCTTTTCCAACTAAGTTGTTATTTTGTGTGAGGTGGGGGCTTTTAGATGATAATGCAGTAAACAGAATTCAGGCAAGGTGATAGTTAATTGGTGGCTTGAACGTTCTAGAAGTGTAGGTCAGATTTCAATAGCTAATAATGAAATAAATCATGTCCTCTGAATGATTATTCATTGTCCTTTCTATCTACCAGTCTTTTAGTCTATCATGAACGCACGGCATTTAAATAAATTTTAGTTCCAGCCCCGGGTGGATGACTCCAGGATAGGGTGTTTGTGTCATGAGTGAAGGTGTGGCTGATTCAGGTCTCAGGTCAGGAGAATTTTGCTTAGCAGCACATCTTTTTCTAAAGGCAGCACAGTCGTTGACTTGTACTTATTCCTTCAAGGGTTTTAGATGATAATTTCAGGTATATTCCTCTTTAGCAGTGTTTTCGTATATTACTACATTTATGTTTTTAACAGCTTTACTGAGATATAATTCACATAACTTTGTTCACGCATTTAAAGTGTACAATTCAGTGACTTTTAGTATATTCACAGAGTTGTGCAACCGTAACCGCAATTTAACTTTAGAACATTTTCATCCTCTTCCCTCCAGCCCCCGCAATCCACTGATCTACTTTCTGCCTCTATGGATTTGCTTATTCTGGACATTTCATATAAATGGAACCATACAATCGTGTCTTTTGTGACTGGCTTCTTTCACTTTGTATAATGTTTACAAAGTTCATCCACGTTGTAGCATGTGTATCAGGACTTCATGCCTTTTTATGCCTAAATAATATTCCATTGTATGAATATAACATATTTTGTTTATTCATTCATTCGTTGATGGACATTTTAGTGTGTCCATGTTTTGGCTACTATGAATAATGCTGCTATAAACATTCATGTACAAGTGTTTATGTGGACATATGTTTTTATTTCTTTTGGGTATATACCTAAGAATGGAATTTTTGGGGTTATATTGTAACTGTAGGGGCCCTGGTGGCACAGTGGTTAAGCGTTTGGCTGCTAATCAAAAGGTCAGCAGTTCGAATTCACCAGCCGCTCCTTGGAAACTCTATGAGGCAGTTCTTCTCTGTCCTCTAGGGTCACTGTGAGTCGGAATCTACTCGACAGTAACGGGCTTGGTTTTAGTTTGGTTTTAGATGCACGTTCACTCCATTTGTCATGTTCATTTGGATGGGCCATTGTTTCTCTCTTCTTTGTATGTCTTGTGATCGATTTTTTGTTGGGGCAGTGGAATTTTCGAAAGTGTTAACTTTCTCAGCTTTCCCCAGTATTTGATGTTTTTGCCTGCACTACTGTCTCCAAAAAACTCTTAGATGGCCAGTGCCTTCGACCTTTGCTTAACATTTCCTCTTCCTCTCTGTGATAGCTCATTCTCCCTCCCTGGTTTAATTAGGATTCGAAAGTTTCAGGTCTTGGTTTTCAACTTTCAGTGTCTCCCCAAAACACCAGAGAACATAGTGTGGTCAGTCTATCCACTAGTGGGCACCGCCACTCAGGTGAGATACTATGTACTAATCAATCTGTCCACCAGGGGGTGCAGTCCCCTCTCTCTGGTTATTACTTCCTTCCCTTCTGTTTCTGCAACTATGTTTTTAGTCAGAAAACCCGTACCCAGTGAGCCCCCTTCATAGCTGGTTTTTGTCCTTTGGTTTTGCCTGAGACTTTCTTCCCTGCTCTGTGTGGGCTGCTTATATCTGAGCTGGCATTCAGGAGAAGCACAGGCACACTTTACTCAATTTCAGGAAGAAAAGGGGCTGGCAATCCCCAGAAGGACCTCCAAGAGATCTGTCTTGTTGGTTTCAGAACCCCAGTGGCCCTGTGGTGGTTGTGGGAGCAGTCTCCACTTAGGTGACCCACCTCCTGCCTGCCCTGTAGGGAACCTTCTGTAGGAGTTTGTATCAATTCAGCAGCCGACAGTTGCCAGTTAGGAGAGGGCTTGTCACACTCTGAAGGGACCCCCAGCGAGGTCTGCCTTGTTGCTATCAGAGCCTGCCCTGTACTATGTTGCTTCCTAGCACACAGCAGCCTCAGTCAGAAGTCCTCAGCACCAGCTGGAAGGGGGAGCAGAGAGACATGAACTCACCTCCCAGGAGGTTTGTTCTGTTGGTTTTAGAGGCTTGAGCTATGGCGTGCGCAAGGAGGCAGGTAGAGTAGTGATTATAAGAGCAGACTCCACTGCACTGGCCTTCCATAGCAATTTGTAGTAGGCTTGCAGCCAGCAGTGTCCGGGTAGGGGAAGTGCTGGCACACTCCGAACAGACCCCTGGGGATGTCTGCCTTGTTGATTTTAGAGCAGAAGCTTGGGGTCCTGTCTCTTCATACAGGCAGGGGCTGTGGTGGTTATGGAAACAGGCTCCTTTTTGGGGGGCCACTTCCCCAGTTCACAGCAGCTGGTAGCCCGCATGGCTGGGGGCGGGGGGAGAAGGGATGGTGGGAGAAGCGATTTTCCTACTATATGCAACTCAGTGTTGATTCATTGATTCTTGCCTGTGTGCAGTTTCCTGCTGCTTTCCTCTGCTGTCTGATTCAGAACCCCTCAAAGCTGCACACCATTTCCTTGTTGTGTCTCTTGTATTTGTGGAGGAGGGTCAGAACAATGGTCTGGTTACACCACCATCTTTCCAGAATCTCAGTATTAATTCTTTTGATCCATGAACATGGGATGTCTTTCCATTTATTTAGATCTTCTTTAATTTCTTTTTATCTACATTTTCTACTCTCACCTAATTTCTTCCACCAAAAGGTCTGGTTTATAATCCAGGTGGGAGAAGAAAATGAAAGCAGTACACTGTTAAGGTACATTCCCTGTTCTATTGAAGATAGACTTTGCATAGGAAATTGCATTTGGAGGCTTCATTATAATGCCAAGAATTACTTGACTAAGGATTGTTAAATCCTAGATCAGATTACCACCAAATAGTTCTGTAGCTCCATTTTTGGGAACGATTTAAAAACAGAAGTATCGGTCACCTTGCTGGGGTTGTTTGGATTCTGAGAGGTAGAACAACTAAGTCCTTGGCACACCAGGCAGCATGCAATTTACTCTACTTTAAGTGTTTAATTTTATTTGATTTTTGAATATGCTTAAAATATGAAGAATATAAAAGGCATATACTATACTGACAAATTCTCCTTCCGTCCCTGTCCACCATCTCTCCAATAACCTGTCAATTCTTGTATGTCTTCCAGAGTGTATATATATATAAAGACAAGATGAATATATATTCTTTAATTTCATCAGAGGTTTTAGAGTATATGTCAATTGATATTTTACAAGAAATGAATTGATAGTAGATTTTAAATGGAGTTTTAAAATAATCGATTAGTTTAGGTTTTCATCTTCTTAGTGTGAGGACTTTTCCCATAAATGAGTTAGGAGAAAATTTTCATCTGCTCATCAGTAAGATTATCGTATTCCACAGCAGGGAGGCTATTTTTATCAGAGTTGGACATCCTTTGCATAGCAGATCCTGGCAAATACCTAAATTATGGGACCACTTGTCAGAACCTCTCTCCATTCTGTAGAAAAAGTACATAAAATACACGTTTGTTCTTGGCTGAATGGGCAATTGCTATGCAATTCTCTGGCTGAATCCAAGTTAGATTCTGATGTAATGTATGGTCTATAAACCTACCTCAATCTGAATTGTAAATTTTTCCCTCTGTGCATGTAAATTTTAAAATACAAATGAACTTCTACCTCACTAGGAACTTAAAAAAAAAAACAGTATTAACGTCAGGATTTATTGAAACCATAAATATTGGGAAGAATTATTGCTTTTAGAACATTTTCATCATATGTGCACATCACCTAATTTCCATTCTAATCCATATAATTAATTTACTTTTCTTTTCCAAGAAGACATCTGTTAAAGACATGGCAGACTTCCCTGTCCCTACCCAAGATGTGATTCTCGATGACAAACAAGGTATGAAAAGAATGAATTTTCTTCCTTTAAGGACATTCTACCTATGTGTCCTCATCTAATTATTTTGGAATGTGACTTCTAGAGCATTTGAGGAAAGTTTTGAGGATGTGAATGCATTTGGACTGATGACGTGTTGCTGCATAATCATAGTTCGTAAGGTGCTAATGAGATCTTGAGTGGCCAAAGCCCCCCAACTCATTGCCCCTTGACTCCCTGCTGACCCTCAGGCCACTGTGACACCTTGTATTGGAATCTGGTCAGACTAATTAGAAAATGACTGGACACTGACAGAATTGAGAACTTAGCATCTTGGGTTGACAGATACGAGAAATAACGCCTTTGTACAAAGCTCTAATCCGCGAGGAAGTTCTGTTCTGGCTAGGCTTTCTGTCTCTGGGGTTTATCTGTCTCTCTGTGGCTTTTTGAGGGTGGGATGTGACGTGGAGCCCAGCAACAATTGCCTGTCTTGTGGGGTGTGTGAGAAGCAGTGTAACACAGGGCTCCATGTTGTAGTTACCATAAGCACAGGGATGAGTTGGCCTGATAATATCTAGAACAGCAGGAGGGCTCCCCCCCCCCCACCCCAGTACCTCTGTTTAATGCGTTATAGTGTACCAGGTCCTTCCTCCTACACTGCTTTATTCAGTCCTCAAAAAACTTAATGGAAGTTGGTATGTTTTATCACCTAAAATTTAAAGATGAGTAAATGGAAGTTCAGACAGAATGAATCATTTGCTTAGTAAGAAAAAAGAACTGGGTCAAGAATCAAGACTTTCTACATCTCCAGCCAGCCTTCCTTCTAGTAGCTAATGTTGATTCACTACCCACAAATGAGAGAGGCTTGTCTGAAGGGCTACATGTCAGTGAGCTATTTCAGGTTTTATCGTTGGGACCTGCCATTGATTCAGCTTTGCATCAGAAAAGTTTTTAAAAAATAAGTTTTCCATTAACAAACAATAATTGCATGTTTTCTATTTTAAATACGTGCTCAGGAGAGGTAGGCAGATCTGGACATTGTCTGCAACAGTAGATACTCTGATCACTCTTTCAGCTGGTGGATGCTAACCTGCACATTGGAATAACCCTGAGAACTCTAAAAATACTGAAGCCTGGGCCCCAGCCCCACAGATCTGATGTAATTGGTCTGGGAGTCAGGAATGAAAAAACGAATTGCCGCTGATTTCAACTCATGTGACCCTATGCGTGTCACAGTAGAACTGTGTTCCATACGGTTTTCAATGACAGACCTTTCAGAAGCAGATCACCAGGCCTTTCTTCCGAGGCACCTCTGGGTGGACTGCAACCTTTCAGTTAGCAGCTAAATGTGTTAACCATTTGTATACCACCCAGGGACTCCCATCAGGAATGAAAGGGGGAAATTCCTGATACTTCCTGGCAGTCCTCTTGCTAGCCACTAGAGGTGCTCTCTCTGGAAAGTTAAAAATACTGCTTTCTTCTCTATGGGAGGAGAACCTATTTCCGTACTTCAGGGGGTCTTTATTGTTTTAGTGAATACTCGACGGCAACTGTTTTTATAGCAACTTCTAGCGATTTGTAAGACTTCTTTTTGTAAGTGATAACTGGGGATTCTTTGTTTTAATGTAATGTGCCTCCGAAATAAAAATTTATAGTTATTTTTTCTTTTCTTCCCCTTTCTCTTATTCCTTCAAAACAAAACGTCACACACTAGCTTTGAAAAATACTACAGATGAACCCTCACCAAAGGATATGTCAGAGGATCCAGGTAGGAGCAAACCTTAATTTTAATAGACTTTCTATGTAATTATTTCTAATTTGAAAAGCTACAGTTTCAGTGAGTAGAAGACTGCTACATCCCTGATAGTGTGTTTGTTTCTCCCTAAATATTTCTCTTGTGTTTTATTGGAAGGGAACGCTTTGGCTTTTTATACCTTCCCTCTTTCCTGATGTGAGAACAGGATAATTTCTTTTTTAAATTCCCAATTTAGGTTTCACTGAAAGGATAGCTCAGTTTGAATTTAAAGTCTCGTTGGAGTTGAGAAGATTTCAGCAAGCCGTGGTGTTTCATGTAGAGTAAGGAGTTGATGGGGTACATCACCTGGAGGCCCAGAGCTGATACTTGGCACTTCCAAAGCAAAAATCTTAAATATTTTTATTATACCTGAACACCAGGAAGGCATGTACCTGTCTTACACTTACACAGGTATCGGATTTATTATAGGTTATTCCAAGGAGAACAATAAAAGTTGTGTCTGTCCAGTTTCTCCAACAGTTGGAACTGTGTCTATGGAGCCAGTGGAGAATGACTGAGCCTTGTGTCCTCAGCTCTCTTGATGGCACCAGCATTGAAGCAAGATGTACCCTAGTTAAGAAACCAATTGGCTAGGGAAGGTATGACTATTAACGTCGAGGCTTGTGTTGTGGTAAAATATTTTCCAGACACCAAGTTCATTCAAGGCTTAAAAGAGAGGAGGAAAGAGTGGGGGAGAAGGGTATGAGAGGTAAGAGACAGAATGAATATGAATTTGAATGAGAATATATGAGTAATTCAGTCATGGCGTCTGAGAATCTGTATTTTTAGTAAGCTCCCCAGGTGATTCTGAGGTATAGCCTATTTTGGAAACTGCTACCTCTAGAAGGGAGTGCCTAGGTGGTGCAAGCAGTTAAGTGCTCGACTACTAACCAAAAAGTTGGCGGTTTGAACCCACCCAGAGATGACTGTTTCCGAAAGGTCTTAGCCTTGAAAACCCTATAGAGCAATTCTACACTGCACGCATGGGCCTGCCATGAGTCAGAATTGACTCGATGGTAACTAACAACCACCACCACTTCTAGAAGGTGATGGTAAGAAATAGAAAATTAAGGTTGTGGAACAATCATGATTCCAAAAGTTGTGGGAATTCCCAAGCCAAATTTTGGCTTTTGAAGCTGATTCATGCTCATTCATCATGGGGGGACATGCTCTGTTTGTGTAGGTCAAACCTGAGGTTGATTCTTTCCACCTCAGATTTCTGGAGCCAAACTAGATGCATTCCAGTTTTTGTGAACTTAAGGCTATAGTATTAGTAAAAGCTATTTAAATTTGAGGAGTGAAAACTGCTTCTCCACAGCCTTTGAGGCTAATAACTCTTATTTTTTCTGGAGATTTTAGCATGAGCATCAAGTCGTCTTTGGGGCATGAGCTCGAGACCTCGTTTGTAACATCCCCTCATTGAATAAGACATGCTATCATCAAACAAAACCTACTAGGTGTGGCACAATGTGTGAAGCATATCTAAATTTGTTTTTCACATTACACCTGCTAGCATGCTATGTGTTTTCTCAACCGTTCCTCTTACTGCTACCCCTTTTTGGAGGCTAGAGATTTCCTCCTATGTCCACTCCATGACAAGCCTTGAGTGTTCTAGGAAGTTGCCATTCTTCCACCCTCTTCCCAGCTAAATGAGAAGCGATGATCCACCAGTTGGCTTCTGCCTGAATTCACAACCCAACGTGCCCTTGCCATTTTTGCAGACATTCACAGCTACCAAATGCTGAGGCTGACTTTTAGGGGCTTCAAGGCTGATGGAAGTGTTAGCTAGAACAGTGTTCTCTAGACTCTTCTAGTTTGAAACCTGTGGAGATTTACCAAGACCTGTCTGAGAGGTCTGTTTGCAGGTGGAAGGAGAGGCAGCCCCCTGCCCTGCTCCACCACAATTGGTGGTATTAATGATAATGACAGCGTGTGGTGGGCAATAAACGGGGTGGTGCTGTGTTATCAGGGAATGGGAGTATTTCTTGTGTGCTAGTTTTCCATATGCCTTTACCCTTTTAACTGCTGAAAATGTATATATAAGTGGAGACCAATAGCATTCTTATTATGTTACATTTCAACCTAATTCAAGAGAGCACATTGCACAGTGGTGACCTTTCTTTTGATATCTTTGGGTCAGACTGAGGTTTAGTAGGCTGTTCACCCTCACACTGTAGTCTCTAGACTGCTGTTAGTGATTCTAGCCCCTTTGGCAGCTATCACTTAACAGTCTTATTGGCCTAGAGCAGTCCTCTCCTTCCATTACTTGCTCCCACCCGTACCTTCTTTGCTGTTCTAGAAGGAACTAAATTTAGAAACCAAATTTCTAAGCTTGAAAAACTAGGAACCTTTATTTATACGTTCTATAACAGGAATATATTATAATTCTAAAATACACTTAGTTTTGAAAGTACCTTCACTTTCCTATCTCTCCCTGTGAGGTGTGGGGGCTGCATTTTCATTATCTTCATTCCAGAGATGAGGAAACTAAGGTTCCGAGAGCTAACAGTGAGTTCATGCCATGGCCAGGAGGAGAACATAGGGCCTCAGGACTCCCGGCCTGATCTCTGGGCCGCTCTCTCCACTGCTTATCCTCACCCCTCGCCCCAGGTGCCTGTCTGTTTATCTCTCACCAACAGGGCTCACACCTCCTTCCACACCCATTCCTATCCCAGCAAAAAGAAAAAGATAATTAACAGTTGGGAACAATATTTTAACACAACTGGGACTTCTCCTACTCATGGGCTCCTTGAGAGCCGGGGGCCTGAGGGAGAAGAGGGGCATGGAGCCAGCGGTGGGCAGCCTGCTCAGAGGGCTCCCTCAGCCCTGCGGTGAGTCCATCATTCTCTGTTCACCTGGCCCCAAGGCAGCCTCTGTGGCTCGGAGGAGCTGCTCCCCTTCGGCCCCCACTCTTTGCTGCCTGGGCTTTGTAGGAGGGAGGTGTTTTCTGTCCACATCCAGGTGCACGTGCACGTGCATGACATCGGACAAGAGGGGCCTTAGACACATTGGGCTTTCCATGCTTGTTTCTGAGGCTGTGGCCGTGTTGCAGAGGGTTGAAGTCTAGAGATTTGTGTGTTCTCATTACAACAAGTCAAAGTGCTTAGGTTGGGAAAATGCCTCTCTTATGCAGCTGACCATTTCTAAGGGAATATATTGGTGGTGTGCTTTGTGCTTTGTTAGCGTTTCTGAGGATTTTCATCTCTCCTTTCTGCCCTGCTCATCTAACCCAAGGATTTTAATGATCATCATAAATTCAGGCTGCTTCATAGTGAGGAGGGTGTTTATCTTTGTAGCAGTGTAAAAAGAATGGGATAATGCAGGGCGACATTTTCTTTTTGGAAGAATTTGTGCACACGAATATATAAATTACATTCTCCCTGTTCCTGGTTAGTAGCACTCTGTGAATTTTTATGACATTTCATGATGAAAACATTTCAGTGTTTGCAAAACCTTAGCATAGCTGGTGGTTTCTAAAGTTGTCTTCCATTAGGGATTGGAAACATAAAAAGAGGCTTCATGTTTTTATAAATGTTTCTAGTTACTCCCGACAGTTTATGGTGGGGAAGTAGGCTCCACAAGTGCCGGTCGTGGGCAAATTAGTTTATGATTGAAATTTGGTAAGGAAAAGTCTTATGGGTGACAAAATATTTTGATTATTTCATTCCATAATACTTGCTGTACGACTTGGTCATAGAGACATGGGGTACAAGACTATTTTCTTATCGGAAAAGCGGCATAGCTCATTTCAACTGACTTGTGGGCTTTGATTTCTTGTGGCCATGCTGCTCTTGTAGTATATTTTAAGAAATATGGAGCACGAGACATTTCTTCCTAGCCTTCAGGGGAGACTAGTTTAAAACCTATTACTAGGCTACCATGATCGATCAAGATACCCTCAAGTATGAACTCATTATTATATAAAAAGATAAACCTTTGAAAAGGTTTTCTTTTCGGACTGGAATTTCTTTATTAATCAACTTAGATTTGAGAATGGCTTCTTTGATAGCGTTCTGATGAAAGGGAAAATACGTTGGTTCTTTTTGCCTTTTGATGGTGCCTTTAATTTTAGAAATAAAATCATGAAATCATGAGCATGTGGAAGGCGTCCAAGTTCTCCACATGGACACCTGTACCTCACGTTTACCTGTTGATGTGTTCTGTACTAGCCCAGGTGCTGCATATAAACCTGTTTAACTGCAGAAATGAAACCCAAGCAAACAACAAATAATCTTTGTTTCAGCAACGCCTAAGGATTCCAACAGTCTGAAAGCAAGACCAAGATCCAGGTAGTGTTTGTTTAATTTCTGCTTTTATGTCGTTTGTGCCTTGTCCCTGCCTAGGCATAAAACCTCCATCTCAAAACCCAACCCATGCTCTCCTTTTCCTTTAGAGTTGGAGCTTAGAATATGGGTAATTTCACTAGCTGGGAGTGGCTGCATTGGAACACATAGTGATACTGGGGAGACTCTTCATTTCTGTTTTTATTCTAGAAGGTGGTGGTGGATACTCTCTGGTCCCCTGATCTGAAGAGGTAGGCTGTGTGATTATGACCCAGTTGTCACAGGATGATAACTAATAGAGGGAAGTAACTTTGAAAAGAGGGGAATACAATGATAAGGTAACCAACACTGAAATTTGATATCACGACAAAGGTAACATCCAAAATTAAGAAGTATGAGGAATAAAATCTAGAGTAGGAAAAGCAAATGCTTATGATTACTTCAGTGAGGATTGAAGCTTCTGCTTATCGAAGTCAGATAAGCAGAGTATTGGTCTGTTTGATCCCCTCCTAGAGCCTCTTCTTGGCTTCAGCGTTTTTCAGTGGTCAGAGGAGAGTAGAAGAGGGAGAGTAGAAGGGGCAGAGCTGCGGTGGACTTCCGCAGAGAGGAGCAGAGAAGGAATAGGAGACACTAATAGATGGAATCAATCAAAGAGGTGAGATGGTACGGGGACACTTTGCCAGTAGAACTGAAGTGCAAGATCTGGTACTCTTGTGTGTGTTTTTGTAAGTTCTGCTTTGACCCTTAGTGACATTTTTCTTCCTTTTGCTAGTAGACATATTCCTGAAAAAGTAAATTTAATTCTAATCATATTTTATTTGCTTGAAATACTGATCTTTAAGGAAATCTTATGTCCTTGTAAATTGAAGAGTTACCCCTGAGTTTATCTTTTACACCTGGATTTTCCAAATTGGGCTTTTGTTCCCTTGTTTATAGAAAGTGTAGACATCTTTATATTTTTAAAAACAATAAATAGAGTAATTTATTTTGGTAGAAAAGGGGTATAGTCACTATTTCTCTCTATGACCATCACCTTACTGGTAATCTTCCTTTTTAAAAGGGTGAATGAATCTTTCACAAATGAGTCTGTATTGGTTTAGGGATGTAGAATAGTAATCTTTATCTTCTCTCGTGATAGGAAGAAGGCTCTTTTTTTTTAAAAATTTTTTCCCATACAAAACTTTATACATATGTTGTTATGTGACTCTAATTGCTCTCCCCATTCTGTGACAGCACACTCCTCCTTTCCGCCCCTGATTCCCCATGTCCATTCAGTCAGTTCCTAACCCTCTCTGCCTTCCCATCTCACCTCTGGACAGAAGCTGCCCCTTTGGACTCTTGTATCTACTTGAGCTAAGAGGCACACTCCTCACGAGTATCACTTTATGTCCCACAGTCCAGTCCAATCCCTGTCTGAAGAGTTGGCCTCGCAAATTGTTTTAGTTCTGGGCTGATAGAGAATCCAGGGGCCATGCTTTCCAGGGTTCCTCCAGTCTCAGTCAGACCATTAAGTCTAGGGAAGAAGGCTCTTTAAATTGCAGAAATCTGCTTCTGGGTGCTATGTTAACCATAAATTAAACTTCCCATTTTTTGCTCTTGCTGATCTCTCCTTGCTCCCCAAGCGAGTGAAATTATAAAATGTCAGTCACATCTTCTATTATTAATGTGTTTGACTAAATTATATGTATGTATAAATTTCAGTCAACTATATTTATAAATATAAATAAGTATATATATCTTAGAGATTTTCTCCTGGTCTGACTTAGAGTTTTTTATGTTTACTACTCTCAACTGGGTCTTAAACAAAGGAATTAAATCATTTTATCTTCCTTTTTTAAAATAATAAAGCATTGTTGAAATTAAGGGAAAGAAAATCACCATCCGAACACTACTGTGTTCATCATTTTGTTGATTCCCTGCACATTTATATTTTAATTGGTTGTGGTCATAGTTATACAATCTCACTTATTTGTTATTCACTGACTTTCCATATGAAAATATAAATACATAGATTACATATGGAAACGAGATATGTGGTATGGGATATGTATGCACACACAGTGAAACCTGTGAGATCCGGAACACGATGGGACTGCCTTGCTTTTCCAGGTCTCACAAGTTTTCTGCCTTTGGCAGGGTGCAGTCTTACCACTTTTCTGTCATTCTCTATTAGTGGAAAATATTTGGGTTTTCCGTCTCTGACAGGTTTCTGCCTTACACAGGTTCTGGCTTTTGCAGGTATATATATATAAGGTGTCTCTAAATCTATATCTGGCATAGAAGGTTCTTTTAATTTCTAGTTACACTCGTTGCTGTTGAGTTGATTCCGACTCCTAGTGACTGTGTAGGACAGAGTAGAACCTGCCCCATAGGGTTTCCAAGGAGCAGCTGGTGGATTTGAACTGGTGACCTTTTGGTTAGCAGCAGAGCTAATTTCTAGTTAGGGTCTCTAATTTCCTTTTTAAATTACAAGTTCCCATTTAACAGCTTTGCTTTTATATCAGTCATTTTCTTCTGCTTGAAAGTGTTAGAATATTCTTCCCTACTAGTTCCTGCATGTCTTTTTGTCTTGCCTGTCTTGCCAGTTGTTACAGAGACCATCCTAAAGTATTCACATGGCAGTATGGTGGCTTCACTAAAGATTGCAACCTTGCAAGACAAACAAAACCCTCAGCTTCCACAAAGAAACCTTCAGGAACTCATTCAGGAAAATAGAAACTCGCTATGTCAGGTCGGCAGTTCGAATCCACCAGCTGCTCCTTGGAAACCCTAGGGAGCAGTCCTACTGTGTCCTATAGGGTCACTATGAGTTGGAATTGACTCGACAGCAACGAGTTTTTATGTCAAAAACAGCGTGACCAAGAACGAAAGGAGCCTATAAGTAATTGTAGACTCTAATTTTACAAGAACCACTCTAATAGCACAATAGGAAGGACTGTTTTCTGAGGTTAATTTGTCTTTAGGACACATGTCTAATGCAAAGGTTGTGTTCTTCTTTGACATGAAGTTAGTGGAGAAGCTGAGTAGCACACGTACCCATTCACCTCCGAAGTCCTTTTCTGGATCATCATATTGGAAATCTGTCTTTAAGCCTATTCCTAAGCAGTAGACCAATGTACTGAGGTCTCTAATGTACATTCTAGCTGCTATTGCCAGAGGAGTTCTTCCTTGGCTCACCAGACAATCACAGACCATTTTGTAAATGGAATTTAGAAACAGAGCAATTGGAGTTTGAATTGTACCTATGTAATTTACTAGCTCTGTGACCTTTGGCAAATATTCAGTTCCTTTTTCTTTAAATGTCATTATTGGAGTTACAGTCTCCAAAGTCGCCTAGTTAGTTACAGCCTTGCTGCAGATTGAGGGAGAGGGTTCAGATGAGGCTTTTGCTTTGAACATTTCCAGAATAACCCCTATTTCTCAGGACATGTAAACTTCCACGCCTCAACCTGGTTGATGTGTATTTTCCTTCCCTGAATTTCATTTGTGGCATATTCCCTTGAACATTTGATTCTTACCCTCAGCTTATCTGTGCTTACCCCAGTTCCATATGTGCCTGCCATCACATTTGCATGTAAATAGGAGAAAGGGTCTGCAGTTAATACCTCGAAGACCTTCTCTTACGATATGGAAGTGCCTAAGCTGCAGGGTTTATGTGCTATTTCTGTTAATCATTCCAATAGGCGCTGATTTGAATTTACATAAGGCTTTTCCTTTTGGGTATATTTAGGTCTAAGGTGTAATAAGAGCAAAGAATTTAAAAAGGTCCCAATTCATGGTTGGAGTATGGACAATTCTTATAGATCATGGCATCTGCTTGGGGAGCTTGTCAGCCCTTTGCAGTCACACTGACTTTGAGAGTATTTCCCATTTCAAAATCCCACTTCTGAAAGTAAAACTTTGTCATTTCCCTTCTGACCTTCCCTTGTTTTGCTGCAGATCTTACTCTAGCACCTCCATAGAAGAGGCCATGAAAAGGGGTGAGGACCCTCCTACGCCACCACCACGGCCACAGAAAACCCATTCCAGAGCCTCCTCCTTGGATCTGAATAAAGTCTTCCAGCCCAGCACGCCAGGTGAATTTGCACCCCACCCCAGCCCTTGCCCTTCCTGTTGGGACCAGTGGGTCTGTGTTGACCACAGAGGCCTTTAGGTGTGCAGAGGAAGAGCCAACCTGGCCATTCCTTACCTCATTAAGGGCTTTACGTTGCTATGGCATTCCCCGGGGTTGGGGGGAGTCAGTTCTAGACAGATACATAGCACACATACCTGGAGCATTGCCCACACTTGCTATGGATCAAGAATTAGAAAATTTTGTAGCAAGTGGGTAAAAATGTTGCCACCCCAAGAACCCCTGAATGAGTGGTTGGGGTCTTGTTCTCAGCATCATGGTAATTCGTAAACAAAGTTGCTGCCTGTCATTTCCTCAGACGCTTATGTAGTCCTTGTTTGGAAGACCTTGGTGATCAACGGCTTACTAGAACCTTCTCCTGCATTCATCCTTGTGGAGAAGATCATGTGTCCTGTAAGGTTTAATGCTAAGGGGGTTATAAATCTGAGTGATGGTTAGGTGGTTGGTGGAGGGATCTAAGGCAACGGCCCCTTCAAGTGGGATGTTCTGAGGCTTCTGGATTGACACTTTGTTGAGCCAACTGCTGTACAGCTGGGCTGGAGGTGGGGAAGGCCGGAGGGACCTGTCTCATGCCCCCTGAGAATCCGAGGAACAGAAGATGAGAAACGTAGCTTTGCCTTAGTGAAAGTGATAGAACACAGCACCATCCCAAATGTTATTTTGGGAGCAACAAGGGCCTTTCCACTGACTAATGTAGGCAAGCTATAAATATGATTCTTTCCTGGAACTCTTTCTATATCTATGTGCATTTTAAATCAAGCCAGCGTCAGATGCTAGTGATTTGAAGATTATTATCTTTTTTCCTAAAGCGAGAAGAGACTCTCCTTGGCAGGCACATTAACGTGACCTCGGTGTCCGGGCAGAGCGCAGCATGTTTCATTTGTTCTAATAAAGTCCTCTCCTCGCAGTAAAGTTAGAGATTGTTTTTTAATGCACTAGAATCTGGAACTCCCTGTGAAATTTGATTCTCTGCCATGAGTTCATCAGGCAAAAATTTGCCTTGAATTTTCCCCTATACTTTGATCCAGATTCTGGTATAATTTCATAGTAACTGGTGTTTGGGGTGGGGGCAGCCACAGATGATGATGCTATAAAAATTTTACGTGGCGGGTGGATTATGACCTAGATGATTTTTATATGGATGCAAGAAGATTGAAACAGTCTGGGAAGCTATCTCAGTACCTCCCCCTTGCAAAGAAGGGAGGCTGGACAGTGTACACATCTCTCAGGTTGGCTAACCTGGGTTTGAGGACTAATGTCCTGGGGTTTTTAAGACATCCTATAATATAGTGGAAAAGAGAAAACTGGAGGTGGAGCCCAGCTCAGCTGCTTATTAATGTTGGGTTTGGGGCAAGTGCTGTAGTCTTTCTGCATCCCAGAGTCCTACTCTGTAAAATAGAGCTGATGTTCCATGGCCTCGTTAGGTTTCAGGGAGACAGTGAACATAATCCAAATCACACTAGATTTGGCACACTCTCCCTTCTCCTTCTTTCTCTGTCTTCTCTGACCCCATGTGATCTCATTATAAACAAGGCAGAAATTATTAATGACTTTGTATCCGTATCTTTGTTGCTGGCTTAAAGGCTGTAGACATTCGAAGTGTAGATATACGTTGCCCAACTGCACTATAGAAAACTTGTACCTATCATTTTACCCCACCAGCAACATTGTCTGAGAGTGTTTCCTACCCACTTGCCAACACTGGTTAGTGTTCCTCTTTTTAGTCCTTACCAATCTGGTAGGTGACAGTTTACATTTCACTGATGCCTAGTGAAGCTAATCATCTTTTCCTATCGTTTTTGGCCATTACTGGTTTTTTTGTTTAATTGCCTGCTCAGAAAGCTCACGTAGCTTCTGTGGCTGCATCTCTCTTTGCCTAACCAGAGACCTCTTCATGTTGGCCTCTGAGCTTCTGGGCCTCTCTTATCTCAAATATTTGGGCCCAGAGGTGAGCATGGTGATGCCAGCTTGCTGCTGCACTGGGTCATTGTCCCTCCAGCCCCTGCACCCCCTCCTTCTGCCATCTTTATCACTTAAGACAGACTGTACCAGGGCCCTTCTGTTTATAACAATAGAATAAGAAGTAAAGGTATAAAAAGAAGAGAAGAAAATGTGAGATGAAACAAGATGTGAGCTTGAGTTGAAAGTGAAAGAGAAAAATGAAGCTAATGTTTAAAAAACGAGATTTGACAGGATTGTGAAAAACAGAGTGAATGAGGTTAAGTTGCCAAGACAGAGGGGCTTAAAGTGAAGGGGTGAGATGGAAATGAGATGCAAAGATGCAAGAATGCAAGAGGAAAATGAAGACAAAGATGAGTGGTTATTACACAGGAGTGAAGGTGTTTATACAAAGGAAGAGGAAGAGGGAGCAAACAGAATAAAAGACTTTAGACCCAGACGAGGAGAGACCACAGACTCTTGGGTTAGGGTTTGGGTAGGATTTCAGGTAATAACTTAGAAGTAGGCGGCGTTAATGCTTCCAAATTTATGGAGATGGGTAACACAACAAGGGGAAAATAACAAAGGCTAATTTAGAATGTAAATCTATGAGAATGAACAAGGCCAACTTTGGAAGTGATGGGACAATTTGAAATCTGTGAAGACGGTGTGAGGGTGTGATTTAAATGAACCTAGACTACCCCAAGGAGTCCCTGGGTGGTGCAAACGGTTAACGTGCTCATCTGCTAACCGAAAGGTTGGAATTTTGAGTCCATCCAGAGGCACGTCAGAAGAAATCCTGGTGATCTACTTCCAAACAATCAGCCATTTTTTGTCCTATGGTGCACGGTTCTACTCTGACGCACATGGGTCATCTGGAGTCGATGGTGTCTGGTCTGGTCAGACTACCCCAGGGTTCTAGGTGCTGACATCAAACCGAGAGTATGGGTTTTCACAGGGAGTTCACCATTTGTAATAGCTGATCCGCATGTTGGACCCATCCCTTCACAGTCTCAGACATCTGCTGTGTTTGAGCGGCAATAAAAATGTGCAAGAAAGTCTAAATCGGTGATGAGGCATGTGTACAAAACCCAGAGGCCGTCACACCCGGGGCTTGCTCAGTGATGATTAGATTTTATAGCTCTGTAAGTATAGCCACGAAATACCTTTTATTATTAAAATTCATGTAAGAAAAGCACATTGTGAAGCCAATACTTTCTAGACCCAAACCTCCTTTTCCTCATGGAAGCAGTTGTTTTCACGAGGTAATTTTTTGATAAAAAAATTCTTTTGTTCCACCATGCGGTGTGGGAAACTTCCCTTCTTCCACTTTTGATTCTGACCTGGCGCTTCCGCAGGCATGCCTGAGGTTGGCAGCTTTGGGTTTCCATGGTGATGGTAAGAAGCCTCCGTGCTGCCTCCACCGCACAACCCTGTCCCAGTCATTTAGCTTTCAGCTGCCAGAGGGGCAGAGAGTGTGTGGAGGAGATGGAGCCATTCCTTTAAAGCATCAGACCCTGAACTCTCATCACTGCCACTAGGAACTAACTGGGGAAACCTCATCCCATGGCTGAACCTCACTGCCAGGCGGCTGGAAATGGAGTCCCTTCCGTGGCTGGGCAGCCACTTTCCAGCGACACTTCTCTTACTGTGAAAGAGGAGAATGGATGTTGCGGGACAGCTTTTTCCAACACACCCCATTTGGCCAAATACGTTGTGATTCACAATGTTAAAAATGTTGTCATGGCTGAAAAAAACACAGCCATGGGTAGTATCTGCCCATGGGTGGGTAATTTCCTAGCTCTGCTTTTGACATACTGATAATAAGAACTTTAAAAGGTCAGTCTAGGGTTAAGAAATTCCAGTGCATCCGTACCGTCTTATGAAGCTGTTAAAAAGAACAAGGCAGCTGTATATGTGTACTAGATGGAAAGATATCTGATATAAATTAAGTGGAAAAGGCATGGTGTAGAGTACATATGTTTGTAAATGTATGAACAGTTTCAGAAAGGACAATTTCAGGAAGAGAGTGGTATCAGTGGTCGTCTGTGAGGAAGAGAAGAGGGTGACTGGGGACAGAAGTGGGAGGGAGACTGATTTTTCACTGAATACCCATTTATCGCTTTTTAATTTTGCATCATATGCAAGTATTACCTATTACAAAAATTTTTTTTTTAAATTTTATACCTGCAATGACCAGGTGGTACCAGAGATGTCCTTCCTGGCTGAGGTTAACCTGTCTCAAACTTGCCTACCATTCTGTATCCATGGTCTCCTTATGACCATCTGCTACCACCTGCTAGAATGTAGCTAAAATGACAGAAAGCATTCCAGAACATTTTTTAAGGCTCTGATAGTTTCTTTGGATTCCTTATTACCTCCTCAGTGCCCCCCCCCCCCCCCCCCCCCGCAACATTGAAGAGTAGTTTTGGAGGACTTCCCAGGCCTTTACTGGCAGTTGTACAGTTGGGCAAAGTGTCATGGTAAGGGCTCAGCCTTAACTAGGAAGATAAGGTGAGTTTACTGAGCAGTGAACTGGTAAGAGTCTATTGTGGGTGGTTTACAAATTAATATTTCTTTCTACAACTTGAGAAATAGGTAAACCCCTTGGGAGAAGGAGATGTCCTCAAGACATTCTGGATTTGGCTGATTGTTCTTCTGTCTCCTGTATTTCCCATAAAATGGTAGATCTAGATTTGATCTGAATTGGAGTAGATTTTTGGCAAGAATACTTCTAGTGATGTTGTGGACTTCCTATTGCATCATATTAGGAAGTCTCTGACGTGTAATGCCTCTTTTAGTGAGGTTTGATTGATCATTGAGTTCAGGTAGTATCAGCCTGATCTATCCGTTATGATAGTGATCCCCAACAGTCTTTCACATAGTGGTTTTATCAGCTACCAGTGGTGTGTTGGTAAATGTTTAACAACTGATCAGTTGTTAACTTTCGTGGTGTAAACACTCATACCATGGCCAATTTCAAGCTACCAATGTGTCACTGAAGGTGGAATTGGGAATAGATGCGCATAGTCAGTTCCCACAAGCTGGTATGAGTTGTTTCCAACAAACTACTGCTTCTATCATTATTTTACTGGGAGTTGCAAAACAGTGATAATCTTTATTTATATTTCTTCTGCTTTTATTAATTGGGACTATGATTTATTTAACCATTTTCCTATTTTTGGACATTTAGCTTGTGACTGTTACAAAGGTTGTGGGTGTATAATTCTCAGCATGTCAGTAAATTCCTTACGTGCATCTGAGTATATAGAATTATATGAAAACTGAAATAGACTTTAGTGATGGTGACCAGGAAAAATATCCTACTCATTCAACCAGCATTTACTGTGTGCTTGGCACTATGGAGAATTCCAAGAGGAATATGGATGTGGCCCCAAATCCTGCCAATCAATGGTATAGTTAAGTTACATGGTGATTGTGAGAAAGGTGCTGAGTCTGGATGGTTTCTAGCCAGGATGATCAGTGGATATATTGGGGATGGGGCACAGAGCTGTTTAGTTGAACTTCGAAGGGTGAATATGATTTTTGGAGACTAATTCTGTTGATTCTTTCTTAACATCTGCCTTGGTTCACTTAATTACTACCAGTTGTCTGGGCTACTATAGTATTCTCTAATCTGGTTTGCTTGCTTCATTCTTTCCTTCATAGAGTAACAGGATTAATTTTCTTCAAGAACAACTATGATGTTATCTCCCTACTCAAAACCCTTCAGGACTGACTATGTTAACACCAAATTCCTTTGTCTTGACAACTGGAGCTGAAGTCATGGGAATACCTGAATTCAGTAAGGGACACAGTACCATGGCTTGGTATGCCAGAGGAGGAGTGTATTTCAGGAAGGAAGTGGAAACCAGAAGTCTCAAGTCAGCTGACTGGTCAAGAATAATAGAGATTGGGTGGGGGTGGGGGGGCAAGATGGCGGAGTAGTTGGATGCTTCTGGTGGACCCTCTTACAACAAAGACCTGAAAAAACTAGTGAGTTGATTATATATGGCAATCTGGGAGCCCTGAACATCAAAGGCAGAGTTGGGGAACCGGACTGAGTGGCAGGGGGAGGGAGAGATGTTTCGGAAGCAGCAAGGAGTTGCCAGACCTGACCTAGCGAGAGCCTCAGCCCTTCAGGCTTGAGTAGTTTGTGGGTGAGCGGTGAGGTATGCAAGTGGCAGTCCTTGGGAGGTGCGTATTCCCACACCGGGAGAGAACCAGAGCTAGAGTCTACACGGCCACCTAGAACCAGTGAAAAGCAGCCCTCATCGGCGAAAGATAAGTAATTGTCTATGGCTTACCGCAGGGATCAGAAACACCCCCTTTATGGAAAAACCTCTCTCCCATTTACCTTCTCGCTCCCTGCTCTGCACTGGGTACCGGACCGGCTTCAGCAATTGCTGAGTCCCGTGGGCCGGAAGTGTGATCTGTCACACGCCCTGAGCCATTCTTCCTGCCTTGGAGAGTGAACAAATTAACAAACGGGGAAAAAATAAACTGCCAACTCCCCTAAGTCAGGAACCCTTAGGCACAGGCATAAGGGATCCACGGACTTTGAATGCCTTTCCTACTGCATAGACTTGGTGTGGGCCCATCTCAACAGCATAGGCCCTCATTACTGCAGTACAACAGGGTATATACCCGAACTCTAACATCAACTGTTTCAGCTGTGAAGTGGCAGGTTCTTGACATTTGACACTGCTCTGCCCATTAAGCAGGGTCTTCACCTACCCACATCAGGGGCCTGAGGACTGGTGGCTACACCCACACCACCTAGCCACCTGTGCTAAGGGCCCATGAATAAGAGGTGCCCCCCAGTCCTTTCAGCCAACAGCATTAGGTGCTTATAGTCCGGCTGCAAAACTCACCCACCTGCGTGCTCTAAGGAACAGGGACATGCATTCTTCCTGGACACTCGGCGGCCGTCAGCCCCTTGCCTTGCTCAGAGTCTGTCCCCCTGCTGCAGTCAGATGCCTGCCTGTGCCTACACCAATCACCCATGCCTGTCTAGGGCTGTAAGTGAGAGCCTACACCTCACACTTGGTGGCTATCTACCTGGGCACTTGAGCTGGATCCATACAGGAGGTTGGGCGAACTCCTGAGCTCACATACCTAGTAGCAGATCTAACCACCTGGTGACAAGACATTAGAGCTTCAAGGATGCCGGTAATCAAACTAGCTTATGCGAGCAGCCTATTTGGGCATATCAAAACAAAACAAGAAGCTGGGACACAGTAAGCAAACATAAATAAATAACTTATTGATGGCTCAGAGACAACACTCAATATCAAATCACATAAAGAGGCAATCCATGATGGCTTCAGCAAGCTCTAAAAGTAAAGAATCTGGACATTTTCCAGAGGAAGAAAATTTCTTGGAATTACCGGAGACAGAATACAAAAGATTAATATACAGAACTCTTCAAGAAATTAGGAAGGAAGATAAGCAAAACACAGAACACATGATAGAGGAAATTAAAAAGATTAGAGAAGAACATAATGACAAATTTAACAGGCTGTAAGAATTCATAGAAGCACAGCAATCAAATACAGAAGATTGACAATAAAATGTCAGAATTAGACAACTCAGTAGAAAGTCATAGGAGCAGAATCGAGGCAATGGAAATCAGAATCAGTGAGATTGAAGATAAGGCACTTGACACCAACTTATTTGAGAAAAAATCAGATAAAAGGATTAAAAAAAATGAAACCCTAAGAATTATGTGGGACTCTATCAAGAGGAATAACCTGCGAGTGATTGGAGTACCAGAATGGGGGGGGGGGTAGGGGATAACAGAAAATACAGAGAGAATTGTTGAAGATGTGTTGGCAGAAAACTTCCCTAATATCGTGAAAGATGAGAAGATATCTATCCAAGATGCTCATCACACCCCACATAAGGTGGATCCCAAAAGAAAGTCACCAAGACATATTATAATCAAACTTGCCAAAACCAAAGATAGAGAATTTTAAGAGCGGCTAGGGATAAACGAAAAGTCATCTACAAAGGAGAGTCAATAACAATAAGCTTGGACTACTGAGCAGAAACCATGCAGGCACGAAGGCAATGGGATGACATACATAAAGCCTTGAAGGAAAACCACTGCCAGCCAAGAATTGTATATCCAGCAAAACTGTCTCTCAAAAATGATGGCAGAATTAGGGGATTTCCAGATAAACAGATGTTTAGGGAATTTGCAGAAACCAAACCAAAATTACCAGAAATACTAAAGGGAGTCCTCTGGTTAGAAAATCAGTAACATCAGATAACAACCTAAGACTAGAACACAGGACAGAGCAACCAGATATCAACCCAGATAGGGAAGTCACAAAAATAAATCAAAGCTAAAAGACTGAAAATAGGGAAACAGATGTCGATATGTAAAAGATGACAACATTAAAACAAAAAAGAGGGACTTAAAAAATGTAGACATAGATTTTGCATATGGAGAGGAAGTCAAGGCAATACAAAGAAATAAATGACTGGTGTAAACTTAGAAAAATAGCAGTAAATATTAAGGTAACCACAAAGGAAACTAACAATCCCACAAGTCAAAATAAAACACTAGAAAAATATAAAGACTCAGCAAACACAAAATCAACAACAATGAAAAAGATGAAAAGAAAATACATAAATAAAAACAGCACAGAAAATTAAGTGGAACAAACAAACTCTGAACAACACACAAAAAAAGACATCAAAATGACAGCGCTAAACTCATACCTGTCAATAATTATGCTGAATGTAAATGGACTAAATGCACCAATAAAGAGACAGAGAGTGGCAGAATGGATAAAAAAACACAATTCGTCTATATGCTGCCTACAAGAGACACACCTTAGATTTAAAGACACAAACTAAAACTCAAAGGATGGAAAAAAATATATCAAGAAAACAACACTCAAAAAAGAGCAGGAGTGGCAAAATTAATCTCCAACAAAATAGACTTAAAAGTAAAATCCACTACAAACGATAAGGAAGGACACTATTTAATGATTAAAGGGTCAACACACCAGGAGGACATAACTATAATAAATATTTAGCACCCAATGACAGGGCTCCAAAATACATAAAACAAACTCTTAACAGCACTGAAAAGAGAGAGAGACAGTTCCACAATAGTAATAGGAGACTTCAACACACCACTTTTGGTGAAGGACAGAACATCCAGAAAGAAGCTCAGCAAAGACATGGAAGAGCTCAGTGCTACAATCAACCAACTTGATCTCACAGACATATACCGAAAACTCCACCCAACAGCAGCCAAGTGTACTTTCTTTTCCAATGCACATGGAAAAATTCCCAGAATAGACCACATATTAGGCCATAAAGCAAGCATTAACAGAATCCAAAGTATCGAAATATTACAAAGCATCTTTTCTGACAATAAGTCCATAAAAGCAGAAATCGGTAACAGAAAAAGCAAGGACAAAAAATCAAACACGTGGAAACAGAACAACGCCTTGCTCAAAAACTACTGGGTTATAGAAAAAATTAAGGATGGAATAAAGAAATTCATAGAATCAAATGAGAATGAAAACACATCCTACCAGAACCTTTGGGACACAGCAAAAGCAGGGCTCAGAGGTCAGCTTATAGCAAAAAATGCACACATCCTAAAAGAAGAAAGGGCCATAATCAAAACATTAACCCTACAACTGGAACAAGTAGAAAGAGAGCAGCAAAAGAAGCCCTCTGGTGCCAGAAGAAAGGAAATAATAAGAACTAGAGCAGAATTAAATGAAATAGAGAATAGAAAAACAATTGAAAGTGTTAACAAGACCAGAAGCTGGTTCTTTGAAAAGATCAACAAAATTGATAAACCACTGGCCAAACTGACAAAAGAAAAACAGGAGAGGAAGCAGATGAGCAGTACAAGAAATGAGATGGGTGATATCACAACAGACCCAACTGAAATTAAAAGAATCATAACAGAATACTATGAAAAATTGTAATCTAACAAATTTGAAAACCTAGAGGAAATGGGCAAATTTCTAGAAAGTCACTACCTACCTAAACTAACACAAGCAGAGGTAGAACAACTAAATAAACCCATAAGAAAAGAAGAGATTGAAAAGGTAATTTAAAAACTCCCAACAAAAAAAAGCCCTGGCCCGGATGGCTTCACTGGAGAATTCTACCAAACTTTCAGAGAGAAGTTAACACCACTACTACTAAAGGTATTTCAGAGCATAGAAAAGGGTGGAGTACTCGCAAACTCATTCTATGAAGCCAGCATAACTCATACCAAAAGCAGGTAAAGACAACACAATAAAAGAAAATTACAGACCAATATCCCTCATGAACATTGATGCAAAAATCCTCAACAAAATTCTAGCCAATAGAATTCAGCAACATATCCAAAAAATATTTCACCATGATCAAGTGGGATTCATACCAGGTATGCAGGGATGGTTCAACATGAGAAAAACAATCAGTGCCATCCATCACATAAATAAAACAAAAGACAAGAACCACATGATCTTATCAATCGATGCAGAAAAGGCATTCAACAGAGTCCGACACCCATTCATGATAAAAACTCTCCACAAAATAGGAATAGAAGGGAAATTCCTTGATAAAATTAAGGGCATTTATACAAAGCCAACAGCCAACATCATCCTAAATGGAGCGACTTTGAAAGCATTCCCCCTGAGAACGGGAACCAGACAAGGATGCCGTTTATCACCGCTCTTATTCAACAATGTGCTGGAGGTCCTAGCCAGAGCAGTTAGGCTAGAAAAGGAAATATAGGGTGTCCAAATTGGAAGGGAGTAAGTCAAAGTATCTCTGTTTGCAGATGATATGATCTGATACACAGAAAGCCCCAAAAAATCCACAAGAAAACTGCTGGAAGTAATAGAAGATTTCAGCAAAGTTTCAGGATACAAGACAAACATACAAAAATCAGTTAGATTCCTCTACACCAACAGAGAGAATTTTGAAGAGGAAATCACCAAATCAATACCATTTACAATAGCCCCCAAGAAGATAAAATACTTAGGAATAAATGTAACCAGAGACGTAAAAGACCTATACGATGAAAACTACAAGACGCTACTGCGAAAAACCAAAAGAGACCTGCATAAGTGGACAAACATACCTTGCTCATGGAGAGGTAGACTCAACGTTGTGAAAATGTCAATTCTACCCAAAGCAACCTACAGATACAGTGAATCCTGATCCAAATTCCACCGGCATTTTTTTAATGAGATGGAGAAACAAATCACCAATTTCATATGGAAAGGGAAGAGGCCTCGAATAAGTAATGCATTACTCAAGAAGAAGAACAAGGTGGGAGGCCTCATGCTACCTGATTTTAGAACCTATTATACTGCTGTGGTGATCAAAACAGCCTGGTAATGGTACAACAGCAGATACATAGACCAATGGAACAGAACTGAGAATCCAGACATAAATTCATCCACCTATGAGCAGCTGATATTTGACAAAGGCCCGAAGTCCATTAAATGGGGGAAAGACAGTCTCTTTAACAAATGGTGCTGGCATAATTGGATGTTTGTCTACAAAAAACTGAAACAAGACCTATACCTCACACCATGTACAAAAACTAACTCAAAATGGATCAAAGACCTAAATATAAAATTGGAGACGTTAAGGATCATGGAAGAAAAAATAAGGACAACGCTAGGAGCCATAATACATGGCATAAACACAATACGAACTATAATTAACGATGCACAAGCACCAGAAGAGAGACTAGATAAATGGGAGCTCCTAAAAATCAAACACTTACGCTCATGAAAAGACTTCACCAAAAGAGTCAAAAGACAGCGTACAGACTGGGAAATATTTTTGGCTACGACAAATCCGATCAGCGTCTAATCTCTAAAATCTACAAGATGCTGTGAAACCTCAACAACAAAGAGACAAATAACCCAGTTAAAAAATGGGCAAAGGATATGAACAGGTACTTCGCTAAAGATGATATTCAGGCAGCTAACAGACATGTGAAGAAATGCTCAGGATCGTTAGCCATTAGAGAAATGCAGATCAGAACTACAATGAGATATCATCTCACCCCAACAAGGCTAGCATTAACCCAAAAAACACAAAATAATGAATGCTGGAGAGGTTGTGGAGAGACTGGAACACTTATACACTGTTGGTGGGAATGTAAAATGGTACAACCACTTTGGAAATTGATTTGGCGCTTCTTTGAAAAGCTAGAAATAGGAGTACCATACGTTCCAGCTATCCTGCTCCTTGGAATATATCCTAGAGACATAAGAGTTGTCACATAAATAGATATATGCATACCCATGTTCATTGCAGCACTGTTCACAATAGCAAAAAGATGGAAACAACCAAGGTGCCCATCAACAGATAAACAAATTATGCTATATCCACATAAGGGAATACTACGCAATGATAAAGAACATGGATGAAGCCGTGAAACATCTTTTAACATGGAGGAAGCTGGAGGTCATTATGCTAAGTGAATTTAGTCAGTCACAGAAGGTCAAATATTGTATAAGACCACTCCTATAAGAAATCAAGGTTTAAACACAGAAGAAAACAGTCTTTGATGGTTACAAGAGGAGGGAGGGAGGGTGAGGGTTATTTACTAACTAGATAGTAGATAAGAATTATCTTAGGTGAAGGGAAGGACAGCACACACTATAGGGCAAGTTAGCACAACTGGACTAAACTAAAGCTAAGAAGTCTCCTTAATACAATCAAACACTTTGAGGGACAGAGTAGCAGGGCTAAGGGTCTGCGGACCATGCTTTCAGGGAACATATTGGTAAATTGGCTTAAGAAAGCTTATTAAGAAAGTGTTCTGCATCCTACTTTGGTGTGTGGCATCAGGGGTCTTAAAAGCTTGCAAGTGGCCATCTAAGATGTATCAATTGGTCCCAACCACCTGGAGGAAAGGAGAATGAAGAACACCAAAGACACAAGGAAAGTAGTAGCCCAAGAGACAGAAAGGGCCACATAAACCAGAGACTTCATCAGCCTGAGACCAGAAGAACTAGATGGTGCCCAGCTACCACCAATGACCGCCCTGACAGGGAACACAACAGAGAGTCCCAGATGGAGCAGGAGAAATGTGGGGTGCAGAACTCAAATTGTAGTAAGAAGACCAGACTTAATGGTCTGACTGAGACTGGAGGAACCCCAGAAAGCATGGCCCCTGGATTCTCTATCAGCCCAGAAGTAAAACAATTTCCGAAGCCAACTCTTCAGACAGGGATTGGACTGGACTATGGGACATCAAGTGATCCTTGTGAGGAGTGTGCCTCTTAGCTTAAGTAGATACAAGAGACTAAACGGGCAGCTTCTGTCTGGAGGTGAGATGGGAAGGCAGAGCTGGTTAGGAGCTGGTTGAATGGACGGGAGGTATCCGGTGGAAAAGGAGTTGTGTGCTGTCATGGTATGGGGAGAACAATTAGAGTCACATAACTGTATAAATTTTAGTATGAGAAAAAATTTAAAAAATAAAAAAAAGAATAATAGAGATTAGGGGAGAAGGAGTTTGTAGACTGGGTCCTTTGGAATTCTAAGGAGAACAGTCCCATTGGATTGTTGGGGTTCTTCCAGATAGTAAAAGTTTGTAGAGTTAATGAGAAACTATAGTGTGAGTAGTTGTTATCACAAATTCATTTCAAAATGTTTATATTTCAGACTTAGCATTTGGTCTGACTCTATGTTGTATTTTTAAAACTCATGGTGGAAAAGAGACAGTTCTAAGATAATAGACTTTTTTCCTAGATTGCTTTAGTTGTTGATTGTGCTATATCTCCTTCCTTCCTGTCCCATGCATCTGTCAGTTTGTTGTACTGTGGGGGCTTGCAGGTTGCTGTGATGCTGGAAGCTATGCCACTGGTATTCAAATACCAGCAGGCTCACCCATGGCAGACAAGTTTCAGCTGAGCTTCCAGACTAAGACAGACTAGGAAGAAGGACCTGGCGGTCTACTTGTGAAAAGAATTAGGCGGTGAAAACTTTATGAATAGCAGCGGAACATTGTCTCATATACTGTTGGAAGATGAGTCCCTCAGGTTGGAAGGCACTCAAAAGACGACTGGGGAAGAGCTGTCTCCTCAAAGTAGAATCTATGTTAATGACTTGGATGGAGTCAAGCTTCCAGACCTTCATTTGCTGATATGGCATGACTCAAAATGAGAAGAAATAGCTGCAAATATCCATTAATAATCGGCATGTGGAATGTACGAAATATGAATCTAGGAAAATTGGAAATAGTCAGAAATGAAATGGAATGCATAAATATCAATATCCTAGGCATTAGTGAGCTGAAATGGACTGATATTGGCCATTTTGAATAAGACAAAATCCTATGGTCTACTGTGCTGGGAGTGACAACTTGAAGCGGAATTGTGTTGCATTCGATGTTGTGTTAGTTATCTAGTGCTGCTGTAACAGAAATAGCACAAGTGGATGGCTTTAACAAAGAGAAATTCATTTTCTCACAGTCTGGCAGGCCGCAAGTCCGAATTCAGGGCATCAGCCCCAGGGGAAGGCTTTCTCTGTTGACTCTGTTCCCCTGGACTAAGCTTCTCTGCAGAGGAACCCTGGTTCCAAAGGACCCGCTCTGCTCCTGGTGCTGATTTCTTGGTGGTATCAGATCCCCCTGTCTCTCTGCTGGCTTCTCTCTTTTACATCCCAAAAGAAATTGTCTGAAGACCTAATTCAGTCTTGTAGATTGAGCACTTCCTCATTAACATAACTTCCTCTAATCCTGCATCATTAACATCATAAAGGTACGATTTGCAACACATAGGAAAAGCACATCAGATGACAAAATGGTGGACAATCACACAATACTGGGAATCATGGCCTAGCCAAATTGATAGATATGTTTTTGGGGGTCACAATTAAATCCATGACAGTTGTCAAAAAGAACATTTCATGATCTATCCTGAAGTACGATTCTGTCAGTGATAGGATAATATCCATACACCTACTAGGAAGATCAGTTAATACAACTATTATTCAAGTTTACGCACCAACCACTAAGACCAAAGATAAAGAAATTGAAGATTTTTACCAACTTCTGCAGTCTGAAATTGATCGAACATGCAATGAAGATGCATTGATAATCACTGGTGATTGGAAAGTTGGAAACAAAAAGGAAGGATCAGTAGTTGGAAAATACGGCCTTGGGGATGGAAACGAAGTTGGAGATCGCATGATAGAATTTTTTTTGCAAGACTAATGTAATGACTTCTTCCTTGCAAATACCTTTTTTCAACAACATTAACGGTGACTCTACACGTGGACCTCGCCAAATGGAATATACAGGAATCGAATCGGCTACATCTGTGGAAAGAGAGGATGGAAAAGCTGAATACCATCAGTCAGAACAAGACTAGGGGCTGACTGCGGAATAGACCATCACTCATATGCAAGTTCAAGTTGAAGCTGAAAGAAATTAGAACAAATCCACAAGAGCCAAAGTACGACCTTGAGTATATCCCACCTGAATTTAGAGACCATCTCAAGAATAGATGTGATGCATTGAACACTAATGACCGAAGATCAGACAAACTGTGGAATGATATCAAGGACATCATACAAGAAGAAAGCAAGAGGTCATTAAAATGACCAGAAAGAGAGCAAAGACCAAAATGAATGTCAGAAGAGACTCTGAAACTTGCTCTTGAACGTCTAGTAGCTAAAGGAAATGGAAGAAATGATGAAGTAAAAGAGCTGAACAAAAGATTTCAAAGGGCGGTTCGAGAAGACAGAGTAAAGTATTATAATGACATGTACAAAGACCTGGAGGTAGAAAACCAAAAGGGAAGAACACACCCGGCATTTCTGAAGCTGAACAAACTGAAGAAAAAATTCAAGCCTCGAGTTGCAATATGGAAGGATTCTACGAGTAAAATATTAAATGACGCAGGAAGCATCAAAAGAAGATGGAAGGAATACAGAGTCACTATACCAAAAAGAATTGGTTGGCATTCAACTATTTCAAGAGGTAGCATATGATGAGGAACTGATGGTATTGAAGGAAGAGGTCCAAGCTGCACTGAAAGCATTGGCGAAAAACAAGGCTCCAGGAATTGACGGAATACTAATTGAGATATTTCAACAAATGGATGCAGCGCTGGCAGTGCTCACTTGTCTATGGCAAGAAATTTGGAAGACAGCTACCTCGCCAACCGACTGGAAGAGTTCCATATTTATGTCTATTCCCAAGAAAGGTGATCCAACTGAATGCGGAAATTATCAAACAATATCATTAATATCACACGCAAGTAAAATTTTGCTGGAGAGCATTCAAAAGTGGCTGCAGCAGTAGTACATCGACAGGGAACTGCTAGAAATTCAAGCTGGTTTCAGAAGGGGATGTCATTGCTGATGTCAGATGGGGATCCTGGCTGAAAGCAGAGAATACCAGAAAGATGTTTACCTGTGTTTTATTGACTATACAAAGGCATTCGACTGTGTGGATCGTAACAGTTTATGGATAACATTGCAAAACATGGGAATTCCAGAACACTAAATTGTGCTCACAAGAAACCTGTACAGAGACCAAGAGGCAGTTGTTCCAACAGAACGAGCGGATACTGTGTGGTTTAAAGTTAGGAAAGGTGTGCGTCAGGGTTATATTCTTTCACCATATGCATTCAATCTGTATGCTGAGCAAATAATCCAAGAACCTGGACTATGTGAAGAAGAACCGTGACATCAGGATTGGAGGAAGACTCATTAACAACCTGTGTTATGCAGATAACACAACCTTGCTTGCTGAAAGTAAAGACGACTTGGAGCCCTTACTGATGAAGATCAAAGACCACAGTCTTCAACATAAAGAAGACAAAAATCCTCACAACTGGACCAATAAGCAACATCATGGTAAACAGAGAAAAGATTGAAGTTGTCAAGGATGTCATTGTACTTGCATCCACAATCAACACCCATGGAAACAGCAGTCAAGAAATCAAACAGTATATTGCCATTGGGCAAATCTGCTGCAAAAGACCTCTTTGAAGTGTTGAAAAGCAAAGATGTCACCTTGAAGACTAAGGTGAGCCTGACCCAAGCCATGGTGTTTTCAATCACCTTATATGCACATGAAAGTTGGTTGGTGAATAAGGAAGACCGAAGAAGAATTGATGCCTTTGAATTGTGGTGTTTGCAAAGAATATTGAATATACCGTGGACTGCCAAAAGAATGAATAAATATATCTTGGAAGAAGTACAACCAGAATGCTCTTTAGAAGCAAGGATGGCGAGACTACGTCTCACATACTTTGGACATGTTATCAGGAGGGACCAGTCCCTGGAGAAGGACATCATGCTTGGTAAAGTAGAGGGTCAGGGAAAAAGAGGAAGACCCTCAACAAGATGGATTAACGCAGTGGCTGCAACAGTGGACTGAAGCATAATAACGATTGTGAGGATGATGCAGGACTGGGCAGTGTTTTGTACTGTTGTACATAGTGTCACTACGAGTTGGAAGTGACTCGGTGGCACCTAACAACAATGTTCCTTTCGGTGCACGCGCGCGCGCGCGCGCACACACACACACACACACACACACACACACACACACACTCTTAGCTGTAGTGGAAGTGTCATGGAAACAGCTACTTGTGAAAGAATACTAAGCCTGGAAAAAAGATCTGTTAACTTTTTGAAATTTTAGTTTGACTTATCTTTAAACACACATATGCACCCTTAGTAATTTTAACCTAGCTAAAGAGTTTAAGGACCTGGGTAGTGTAAAGAGTTAATGTACTCTGCAGCTAACTGAAGGGCTGGAGGTTCGAGTTCACCCAGAGGTGCCTTGGAAGAAAGGCCCTGCAATCTACTTCTGAAAAATAGGTCATTGAAAAGATTATGGAGCACAGTTCTACTCTGACCTGACCTGCGTGGGTTGCCATGAGTCAGAATCCACCGATGGCAACTTTTTTTGAAAAAGGTGTTTAATAGTAAAACGATTAGGAAAAATGCACTTTTGTAAATATAATGTCAGACATGAAACCAGAGACCTGTCTTTCACCAACGTTAAATCTCATGCATTTTTGTCTCAACTCTGTCTATATCTCCATCTGGGACCTAGTTAATTTTCATCATATATCCCATGATGCAGGAAAAAGGAGTTATTGGTAAATACTGGTAAATAAATTCTAGAGTCATAGCACATCAATGCTGAAAGAGAACTTAAATGTCTTCTCAGCCAACTCTCTGATATTACAAGTGAAGAGACTGAGATCCAGAGAATATAATGTTCTGTTGTCCAGCAGAATCCTTTGAAGATTGGAATTTTTGTTGCAGCAGATTTGGTGGTTGAGGAAGCAATCTACATTAATTTGGGGGGCACACCTTATAATTTTTTCTATAGGGAATAACACCAATTAATCTCTCGAGTAAAAAAATGTTTGTATTAAAGAATAAATATCGCTCTCTCCTGTTGCTGCTGAGTGGATTCCGACTCATAGCGACCCTATAGGACATAGTAGAACTGCCTCATAGGGTTTTCAAGGAGAAACTGGTGGATTCGAACTGCTGACCTTTTGTTTAGCAGCAGAGCTCTTAACCATTGTGCCACCAGGGCCTCAAAGAGTAAATATGGTCCCTCCTATATGCAAGAAGCGCTTTAATAGTGTTTTTCTGTGTTTCTTTCTATGTGATTTAAAATGGTGGGCATATTTCCCTAAGGTACTTTAGGGAGACAGGAGAGAAAGTTTTGTCTTCATTGCTGTTGTTAGGTGCCCGTCGTCGAGTCGGTTAGGACACATAGTGACCTTGTGTACAACAGAACGAAACACTGCCCGGTCCTGCGCCATCCTTAATATTGTTACTGTGTTTGAGCCCATTGTTGCAGCCACTGTGTCAGTACATCTCATTGAGGGTCTTCCTCTTTTTTGCTCACCTTCTAATTTACCGAGCATGATGTCCTTCTCCAGGGACTGGTCCCTCCTGATAACGTGTCCAAAGTACATGAGATGAAGTCTCATCATCTTTGCTTCTAAGGAGCATTCTGGCTGTACTTCTTCCAAGACAAATTGGTTCATTCTTCTGGCAGTCCATGGCATATTCAGTATTCTTCGCCAACACCGTAATTCAAAGGCATCAATTCTTCTTCAGTCTTCCTTATTCATCATGCAGTTTTTGCATGCATATGAAGCGATTGAAAATACCATGGCTTGGGTCAGGCGCACCTTAGTCCTCAAAGTGACATCTTTGCTTTTTAACTTTAAAGAGATCTTTTGCAGCAGATTAGCCCCATGTAATACATTGTTTGATTTCTTGACTGCTGCTTCCACGGGTGTTGATTGTGGATCCAAGTAAAATAAAATCCTTGACAACTTCAATATTTTTTCCATTTATCATAATGTAACTTATTGGTCCAGTTGTTAGGATTTTTGTTTTCTTTATGTTGATGCGTAATCAACATTGAAGTCTTTGATGTTCATCAGTAAGTACTTCAAGTCCTTTTCACTTTCAGCAAAGAAGGTTATGTCATCTGCATATTGCAGATTGTTAATGAGCCTTCCTCAAATCTTGATGCCTTGTTCTTCTTCATATAGTCCAGCTTCTTGGATTATTTGCTCAGCATGTTGTTGTTGTTAGGTGCCATTGAGTCAGTTCCGACTCATAGTGACCCTGTGTACAAAAGTATGAAACACTGCTCAGTCCTGAGCCATCCTCACAGTCATTGTTATGCTTGAGTCCACTGTTGAAGCCACTGTATCAGTCTATCTCGATGAGGGCTTCCTCTTTTTCACTGACCCTGTATTTTACGGAGCATGATGTCCTTCTCCAGGGACTGATCCCTCCTGATAACATGTCCAAAGTATACGAGACGTAATCTCGCCATTCTTGCTTCTAAGAAACATTCTGGTTGTGCTGCTTCTAAGATAGAGTTGTTCATTCTTTTGGCAGTCCATGGTATATTCAGTATTCTTTGCCAACACCACTGTTCAAAGGTGTCAATTCTTCTTTGCTCAGCATACAGATTGAATAAGTACATTGAAATGATACAACCCTGACACACACCTTTGCTGATTTTAAACCACCCAGTATCCCCTTGTTTTGTTTGAATGATTGCCTCTTGGTCTGTGTCTTCATAAATATGTGGAAATCTTAGGAGTCTGTCTATTTCTTTTTTTGTAACTATCAAAAAAGTTATTATCAAAAGCTTTCAGTATGTAAAAACCAAAAGCAAAAAACGAGGAATAGTATACTGAACCACCATCTTCAACAATTATCACCTTTAACAGGCTTTCTTGTTTCATCTATATCCTTCCGCCCAGCCATGTTATTAACTGTACTTTTTCTCCACCCTTAGCTTATGAAAAAATTATTGAGGTATAAATTACAGACCATAAATTCACCCATTTTAAGTGTAAAATTCAGTGATTTCTAGTAAATTTATCAAATTGTGTAACCGTCACTGTAATCCAGTCTTAGCACATTTTCAGCAGCCCAGTAATATCCCTTGTACCTGTTTACATTTAATCCCCATTCCCATCCCTAGCCACAGGAAACCACTGATCTACTTTCTATAGATTTGCCTTTTTGGGACATTTCATATAAATAGAGTCATACAGTGTGTCATCTTTTGTGTCTGGCTTCCTTTACTTTGTATAATGTTTTTGAGGTTCAACTATGTTATAGTATTTATCAATACTTTATTCCCTTTACTGCTTACTAATATTTTCATTATATGCTATAATACATTTTATTTATACATCCATCCATTGATGAACATTTGGGATGCTTCCACTTTTTGACTATTATGAAAATATTGCTGTGAACATTTGCATGTAAGTCTTGTGTGGACAGATGTTTTCATCTTTATTGGTTAGATACCTAGGAGTGGAATTGCTGGTTATATGGTAAACTTTTAAAAAACTGCCAAACTGTTTCCAAAAGTAGCTTACCATTTTACATTCCCACCAACAGTTTATGAGGGCTACTGTTTCTTCACATCCTCACCAGCACTTACTGTCTTTTTGATTATAGTCATCTTAGTGGTGTGAAGTGGTATCTCCTGTGGTTTTGATTTGTATTTTCCTGATGACTGATATTGAGTATCTTTTTATGTGCTTATTAAAGCCAAACCAAAACCAAACCAAAACCAAACTCGTCCTTGAGTGGATTCCAGTTCATAGCGACCCTATAGGACAGAGTAGAACTGCCCCCGTAGGGTTTCCAAGGAGCGGCTGGTGGATTCTGAACTTCCAATCTTTTGGTTTGCAGCCTGAGCTCTTAGCCACTGCGCCACCAGGGCTCCGTGTGCTTACTAGCCATTCCTGTATCTTCTTTGGAGAAATGTCTATTCAAATCATTGCCCTTTTTTAAATTGGGTGTTTGTCTTCTTACTAAGTTGTATATTCTGGCGTCCTTTGTATATTCTAGATACAAGTCCTTTATCAGATATGTAATATTTTTCTCCATCTGTGACTTGTCTTTTCATTTTCTTAACAGCGTCTTTTGAAGTGCAAAAGTTTTGAGTTTTGATAAAGTACAACTTGTCCATTTTTTCTTTTATGGGTTGTGCTTTTGTTGTTGTTGCTAAGAAATCTTTGCCTAACCAAGGCCTCATCTGTAAAGTGAGAGAATTGCATTTTCCAAAACTCAGTCATTTCTGTTGTCCCTGTTGAACAGTTCTCAGGTATAAGTTCATGTCTTTTAACTGGTGAAACTTTTCTTTTTCTGTTTAAGGGGGAATTAATGGGCTTGTATTTTTTGGGGGGGTGTGGAGCAAGAGGGGATAGAGGCAAGTATTGTTGGAATGATACTCTTGGCAAACATTTTATTATATATACAGGTGTGTATGACCTACATACCCATCACTGTGTATCACTGAGTGACCAAGGGATAGGTATAAGGTCACACATGCTTTTGTGATTAGAAAGGAGGGAAAGAAGGAACAATTTCTGATACAAAGAAATAGTGTTTTTTTATGAACTTGCCAAGATGAAGAATGGTCCTCACTGATGAAATTGTTGAAGCTTTGCATATGGCTAACTCTACTTGATTGATACTTAAAAGTGTAGGTCTCGCTGGAAGGCTCCTTTCAACATTTTCCATTCTTTGAGTGTTTTTTTTCCTTTGGCATTTGAATGTTTTTATTTTCTTCATAAAATATTCCTCATTTTGGGGGGATAGGAACCCTTTTCCACAGCTGAAGTTATTCCAAGTTTCACTCCCCTGAAGAATCGGCTTTCTGTTCCTTGAAGCTTTCAATTACCACATCTGCTATTTTATTTCCACCCCGTAAGTTGGAACATGTTTTAATTTAGTCATTGATTTGGGGCTTTGTAAGAATCTGGAGGAAATTAGTAAATAGATAGTAGTATCTATGAATAATATTTTACCTGGAAATTTTTAAGCATAATGAGGTAAGAGGATAAAAGATGTTAGAGGTTAGGGCTTTGGATGAAGGTACCGGGAAGCTGAGATTCAGCGGATAAGTGTCAGAATACGCACATCTTTCAATAAACTTAAGATATTGTTTGAAACGGAGCCCTGATAGTGCAGTGTTTGAGAGCTTGGATGCTAACCAAAAACAGCAGTTTGAATCCACCAGCCACTCCTTGGAAACCCTATGGGGCAGTTCTACTCTGTCCTGTAGGGTCACTGTGAGTCGGAATCAATTTGACGGCAACAGGTTTGGTTTTTTGGATTGTTTGAAACACTGGGAATTATTACTGCATCTTCTGAATTTAGAATTAAGTGGTGGTTTTTTTCATGAACCTTTAAAAAAAATTTTTTTATTGTGCTTTAGGCGAAAGTTTTGCATTTGATAGTTTGTACATAAAGTGTTCCGTGCCACTGGTTGCATTTCCCACAGTATGTTAGCACTCTTCTCATTTCTGCCCTGGGTTTCCTGTTTCCTTTTGTCCAATTTTTCTACTCCTTCCTGCCTTTTCATCTTTACTTTTGGGCAAATGTTGTCCTTCTGATCTCGTATAATTGATTGTTCTAAGGAACACATTCCTCTCAGGTGTTATTGTTTATTTTATAGGCCTGTCTGTTGTTTGACTGAAAGGTGGTCTCCGGGAGTGGCTTCGGTTCCAGGTCTGAAGGGTGTCTTAGGGCCATAGTCTCAGGGGTTCCTCCAGTCTCTGTCAGACCAATAAGTCTGGTTTTTTTTATTTGACTGTGTGAATTTGGCTTTTTGTTCTACATTTTTATCCTGCTCTGTCCAGGACCCTCTGTTGTGATCCAAGTCAGACTGGTCTGTAGTGGTAGCTGGGCACCATCTAGTTCTTCTGGTCTCAGGGTCATGTAGGCTGTGGTTCATGTGGTCCATTAGTCCTTTGGGCTAATTACTCCCTTGAGTCTTTGATTTTCTTCACTCTCCTTTGCTCCAGGTGGTAAGAGACCAATAGTTGTATCTTAGACACTCGCAAGCTCTTAAGACCATAGATGCTACTCACCAAAGTAGGATGTGGTACATTGTCTTTATGAACTACATTGTGCCAATTGACGTAGATGTCCCCTGAGTCTATGGTCCTTTGCCTTCAAGCTAGGAACTTCGTCCCGAGAGGTGTTTGGTTATGTCTAAGAAGTTTCCATTGCTGTGCCCCTTGTGTGTTCTGCAGCACCTATGATTATGTATGTAGAAATATCCACAACCAAACCTCTATCTGCAGATGGGTGTGGTTCATTACACCCCCTCAAACCTCTTTAGCATACATATCTACCTATGTATCCGTTCATAAATTATTGTTTGTTAATACTATTGTTGCAGGATTATGTTATAGTAATTACCATAGCTGCCCTTTATTCTTGTGTTCCTCTCAGTGTCTTCCTTTGCCTTGGTCATATTATGCTGACTTTCCCCCATGCTGTGTGTTGCCTTTGCCTTCACCAATATTAACACGTCCTCTATCTAGTTAGTAGTTTTCCCACCCTCCCCTTCCCATCCCTGATAACCATCAAAGAATTTTTTTTTCTGTGTGTAAACCTTTTCTTGTTTGTTTTTTATAATGATGGTCTCATACAATATTTGTCCTTTTGTGATTGACTTATTTCACTCAGCATAATGTCCTCCAGATTCATCCATGTTGTGAGATGTTTTGCAGCTTTGTCGTTATTCTTTATGGTTGCGTAGTATTCCACTGTGTGTTAAGTACCACAGTTTGTTCATCCATTCATCTACTGATGGGCACTTAGGTTGTTTCCATCTTATTTGCTATTGTGAATAATGCTGCAATGAACATGGGTGTGCATATATCTATTCGTGTCATGGCTCTTTTTTCTTTAGGATATATACCTAGGAGTGGGATTGCTGGGGGGGCCTAGTGGCACAGTAGTTAAGAGCTTGACTGCTAACCAGAAGGTCAGCAGTTTGAATCCACCAGCTGCTCCTTTGAAACTATATGGGGCAGTTCTAATCTGTCCTATAGGGTTCCTGTGAGTCAGAATTGACTCGACGGCAGTGGGTTTGGGTTTTTAGGCTTGGGATTGCTGGATCATATGGTATTTCTATTTCTAGCTTTTTAAGGAAGCACCATATCATTTTCCATAGTGGTTGTGCCATTTTACATTCCCATGAGCAGTGTATAAGAGTTCCAATCTCCCCACAAACTCGTCATTGTTTGTTATTTTCTGTTTTTTTGATCAGTGCCGTTACTGTTGGGGTGGGATGGTATCTCACTGTAGTTTTGATTTGCATTTCTCTCATGGCGAGCATTTCTTCCTGTGTTTGTTAGCCACCTGAGTGTCTTCTTTGATGAAGTGTCTGTTCATATCCTTTGCGCGTTTTTTAATTGGATCATTCGTCTTTTTGTTGTTGACATGTTGAAGTTTTCTGTAAATTTTAGAGATTAGACTCTTGTCAGATATCTTATAGCCAAAAATTTTTCTCCAGTCTGTAGATTTCTCTTTTTATTCTTTTGAAGAAGTCTTTTGATGAGCATAAGTGTTTAATTTTTAGGAGCTCTCATTTATCTAGTTGATTTCTGCTGTTTGTGCATTTTTAGTTATGTTTGGTATTCTATTTATACCATATATTAAGGCCCCTAGCATTGTCTCTATTTTTTCTTCCACGATCTTTATAGTTTTAGGTTTTATATTTAGGTCTTTGATCTATTTTGAGTGAGTTTTTGTGAACCGTGTGAGGTATGGGTCCTGTTTCATTTTTCTGTAGATAAACATCCAGATTTGCTAGCACCATTTGTTAAAGAGACTGTCTCTTCCCCATTTAATGGACTTTCATCCTTTGTCAAAAATCAGCCATCCATAGGTGGATGGATTTATGTTAGGGTTCTCAACTCTGTTCCATTGGTATATGTGTCTGTTGTTGTACTAGTACCAGGCTGTTTTGACTATCATGGCTGTATAGTAGGTTCTGAGATTGGGTAGTGTGAGACCTCCTGCTTTGTTCTTCTTCAGGAATGCTTTACTTATCTGAGGCCTGTTTCCTTTTCATATAAAATTGGTGATTAGTTTTTCCATCTCGTTAAAGAATGCTGTTGGTATTTGAATTGGGATTGGATTATATCTGTAGATCGCTTTGGGTAGAATTGGCATTTTCATAATGTTAAGCCTTCCTGTCCATGAGCATGGTATGTTTTTCCATTTTTGTAGGTCTCTTTTGGATTCTTGCAGTAGTAGTGTTTCGTCGTTTTCTTTGTATAGGTCTTTTACGCCCCTCATTAGATTTATTCCTAAGTATTTTATCTTTTGGGGTACTATTATAAATGGTATTGTTTTCCTGATTTCCTTTTCAAAGTTCTCTTTGTTGGTATATAGGAATGCAGCTGATTTTTGTATGTTGATCTTGTATTCCGCTACTTTGCCGACTACTGTTAGTTTCAGTAGCTTTCTTTTGGGATCTTCGGGATTTTCTGTGTATAGGATCATATCATCTGCGAATAGGGATAGTTTTATTTCTTCCTTATGAATTTGAATGCCCTTTATTTCCTTTTCTTGCCTTATTGCTCTAACTAGGACTTATAGTACAATGTTGAATGAGAGTAGTGATAAAGGGCATCCTTGTCTGGTTCCTGTTCTCAAGGAGAGTACTTTCAGTCTCTCCCCATTGAGAATAAGGTTGGCTGTTGGTTTTGTATAAATGCCCCTTATTATGTTGAGGAATATCCCTTCTATTCCTGTTTTGCTGGGAGCTTTTATCAGGAATAGGTGTTGGACTTTATCAAATGCCTTTTCTGTGTCGATTAAGATAATCATGTGATTCTTTTGTTTATGTGGTATATTATGTTGATTGATTTTCTAATATTGAACCATCCTTGTATACCTAGTATGAATTCTACTTGATCATGATGTATTATTATTATTATTATTTTTTGATATACTGTTGAATTCTACTGGCTGAATTTTGTTGAGAATTTTTACATCTGTATTCATGAGGGATATTGGTCTATAATTTTCTTTTTTTGTGGTGTCTTTGCCTGGCTTTGGTATCAGGGTTATATTGGCTTCATCAAATGAATTTGAGAATATTCCTTCCTTTTCTATGCTCTGAAATAGTTTGAGTAGTATTGGTATGTGCTCTTCTGTGAATGTTTGGTAGACTTCTTCAGTGAAGCTGTCTGGGCCAGGGCTTTTTTGGTTCTTTATTTTGGTCATTTGTTGGAGCCATCTTGTCCTGCTTCTTTATGTGATTAGATATTGTCTGTTATCTCTGAGGCATTAAGGTGTTATTGTACTTATTTATTTATTGTATGTTTGTTTGCTGCGTCCTGATTTTTTTTTTTTAAATTTTGATATATCCGGGTAGGCGGGGTGTATGTGCTATTCTGGTTGCTAGTCCTGCTGCACTGGAGCTCGCACCACCTGTCTCCAGGTGGGTGGGCAGTGGCTGGGTGTGTGAGCTCGTCTCTGTTAGCTGGTTTGTGGGGTGGCTGAGGATGTACCTGGCATTGCTGGTGAGGTAATGTGTCTGTCTCACCGGTCACCTGGGCATAGGTGCAGGGAACGTTCTGACTGGTCGCTGGGTTGGGTGTTGTGTGTGCACACTACTTACTGGTTGCCAGGTGGTCGGGACAAGGGTGCCCAGGTCATTGGTTACCAGGTGGGTGGTACAGAAACTCTCACCAGTGGTCCCAGGTAGGCAGGGCTGTGTGGAGGTGGTCGAAGTGGGCACAAGCCTCTGGTTCCAGGGGAGGGATGATGCAGGGGGTGAAGCAGAGGTGTGCCACCAATCCATGGGTGCCCACTAGGAGGGTATGTCCCTGTCCACTAGAGTACGACACAGGAGAGGGTGTGCTGCTGGTCCTTGGGCCCCCATGCAGGTGGCTAGAGGGAGTAGGAGGCACTGCTGGTCTGCAGGCCCCTGGTGTGGGTGGCTGGGCATAGGAGTGGGCACCTCTGGTTTGCGAGTTCCTGGTGTGAGTGGCTGAGTGAAGGGGAGGCGCCGCTGGTCTGTAGGCCCCCAGCCCAGGGGGCAGTGCAGTGGTGGGTGCCGCCAGTTGGTGATTGCGTGTGGCGGGGATGGATGAGGGGGTTGGGGAGGGTACTGCAGGTCCACAGGCCTCTGGCACAGTGGGCTGGGGGGACACAGTGGGTGAGGTGAGTGCATTTAACTTTCACAGTACAGGGAGCACCCCTGCCTGGCTCTGGGCGTGTGTGCAGAGTTGCTCCTGCTTGGCTGCACCAGGTGATGGGGGTTTCAGCCGGGAGCGCTGCTTGCTTTGTCTCAGTATGGCCATGCTATGTAGGTTCTGCTGGCAGGGCACCGGTGATCCATAATTCTCCATGTCCCCTGTTTTTATACAGTCTCTCCTTCCACTTGGCACTTGGTTCAATTCTTCAGCCTTGCCTTTGATGCTCAGGGTTCCAAAGTTGTCATCTATATCCAATTCACTTGTTTCCTTGGGTCATTGTTATAAAAAGATGTTATGAGACATCTGACTATGCTGCATTTTGGACTGCCCCTTCATGAACCTTTTAATCTGGTTTTCGGGTATTTATTATATTTTGCCGATTGTACATATAAAATTTTTTTTTGGTTTGAGAAAGCCTTGCTGATGTCTGGGGTCCTGCCTTATTAATTGCAAGGCTTCAGGAATAAACCTGCAGTTGCTTCACGAGTTTGGTAGCTTTTAATGCATGCAGAAAGGGTGTTCTCCTCCCTGTCTTCTTACCTTCTTTTTCCTGCCAGAAAAAAGCTGCTACTATTAACTGGTACAGTGCCATCATTTACAAGCATACACTGGATTATTTAGCCAAAGTACTTTTTCAGTTTCACTTTGTATAAAGGTCCTTCCTTTCCTTTCTCTTGTGTTTGATTAGAGCATACTAGATAAAATATTTGAGTAGCAGTTGTGAATCAAGAATGGACTAAAAATATGAAAAGATTCTTCACTAAATTAAAGTCTAACCATTCACCCACTGTGTGAGTACTTCCAAGACAGTGTGTTTAGGTGTTGTTGAGATAAAGAGATGAATTAGGCATAAAATTGGTAGAATGAAGCTAGATTAATATCTTCTATCGTTAAAAGAAATGAATGCAGAATAGTAAACATAGGAAAGGAATTTTTTCAGCAGCAGCTAAACAAGAGAAGGTATATGAGCTACTGCTGTTTGTTTCTTTAAGAATGAGTAGCCGCTGAAGGAAAACTCAAGGCTTTGGGGGCACTCTCAACTCTGCCTGTTTCTTTCCAGAAGGCATATGTTCAAGTAGGCAAATCTGGAGAATTCTCACTGAAATCCTCAAAGCTGCAGCGAAGCAAAATGAGGAGTCTTAGTTGTCCCTCCTTTTGACTGAGGGTCAGTGGAAATGGCTTCTGGAAAGAGAAAGAAGAAGCTGGAAAACTGACTAATCACGACTGATATCCTCTGGTGGAGGGGAAAGCCAGGGCTCCATGCTGAACTGAAGGCTGAGGAATTCCTCCAGGGCTACTGATATACCTTAAGACACAGGAAAATACACTCTGCAATGAGTTTTTATGTGGATGATTTTGGTATTTATTTCCATAGTTTTAGATAACATGTTTGTCTAATCTTTGTTCATTTTTCAGTTTCAGGCATCATCTACTGTCTTCCCTTCCCTAGTACCTTTCCCCCCTCCCACCCTTTCACTATAGTTAGATCATAATTTTAGTTACATTAATATTTATATTAATTTTATATCATTGTGGCTATGTAAACGCTAAGCCATAATAGTAAATTGATTACTTTTCTTACTTACACAGATTTTTGTTTGCCTTCGAATGAAAAATCAGCTTGTTTCTAATGTACTTGTCACTGATTCAACTGTCAAAACCCAAACCAAACCCACTGCCATCAAGTCGATTCCGACTCATAACAACCCTATAGGACAGAGTAGAACTGCCCCATAGGGTTTCCAAGGAGCAGCTGGTGAATTCGAACTGCTGACCTTTTGGTTAACAGCCGAATGCTTAACTGCTGTGCCATGAGGGCTCCACGAGGCTCCCTCAATTTTCTAAAGTTCCTCTTATGAAATTCTGACACATCAGGTATTCTATTAGTTTTATCTTTTTGAAGAAATATCTCCAGGGATTTTTGAAATTCTTCAAACTAAGCTGATTGCTTTCTATGTCTGGTACATAGTTTTCCTTGTAGGATCTCCCTACACTGTCATCCAAGGATTCCCTTTCTCTTTCTCCCATGCTCAGTCTCCTTTTTCTTGTGTCCCATGTCTTGCTCTTTTTTGGTTTACTCTCTTATTTTCTGTAGCACACCCTGTAGTAGCTTCCTTAGAAAGGGTACATGCAGCTCAGTTTGAGACTCCGAATATAAAAAAAAACTTTAATCGTACTGTCACAGAAATTTCAAGTTTGTATATAATCATAGTTGGAAATTTTATTTTTCCAAAATTTTGATGACATTGCACTAATGCATTCTAGCTTCCGATGGTTTATTAAAACCCGTAAAAATAAAACCATCTGAACTCTTGATCCTTTGTATGTGGTCTTTCTTCCTCTTGCACCCTCTGCTGGAAATTTGTAGAATCTTCTAATGCCAGTATTTTGAAATTTCATGATGATGTGCCTTGACATGGGTGTGTTTTCTTCCATTGTCCTGGGTAGGTAGAGGTTTTTTCATATTTTGTTCACTGATATTTTCCCAGCGCCTCAAACAGTATCTGGGACATAGTAAGTGTTTAAATACTTCTAGAATAATCTGAACGAATAATCTTCTGAGGATATTAATAATATACATTTTTAAGTTTTCTCCTAGTATGTTTAGTCTGTTTCTTTGAGGTTATTTTTTTCTTTCTATTTTTATTGGTGTCCACCTTAGGTTAGAATTTGTCTGCAGATATCTGGTAATACTTAATCATCTGTTTACATTTAAGAATATAAGCTGATTGGAAGATCTGAAAAAATCTTGCCAACTAAAGACTTAATGTATAATGATCTGGATGGGTGATCCTGTTAGAGATCTCTTGATGTCCAGTATCTTTAGATCTTTCTTCTTGTCTGTTCTGTTTTCCTGGAACAGATTCTTTTAATCTCTGGATGCAGCATTCTGGGAGCAGAGAGGAAAAGGGGGCTCTAAACACCCATATGCCAATAAATTGGAAAATTTACATGAAATGAACAAATGTCTAGAAAAATACTGTTTATCAGAACTGACTTAAGAATTAGAAAGTCTGAACAGTCCTGAAACAATTAATGAAATGGAATCATTAATCAAAAATCTTGTTTCAAAGAAAACTCCAGACCCAGATGGCTTTACTGATAAGGTTAACCTGATATTCAGGAAAAAGATATTTCTGATTTTATACAATCTATTCCAGAATATAGGTAGAGGGAATACTCTCTAGAAAAGTAACATAACAAAGAACCATATGAGAAATGAAAATCACTTGTCAGTTTTACTCATGAATATAGTTATAAAAATCTCAAAGTACTAGCCAACTAAATCTAGCAGATTTAAAAACCTGACCAAGCTGGAATTATCCTAGGTCTGTAAGGGTGTTTTAATATTAGAAAGGCCATAATATAATTTTCCACATTAGCAAATTAAAAGGAAAAAAAACATACCATGATCTCAATGGATGGAGATGCAGGTTTGGTTAAAATTCAACAACAAATTATCATGAACAAATCTCAAAATAAGAGTAGATGAAATCTTTCTTAACCTGTTAAAGGTTACCTAACAAACCTATAGCAAACACTACACTTAATGGTGAAATATTAAGAGCTTTCCATTTGAGATAAGAGAAAGCAAGCATACCCATTCTCACCATTTTTATTCAACATTACGGTAGATGTTCTAGCCAGGTAAGTAAGGCCAAAAAAAAAAAAAAAAGGAAGAAACAAAACTGTGGTTAGTATTTGTAGGTGATTTAATTTTTTTTAACTTGAAAAATTTTTTTATTTATTGCTTACTTTAGCAAGTGATAAAGGATCTTAATGAAAATGTTACATGCAAGTGAAGAGAGGGAAAAAGACCTATAATCCCCATATCTAGCAATAAACACTGTCAACATCTTGGTGAATATAATCCATATTTTTATTATAAATGGTTGTGATATTGTATATACTATATTGCGACTTTTTTTCCTTAAAATATATGTTATTAACATCTTTCCATGTGATTAAATGTTCATATGCACATCAGTTTTAGTGGCTGAATAACTGTGCTACATTTCATTTTATGACTGAATAGTATTCTATTGCATGGACACATTTTGTTTATCCCGTCGTCTCTTAATGGACACTTGGGTTGTTCCCACCTTTTGGATATTGTGAACAATGCTGCTATGAACGTTGGTGTACATGTATTTGTTTGAGTCCGCGTTTTCAATTCTTTTGGGTATTTGAGGAACGAACAAACTGTTTCCACGGCGGTTGCAGCATTTTGCATTGCCATCGTAATTTAGATATAATTTTATCCAAAAATGTTTTCAAAAGCAGACCCATATATCATCTTTTACAGAAATAATGCATTTGTCTTTTTAAAAAGTAAATAATCGTCAAAAATAGAAGTTAATCAGACATGAATCTGGCTGTAGGGCCTGTTTCTAGAAACTCTGTCCAAGCAGTCAGGTGGGACAATCATACGAGTCTCCTTACTTGTTTCCTTTCTCTCAGGATCACTGTCTTTTGTTGCCTGGTTTTCTGGTGTCTTGAAAACTATTGTTTTATTCTAGTGTTTTGAAAACTGTTGTTTTATATATTTTGTCTCTCTGTTTGTTTTTGGTTGTTTCAGATGGGAGGGTAAATCTGATCTCTACCACCCTATCTCGGCCGGAAGCAGAAGTCAACAATTTTGTAAATTAAATGGCTTGTCATTTCTTGTGTACTCGTCTTTTGTGAAGAGAGGTTTTTTTTTTTTTTTTTTTTAAAAACACAAACTGTATTCTGATGCAATTGCTTGTCCTTTCTCTTGGAAACCTGCATAGATTTCTGTTTGTTTCATTTTGTTTTAAAGTAACTGGTAATTTAAAGGCCCAGTCTATGAGGCCCTATAGAGTAGGGACCATGACATGGGCAATTCTTTTTTTTTTTTAATTGTACTTTAGATGAAGGTTTACAAAACAAATACTTTCTCATTAAACAGTCAGTACACACATTGTTTTATGACATTGGTTAACAACCCCACGACATGTCAACCCTCTCCTTTCTCGACCTTTTTTTTTTTGGTGAAAATATACATAGCCAAAGATATACCATTTCAAAAATTTCTACATGCACAATTCAGTGACATTGATCACGTTCTTCCAGTTGTGCTGCTATTCTCACTTTAGATGAAGGTTTACAGAACAAAATAGTTTCTCATTAAACAGTTAGTGCACATGTTGCCCTATGACAATGGTTAACAACCCCACTACATGTCAACACTCTCCTTACTCAACCTTGGGTTCCCTATCACCAGCTTTCCTGTCCCCTTCTGCCTTCTGGTCCTTGTCCCTGGACTGCTGTGCCTCATTAGTCCCGTTTTGTTTTATGGGGCTGCCCAGTCCCCGGCTGAACGGTGAACCTCGGAAGTGGCTTTACCACTGAGCTAAAAGGGTGTCTGGGGGCCATACTCTTGGGTTTGAGATGGGCAGTTCTCGAGAGCGTTTGACATTCTCTCCTGCTCCATGCTTTGTTATCGATGGCTGTTCAGGGCCTCACCATCTCTGCAGTTTTGACTTACTGGTGTATTTTATAAATTTTAATGAAAGACAGATTGAGAGAAATCATAGATGGGCCCACATGGTTGTACCGTATCTACGCACTGGCTCAGGATGAAAACTTACGTTGCATTACTCCGAGTTACATTTGTGGGAAGCTCTGGACACCATTTTCTGGCTTGTCTGATCCAGCTAGGGCTAATTAAAAGTGATTTGCAAAATCTTTTGTATTCTTGGTACGTTGCTACTTTTAAGGCCCAGAAAATCATTCAGATATTAGCACATGTATTACAGATTTGCAAATAAACTACATATAGTTATGTAAAGCATGATGTGTTTTTCTAAAGAGTTTGTAAAGACTGTGATTCATCTTGCCAATTTGTGATGCTAAACTTATTCTTACATGTGATTATTAGCTTTATTTATAATTTCATAACACCTGTTTATTTTCATTGTTAAGTTACAATTCAGGCATTCTTGGCTTAGTTCAAATTTCCTTTGTATCTCATGAAATTAAAAAAAATTAGACTGAAACTTTCTTTCAAAAGCATCTTTTAAATAGGGCCAGATATTTTTAGCAACTGATGTAGTTATCCCTGATAACAGGGATCTGAGAGAGGAAAGGAAATTGAGATCCTTGAAGACTCCCTGCCTATCATTTTTGCCTCTCAGTTTCAGCCTCCCCCACTGCTGCCAGACCCTTGCACAGGGCGTCACAGGATGGCAGAGCTGCTGCGTTTGGGTTCTGGCTTCCTTAGTTTCTACAGCCTACTCACTGAGCTAATGAGCAGTGCAATGGCTGAGAGCGCGGGAGAAATAGGAGAGAAGCCAAAGGGCCGAGATTATTTGAAACTAAATAATTACCGTCAGGATAATGAGGAGTTGACTGTCTCCCATGATGGGTTCCAGTCTTTTGATCAGAGGGTGTCTTTTCTTTACCATTTTACACTATCTTAATCATAACAGCCTGTATAATACTTGGGTTTTTGGGTATATGAAAATGAGAAAGGGGTTAGAAATAGCATATACTCTTTTTTTTTTTTTTTTTAAATATTAAGCTTTCAGGTGGATTTTCAAACCTTAAACATGTTAAATGCTATTGTTATTCCTAGTTAACAAGTGGAAGGGTTTTTTGTTTTGTTTTGATTTTTGGGGGTCCTTAACAGCATGTGGTTTTTCTTTTCAGCTGCCAAGTCAGGATCGTTGCCCCAACCACCTGCGCTCCCTCCGAGACCTTGTCCGTCACAGGTAGGATACAGATTGGATTTCTCTGGACTGTTTCGTAGTAGGGAAGTTGTCTGACCACTGTGCGTCTTTGGAGGGGTTGACCACCACAGAAGGATGTCCGGGTGAAGAGAGCAGAGAAGGGTTACATCATCCAGCCAGCTTCATGTGGGAAAGTGGAAGTTTCCTCAGTGAGCCACTAAGCCAATGAGTGCGCGTTCACTAGTGCGAGTTCACTGTTCGCTCTTGAGTGTTGAGTGTGGCTTGAACACAGAGGAGTAGAAGAAGGGGTGTCTCTGCAGTGAGGGGTGGGGGACGTGGTTTTTCTGTTACATGCACAGTCTGTGTGCCTATATTTTCATCAGCGTTTTAGGAGTTGTGGTAATTGTGCATGAACTGAAAATAAATGGTCATCAACGTGTGGGGTTAGTGCTGTGGTTTTGACCCACGATGCTTTCTCTAGGGTAGTCCTCTCATCGGAACAATATGCTAAAGCAACGGGAGCAGGAGAATGTGTCACTAAAATCTGGGTTTCACCTGTAAATTAATTCTGCTGTATTTACATGTGCTACTATGGCCTTATTCATCAACACTTTCTGTGAGTTGAAAATGAGAGGCAAGCAGCAAAGCTGTGGAGGGTGGTATATGGTGCTACAGAGCCTCCCTTCCATTAATGAATTACTGCTGAAGAAACTTTTGATCTTTAAAGACCCCCCCTTCTGGCTCTTGGCAGAAAACCTTGGGGGAATTTCTCTATGCGCAATCACAGGTTCTCCCTCATTGCTCTGAGTGGCTCAGAGTGTGCCTGTCCACAGGGCATATCTCAGGACCTCACTGAGTTGCGGAAACCACGGTTAACGCTTGTTAGTCCTTTCAGAGAATTAGATGGTCTGTAGAGTCCGCTCAGCCTTGAGGTGTGGATACCATGAGGTACTGGCTCCGTGTTTCAGCTTGAAGGGTAATAAAGAGCCCTGTTCTTCCTGGCCCACAGATAAACAGTGAGAACCCACTTTTTCAATATCCTGGCATCGACTTTGAAAGATATTGGTTAATCTGGAAATGGATAGTGGTGATAGTTACACAGTATGGTGAACATAATTAAGGACACTGAATGGTACACTTAAAAATGGTTAAAATGGCAAGTGTTCTGTTATAAATATTTTGCTACAATAAAATAAATATATTGGTTAATCTGTCAACAAATGTTTATTGAGTCCCTTCTATATATCTAATGCCAAGCTTTAGTTCCAGCCTAAGCCTTTCCTAGGCTATAATTTCTACTCATGTAAATCGTTAGCTATGTTTATTGAGCATCTACACTATAGCAGGCATTGGGCTAAATGCTTTCTGTGTATTATTTAATCCTCACAACAGCCCTGTGAAGTAGGTACTAGTATCCAAAAAAATCAAACCCATTGCCGTCAAGTCAACTCAGACTCATGGTGACTCTATAAGACACAGTTGAACTGCCTCACAGGGTTTCCAAGGCTGTAAATCTTTAGAGAAGCAGACTTCCATGTCTTTCTCCTTCAGAACGACTGGTGGGCTCCAACTGCCGACCTTTCAGTGAGCAGCCGAGCACTTTAACTACTGTGTCACCAGGCCCAAGTACTAATAGTATCCCTTTTTACATATGAGGAAATTAGGGTGTACAGAGATGAAGCAAGTTGCCTAAGGTGGCATGGCTAGTAGGGCCAGCTCTCCGTTCCCCATCACTGTAGTCAGTGCCTGTGTACACAGGACAACCACAGAGCCATTGCACTGGAAATGGAGCCCTCCACCACCTTCCCTTAAGGAAGCTCTAGATGAGATGAATGGAGTCCCTGGGTGGCACAAACAGTTAAGCACTCGACTACTAGCCAGAAGGTTGAAAGTTCAAACCCACCCAGAGGTGCCTCAGAAGACAGGCCTGGTGATCTGCTTCAAAAGGTCACAGCCTTGAAAACCCTACGGAGCAGTTCTACTCTGCACACACGGGGTCGCCAGGAGTCGGAACAGACTCCACTGCAACTGACAGCAGCAACAACAAGATGAGATAAGGCTCCTACTTTGCACTGACAGCAAACCTGGACTTTGTCACAAGAAAATGAGAGGGCATTCTGGGGGCACTTACCTACCAGCTGCTGGTTTCAAATCGGGGGTTTGGGAGCCGCCAAACTGAATGCATGGACGACCTGTCTGAAAGGGCTTTTGTGAGCCACATGCTTATCTTTCTGCTGCTGCGCCAATTACAGTAGTCAGTTCCTGAGAGTGAAACACGCTCCTGCTATCAGCAGTCCTCATCTGAGCTGCGTGAGGGGCTTCCTGCCTGCTTTGGGGCTTAGTGTCAGGAGGATCTGACAGGGGGTCTGGGCCTTCTCTAGTCACTGTTCATGAATGAGTCTGCTTTTTTGTCTTGCAGGTTTCCGAGCACAGCGTAAACAGTGAGCCCAGCACTCAGCCCAAGCCTCCAGCTCAACCCTATGGGGATTTCCGACTACAGGAGCAGGTGTGTAAGGAATGCAGGCAGGAAGCCGTCTCTCATCCCATCCCCCATTTGTCCTCTCTTTCTCCATCGTGAGCGGGACACGTAGATTTAACATATGAGGTTCTGAGTAGTATTTAATCTCTGTGCCGATTGTTTCAAATTCCTAATAAATTCCTAAAGAATCTCACCTAACCCACCTGTATGGAACACCTATCTATTCTACTATTTTCAAAACTACTTGTGAGAACACGGTCTTCTGGGAGATGTCAATGTGTAAGATAAATTTGCAGAATGCTGCAGTGCTGTACCTCCGCCCCCCGGAGACGCAAAGGCTCTGAGGAGCCCTGGTGGCATAGTGGTTAAGAGCTCGGCTGCTAACCAGCAGGTCGGCAGTTTGAATCCCCCAGCTTCTCCTTGGAAACCCTATGAGGCAGTTTTAGTCTGTCCTGTATGGTCGCTATGAGTAGGAATCAACTCGACAGCAATGGTTTTTTTTTTTTTTTTTTTTTAAAAAAGCCTCTGAAGTCCTGTAGTAACGAAACCTCGAAACCTGGTAAAGTTGACTAAATCTGGCAGTTAACTAGCTTGAGTGGCCATCTATCTCTTTATTTATAAAATACCTATTACTGTCCTGAGGGTTTAGTGATTAGGAAACATTATTATACACCAGCCTTAAGATATTGGGTAAGAACTTTTCCAAACCTCTGTCATCTGTCTTCTCATCTCTGTATTATGTGATTAAAGTTAAATTTCGTATTGTTTGCCAATGATTTCTTCTAGAAGAGTTAAACATGAACAAAAAAGGTTACTGCAGACTAGCTTGGGCTTTCACATTGTCATGCTTTCAGTTTGTTGTTGCCTTCCTTGCTTTTCTGTTCCTTCATGTTTACTCTCTCATGAAGTCATCGTAACACTTCACAGCAAGTGCAGTTACAGAGAATTTCAACACTCGGAATTCCTCCTTTGCTCTGTTTCAAAAAAAGTTGTTTTCAATGTTCTCTTGTATATATGGACATGAGATATAGATGTGTGTGTGTGTGTGTGTGTGTGTGTGTGTGTGTGTGTGTGTATATATGTGTGTGTATTTTTTTTAATGGGATTTGAAATGTCATACCATCCCCCTGGAGACCTGGGAAGAAACAGAAAAACAGATGTAATTAAAATCATGATACTTATTAATAGCCCTGAGAGGAGATTAAAATAAAGCTTTGGGATTATTTTCGGGTTTAAAATTTTCATATTATTTAACTTGATAAATGGGCAAGACTAGATTGTAATAAACAAGAAAACATTTTTATCCCTAACAAGCAGCACTATTTAAAAAACTATGTGGCCAGTCATTGATGTACTTTCAGGTTTTAAGTACTGTATGTAAGAGAAATGAGTTTGGGCATCTGCAGATAGGTATACAAGGTATGCAGGGATCCTTTCTACATTCACCAGAACTATCCCTCTCCTTTTATCACGTGAGAGAGATGAGGTATAGATTTTCAGCATAAAATACAGTTGAGCTGGCCCCTGCTTCGACCAAGCACCACTATGATGTGAACATCTGGATTCAGTTATACAAATGGGGCCCTGGAGTTAGGAAAAGGAACACATTCAAAGAAACAGGACTTTTTTATTTTTCATACTAAAGGTAAGATCAAGGCGGACCAAGTGAATATATAAAGAATCAGGTGGTCTGTGTGCCACGTTTTCCCATGGAAAGGCTAGAGACTAGAGCATGGTATTTTGGTTCAGCTCAGAAGAGGTGACAGATTTTTTTTTAAAGGACAGATTCATAGCATAAATGACTTAAAAAACAATTAGCATAAACGATTTCATATGGAGTAGTGCTACAGTGAGAGTTAGTTAAACTTATTAGCTCACTGTTTGTGTGCATATGAAGGGAATAGAGTGCCACCTGCAGAGTTTGTACTTGTCCTGTAGGTCAGTTCCCTGTGAAAGAAGTATTTGGTACTTCAATAGCTAAATCCCTTTAATAGGATTGATCTCCTACCAACTTTCTTATGGCAATTCGTGATAGCGCTGAGCTTCAGTGTAATTATGATTAATAAAGAAAGCATTTTTGGGGGGTACAAAGGTTTCTCTTTTAAGTTTTAGCACCACATTCGATGAATTGGGGCTCTCAGGAGACTAATGTGCTCAGAATTTACCTATTTATACCATTAATTTCTCTCTCTCAAGGTCCTACAGAAGAAAAATTTTCTTAATATCTTAAGCTTAGTGAGACAGAGAAATGAAAATGGAAATAAACTTTAAAGAAACAAGAGGACTTTTCTGTTCAGGTGGCTGAGAGATTTAGTGCTTGAGCATAGAGGGTAAACCAGACGCACAGAAATAGGCATGAAAGAGATCCCAGTGTGTCTTAGACACTGCCAGAGATTTGGCGAGCTAAGAGAGTTTAGGGAAGAGAGGTTTTGCATTCTGGAGGTGGCAGTGAGGAGCAAGCCTCCTCCTCACCTCTAGTCCCAGCAGGACCACAGGGCATTCCCTCTGGGCAGCAGTCCCCTTAGGAGAGCAGTTAGACCAGGGGTTCTCAAGTTTGGCTGCACAGTGGAACCATCTGGGAGAGCTTGAAAAATTCTGGGATTGTGGTGTGAGGTGAGGCCTGGCCCTGGGGATTTTTAAAAGCTCCCCAGTGATTTTGAAGTGCAGCCAGGGCTGAGAACCACTGGATTAGGGCAAGGTGAAGGATTGGTCACAGAATGGGTTGAGAATAGAAGGGCCTTTTTGGATGCTAGACCATAAGTTCTTAAAGGACACAGTGGAAAGACTTCTCAAGCTGCAGACAGGTTGGAGGCCCAAGGTCAGATTGAGGAGTGTACCCAGCCCTTGTGGGGTTGAGAGTGCAGATCATGAGGGATGGCCTGGGAATCTCAAGCTTTTTGGGATGACTGATGTCAGCAGGGTCACAGGGCATGATGAGAAGGTCCTGCTAGAAGGATTGGTCGCTTTGTGCTATAGATCCTCTGTGTACCATTTTGAGAGACTAGCCATGAACGCAGCCAGCCTTGAAAGGATGCTCGGCCACCCATGTTCCACTCAGCTGACCTCTCATCCAACTCTGTCCTCTGGCAAGAATCTGGTCCCTGAGGCTAGGCCCAACTCAACAGAGCATTCTGCTCTATTTCCAAGTAAAATTTCTTAGGCACAATTTTTTTATAAAATACGACCGTCATTTTATTTGGAAGGAGAGATTTAATACTCTATCCATTTTTCTTACTACTCTATTCTTTTAATTAATATTTTATCATTTAATGTATTCTTTCTGTAAGTTAATATATAGTTGATGATATAAAATAGTAAATTCTTCCAGAAGAAGCTAAGAGTTTCAGAACTTTCTCCCTTTTGAGGGGTGGGGTGGGTACATTACTGTGATTGTGTAGGTCTCTTGCAGGGTTATCTAATCAATTAAAATTTTTTTTATTGTTTTGAAGATATATATATAACACATTTGCCAAGTCAGTATTTTTCACATGTACAATTTAGTGATATCAGTTACAGTAGTTGTGCAACCTTCACCATAATTGTTGCCAAATTTTCCATCAACATAAACAGAAACTCGCTGTTCCCTAACCAAATCTATTTTTTAAATGTAAAGTTTATTAAATTATAGCATACATACTGAATCCATTTTTTTTATTGTGGTAAAATATATATAACAGAACATTTGCCATTTTAACCATCTTTATGTGTACAATTCAGTGACATTAATTACATTCGCCATGTTGGGCAACCATCAACACTATCCATTTTCAATGTTTTTTATTTCTCTAAACAGAAATTCAGTACCCCTTAAGTAATAACTTCAATTTTCCTCCTTCCCCAGCCCCTGGTAACTATTAATAAACTTTTGTCTTTGTGCATTTGCCTATTCTAGATATTTCGTATAAGGGGGGCCATATAGAATTTGTCTTTTTGTGTCTGACTTATCTCACTTATCATAATGTTTTCAAAGTTCATCCATGTACCAGGACTTCATATCTCTTTATGACATTTTGTTTAACCATTCATCTGTTGATAGACACTTGAGTTGTTTTTGCCTGTTGGCTATCGTGAATAATGCTGCAATGAACATTGGTGTACAAGTATCTATTTGCGTCCCTGCTTTTCAATTCTTTTGGGTATATACCCAGGAATGGAATTGGTGGGTCATATATAGTAATTCTATGTTTAACTTTTTGAGGACCTGCCAAACTGTTTTCCATAGCTGTTGTACCATTTTATAATCCCACCAGCAATGGACGAGGGTTCCAATTTCTCCACATCCTCACCAATACTTAGTATCTTCCATTTTTCCGATAATAGCCATCCTTGTGTGGGTGATGTGGTATAAATCCATTTTTACCACTTAATCAATTTTTTAAAAAGTAAAATGAAATTTTAGCTCATTAGCAACTTTCAAACAGGTATAAGAAAATAGCAAGAAATGTTCTTTAAATATAAATATAGAAATGTCACTGCTTCTGAAATTTCATAATGTTTTTTCCTTATCAAATTAAAACTCAGTGGGCATACATCAAATATTGTGAGATCTTTTGCTATAATATATTCAGGTGACCTCATATCATATACATAAATCACTGAATCACTTTAATCTACTGTCTGCGTACCTAAAGCATATCTGTGAGCTTTCAAAAGTATATACAACATGCTAATTTTTACTCATCCAAATAATAAATTTAATATGTGTCAAGAGGTATTTTTCTATTTATGCATATATTAGAAACTCAGTAATCATCCAGAAGTGAATTTACAAACATATATCACCTAAGATGCCACCTTCTTTTTCTTCCAAAGTATTAATGCTGTTCTGTCCTACAGAGAGCATTAGCTGAAAATAACAGTGTGCTAACAAGTATTTCAGTGATTAAGGGATGAAGATAATGACAAAGGATTTATCTTCATCTGCTGCAATAACGAAAGAACATACTGAAAGCTGTTTTACACTGTGCAAAACGTAGTGATATGAATGTATCTGTGGTCTTATTCTTAGCTCTGTTACTGTGTAGCTCTGAGGCTTTATGGGAAGTAAATAATTAGTCTCTTCTATAAAATGTGGAGATGAGACTAGATGGATTCTTCTAGCACTAAGGTCTCTGATTCTATTTTATTTTCAACTGTCCAAGAAAAGTTGTATTGCAAATACAAGTGAAACATCATAAAATACACTTGAGGGGGCAAGACAGCGTAGACTAATTTCCCTCTGCTCCTCCCTGCAAAGTACAACTAAAACCTCTGAGCATCATATAATGGAAAGAGGACTTTGAAATGTGGAAGGAAGAAAGTGACTGCCTGGGGACTTCAGGACTTGAGGAATGGCACTGCAGTGAGCTCTCTGGGTTTTCTTTTTATCTCCCGTATGTCCTGGGCTGGGTCCTGGAGAAGCCTGCAACCTGGAACCACCAACAGGCACAGACAGAAAAAAGCCCCGAGAAGAGTCTGTGCCCCAGCCAGAGAGGACTGGGAAAGGGGCAGCCAAGCTGGATATAAACCTCATCTTTTGGCATTTATTATTGCTGCTGCTGAGAATTCTGTTCTCAATCTATTTTTTGGTTCCTTTGGAGCTAATTTGTCTTTTCTCTAGGGTGGCCTTTAAAACTTTATTTTTTGCTATTCTTTCAATTTCACTGTAATGTGTCTAGGTATAGACTTTATTTATTCCAGGTGATAGTAGTGTTCACTTCCCATTTGGAAAATCATGCCTTTCCTTTTAGAACACTCTTAGTCATATATCTGCAGGGTTTCTTCTCTACTTATTTTTTCTATTTTCTTCTTAAATATCAGTTAGCTGTATTTCTAGGTATATCTGTCAACCCACCTTGTATTTCTAGTAATGGCTTCTTTGTCTTTTTATCTCTTGATCTCTCTGGGCTGGTCCTGAGTCAAGTAATCATCTTCCAGGTTAATAATTGTTTGTACAACCGTGTAGAGCCTGAATTTTTCCTATTTTGTTTTTAAACCTTGATGACTATTCTTCAGTTCCAGGTTTTATAATTAATTCTTTTTTTATATTGATCTGTTCTTGTTTCATTTCTCCCTATTTTTGTTTCATACTTGTCTGTTCTTTTTAATGGATGTATTTCCTACTTTTAACTTTGTGAATTTCAAACATACTGATTTTAAAGTTACTGGCAACTTGGTCTGTTTTCATTTTTGTCAGGAGTGAATTTATCTTCTCTCTCTCTCTCTCTTTGGCAATTCTTAGTGTTAGGTTTTCTCTTCCATGCTTTTTGGAATTTTGTTTTGCAGGCTTATTTTAAGTTGGAGTTTAAGTTTCATTCTCAGTTCTCTGAGCCCCTCCCTTTCTAGCGATTTAGTGGCTGTCTCTACCAACTATACCCCATGGCCCTGCACCCATGGGCCTGCGGTCTAGAACCAGTTCTCATACTCGAGGCTCAGCACTTCCATCTGGCGCTGATGTCAGGAATCTTGTAGATTACACCAGATGGTGGCTGTCGTAGTTCTAGTGCTGCTATAACAGAACTACCCCAAGCGGGTAGCTTTAATAAACAGAAATTTATTTTCTCACAGTTTAAAAGGCTAGAAGTCTGAATTTAGGGAAGGCTTTCTCTCTCTGTCTGCTCTAGGGGAAGGTCCTTGTCTCTTTTTAGCTTCTATTCCTAGGTTCCTTGGTGATCATGGGACGAGTGTATTCCCCTCCATTTGTGCTTGCTTGCTTGCTTAATCTGTTCTTTTATATCTCAAAAGAGATTGATTGAAGACACACCCTACACCAATATGCTTCATTAACGCATCAAAACCCATTGCCAAATGGGATTATAACCACAGGTATATTAAAAACAAAAACACCTGTTGCTGTTGAATTGATTCCGACTCATAGCGACCCTATAGGACAGAGTAGAACTTCCCAGTAGGGTTTCCAAGGAGCAGCTGGTGGATTCAAACTGCCGACCTTTTGGTTAGCAGCTGTAGCCCTTAACCACTACGCCACCAGGGCTCCAATGACAGGTATAGGGGTTAGGATTTACAACATGTATTTTTTTGGGGACACAATTTTATCCATCACAGTGGCTTAGCGAAAGTTGTTGTTAGCTGTTGTTGAGTTGATTCCAACTCATGATGACCCCATGTGTGCAGAGTAGGACTGCTGCATTGGGTTTCCAAGGCTGTGACCATTTCGAAGCAGGTTGCTAAACCTTGCTTCTGAGGTGCCGATGGATGGGTTTGAACTGCCTACCTTTTGGTTAGGAGTCCAGTGCTTAATCAGTTGCACCACCCAGGGGCCCCCTTAGCCCAGGACCAGGCTACAGTGTCATATCTATGTCCTGTTCCTCTCTTGGAAACCCTGGTGGCGTAGTGGTTAAGAGCTACAGCTGCTAACCAAAAGGTCGGCAGTTTGAATCCACCAGGCGCTCCTTGGAAACCCTGTGGGGCAGTTCTACTCTGTCCTGTAGGGTCGCTATGAGTCGGAATCAACTCGACGGCAGTGGGTTTGGTTTTTTTTTTTTTTGGTTCTTCTCTTAGGTAGGCAGCCCTGAGCACCTTCTTAGGCTTCATCCTAATTTTTCAGCTTTACAGGTAGCAGAGCTCTACCTCAGCCCCTGGCTCCAGGGAGTGAGCCTGGCACCAGTTCCCTGCTTAATGTGGGGCGTTTTATCCCTGTCATTCCAGTGTCTAGGAGCTCTCAGCTGCCTCTACCTGCTGCTGACCCCTCAGACTGGCTTCATGCTTTGTGATTTGGCCCCACGGGGATTTTTCTTTTGCTTCTGTGTATGTCTAAGTCTTTTTAATTTTCACACTTCAGAGCTCACACCCTCACCTGTCACTGTGCGTCATTTTATAGAAGAGGAAGTTGAGGTTCAGAGAGGGGGAGTGAGTTACTTGGAGTACCCTAGCTAGTGAGTGATGGGGTCAGCTCTGGTAGAAGAGGAGAGCTGGGAAGGGTTTCTTGTCAGGAGCTAGAAATTTAATGGTAAGAGTTTAGAGAGTGGAAAATCATTTACCATCCATCACAAAAACTAACCATGGTTCTGGTAGGTGGAAGTTAATAAGAATTTACAGTCTCTGTTCCCGTCAATAATTGTCCAAATATGAAATCTTTCCTATGTTAAGCTAAATCCTTATTTTTGAAGTGCCTTCCCCAGTGCAGACCTGTATTCACCATGGCCAAAATAACCTGCACTGTTTAGTCTGTGAGCTGTGCCCACACAGTCAGCCCTCAACAGCAATTAGCTGTTACGATTAGTAGTAAAGGCCAAGTGTATCTCTTACCCTGCCTTCTAAGAGGGAGCCAAAGGGCAGAACTTCTGCATAATAAATAATCATTTATGTATTTCAACATTGGTTTTAAAAATATACACACTGTAGAAGCTCTGTGATTATTCATTTCTTTTATTAATTTAGCAGACACTTAACTAGTGCTTTTGTGCCGGGTGCTCTTCTAAGCTCTTTACAAATATTACTCATTTGATGCTCATAACCACGTGCCGTAGGCTCTATTTCCCTTAGTTTACTTATTTTGCAGATAAGTAAGCTAAGGACTAGAGAACTTCAGGAACTTGCCCATGGTCCCCCATGGCAACTAATAGTTCAAGCTGTGATCCTAGCCTCAGAGTCCCAGCTCTTTGTCCTCTGCTAGACTGGGAAACCACGTCTCAGAATTATTTTCATAACCTCTCTCTTAACACCTGAGTTGATACATTATCTGTATCAGCAATATATTTTCTTTTATGAAATCTCTTAACAAATTAGCCTGACCGCACTACTAGTGACTTGTCTTCTTTCTTAGACTTCTCCTTCCTTATGTTGTGCTTATGATATTATTATTGCATCCCATAAAGCTTTGCTAGCACCATTCCTCTGGAAGATGCCATAAGTTCATCTAGTATTTCATCAGGTGGTAATGGAATGTGCCTACCACAGGCCCACACTTTGCTGAGAACTATGGGAGCACAAAGGTTATATGATCTTTACCCTGTATCTCTTTCATCCTCCCTTCCCCTCTGAAGGCAGCCATGCCTAACACCAGCCATCCTATAGTCTCTCGTGGTGTTTACATATAATTGTGCCATTTTCCATGTGCCTCATTAAACGCATTTCCTCATGCTTGATTGGCAGGCTTTGTAGGCAATAGCTGGTCACCATGTTTGCTGTAACTAATGAGATAGCCCAGTTTTTCCTCAGGGGGTCAGATGTGATTTGTTTCTAGGTCCCTGAGCAATTAAATCATTATTTCTCTTCTCTATTCACCCCACCTCAATCTCACAGTGACAGAAAACAAGAAGAACTCCTATGTGCCAGGAGAGGAGTCAGTGTGGAAGCAGGGCATTATGGGAGGGTGCCCAAATGTGCTCTGGTGTTAATGAGAAAGGACAGTGGAGGACAACCAGGGGCAGGGCTCAGGGAGTTAACCTGACAGAGGAATCAAGAGCATGGTTTTGGAGTTCAGATCCCATCTGTGCCTCTTCCTGGCTGTATGCCTTTGTGCAAGTTACCTAGCTTCTCTGTGCCTCAGTTTCATCATATGTAAAATGGGGATAATGGTAGTGTCACCTTTCATAGGGTTGTTGTGATGATCAAATGAGTTAATATCTGTAAAGCACTTAGAACAGTGCCTAGCATATAGTAAGCCCTCAACAACAATTAGCTGATTTGATTATTATGTCTACAAGCCCAGCGAAACAGAGGCAGGGTCTAGTTGGTAAATGCAGAAGGAAAGACTCAGGATTGCTAGAAATTCATGGTCCCAGGCCCAGAATGCGTGCTGAACTGGCTTACTAAACCACTCATAGTAGAATCTCATTCTTTCCCACTACTGGGGCCTTTCAGGGACTGGTCCTCTGCCTACATCAGGGGCCAGCAAATGACCGCCTGCAAGCCAAATCCAAACTGTTCCCTGGTTTCATCAGTAACAGAAATGAGGAGAAGAATGGATGGAAACATGGTTAGGCCTTTCAGTCCACCGTCTCCTGACTCAAGGATCATGATGCCAGGGCCTATGGTTTGCAGTTTTTCCTTGAGGACCTTTGTCTGACCAAGACGCTGTGTCTCTCAGACTTCACTAGCAAAATCCTGAGGAGATATCCTTTATTCAACCAGCAGCTTCAAAGGCTTGCTGTGAGTGGGCCTTGAAGTCTGTGTTTCTCAAGCATAATTGGAAGAAACTAGGCTAAGATCTCGCCGCAGCAGTGTATCTGGAAGGTGAGGAGGAAAGGTAAAGGGTGAAGAAAGCAGGATGAAGGGATTCCTTTCTCCCCAGCTCCCTCCTCGGCACTCTGCTTTGCTTGGCAAGTTCTGTAGGTATCACCTAGTGGGTGTGCTGGTAAACTTCCTCTCTGAGAAAAAGCCCCAGTTTGTAGCATTTGCTGGCTCTGTGTTGTAAATACTCCCACCGTGGCTGTTGGCGAGCAGAGCTGGGAGGAGAGGGGCGTAATCGGCTTACTGTTCTAGCGTGCTGTGTAGTAGCCAGCTCTGCTGGCCTCTGAGTCCTTGTGTCTAGATTCTGTGTGCCCGGTGAGAGCTGCTTTTGTATCGTGTGAATGATTTTCTTCTAGGACACTGTTTCAGCCCAATCCCAGAGTGTGCTGTTAGTAACGGGGCCATAGTTTTGAAGTTGCTAAAGGCGAAACATCCCTTGCGTTTACGTTTAGCTCGTGCCACTAGGTGGCGCTTTGAGGCCATTACAGGAAACGGATGCTACTGGCTTTATTTATTTTCCTTTTTATTGAAGTATAGTAGGCAGATAGAAAAGTGCACATAGAGCGTGCAACTCCATGAATTTTTCCCAAGCTGAACACACTGTTGTCACCAGCACCCAAATAAAGAAGTGGAATATTCCTAGCACCCCAGAAGCACCCCCTGGCCCCTTGTGCTGTTTCCAGTCACTGGTCCTCTTCTTAGGGTTACCACTATTCTGACTTCTGACAGCAGAGATTAATGTTGCCTGGTCTGTACGTTATATAAATGGAATCACGAGGTACTCATACTCTTGGGTCTGGCTTCTTTTCGTTCATCTGATATTGGTGTGAGTCATCCGTAGTGTTGTGTGTAGTTGTAGATCATTGCTGTGTAATATTCCATTGTGTGTGTGAATATATCACTGTTGATCCATTCTGTTGTTGATGGGCATTTGGGTAGCTTTCAGATTTGGACCATTGTGACTAATACTGCTGTGAACATTCGTGTACACATTTTTTAATGGACGTATGTTTTTATTTCTCTTGAGTATATGGGTATACCTAGGAGAGTAGGCGTATGCTCAGCTTTATTAGATACTGCCAAACAGCTTTGCAAAGTGGCTGTACAGATTTATATTCCTTCATCAGTGTTTGAATTCCACTTCCACATCTTCACCAATGCTGGATTTATTTTATGTCTGGTTCCTAAATCTTATGTAAGTTTTGCAGCTCCCTCTCTAGCCAGCCACTTCCAATTGAGTTTTTTGAAAAGCCACCTTCTTCTGATGGACATGGCTCATGCAGGAAGGACGGTGTCAACCCAAAAGGGGACACTGATCACAGTCCAAGTATAAGCTATCAGTAGTTAGAAAAGATGTTATTCTAACACTCTATCATCCATATAGAGTGCTGGAACCTGGAAGGGAATTCAAAATTATAAGCATGATAAACATTGAGTGAGGCCAGGGCTTTGAAAATTTTATATAATTTTGTTACTGTTGTCAGGGATGGGGGACCAGCAACAAGAGTTTCTGAAGACCTCAAAACTGGATGCCTTTGAATTGTGATGGTGGTGGGGCCCTAGAGTAAAAGTCTGTTTGGTTTGGCAAAGGGAGTCCCTGGGTGGTGCAAATGGCTAACACACTTGGCTGCTAACCAAAGGCTGGAGGTTTGAGGCTACTCAGGGGTGCCTTGGAAGAAAGACTTGGTGATCTACTTCTGAAAAATCAGCCATTAAAAACCCTGTGAAGCACAGTTCTATTCTGACATACATGGGGTTGCCATGAGTTTGAGTGGACTCCATGGCAAGTGGTTTTATGCATAGGGCATCTTTCTTCAGCCTTATCCAATGGGGAACATAAGTCTTAAGAGAATCTTGCCATGAATCGCCTTACCTGTGAGGCTGTCCATGTTGTTGACTCTGCAAATGGTGTTATAATATGGCTTTAGATAGCATGATGAATAGATGGTAGGCTCAGATTTGACTCACATCTCCATTCTGTTACTAGAAATAGGAACTAGAAGAACAGAACTTTGGTCATGGTCAAAACATTTGTCTTGTAGACCAAAATAAAGCATCCATAGTCCTTTAGTTGTAACAGTAAATCTGTTTCATGGATATTGTCCATAATCCAGTGGATTCCAGGAATCCCCAGGGGATTATGCTATGTGACTGTTGTAGCCAGGGACTAGTTGCCCACTATAGTTACTGATTATCGACTTCCACCAAAATAGCCCCTGAGCTCCTCTATCAGTGTTTCCCTGGGTGTCTCCAACGTTGTATTGGCCTGCGGTAGGGGCCACCAGAGAATCAGGTATCAAAGGCGTTCAGTGCAAACTGCCTGAGATGTCTGTGCTGGGGCAGCCGTGAAATCTACAAGTCCGAAAGAGCTTTTATATTTTTAATTTCTCCCCTCCAATATGGGTAGAAATAATATCCAGTGGCACAATTTTTTTTTTGCTTGTTTTTTTCAGTGGCACAATTTTGGATTATGGATAGCCTGATTTATGGGACCTGCTTATAATCTAAACTGGAGTCAGCATTTTCTCATTTTAAGTTTTCATCTATTTGGCAGGGGAAAAAAAGCCCCTAGTGTTGAATTGGCTGCTGTTTGCAGTTGCAGAAACTATGCCTGGGAAACCAATCATAATTTTAATCCTAATTATTATTATAGTAGCTACCATTATTGAGCAATTACTATGTAATTGTGCTTAGCACTCTAGACAGATTATTTCACTTAATCTTCATAATGTTATGAGTTATGTGGATTATCCCCATTATGCCCATGAAGAAATTGTGGCTCAGAGAGGTTAAGCACATGCCCCAGGTTATACATTGAGCGAATGCAAAGCCTGGATTTGACTCTAAAATCTGTGCCATGTAACTGCTATGCTCCATGGCTCTGTTTACCAAGGGAGAAATGCTTGACCTCTTAGCCGGTGGAACACACAACAGCGGTGGGTTCATCATTGGCTCATTCCACCCATTGACTAGAGGACCTGCCCTTTGCTGGCATTCAGCTCAGACACTGGGAAAATTAAAGTGAATCAAGACCCAGCTCCTGCCCTCCAGGTGCTTACAGTCCAGCTCCCTGTCTCTCCCAGGTATCTTGGCTCATGGGTTTTGGTAACTTGTCTTGCCAAGAATTCAATCCTTCAGACCCTCTTGAGGTTGCATGGACCAGGGCTTTGAACCGGTTCAGTCATGGCTGACAAAGCAAAACCATAACGGACCTGAATTTTTAAAATTTGGGTGATCCTGAACCATAACCGGAATAGGAAAAATTACCTGTTGAAGCCCTGGAATGGGAGATTTGGAAGAGGCATAGTGAGCCCTTTTAGGATCCTGATGCATGACATTGGATAATTGCCAGGACTGAGGACAGTGACACACATTCACAGTGGTGTGATTGACTGCCATATTTGAGAGGGGCACTGCTGTTTCCGACTCCCCACAAAATCCAAGGGGCAAGAGATTTGGTTGCTATGCAATGCATACACTGCCCTTGTTTCCTAAGAGGGAGATTAAGTTTCTAGCAGGGCTTCGACCCGTAATTTTCCCTGTTCCAGTTATGGTTCTGGTTTACCCAAATTTAAAAAATTTGAATCTGTTCCAGTGTTGCTTCCTGGGCCATGATTGAACTGGGAAGAACCAGTCTGAAGCACTGGCATGGACTCACTTGCTCCGAGGCTGGTTTTGGAGTGATGGGCTTGCTTGTGGCCAGTGTGCTGCTGGCCCTTGGCTCCGCATCTTCTAGGCCTGGGTTTGATGTATGGCGGAGATGGTAGTCAGGTGAAAGTTAGGTAGCAAATGAAATGTAGAATACCAACAGGCTGCTGGAGGTCCCCTAGAGACTGCAGCAGGAGGGTCTTCACATCTGCATGGAATTCACCCTCTGCCTCCGTGACTCCCAGTCATGGGATTCACCCAGATATGATAGACAAAGCTTGAGTTTTTTTCTAATCTGTCAGTAGCATGAATATTAAAAATTTAAAAAGGTCACCAACTATCTATGCCTTGACAAAGTTCTGAAATTAGACTTCTTGATTTTTTAAAATGAGATTGGACTCTTTTTTGAGGGGGCCAATTTGACTTTTAAATAAAACCTTATTGCTGAAGATTTTTCCCACCTTTAAATATTTATTCATGGAGGCACGTGGCATACACCCCCTATTGGCTCCATGATAAAAGGAGGTGAAAACAATTAAGCAGCCTAGTGCACCTGTGGCCTAGTCCCGCCTAGGACCGTGGAGGCTTGGTTTTCTCATCTCTTGAATGAAAGTTTGAACCCTCAATGGTCCTCAGTTGTTTTGGGCTGGCTACAGAAAAAAATCACACAGGGAGCTTGTTAAACTACAAATGTCTAATGGTCCAGCCCCAGGAGATTCTTATTAGGGAAGTCTGGAGTAGTGTCTCGAAGTCTATAATTAATAAAATTCCCCCCAGAGAATTCTGCTGTGTAGACATATTTGGGAACCACTGGGCTGGAGGGTCTAGAGCAAACAGAATTTGAGTTGGGAAGAAACTTCTGGTGTGTGTGAAGGTTCAGGGAATACTTACGTGCCTGGAGCAGGTTCCACATGGGCAAACGAACGCAGTTATGATGGAGAGGTAAATGGTAGCCAGATGATGAAGACCTTTCACTGGCTAAGGGATTGCATTGTGTGCCATAGGCCTTAGGGACCCACTGAAGGTTTTGAGAAAAAAAGCATTTTGATGAAATGGTGCTTTACAAGATTAGTTGCTCAGTGGTACACAGGGTGGATTGGACTGGGAAGGAAACTGAAGGCTGGGAAGAGACCCGCAGAGGTGTTTGCAGTGGCCCAGGTGGGAGGTGTGGTGAGCACCTGGGCTTAGATGGCCGCAGTGGGACCTTTGTAAAAGCGGGTCTGCTGGCGTGGGACTGGAACCTGATACCTGTTGTTTTAAGCTACTTTAAAAAAATTCATAATTTATCAGCGTTGCTCTCATCTGTTTTAATGGATTTTTTTATTGTGTTTGTGTCCAGGAGGTTTTAAAGGAGCCCAGTAAATAAACTCATGCAGAGAAGGAGATGGCTGTGGCAGCAACAGCTGCTGCTGCAGGGAAGGGGAGAAGAAGGGAGGGAGCCTTCTTGCTAGGCACCACCCATCCTCACCCTACCGGTATACTCTTGGCCAAAACAAGGCGGGGGGTGGTGGTAGTGCTGTTGCAGGTCCCCTGGAGTCGGGTCTGCCAACCATTGTGGAGAATCCTCTCAGAGGATTGGGTGTGGAACATGGTGTTTGGCATTCAAGTGAAGTAAAATGGTTTTCCTCAGTGTGTCCCAAAATACGGTCCATAGATTGTTTGTACTGCTAGATGCTAATGGCAGTTACGTGAGAATAAGGAATTGAAACCAAATAAGTTTGGAAACTTCTGGGTTAAACAGAGGCAAGTGGGTTCCTTTACCCCACAGAATTTCAGAGCCTGCAGCATGTTCTGTGCTCTGAATCTCCAAGAGAGAGGTAGACTAGGCAGTGTTTCCTAAACTTACTTGTAGAATTTTTTCCCTCTAGGCTAGGGGTTAGCAAACTATGGCCCACAGACTAAATTGATCCTTCTTCCTGTTTTTATAAATAAAATTTTAGTAGAACACCACCATGCCCATTCATTGTATTATCTATGGCTGCTTTCAGACTATGGCAGAGTGGAGTAATTGCAACAGAGACTGCATGGCCTGCAAAGCCTAAAATATTTACTCTTTGGCTCTTTACAGGTAAAGTTTGCTGACCCCTGCTCTAGGCAATTCCTGTAACTGGTATTCACTGGAACCTCAGTTTGAGAGATGCTACTATAAGGAGATACAGATGGATTGTTCTAGCACTGCATTATAATGAATCTGCCTACTTTTATTCAGCTTCTACCCTGCCATATTAATTTCCTCTTGCTTTAAACTGTTTTACCCTCTCAACCACATACCCATTGTCCAAGATTGAAACCTGAGTTCCATGTGTCATTGTTCTTTTCTTCCACTTACCACATTCCATCAATCACCAAGATTGTATCTGGTCTCCAGTCTAAATAGTTCTCAAATCTGACTATCTCCATTCCCACCAGCCTGGTTTAAATGACCATCACTTATTACCGTGTTTTCTTCTTCAGCCTTCTAATTGGAGTCCTTTCCCCACAGTATGGGTTGCTTCCAATCCATTTCATTCACTGGATCCAGAATAATCTTTCTAAGATAGAGATCTACTCAGATCATTTCCCTACTTAAAATCCTTCAGTGGCTCCTGTGGCCCTCAGGATAAGCTCCAAATTCCTCAACATGGATGTATCAGTCAAGGTTTGGTAAGGAAAACAGAAATCATTCCAGGTATTTCACACTGGAGGAGATTTAAATCAAGGGATTAGGTACTTACAAAAATGATTTAAGGGCCAGAGGAGCAAAGTTGAGGGAAGACCACCATTCTCAGGCTTTCCACACTTTCTGAGAGTTGGAACATTGCAAGAACTGAAGGGAAAAGCTGGGAATGATCAGGCTGCCTGCGGTGCCAAAGTAGTGATTTGCAGGGAAATGCCCTGAGGCTACCACAAGATATCATGACTGTGGAAACCCATGCTTTTCTGCCACCACTGCCAGAGGAGCAAGAATATGGCCTCTGGGTTTTTTTCCCCCACCTTCTTGATTTCATGTGAAATCATTGGCAACAAAAATTCCATAATGTAGTTCCTAGGCTTCCATCCTCTGCAGTGTAGGGAAGACCAGAGTGAGGGGAATGGTGCCGAGTTGCCAGTAGACCATCCAGGACAATGGTCTATAAGACCATGCATGAGCCAACCCTGCTGCACTTCTGTGGCTTTGTCTTGCCCATTTTTCTCCCACCCCTCATCCTGCTCCACCCTGCTAGACCCCAAATTCCAACCATACTCGTGTGGTTTAACCTCCCTCTTCTGGAAGCACTTGGCCTAGTGTCTCAAGTCAGATTCTTTAGTAGCAGAACCTGAGATGGGGATTCTTGGAAAGGGATCTGTTGAGGGAGTGCTTTTCAGGAAAAATCTGGAAAAAGAGGGAAGCAAGGTAGAGAAGAAGAAAGAACCAAGCAAGGATGTGGTCTCAGGTAAAGTCTGGCCTTGGCCTGATCCACACGAGGTGGACTCTGGTACATAAACTGAGCCACAGAGTTACCCCCTTGGAGGCAACAGGACTGATCTTTTACACCCTCCTATTAATCAGTCATTGTCTGTGGGCTGCTGGGAGGGGTTGTTGCAAGGTGGATTCCTACCAATCAGGGGCAATTCTCTAGAGAAGAAGGCAGCCGTGAGTCCTTATAGCCAACACTCATAGCAGTTGAGGGATGGTGGTACCAGCCAGATAAAGGGGATCTGGGTGGGACACCACAGCATCAATTACATCTGACTTCCTCCTACTTATCTCCCAAGCACCTACCATGGTCCCTGACACATCATAGGTACAAAAGAAATGCCTGTATAGTTGAATAAAGGAATGAACCTTTCTTTTGGTGGATAATCAAAATGCTTACCCTCCCTGGGCGTGTGTCCATTTTTGGGACGCCAACTGAGCAGGGGCCATATTGTCCCATCAACCATGGGAATGAGCAGAGGCCCAGAATGTTCTCCACAGCCTGAGTGGGAGCACCCTCCCAGTCTAAGTGATTTATTAGGCTTTTCACTGCAAAGTTAGAATGAAAATATACTTGCCATTTGTGGATTAAAAAAAACAAAAAACAAGAGAAAAAACATTGCCATCAAATCGATTCCAACTCATAGCGACCCTATAGGGCAGAGGAGCGGCCAGTGAATTTGAACTGCCAACCTTTTGGTTAGCAGCCAAGCTCTTAACCACTGTGCCACCAGGGCTCTATTTAGGGATAGGGAAATATTAATATTAAAAATATAAGATCTATATTTTTAAAAGGAACCTTTGCTTGAGTTTCATCGAGCTGTTTGCTAAAAGTGCGGTTTTCTGGCTTGCCACTTCTGGTCTGGGTACATATTACACATGGAGCCCTGGGGAAAGGCCCACCATTTGCAGTATTCATTGTAATGCAGATATTTGTTTAGTTCACAAGAGCCAGGCGTTGGATTTCAGTTCAGGCACCCAAAACTTTGGGGCAAGGGCATATTGTCATGATGGCAGAATTGTTACCCCCTTTCTTAATACACTGAGGAAAAAGTAAGGCAAAATCGATGACTTAGAAAATTCTGTCTGAAGAAATAGCAAATAAATCTGCTTAATTTGTTCTGCTTTCCAGCCACTAGGCCTAATGTAAGTCTCATACTATTGTTCATGAAGGAAAGTGAAATAGTTTATTGAGAAGAGGGGCTTTGTGTATCTAAATCTCATTTTTTGTTTAGTTTTTTTTTTTTTTTTTAAAACCACAAAGCTGGTTTTCTTGCCCCATATCTTTTCCTGGGGTGGTTTCCGGCTCTGGCAAGCTCTGCCTTATTCCAGGACCTTCATGAGATTCAGGCCTCTGAGTGTTCAGTGGATGGATCCATCTGGGATAAGTCATGGACCAGTATAAAGGGGTGGGGCGGCCTTGAGTTTCTTCCTAAGGGGATTGATGGTTAGATTCAGCCTGTTGTAACACTGTGCAGTTGTCAACAATCATAGAGCTAGAAAGCCCAGGCCCTTGGGTACAGTTTCAGGAAGGTAAATTTGTAAATGGAAAACGTTTTTAGATACATCTCACAACCTGCTTCCTCATCCTTCCCAATCCCTCACCTCATTGTTAATGTTTTTAGAGATGCTTATGAGGAAAAGGAGACAATTATGAAGATACTCTACTTCTTTTGCTGTGCTTAGAACCCTCATTTATGTGGAAAAGAGGGCCAGTTTATCATCCGCTAAATATTTCCACGAGAAGAATACTTCATTCATCTCCCCATGAAAAGGGAGTGTTAGAGGAAACACTTCTCTCTGTCCTCCTGATGATAGAGAAGAACCAACCAACCGAAAGGCAGGGTGACTGCGTCTGTCAATTCTTCTACCTCTGGTGTTTTGATGCACACCTGTGCGGTCCCTGCAGTGGGCTAGACACATAGACTTGGGGCTAGAACATGTTTCCAAGGGATAGATTTCTGGAGTGGAAGGCAAGGAGAGACTTTGGGGCCAAGTTGCGTCCTTCAGCACAGTTCACAGGAAGCCCTGTGTGGGGGAGGCCATTGGGCCCTCACTCAGCCATTAATAAAGCTGATGTGTGGCTTCCCATTTGGCTCGTGGATCTTGGAGTGCTTGCATTCCCCAGACTCCTAGCAGTGCATGGCTTCTGGACAGCTTCACTTGGATGTCTCACAGGCACTTCTAACTCAGCATGTCTAAAAGTGAACTTCTCTTCAAACCTACTTCTCCTGTGTTTCCTGTCATGGGGATTGGCCTCAGCATTCTTGTGGTATCCCAAGTGGAAATTCTGGGTGTCAGAGCACAGGAGGCCCTTCATGAGCTTACACGAGCCTCCTTTCTCACCACCTCACGCATTCTCCCCTTGCTGGCTCTATCCTGCTTGTCCCTCAGGCCTCAGCTGAAACATCACCTTCTCCTGAGTCTTTCAGACTCACAAGGCTAAGTGCCCCTGCAGCCCCCAGACTTCCCCACCATAGCCCTTTTCCCATGGAAATGGGACTGCCTGTTCATTCTCTGTCTCTCCCACTGGACTCAAAGCTCCTATATGCAGGGTCTGTGTCTTGTTCATCCCTGAATATCAGGGCATGTTTGTGGTAGATGTTCAATAAATATTTCTTGAATGAATTACACTCAGGCCTAAGAGTGCCTGAGGCTGTGTAGCCAAGTGGTTACAGGCCCAGGTCTGAGTGCACCTGAGGCTGTGTAGCCCGGTGGTTATGAGCCAGCTTTGGATCCTGAGGCCTAGGTTCAAACCCTGCTATTTGTGTGATCTATGGTGAGTTCCTTAACTTTTTGATCCTCGGTCTCGCTGATGAGATGGGGGATAATAACTACTTCCTAGGGCTGTGATGATCAAATGAGATAATCCATGCTTTGCAGTACCTGCCACATAATAAATGTTCAGTGTTTCATTGCGTCTATTAATAACATCAATAATAATATAATTATCATCCTTAATGGAAAGGAGACACCTATAAGAAATCCTTGAAGCTAGAAACCGGGCATGTTGAGTGCCTGCATGATGAGTTCAGAAGAGGTGGAGAACCGGATAAGAACCCAGGTATCTAGCTAGGGCAATTAAAACATAGGAGCAGATGAGATTGCCCTGGGGAAGAATGAACAGAGAGGGGAAAGTAGGGCAGGGGAACCGAAGCCAGAACCTTGAGAAATCCTCCATTTGAGTGGTAAGACAAGTCAAAACGAGTAAGGGGGAGATAGGATTCCAAGTAGGGGGCGATCCAAGAGATGGCGGCTTATCAGATGCCAGGAACGGGAGTTTTATAAAGGTGGTCAAGGGTGCCAGGCTGGGCAGACGGTCAATGAAGACGAGACTAGAAGAGGCAGCTAGAGTCTGCTAAATGGGGTAGCATTTGCGCCGTTGGGAGCATACCGTTGCAGTAGCGTTGAAGGAAGAAGCTGCATTGCAAGAGGTTAGAGAGCGCCAGGTTAGGGACGAAGCAGGTGTTCCAGGACAGCTTGCTGTGCTCCAACGTGTGTCTGTAATGGAGACTAGGTTGGGGGGGGGGTACTGAGGCAGTATAACGTGACAGTCACTGTGGTTCGGATGCAGTTGTTGTTTTTTTTTTTTTTCAGCACGCTAACTTTGTATCACTGACTAATAGCAGCTGAAGGGAGCGATTACGGGGAGCTCTGGCCTGTCTTTGTCACCCAGTCCCTTGTGCTCTTCCACTTGGTTGTTGGGCACATGCTTTGTCTTGAGTGTGTCTTTGGGCCATTCCTCTCTGATCCCTGTGCATTTAGTCACTGATCTCATAACGCTCAGTGGCCTCAACCCTTTGCTGTGTACTCCTTCCATCGACCCTTCACCTTTTTTTTTTTTTAAGGTAAAGAGCCATATATGCTAGAGGGTTTGCTTATTAAGCATTGAGCGTTTTTTAAATTGGGGTGTTTTTATTATGGTTATGGTTTTTGTTGATGCTCAAATTTTAAGTTGTCTTTCCCAATCTTGTTTCCCCATACGCCCTGTTATTTTTGGAGTGTGACCTTGTGAAGTGTTGGAATCCATGTGTCCCATGATAGAAGAAAGGCCCATGATTCCTTTCCCTAAGGTCCCCCAATGCTGGAAGGAGAGCTAGGAGAGAATAGCAGGCCTGCAGGAGGCCTTTCCGAGGACTGGTGGGCCTGGCCATGCTTGGCCTGAATGGTTTTCCCCTAGTGCCTCATCATATGAGCCTCTCATTGTATATTTAGATTATTGTGTTTCTGCGTTTTTATCCTCTCTCTGATCTGTTGCTCCAGTCTGAACAACTGTCCGAGGCCGAGGTGCACCCACAGTCGAGCAGAGGCCCTTCCCAGGCTGCAGAAAGTAGTCCAGCCAAGAAGGTAAGGCTGCTGCAGCAGGGACGCTCTGAGGAGCTTCAGGAGCCCCACCCCAGGCTGCTGGCCTCTGTGAGCAAATCTGTTGTCACTACTTATGCACATCCAGAAATGAATGTGAACGGTCCAGATTGCCTAGAATTTGGATTCTTTGTAAAGGTTAGGTCCTGAAGATTCCTGAGTTTTATGTATCTAACAGTGGGAGCCCTGGTGGCACAGTGGTTAAGAGCTCGGCTGCTAACCAAAAGGTCTGCAGTTTGAATCCACCAGCCGCTCCTTGGAAACCCTATGGGGCAGTTCTACTCTGTCCTGTAGGGTCACTATGAGTCGGAATTGACCCGACGGCAACAGGTTTGGTTTTTGTTTTTGGAGTTTGTCTAGAGCATCTGCCTGGCTTTGGGCATTGGGGGAGGATCACTGGGGAATTGGCATGGTTGGGGTGGGGGGGGTCATTTGATTTTTTAACTCTTTGTTTTGTTTTTAATCAACAGGACATACCATATTCCCAGCCCCCATCAAAGCCTATCCGTAGGAAATTCAGACCTGAAAATCAAGCTCCAGAAAATCAAGAGCTTCCTCCCACTGTAGGTGGACCAGCTTCTGCCGCAACCATGAAACCCCATCCAACAGTCCAAAAGTAAGTAGAACCAAGAGCAAGCCAGAAACTTCCTTTTCAGTCTGTGTATGTGTGTATATGTAAAAATGTTCATACTGCCACTCACACACACCCAGGGAGTTTATGGCTGTAGTCTTACCTTAATGTCCCTATGATGGGATTAAAGTCTCTCAGTTACACGGAAGGAGGCTCAATAAGCTATAGGATTTCAGTATTTCTCGTCATGGGATAAAAAACTGTAGGTTATACCTGTGGTGGCCACACTGATTTATCATCCCACCTGTGGACATTTTGAGAAAGAAGGGAGTGCTAATAATAATTAGGGCAGGACAAACAGTGTGAACAGAGACTATAACAGGCAAAGTGGAACCTGTGGTCACCCTAGTTATACCTGTTCTGTGAATTTACTATTGACTGAATTTGGAAGGAATGGTATTAAAACATTATGTGTTTTTCTCAAGTGTTACAGATGCATGCTGGTACACACATGTGTGTGCACACATGCACACATGCACAGAGGCATTCATGCCTAATAATAAAACAGAGAGCACTATGCAGGCTGACTAAGTTAATGTAGGATTTTTTGCTAAAGAGATTGTTTTTCTATTCTTTTCATTTATAATTGCCTGCAGGGCCACCATCAGATTTTTAAATGCCATTGATGTTTACACAAAAAGGGCATTCCAGCTAGTAGGATTTGTCAGGAAGAAATATCTATTAGAATGTCTTAGAGTAAATGGAACACAGAGTGTTTGAAAAGGCTCAATTCACAGCTTTTCTTCAGGTTATGAAATGGGAATGACTTCAGGTATAAATAATTCATCCCGACAAATTTGTTTCATTTGGTGTGTATCTGCCTGCCTGCCTGTCTGTGAATATATGATTTTATTTTTGGATCCCTGTGACGTTAGTGGGAGCCCTGGTGGTGCAGTGGTTAAGCGCTTGGCTGCTAACTGAAAGGTCCGAGGTTTGAACAGCTGCTTCTGTAAAGATTATAGCCTTGGAAACCCTATGGGGGCAATTCTGCTCTGACCTATAGGGTTGCTATGAGGCAGAATCGACTTGACGGCAGGGGGTTTGGTTTTTTTGCTTGGTGATGTTAGCCGTTTTTAGGAGTCCTGGTGGCACAGTGGTTAAGCATTTGGCTGCTAACCAAAAGGTCGGCAGTTCAAATCTACCAGTTGCTCCTTGGAAACCCTATGGGGCAGTTCTACTCTGTCCTATAGGGTCACTATGAGTTGGAATCGACTTGATGGCAGCAGGGTTTTGTTTTTGTTTTTGTTTTGTTAGCTCCTTGTTAGTTTAGCACCTCTCATGAATCAGAGAGTTCTGACCCTCAAGGGTCCAGACTGCTAAGTCCTTTTTCACTGAAATGTTTGTACTTTTCTCCAGACAGTCTTCCAAACAGAAGAAGGCTATTCAGACTGCAATCCGCAAAAATAAAGAGGCAAATGCCGTGCTGGCCAGGTTGAACAGTGAACTCCAGCAGCAACTCAAGGTAAGGAATGCTTTCCAAATCTGCAAGAGCAGGCTTTGCACCCGGCTTTTTTGTTTTGTTTTGCCCATTGGCTGAGGATCTGGCTCCATTCCCAGTGGGAAGGCCTGCCTCTGTTCTCAGACCTTTTTGGAAGGCATGAGTTACTATGCTTAAGTTTCATGGATTGGTTCTTGTATGCGCAGAGGAAGACCTAGTAGCAGGCTGCACATTGTGCGAAAGTTCACAGGCTACATAGCGTATGTAAGTTCAAAGGACAGAGACTATTACAAAGGCTGTTGGAAGCATTCTTTGTTGTCCAGAGCTTCTGGGCAAACCCATAATTGTTTAGATCCTCTCTGAATGGTGCTATACTTACGATAGTGGAAAGGGGTGGCCCTGGTGCTGTCAAAGGCCAACCCCTCCCAAGGAACCTTGGGAACAGTTCCATCTCACCTTCTCAGGGACATCAGCCCTGTCCTTATCACCTCTTTCTCTTCATCATTAATCTCCCCCAAGTCTCTTCTGGATCCTTCCCAGCCACACATAAACAAGCTTCCGTGTCATGCCTTATTCTTGAGCCCACATCCCTCTCTAATGATGGCTTCCTTTCTATGATCCTCTTCCCAGCAGAGCTTCTTCAGAGATGTTTTCATTCACTGTCTTTACTTCCTCACCAACGGTTTTCTCTCCCCTCCACTCCATTGTGGCCCTTATGGCCAAATCCAATGGGCAATAGTCTGTTTTAATCAGGGCTTTGAACCAGTTCTTCCTGGTTCAGTCATGGCTGAGGAAGTGACACCCAAACAGACTGAAATTTGGGTGAACCAGAACCATAACCAGAAGAGGAAAAATTACAGATCAAAGCCCTGCTAGAAACTTCATCTCCCACTAGAAAACAAGGGCAGCGTATGTGTTGCATAGCAACCAAATCTTTTGCCTGTTGGATTTTGCTCAGAGTCGGAAACAGCGGTGCCCTTCTGAAAGATGGCGACCAATCATGCCACTTTGAATGTGTGTCTCGCTCCTCATTCCTGACAATGATCCAGTCTCACGCATCAGCCTCCTGAAAGGGCTCACTATACCTCTTCCAAGTCTCTCATTCCAGGGCTTTGACCTGTAATTTTTCCTGTTTTGGTTATGGTTCCAGATCACCCAAATTTTAAAAATTCAGAGCTGTTCCAGTTTCACTTCACCAGCCATGAATGAACTGGTTCGAAACCCTGGTTTTAATATTACCAGAATTTTTGGAAGAATTCTACACAATTGACTATTCCCTCCTCTCAAATCACTTTTCTTACTGCCTTTGCGACACCATGCTTTTCTGGTTTCCCTTCTACTTCACTGGCATTTCCTTAGCATTCTCTGTTGGCTCTTCCTTGCCTGACTTCTCTTTTAGATTCCCCCCTTTATCCCCATATTTTATTAAAATTTTCAGACATACAGGAAAGTTGAAAGAATCATTCAGTGAATATTCATGTATCTAACATTTCACTTCTACCATTAAAATTTTACTGTACAGGTTTTATCACATCTCTCCATTTATCTATCCCTCTATCCATCAGTTCATCTTATTTTTGACATATTTTAAAGTAAATTGTAGACATCTGTACACTTTTTCCTAAATATTTCAGCTTACATATCATTAACTGCCAGTCAATATTTTAAAATTTATTTTATTTACTTTTTGTTATTATTGTGGTAGATACATGCATAAGATAACATTTGCCAATTCAGCATTTTTTACATGTACAAATCCAATATTTTTTACAGGTTTTTCTTATGATGTAAATTTTACATACACTGAACTCACAAACCTTAAGTGTACATTTGCTGAGTTTTTAATAAATGTATGTATTTATGGAACCCAAACCCCTATCAAGATATAGAACATTATCATCACCCCAGGGAGTTCCCTCGTGTTCCTTCCCAGTCAATTCCCACCAAATGCACCCAGAGGCAACCATTATTTTGAATTTCTTATACCATAGTTTTGCTTGTTCTATAATTTTGTGTAAATGGCGTCCTACAATATGTCCTTTGGTGTAAAGCTTCTTTTGTTTAGTCTGGTTTTGAGATTCATTGATATTGTTGCATGTATCAGTAGTTCATTCCTTTTTGTTGCTCGGTAGTATTCCATGGAGTGAGCATGTCACATTTTGGTGATCAGTTCTATTGAGGGACGCCTGGGCTGTTTCTAGTTTTTGGCTATTATGAATAAAGCTGCATTCTTGAACAAGCCCTTGTGTTGAAATATGTTCTCATTTCTCTTGGGAAAATACCTAGTATTAGAATTAGTAGGTAATATGGTAAGTGTGGCGCCCTGGTGGTGCAGTGGTTGAGAGTTCAGGCTGCTGACCAAAAGGTCGGCAGTTCGAATCCACCAGGTGCTCCTTGGAAACCCTCTGGGGCTGTTCTACTCTGTCCTATAGGGTTGCTATGAGTCGGAATCAACTCGACAGCAATGAGTTTGTTTCTTTCTTTTTTTTTTGGTTTTATGGTGAATGTATGTGATTAGTTTTATTAGAAACTGCCAGAACTTTTTCCAAAGTTTTGTAGCATTTTGCACTCCCTCCACTAATGTCTGAGAGTTCCAGTTGTTCCACATCCTTGCCAAGAGCCTTGTTTTTCTTTTGGTGTTGTTATTCCTTTTATTTTTAGGCAGACTTGTGGTGATGTAGTTTTTATTTTGAGTGCTTTTATATGTGCTTGTTGGCCTTTCATATATCTACTTTTTTTTTTTTTTAGTATTTTATTGTACTTCAGGTGAAGGCTTACAGAACAAACAGTTTCTCATGTAACAGTAGTACACGTGCTGTTTTATGAGTTTGGTTAACAACCCCACAACATTTTAACCCTCTGAATTCTCAGGTTTTTTTTTTTTTTTTTGGTGAAAATACACATAGCCAAAGATACACCATTTCAAAACTTTTTACGTACACATTTAAGTGACATTGACTATGCTCTTCCAATTGTGCTGCCATTCTCACCCAAGATGAAGGCTTACAGGACAAAATAGCCTCCCATTTACCAGTTACTACAAATGTTGCCCTATAACAATGGTCATATATCTACTTTTATGAAGTGACTTTTCAAAATTTTTTGGTCATTTTTTAAATTGAGTGTTTAGTCTTTTTTTTTTTTTCTTTTCTTTTCTTTTTTTTTTTTTTTGGTGTTGAGTTGTAGGTAGATGGTCTTTACATCTCTTGGATGCCAGTATTTGGTCAGATGTATGTTTTGTGAATGTTTCCTTCCAGTCTTTGTTCTGCCTAATTCATTTTCTTAACTGTATCTTTTCATGAGCAGAAGTCTTTAATTTTGATGAAGCCTAATGTATCATTTTTTTCTTTTATGGTTATTATTTTCCTCCTATCTAAGGAAACTTTGCCTGCCTCCCAGTCATGAAGATATTCTCCTATGTTTTCTTCTAAAAGCTTTATTGTTTTAACTTTTATGTTTAGGTCTGTGATCCATCTTGAATTGATTTTTATGTATGGTGTGAGATTAGGGTCAAGGTTAATTTTTTCCTCATATTGCTACCTAGTTATTCCAGTATGTTTTGTTGAAAAGACTTTCCTTTCTTTCTTGGATTACTTTAATGCCTTTGTCAAAAATCTAATGACCTATAAATGTAGATTTATTTCTGCATTCTTATTCTGTTCCATTAATCTGTTTGTTGGTCCTTATGCCTGTACCACACAGTTTTGATTACTATTGCTTATAGTAAGTTTTGAAACAAGTAGTGTAAATTTTTCAACCTTGTTCTTTTTCAAGATTCCTTTAGATGTTCTAGGCCCGTTGTGTTTCCATATGAATTTTAGGATTGGTATGTCACTTTCTACAAAAGAGCCTTTTAGGTTTATGATAGGATTTGCATTGACTTCTGTAGACCAATTTGGGGAGAATCGGCATGTAAACAATACTGAGTCCTCCAGTCCATGAATAGAGTTTATTTCTTCTAGAATTTCTCTTAGCAGTTCTGAGTTTAGAGCATACAAGTCTTATACATCTTTTGCTAACTTTACTCCCAAGTATTTTGTAACACTATTATAAATGAAATAGCTCTTTTTATTTCATTTTCTACTTGTTTGCTGCAAATATATAAAAATATAGTTGGTTTGTATATGAAATTCATATCCTGTGACCTTGCTAAAATCATTTATTATTTTTAGTAGTTTTGTAGATTCCTTAGGATTTCTTATAGTCATATCATCTATGTAGAGTGTCCTTTCCAATCTTTATGACTTTTATTCATTTTTCTTTCTTTATTTCAAAGACTAGGACCTCCAGTACAATACCGAATAGGTTTTTTTACTTACTTATTTTTGTTTTTATCCAAATTACACATGTACATAGTTTAAGTTTCAGTAGCTCCATGAGGTTGTTCTACACACAGCTCTACAATCTTTCACCCCACACAAGCTCATTTTTCACTCCCCAGAGGCAATTTACTTTCAACTTCTATAGCTGATTCTTTTGGTATTTATCTCCTCCCCTCGAAATGATGTGCCTATGTTGCTACTGAGTAATATCCAGCTGAGCCATATGGTATAACATGATTACCTTTATTTTCTTGCAAGATATTTTGCTTTCCCTGGAGTTAATAATTGTCTTGTTTTCTCGTTTACTTAGTTTTCTTTTTGCTTATAACCAGTCCAACCCCCAGGCTATGTCAGTTTTGTGCATCTCTTCTCAGGATGTTCAGGTAAATCAGTTACTCTATCATTTTCCTCTTCGTTAAGAAGCTTCTCTGAGAGTCTTCTGACCTGATCCAATCTGTGCTTGTTGCGTCATACACCTGGGGTACAGGTGCCATCCTGTGGTCTTTCTTCACCACCATCCAAGGAATTTCCTTTTCCTTTCTCCTTTTTTTGTATTTTATGTCTTCTTTCTTGGTGTGATTCCTCTTTTTGGTGGAGTAAATTACTAAGAAAAAGGGTGCATAAAAGGTAAATTTTTTGAAACCTTGTATGTCTGGAAATAACTTTGTTCTGCCCTCACACTTGTTGATAGTGTGAGTGAAGAAGTCTAGGTTGGAACTAATTTTCCTTAAAAATTTTGAGGACATCACTGTCTAGCTTTCAATATTGCTATTGAAAAGTAAAAAATGGAGTTCTGATTCAGGTAAGATGGAATAAAAACACATGGCCCGTTATCTTCCACCAGCTTAACTATAAAACTTAGAATGCACGGACACCTATCTGAAAACTGAAAAATAAATATGAACAGGTGCATCTGTGAAGAACCCCAGAATTCAAAGCACCACCAAAATAACATTTTTTCCCCATGCTAGTTTGGCCTGAACTCAACATGGCCTGAAGCCCAGAAGTGAGCACTGTGGGATGGATAGAAGGAGATCCAGGAGAAACCCTCTAGCTCTGGCCTGAGGAGTGTACAAGGGCACTCTTAAAACCCAGAGAAAGTGGGGAAGTCCCCCTGGGGTTTTGATCCTCCTTTTTCTCCATTCCCCCATGCCCCGGCCTCTGAGCAGGCTGGCAGAGGCCGAGAACGCTGGGGCTGGAGTGGCAGCTGCCAGGAATGGAGCCTGCAGGAGCCCAAACTTAGAGGAAGGGAGCCTACTTTTCAGTGATGCCTCAGCACCAAAGACAGGCTCATGCTGCGGAGCTTTCTCCCTCTGTATCAGTCCTCTGCCACTTGGCCCCAGATGCAACACAACTTGAAAAGGGTGCAGTTTCTGCCCAGAGGACCAAGAACGGGTAACTGCCAAGTGCCGGGCGATAATGGAGAATGAAGCCCGTGCTCCTTACTTGCCCACAAAGCCCAAATGGCCTGGCTCCTGCCTAAACCTCTGACATCATCTCCTGCCAGTGTCTCCTTGCTCTTCCTGCCTTGTCATACTCACCTTCTTTATCAAACATGCCAAGCTCGTTCCTTCCTCAGGGTCTTTGCAGTTGCTGTTTCACCTGCCTGAAGAACTTCCTCCCATATCTTCACACGGCTCACTCCACCCAAGTCTGCTGAAATGGCATCACCTCCAGGAAGCCTTCCCAGACTGCCCTCTCCACCTTTCTCCCATATTCCCCCTCTGTTACTCTCTAGTACATCATCTTACTTGTTTCCTTCTGAAATGATCTTGTTCTTTCACCTACTGTCTTTCTGTAGCCATTTGAGTATAAGCCCTATGAGGGCATTGGTCTTATCTGTCTCGTTCTTGGCTGATACCATCACACTTAGAGCAATGTCTAGCCCATAGTAGATAGATACTCAAAGACTATTGAATGGGTAGAGAGGGAGGGGGTGAATAAACGCTTGTAGAGTTTTGTGCTGACTATTAACATGCTGTTTTTTTCTGGGGCATCTCAGAATTGAGCCTGTAAATAGAATTATTTCTTACCTTGACCAATTCTACTTAAGTTGTCGTTCCCCACCCCTCCCTCCCATTAATCTGTTTTAGGGCTGTAAATTTGAATTCCCAAGTAGCAGATTGCCTGTCACCCAGAAGTCACACCTCGAGTCATATTTTGTGCAGGAGACTGGACAAGATTTTGGTAGAAGGATAAGACTTTGGTGCACTGTGCACTTTTCACCCCTGAGACCTGACTGAGTTAGAAGTGAGGGATTGCAACTAGAAATTTCGTCCCAGTGGCTCACCTCTCAGTAGCGGGACTCCGCTTTGGCTTTTCTGCTCCCTCCCAGTTAGTCCTGTAGTTTTTAACGCCATTCTCTACCTGCCACTGGTCCTGTTAAAACTGCAGGTGAGACGAAGGTGGGCGGGGATGTCAGTTTCGTTTCGTCTCGTCATCTTCAGAAAGAAGTTGAGAGATGACAAATTATGAGGCCCCTGTGTCTGGTCACCAGCTGTCGATCTGCTGCTGTCCAGTCTACCTGTCCTTGAGTCATGCAGCATGTGTTTGTGGGTCCCATTGTGAGTTTCTTCTGAGTATCTGATGAAGTAGGGATGAACCCAGAAAATGACCCCTTTGCTCTTTTGTTTTTCTTCTCTCTGTTTTGTACAACTCAGGAGGTTCATCAAGAACGGATTGCATTGGAAAACCAACTGGAACAACTTCGTCCGGTCACCGTGTTGTGACTGACCTCCCAAGGTTCAAGCGACCTTTCCTGCCAAGATCTTCCCTTCGAATGTTTGAGGCCAACTCCTTATCATAAATGTCGGTGTCCAAAGCTGTGAGCAGTGGAATAGAATCCGCATCACCTTTTCTCGTGCACTTCATCTGTACATTTTACTGTGGTGGAAAAAATTGATTGTCACACTTGAAATCGTAATTATCAGTAGAATTTATCTCCCATTCTTAAGTACTCCCTCAAGGTGTTAGATGCTGCTCCTTACCAAAAATCAATCTTCTAGCAAACAAAAAATAACTTAGAGCATTATTTATTTAAAGAATTATGATTTGTACAAAATCTTATAGCCAAGTACCTTCAGGATGCTTGTTTTATTTTTGTATGTATATCGTATACAGTAGGTTGGTTTCCTGAATAATTGGGATTCCAACTGGATAGTCTTTGGCATGATGGTAATAAAAACAAACACAAAAAATAAAACACAAGCATCAGATTTAGACTGGCGCTTTGCCCTCCACCACTATATGCCAAAAATTGCTTCTCTAGTGCCATTTTGATATTATATCTACCTATAAATAATACATGACTATTATTTTATATTGAATATCAAAGACTCATTGGATCTTTACACCTCTGTAAAGCAGAGGTTTTGGCAATGATTCGTTTAACTTGGCCAAGCTAGGCTGTTGACCCAGATAACTCAGTCCTCTCATGTAAATTTTTGGGCAAGAGCAATCTGCTTTAACTGCCTCGCCCTATCAAATTAAATAAATAGTTGCCAGATCTCGACTTTCATCCTGTATAAGGACAGCATATCTGTATATGCATGAGTTTGGAAACTACCCATCAAATATGAAAGGTTGATGAGACTGTTTGGATTGATAAACATTTGTTGTTTGGACTGAGGTGTCCAAACAGGGGAAGAAGGGGAAATGGTTGTCACTAACAATCCAACAACCTCTGGTAGTTACTTTCATCTTTGTTATTTTAACCTGGATTGTGAATATATTGGGTATGAAGAAATAATGAAAGAAAGCCAGTCCTCACACTGGATATTCGACTGTTTTGTTCTCTATGAAGTACACCCTTGGGAAGCGATTGGGTTAGAGCCAATTCAGAGGAATCCATGTAACTCCAGTGTAGGTGATGTAAAACAGTAAGCTCATATTGGAGAACCCAGTACCCAAGTTGAAAGTAGGAGTTAACTGACCCTCCCGAGGATCAGGGCCTACCAGTCTGAACATCACTTAGACTAATGCAGGAAATGCTGTCTCTGCTAAGTTGCCTGTTCTTAGGCTAGAGAGATGCGGTATGCCTAGGGTCTTTTTTGAAGTAGTTTTGGATAAGTTCACAATATGTGGGATTATAAGTCTTCCATTTCAGTAGAGCTGAAAGCTTTTAGAAAAAGCAGGCATTTATTTAATGCTTGCATATTCCATTGGCAAGCTTTATTAATAGTTTAATGGCAGAAGAGAAGGGTGCAAACAGACAGTGATGTTTTTCCAAAGGGAAAAAAACAGATTGTTGATTCTATTCTGTGCATACTTAAGGATTTGGAACTGATTTGATTCTGAAAATCACAAGACCTGATCTGTTTCTCTTTTTTCTTCCCCTTTGGCTGCCCCTTTTGTCTCCGTGGAAAGGGTTGGGAGTGAGTTTAAACCCTTCCTCAGATTATGAGTAGGTCAGTGCCGAGTTTTTAGGTGACCTCTTTTCCCGTGTTCTGAGATCTGGGGGCTGTAACACATTTTCTAAACAGTGTTCTTGTGGCAGACATTTTACAGCTTGTTTGGAAAGACTAGCATATGCACTTTATCTCATCATCTCCCAATACATACGTATGCACTTGGGATAGCACTTCATAGCCATTAACCAGACATATAAACTAAGGAATGTTAGTCTATAGTCTGCATTTATAAATACTGACATGCTTTTTCCTCCCTCAAGCCAGTGAGCCAAATTAGAAGGTTTTGTTTAGTTGGCTTGGTTCTCATTCAAGAAAAAACAAACAAACAAAAAGCTTGTATTAGACAATCAAAGCCCCCTGAGTTTCATGGTCTCACCAATATTTTTAAGGTAGACATTGCATTAAAGCACACACCAGTAATACCTACACCCAGCCTTCTTGGCTGGACTTAATCGTGACCACAGTTTGTTAGTTGCTTAGAAGTAGATTTTTAAAAAGCAGTTAATTAATGTATATATACACATATGTTACTATTATTACCTAACTAGTGCTCTTCCTCTATTTCTCTGTTTTCTTAGTATATACTTGGTAATTTAGGATTATAACTCAGTGATGATGTTTCTGTGAGCCTTTAATTTGATTTTTAGGAAGGCTGGTTATTAAAATCACCATTATACCTCTTTTATAAAATGACACCAAAATTAGACTTATCTCCTGGGCAGAATTCTGTAGACAGAAGGTCAGGTCAATGTTTTCCGCATCCATGAGGGTTTAATTACCTTGTCATTAAGTGGCCTTTCGCATAGGGAGGTCCTACAGCCTCATGGATGGAAGCACAGTAGGAGTTATAGTGGGTTTATTGGCTTTCTCGGTGTCTCTTGTATGTGGCATATTGCCTTTGCCACTTCCCTCTCCAGCAGGCATGAAGCAAAACCACAAGGTAAATATCTGGAATGGATGTGTGTGTTGTAATCAAGGCAGACATTTGCCTTAGTTGGAAGGATCTTGGCTGCTTTCTAGGTACCTTAGAGAAGTGCTTTGGGCCTGTTTGGGAGATGAGGCAGCTTAGCTCAAAGCTGTGTCCGTCTTACCGTCACTGGAGAATAGGATGTTAGAGCCGAGAGGGACCTGTACCCATCTCCTGTAGTTTGCATGTGGGGAAACCAAGGCCCTAAAAAACCACCTGGCCTGAGAATCCATAGAAAAGAGGTAGCTAGTGGCGGAGTTGCAATACCAGCCTGATGTTATGGATTCTGAGTTCTGTCCTTTAGCCTCTAGCAATACTAAAAATAGAAAGGTTCCTTCTATTTACCATGTTGAATTTTATTGACTTAATGAATCAGTCTTAAAATGTGAAAACATATTTTAATGAGTTTTAGGTCTAGAAATATCTCTCGGATTGAAACAAAAAATAAAATCTCAAGAGAAAGAGTATGATTGAACTATTTGTTCTTCGGAACACCTCACCTTTCATGATGCAATAAGTTACTTTGAGTTTCTTGGCAGAACTTTTGACATCTGTTGCTTTGAATGGATTCCATTCCTGTATTCCTTATGGGAGTTTGTTTTTAAAATAGACTACTGTGATTGAAATGAACTCAATATGGTATTTAGTAAGTTATAGTTTTCCTCAATATATCTTTGGTTATTTGGGTCACAAATGTTCAATTTCAGTTCTTTTTTTTTAGGGTCAGTAATCAAAAACATGTATTTTCCTTTGATTTCCTACCAGTGTCTTAACTATCATAAAGCATTCTTCTCTTCAGCTGTGATTTGATTCTGTAGTCTATTTCTAAACGATGTTTGTCTATTTCATAAATGATCTCCCAGCCATGGTAATAATAGAAGATCAATACATTAAAATCTGGAACGGAGGTGTCTCGCAATTAAGACAGCATTTTCAAATGTCTTTTTCTAAGCAGTAGTTGGAAGGATCTCAACTGCAGTATGACACCTTAGAGCTAAAAACATTTTGTTCAACACAAACTAGAATCACACCTCCCGACTAAATATCGCCAAGGGAATGGGATTTAAACAATGGAAAAACAAGAATATATTAGCAGTCAGATCCTCCTATGTTATTGACAAGTAGGCCTCAGTTGGTGCTGGTTTGAACATTCATGAATGTGAAACTGAAATAGCAGTCGGAAGGTCTTTTTTCTCTGGTTAAGTAGAACGCTAGTAACTCTGGTTTCTCTTTCCAGCTGGTTTACTACGTTTCAAGTGTGCTCTTTTAAAGCTGATTTCAGAGGCTCAGTTGACTTTACCATTTAGTTTTGAGTATTTTGTTAGGGAGTTTGCAGCATGACTCAGTGTAGTTCGAGTTCCTAGGAAGAAGTGGGGCTTGGGGATTTTGGAGTCCTGGGCTGGCATATCTAACGGCTCCTTTGGCATAGACTGAGGGATACTGCCCCCCACAACACCACCAGATCAGTAAGTAATGGCAACGGAGGGTATCACTCTGGGAGCCACCCTGTTTTGCCTTTATATAGTAAGAAGTGCATCTAGTTCCATGAACTGCCCAAGAACAACTCCAAGGGCAGCTGACATGGGGGGCCAGGCTTTAAAAGCAATGTAAGCAGACTCTAGAGCTGCCTCGCTCCCCAAAGATATAGGCTCTCAGAGGCTGCCTTACCAGCAAATCCTAAGCTTGCCCTGAAGCAGCCAGTTTGTTTGTATGCGTAAAACATCCCAGGTATCCAGTTGCTTTTTAGGCCTTGACTAACACACCTGATGCTAAAGATGCCTTTGCTGAAGAGCAGTGCAGGGTTGCCATTGTTCTAGTTGCAAAAGCCTTGCTCTGCTCTCAACAATTGGGGCATGTTTATGTTTCATGCTTTGTGAATTCTCCTGCCTTGCTGTAAGCTAATCTCAAGACTCTGGGAGACTGGGGAAAGTATGTTTATGACACTGAAGACCGTCAGACTTTAAGGAGACTTGAACTGAACTGGAATTTGGGGACCACAATAAGGAAACCTTCAGGTAGCGGTTATGTCCTAAAGCGCGCTGTTGGACAACAGGACTAGACCACAGAGCTTTTTCAGGGAACTCTGCCCTGGGAATGGAACAGTTGATGCAATAACCCCCATTGTATGGAGAGTATCAGCTGAGTTGTGTTGTTTTTGTTTTGTTTTAAGGCAACTTGTGTGAGAGCTTCAGCTGCACCTATCTTGGGGACCAGGTATCCACTTTTCTTTAACACTGCCGTTCTTTTTGTCTTTAGCACAAATACTACATTTAAGTGAGCCAGAGGCAAGAAGAGCCATTTTAGTCTTTGTAGCTATTGGGAAAGAGAGAGGCTGAGCTGACGGTCTATTTTCATCTTGAGAGTAAAAATGTATATTTTTTCACTACAGGTACATTGAACAGTAAATTGTGTAACAGCAAAGTATATATTTGATGCCTTCTGTCTTTTCATGATATTGTGCTAACAAATTGTGTTAATATTTTACTCAGCCAGAGTGTCATTCATTTGCTATGCATTGGGGACATTATGTACATTGATCTTCCACATAAATAAATCCCTGGGGGTATCCTATATTTGGAGTTTGACTTGTAGACTCAAGCTAACCTTACTGCCTCTTTTTCACACTTGTCGTGAAGTCTGTGAAGAACATAGCTGGTTAAGGATCTTCAGCTTTGGAAAATGTACATGATGTGAAACTGGGGTGCTATGTTAAAAATAAAAGTATGATAACTAAGTGTGGCTTTTGTGAAGTCTTGGTGTCAATATATTGTGGTTTGCATTGGGTCTCATGTGCATTTAGTGCAGGTGTGGGAAAAGGAGCTGGGGGTCTTTCCAATCAAATCAGAGTCTGAGATTCGGTTATTTTAACCTTTGGTGAACTGAGCTAGGCCCTTAAATATCTGCACACAGCAAACACTCGGAAGTCACAGGTAACGTGGTTAACTCAGTGCATTTTAAAGATCCACTGGATTAAAAACTTGGCTTAATCCGGGGCCAGGTTTAATTGCTTCGTGTAGTCAGTGTTCTTTTTGTTCAAAAGTTTTCCCCCCTTGATGTCCTTAGCCAGAGTGGGAGTAATGGGGAGGATCTGGAAGAGTTGGATTGAAGAAGAAGAGAAGTGACGCTAGCCTTCAAACTGCAAACTCCATTGAGTATACAGGAGTTAACAGGGTTTCCCCCTCTCAGTGCTGGTAATAATCAGGACCAGCTACAGAATTTGCAGGGCCTAGTGCAAAATGAAAATGAGGAACCCCTTGTTCAAAAAGTATTAAGAATTTCAAGATGGCAGCAGCAGAGCATGAAACCAAGTGCCGGGCCCTTTGGAGCGCTGGGCCCTGTGTGAATGACCGCACAGGTCGCATGCTCGGAGCTGGTCCTGGTAATAGTAGTAACAGCGATGGTAGCAGATGGACTTTCTCATGTAAGTACTATGTGCCACACACCCCACTGAGCTGTAGGTGCTTTAATCATGTCCATTTTAGTGATTAGGGAACTGAAGCTTAGAGCAATTAAGCAACTGGCCTCAAGTCTCAGAGCTTAGTTGAGTTGTGGAGCCCAAGATAGGACTGTGTAATTCCAAAGCAAGTGTTCTTCACCACTCCAGTCTACCACAAACCTGTCCTGGCCATTGCCCTTGGAATCTGGTGGATGTTATGGGATGCCATTGAGTTGATTTTCAACTCATAATGACCCCAGGTGACAGAGTAAAACTGCCCCATAGACTCTGGTACGCACTTCAAAAATATTACACCTCACAGTTCACACTGTTGGACTGTTTTCAATTTTAAGCACAAATAAAAGCTCCAAGTGATCATATGGAATGACAATGGAAGTAACTGAGTTTTGTTCGTCTTCGTGCTACCATTGCTTATTTCAAATCTACTGTGGGAACACAGGAATATGTAGTGCCACAGGGATTGGAGGCTTGAACCTCACCTGAAGTAATCTAGAATAATTCTGAACTGTAGTGAAGTTGCTTTCAAAATAAACATGTAGCTGAGTCCATATGTGTGTCTAACTAGGAATTCTCCAAATTAACTTCCATATATAATACTGCGCTTGTTAGAGGACAGGTAATAAAGATGTGCTAATTTGAAGCATGTTGTTGTTAGGTGCCTTCAGCTGATTCCGACTCATAGCGACCCTATGTACACTGCCCGGTCTGTGTCATGCTCACAGTGGTGCTATGTTTGAGCCCATTGTTGCAGCCACTGTGTCAATCCATCTTGTTGAAGGTCTTCCTCTTTTTCGCTGACCCTCTACTTTACCAAGCATGGTGTCCTTCTCCAGGGACTGATCCCTCCTGATAACATGTTCAAAGTACATGAGACAGAGTCTCGCCATCCTCCCTTCTAAGGAGCATTCTGGCTGTACTTCTTCCAAGACAGACTTGTTTATTCTTCTGGCAGTCCATGGTATATTTAATATTCCTCACCAACACCATAATTCAAAGGCATCAATTCTTCAGTCTTCCTGTTCATTGTCCAGCTTTTGATGGATATGAGGTCAGGTGCACCTTAGTCTTCAAGGTGACATCTTTGCTTTTTAATACTTTAAAGAGGTCTTTTGCAGAAGTTTTGCCCAGTGCAATAACTATATATATATATATATATATATATATATATATATGTATGTATATAAACAGTAGCCACAGTGTTTAGAACATAGACCAATTAACAAATATTTTGGGTGGAGGAGCATTGTTATTGTTTTGACATTTTTTCTACAGGGCATGTACCCCTTTATTCCTGTAGCTGGGGTGGCCCTCTCCCATTCTTGGTAGACCTCTGCAGAACAGAGCACATGCCTCCACCCCTGTATTAGACTTCGTCAAAACTACAAGGCAGAAGGAAAGCCAAGGGGAGGAAAAATAATGCTTGGGGAATGGGATAAAGGAAAGGAAAGCAAATTAAATACAGAAATAGAGAATTGTGATGCAGGCCCTTTGAAATTCAAAAATGAAATGGACTTGAATCTCAACCCATGTGTGGTGGGAGGCTGCATCCCAATCTTTCTGGGGATCTGAGAGCCAATGGTGAAGGGGCTGATGTTTTGTATCCTAGTCGCTTTTGGCTCTGATATGCATCCCAGGAGTCAGTTCAATAGATGGCTTGGCTGTTTCCCCCTAAAACATCTCCATGGGTATGGAGAATGGGATGGAATGGGAAAAGGGCAGAATTTGTAGAAGATTGAGGGAGATGTGGGCTTTGAAATAGTTTATACCCAGGGCCACCACATTGCACACCTCCAGGGGATGCTGCTCACATTGCATCTATGTGCAAGGTGCCCCTTGGAGTTTGTGAAGCAGCTGCACTGTTTAGAGCTCTGTGCTGCACAGCCCACCTTTCTCTGTAAAAGTCTACTTCCGTTCCCTTTTTATAGAGCTATGGGTCACCTTCTGAGGGAAGGTGGAGGTGGGAACTTTGGGGGGTCCTTCCAGCGTTTCCAACCCAGTCCCAGTACACCTGTGGCAGATCTCTTCTTCCCTTCTTGTTTCTACTACAGGTCTAGGCCAGTGGTTCTGAACTGGTGCCATTCTGTCCCTACCCCCAGGGGACATCTGGCAAAGGCTGAAGACATTTTTGATCATCACAACTGGGGGGCATGAGTGGGTGGGGACCAGGGATGCTGCTAAACATCCCACAATGTACAGGAAAGTCCTCCACAACGAGGAATTATCCAACCCCAAATGCCCATAGTACCAAGGGTGGGAAACCCTGTTCTAGAGGAGCCCCTCAGGCTTTCCCACATTTCCCTCAGTTATCCAGAGCAACTGAACTTTCTCACCACAACCAATGATACCCCTTCACATGGTCGATGTTACATCAACAGGCTTTACTAAATTAGTTCATTAATTCACATACCACCAGGGTCCACACAGTAATGTAAATGAGTGAAACTAGTCAGGAATAAGATGAGAACCAGCAGCAGCCCATCTGCCTCAGTGGTGGGGAACAACAGAGAATGGGGGGGGGGACTGTGACAAGTTGGAGCTTGCAGGGCCTGTCTTTAAAGGCAGCTGTAGGTTATTGCCATGCAGGCTTCTGTGTTGCTAGATTTCTGATTCCTTGAGAGATGCTCAATAGCTCATCTCTCCCACCCCCTCACAATTCCATTTTTTATTAAAGCATAACATGCATACATATTTGCACCAATTTTTAAGTGTTCAGCCTAATGGTTACGATAATCTTGACGAAGAACAAAGTTGGAGGACTTACACTACCAGATTTCAGGACTTACTATAAAACTACAGTAATTAAGGCACTGTGGTATTGTTGCAAATGATTGACAAATAGATCAATGTAACAGAGAGCCCAGAAATACATCCACACATACGATCTCTTTATTTACAACAAAGGTTCAGTGGTGGGAAAGATGGTCTTTTCAACAAATGGTGCTGGAGCAATTGGATATCCACATGAAGAAAATGAACCTGGATCCATCCCTAGTTCACACCATCCACACATCCAATTCAATGTGGATCATAAGTCTAAATGTGAAAAGTAAAACAATAAAGCTTCTAGAAGAAAGCATAGGATAATATCTTCATAAATTTTGTAAAGAGCTTTTTTAAACAGGACTTGCAAAGCACTAACCATAAAAGATTGATAAATTGGAATTCATTAAAATTAAGAACTTATGTTTATCAAAATTCACCACTAAGAGAGTGTAAAAGGCAAGCTGCAGAGCAAGAGAAGATATTCACAATACATCTGTCAAAAGATTCTTGCCCCCCCTCCCTTTTTAAATGTTGGCAGCTATTTCCAGTTTAAAACACTCGGGTGGGGGGACACTTGTGCAGGCTAACATTATGCATGCCAAACAAAACACGTCTGCAAGCCAGCTCTAGCCCACGCATTGCCAGTTTGCAACCTTACTTTTGGCGGCACAGAAGAATGATAGAGGCTCTAACATTTCCACATTTTCTCCTTCTTTCCTTGCCCAGCCTTTGTGAGGGGAAGAAACAGTGTAGAGATCTATTTCCTAATGGTAGGAATTTTCCCTTAGATGATAGAATGGTTGGTTACAGTAAATCTAGGGTTTAAATAGCACTTTTTCCCATCTGATAGACACAATAATTAAAGAAAATATTTTAAAATATGATTCAATCAAGGTTTTTATTTTTATTGGCCGCAATGGTGAGTTCAGCCCCACTGGGCTCTGTGGCACAGTGGTTAAGCGCTCAGCTGCTAACTGAAAGGGTGGTTCGAACTCACCAGCTGCTCCGTGAGAGAAAGATGTGGCAATCTGCTTTCATAAAGATTACGGCCTTGGAAACCCTATGAGGCAGTTCTACTTTGTCCTTTAGGGTCACTGTGAGTTGGCATTGACTCTACAGCAATGAGTTTGTGTGTGTGTGTGTGTGTGTGTGTGTGTGTGTTTGTAGGGCTCCGTGGAGACTCTGTTTTCTGACCCGAGAATTTCTCAGCATCCCCTAGATGATAGTCAAGTGACCTGAGAAGTCAATTTCAAGTTGCAGTGAGGCAGAAGACATGGAGAAACAGGGTTTAAACTTTGAACACTTTGATCTTATTAGTGTCCAACTTCCTTATTTTCCACCTCCTCTTACTCTGGTTTTAGTCTCCTCTTCCTCTCTTCTCCCAAGCGCTCCTCTTCCTTAATTCTCAGATGGTCCAGTTGGAAGCAATGGGGTGGAGGTGGGGGGAGAATTTCCTCTTATCATCTCTTCTAACCCCACTGTTAGGATGAATAAGAGGAGGCGATCTGCAGGACGGCACTCCAGCAGGACAGCCTAGTGGTTAAACACATGGGATCTGGAATCAGACTGCCTGGATTCAAATCCTGGCTCCATTCCCACTAGCTATGCGATCTTGGGCACATTACCTACTTCTCTATGTCTCAGATGCTCATCTATAGGTTACTGATAATAGTGCCTGTATGTTTATATGTATATATAATGTATTTAGAACAGTGCCTAGTAAGCCATTTGTTAAATTAAAAGTGGACTGTTGGCTGGTTGTCTGCCAGGCTTTGGCATTATGCTGAGCACTGGGAAATATAGGACACAGGGACCACTATCAGACTATCTCAGAGACTACCAGCCCACCCCTGATTTCAAGGCACACAAACAACTTGGCCAAATTCCCCTGGTCCCTGGCTCCCTTGAGCTGGGCAAAGTGTGACCACTGGATGGTTTGATGATATTGTTCTTGTGGAGCCTGGTATTGGCTGAGATCCAAAAGCCCTTCAAAAGATGATTAAGATGATTTTGTGGTGTATTCTCTCTTCTAAAATTTGAAACTAGAGTTATTACGCAGATGAGGAAACCTTTAACCGTGAGAGGTGAAGTAACTTACCCAAGACATGGTGGCATGATATAAACAAGCCTAGATTGCCTTGAACAGACTGACTAGGGTCGTTGTAACAAATTACCACAAGCTGGGTGACTTAAAACAACTGGAACTTATTCTCTCACAGTCTTTGAAGCTGGAAGTCCAAATTCAGGGTGTTGGCAGGCCATGCTCTCTCTGAAGGCTCTAGGGGAAGATCCTTTTTTGTCTCTTGTAGCTTCTGGTAGGCCCAGGTTTTCCTTGGCTTGTGGTAGCATAACTGCAATCTCTGACTCCATCTTCACATGGCTGTCTTCCCTGTGTGTGTCTCTTTGTGTTTCTTCTCTTTTTACAAGGATACCCGTCATATTGGGCCTACCCCACTCCAGTACGAACTCAGGTTAACTTAGCTAATTACATCTGCAAATAACTTATTTCTGAATAGGGTTACAGTCACAGGTACCAGGGGCTAGGACATATTTCTTTGGGGGACACAGTTCAACCCAGTACAGATTGTTAGTAGAAATATGAATATTAAAGACTGTTGGTGAGAGCTCAGGACGAAGAAAGGAGAACTACAGAGAAATCCTAAATTGCCTTAGAGAAAGCCTAAATCACTGTGAACTCACTTAGCAGAAATCAAGACTTGGAAGATGCTGCTGGTGAGGACTCATAAGGAAGTGAGGAACATGTTACTGAAAACTGGAGTAAGGGAGATCTTTGTTATCTAGTGCCAGGAAGCTGAGCAGAATTGTGTCCTGCAGTTATGTGGAAAGCAGAACTTGTGAATTATGAAATTGGATATTTAGCTGAGGAGATCTCTAAGCAAGTGTTGAAGGTACAGACTGATTTCTTGCTGTATATAGTAAAATGTGAGAGGAGAGAGATAAATTAAGGGAAGAACTGTTAAACAAAAAGGAACCAGGACTGGATGATTTGGGAAGCTTAGCCTATCCATATGGCAAAAGTTAAGAGTATTTACTCACACAAAAGGTTTTTTGAAGAGGTTAAGGGTATGAATCACAGATCCCCTCAAGAATCACTATGACATACAAGGGAAATTCCCAAAGTTCTTGAGAATTTTGTACTAGTAGAAACATCACTATCTTGGACTGAAAGGGACAGAGAGAATACAAAATGTTAAAAGGCTGTTGGACCCCCGAAGTCCTACTGGCAGGAAGCAGGCTGATAAAAATACTCAGCTGCAAACGTGTGCCAACTTTCATAAAAAAGGAAGAATAACTCAGATGGTGGAACCAAGAGCCTGGAGAATAGAGCCAAGAGCTGAGAGCCTACAAGGTAAAACGGAGAGCCAACAGAGGATTATTCCCAGGCCTTGAAACTGAATGGAGTTTGTCTGACTGGATTTAAAACTGCTTTGGACCAGCGACTCCTTTTTACCTTCCAATTCTCCCTCTTTTGAACCGTAATGTCTATAACTTATCCTATGCCTGTCCCACCATTGTATGTTGGGAGCAGATAACTTGCTTCTGTAGTTTCACATCTCCATAGATGGAGAGGAATTATGCCCCAGGAGTTGTACTTAAGAGATGGTACCTAGCCTCATCTGCACTTGATTTAGATAATGAATTTGGGACTTTTGCACTAATGAGATTTAGATGAGAATTTTGGACTTTGAGTTGATGCTGTAATGGAATGAGACCTTTGGGGACCTTGGGATGAGGCGAATATATTTTGTGTGTGGGGTGGACTTGAATCGTGGGGCCACCAGAGAACAGACTGGTAAGCAGAATTTTGGTCCCCATGATCTCCGCCCTCTGCTGTTACTCCTGTGGTTGTGTTACATGGAAAAAGGAGCTTTGCAGATGTTATTAAGGTTACCAATCCGCTGACCTTAAAATAGGGAGATTATCCTGGAGTATTCAGTGACTCCCACACCACCCCTAGACCCACATTTCAGGCTGTCTGATGCTCCCAATGTAATTACATGAGCCCTTAAAAGCAGAAGAGGAAGTCAGAGAGATCCGAGGCATTGGAAGAACTTTAAGATGGACTTTGAAGAGGTTAAGGGTATGACTCACAGATCCCCTCAATCAAACCAGGGAAACTCTAGAAATATTAAGAGCATTGTCCCTCAGCATCTCAGCAGAAGCCAAAAATAGAGAAGAGTTTATCTCAAAAAAGTTTGTTGGGGGGAGTGATTTTCACAGAGCTTGAGGAGCTGAGAGAGGCTGTAGCTGACTGCTGGCAAGGAAGTGGGGACTTCAGCCCTACAGTCACAAGGAACTGAATTCTGCCAACAATTTGAATGAGCATGGAAGCAGATTCTTCCCCAGAGCCTCTAGAAAGAAATGCAGCCCTGCTGACACCTTGATTTTGTTTTTGTGAAACTCTGAAGACGCCGCTGAGCCACGTTTTACAGACTTCTGACCTTCAGAACTGTGAGATAATACACTGATGTTGTTTGAAGCCACTAACTTTATGGTAAGTTGTTATGGAAGCAATAGAAAACTAATACAAAGTCCTTATTCAGTATCCAACATTAGGGTGTCCCCCAGGAATTTCCTCCTCTTCCTGGGGTTGGGGTAGGAAGTGTGGGGGAGAGGCCAAAAGATAGAAGGCCCTTCCTGACCTCTGTGAGCAGTCATGGTTCTAATGAAAGACTGTCTTTTGAAAAATAAAAAAGGTCACAGGGGTACATTGGATGCTTCTAGTGGGTTTCTAGATGAGATTCTGTTCTTGTCTCCATCAGTCCTGCAGGCTCATTATTTACTCCCCAGTTCATGAGCAGGACCGTGAAAGCCGCCTTTCTTAGCACACTTGCAGACCGATGCTGTGTGATAATGAGGTTAGGAAAGGAAGCAACGGACAGCCTGGAATGTGGGTCTGGGGGTGGTGTGGGATCCACTGAATACTTATAAGTTCTTCAGAGGAGCACCCTGAGGGCTGAGTACTGGCAGCTGGGCCTCAGACAGAAGCGATCTGGAGTCAGAAGTCTGCCAGTTCTGGGCTGTGTCGCTCTGTGAAAGTCACTCCTCCTAACTTCTCCTCAGCTTCCTATCATAAAATGGGGATAAGGAGAAGAGCCACCTTGAGGAATCGTAGCCCCAATTAAATGACATGATGCACATGGAAGCATTTTGTCAGCTGTACAGAATTACATAAATGATAATTGTGATTTGTACACCTGACGCAAAACTTAAATCAACAGCCATTGATTGAGCCCTTCATACAAAATGCTTTGGAGAAGACAGAGGAGAACCAGCCTGGCCTCCTGCTGAATGGCAGATGTGGCTGCAGACTCCCAACAACCTTGGCTCAAATTTCCCAGAGGATTTCGACCTCCTTTATGGTTCCAGTGATGGCAGGGCAGGAAGTGACAAGCTGCCTCTCTATCTTCCTTTCTACTTCTCCTAAGGAGGTTTTCTTGGGAGGTGGGGTAGAGAGAGGCTGAGGCAGAACTATATAGAGGGATTTGTAGCATTGTGATTTCTGAGTGATTTTCAAGATAAACATTTCTCTAGGAACCTGCTGTGAGGGAGTGTGTGTGTGTATATACACATGTGTTCACACACACCTACATGTGGTGGTGACAATGGGAAGAGGCTCCCAATAGCATATAGTGAAACATGGAAATTAGTTGAAGTGAGTTTGGGACTGAAAAGGGAGATCCACTCTGTTGAAGGTCAGTTTCCTTCTGACTGTAGAATCTTGAGTGTCTTTGAACTGCAGGTAAGATTTGGACAGAATATCACTAACTAGAAAGTAGACAAGAATTATCTTAGGTGAAGAGAAGGACAGCACACACTACTGGGGAAGTCACCCCAAATGGACTAAGCCAAGGCTAAGAAGTTTCCTGAATACAACCAAACACTTCGAGGGACAGAGTAGCAGGGGCGGGGCTGTGGAGACCATAGTTTCAGGGGACATCTAGGTCAATTGGCATAACAAAGTTTATTAAGAAAATGTTCTGCATCCCACTTTGGTGAGTGGCGTCTCGGGTCTTAAAAGCTAGTGAGCGGCCATCTAAGATGCATCAATTCGTCCCAACCCACCTGGAGCAAAGGAGAATGAAGAACACCAGGGACACAAGGAAAGTATGAGCCCAAGAGACAGAAAGGGCCACATAAACCAGAGACTTCATCAGCCTGAGACCAGAAGAACTAGATGGTGCCCGGCTACCACCAATGACCGCCCTGACAGGGAACACAACAGAGAGTCCCTGACGGAGCAGGAGAAAAGTGGGGTGAAGAACTCAAATTCTAGTAAAAAGACCAGACTTAATAGTTTGATTGAGACTGGAGGGACCCTGGAAGACATGGCCCCCAGACTCTCTGTTAGCCCAAAACTAAAACCATTCCCGAGGCCAACTCTTCAGACAAAGATTAGACTGGACTGTGGGACATAAAATGATACTCGTGAAGAGTGTGCTTCTTAGCTCAAGTAGCTACATGAGGCGAAATGGGCAGCTCCTGTCCAGAGGCAAGATGAGAAGGCAGAGAGGGCCAGGAACTAGTTGAATGGACATGGGAGATCCGGGGTGGGAAGGAAAAGTGTGCTGTCATAGTATAGGGAGAACTACTAGGGTCACAAAACAATATATGTGTATATTTTTGTATGAGAGACTAACTTGAATTGTAAACTTTCACTTAAAGCATAACAAAAAAAAAAAAAAAAAAAAAAAAGAGATCTAAACAGAATGTACCTGTGTTCTGTCCTGCTCCAGCTTCCATTTCTGGGAGGTCTAGAATGGTTAGGTTTTGCAAATGATTAGCTTCACAAAGCTTGGCTTTTATAACAGCAGGAAGGGAGTGTGTCTGCTTTCTGCAGGTAAGTAGAAGAGGAGTGTTTTTAAAAGCTGTAGTGCCTGAAAATGATTACAGGAGTTATCTGGAATTGCTGAGGGAAATTTCCAGAAGCCTGGCAGCTTTCAGGCAAAAAATTTAAATGATAAAGCTTAAAAACATTTGGCAAAACATCCCATCTGTAGAGGTGACTCCTTAATAAGGGAATTTATTATCTCAAGTCCCAAGAAAGAGTAGTTTTGTGGCAGATTAATTAAATGGCTTGATGACCCCATCTAGAACCCAAGTTCCTTCCATCTTTTTGCTCTGCCATCTTTAGGCTAGTCTCCTCCTGATCACCAGGTGGCTGTAGCAGTTCCAACCATCTCATTCCTAACAATGACATCGAAAGGTGGAAATAGCTCTCCCGTGTATCTATTCTCTCATCTGTCTATTTGAAAGCTTCCATCCAGAGCTTACAAGAGGGTCACACTTTCTCTCTCTGGGCATGGAGAAATTCTTCCCCCTTCCCTAAGCGTTATTCGTGGAGCTTTCATATCCAGTGGTCTTGATATGTTTGCAGATGCAAAGTAAATATCGAGTGAATGAATAGTCCCCAAGCAACCAGTGCCCACCTGTATCTTCCATTCTTCCTTGCTAATAGAAACCCAGTTTGGTTCCAGGATGGGTGTTCATGGAAGGCTAAATCATTCACTCACTTGTTGACTCCGTACGTAAACACTCCAGAGATGGCCTCAGGGAAGAAAAATGATGTCAATAGAGGGCCAGTTTAGCTTTACTTTTTTTTTTTTTTAATTAGAGCTGTAGTGCTATTCATGCCTTTTGACTTAATAATTGCATTTTGGAGCATATATCCTAAGCAAAGTAAGAGATAAATTTACGTGAAAATAATCACAGCCTATTGGTGTGAGGTGCCGTCGAGTCAGCTCCGACTCATAGCGACCTTATGTATAACAGAATGAAACATTGCCTGTGTCTGTGCCAGCCTCACAATTGTTGCTATGTTTGAGCCCATTATTCCAATCATAGCCTAGGAAGCTAAATTATTGTGGTTCCATTCCACTTGCCAATTATTGGTTTAGGGTGGGCATGTGACCAATTCTGGCCAATGGAATATCAAGAGACGTCTGCTAGGGAGACTTCTGGGAAAGGTTTCCTCACACTTAAAAAAGTAGACAATTTTGGACGTTACTTTGTGGGGATATGATGGTTGGAACTTATTCGATCACCTTGTGCCCAGAAAAGAGACAAGCCAGAGGACAAACCCAACACTCCAAGGATGTCAATCGAAAAATGGAAAGAATGTGGATCCTAGATGGGGTTGTTGAGCCATTAATTAGCCTTCTCTGAAACCACACTATCTTTGAACTTATTACGTGAGATAATAAGCCTCCATACATTTAAGCCAGTTTGACTCACTTGCAGTCAAAATCTTCCTGAGACCCACAGAGTGAACCAGATGACTCGTTTCCATCCAGAAATTTAAAGCTTAAGATATAATAGCTGGCTTCCTGATTTCCACCCAAGGTTTCACTTGTTCAAATAAGGGTCAGGATGTGGTGCCTTTGTAATGTATCAACTTGACTAAGCTGGTACTACATTTCCCAGAGTTCCTTTCCCTATGTGTCTAGTTAGGGTTGACCACAGGGGAACCTTGTAGGAGTTTTGGCAGGTGGAGGTGGTTCAGTAGCCATGTTTACTCTCAGAAGGTAAATGTGGGTTAGGCCCTGTTACAGTTTGCACCCATTTTTGTGGCTCTTCGGGTGCACCTTATTGGTGGGCCAGCAGCCAGGCCTGCAGTTCCAGTTCTTGTGGGATCTCTTCCTTCAGCTTCCCCGAATCATAGACCAGGTGCATGTGTGGCTTCACGGCCAGATTCTCCTGCAGGTCACCACAGCAGCAAGGTAGGAGATTGAGAGATGGCTAAAGCCAGTACAGGTTCCAGCTTGTTCTTTGCAGGTCACAGTTGTCCCTGTTCTCTCCTACCTTTTAATCCTGACTACAGGCTCAGCACCAGATGCAGAAGAAGCAAGCAAACCGAAACTGCTTAACCAGTTTCTACAATTGCTTAAGGTCAAAGCTCTATAATAAATCCCTGATTCTGCATCATTCCTAGTGGTTCTGTTTCTTTGGCTGAACCCTGTCAAGTTTCCTGACCCTGCTTAGCTCTAGATTTTACATCCAACTGATAGCAGTGAAAGAAGTTTAAATGAATAGCGCGGTAAGCTCTCTAACAGGGACTCAATCACTCTTTCTGACTTAAAAGAAGACAAATTGGGCTTTCAACATTCCACAGGGACACATCTCGAGACTAGATGAGTATGGTGGGCCACCGGTTTGCAATCTCTGATTTGGAGGTTTTAAAATCCACCACATATCTAGATAATTATAAGTACTCAGATGACATGCTGAATTTATCCATTTTCATGTGAATTTTGGGCCTTACTGCCCTCAAGAAAAGGAACCCTGGTGGTGCAGTGGTTAAGTGCTCTGTTGTTAACGAAAAGTTTGGTGGTTCGAACCCCTCAGCCTCTCCACAGGAGAAAGATGTGGCAGTTTGCTTCCGTAAAGATTTATAGCCTTGGAAACCCTATGGAGCAGTTCTACTCTGTCCGATAGGGTCGCTATGAGTTGGAATAGACTCAACAGCCATGAGTTTGGTTTTTTTTTTGGATTTGCTCTCAAGAAAGGTTATGCTCCTCAATCTCTACCCTTACTGTTTTAATTATCTATTTCCATAAAAATGTTATGTAACAAACCACTCTCAAACTCGGCTTAAAATATTCAATTAAGCTAATGTGTCTGTGGGTTGGTGACTTAAACTGGGCTCAGCTGGACAATACATCTGGTCTTACTTAGGCTCACTCACATATCTGGTGATCAGCTGACTCTCAGCTGGTTTGAGTTGGCCTTAGCTAGAACGAGTAGGGTGACTCAGCTCTGCTCCGTGTGTCTCTCATCCTCCAGCAGGCCATCCTACCATGTTCTCATAGTGATGGCTGAAGGCAAGAGCGAGCCAGTCCAATCATGCAAGGTCCTTTCAAGTCTCTGCTTGTGTCATGTTCACCTACATCCCATTGTCCTAAAGCAAGCCACATGCTGAGCCCAGGGGCAGAGCAGAAGAACATGACAAAGTTATGTGACAAAGGGGGTGTGGATACAGGGAAAGGTAAAGAATTGGGGCAATTTTTTCAGTCTACCACACCTACCACCACTCTCTCCTCAAAGGTGATAAGTAACCATATCAGTTACTGCTATTTCCAGAACCATTTCATTTCCAATATCTATGGATATTCCATGGAGTTTAATTGCCATGTTAATGTGTGATACAAATTGTTCATTGTCAATGCATTGTGTTCAAGCCTTGAGCTCAGCAGCCCCTCTCATTAGGATAAATAATTGCCTTATAAAACTGCAGCTTTGTGCCATGAGCTTGCTCTGCTCCTTTCTTCTCAGATATCTTATGGAAATAGACTAGTAAGGGATAGCAAAAACAAAATTGCCAGAGGTGAAGAGTTGCTGAACAGTGACAAATAGATAAATACATACGGGCTTCAGCCTGTTAGACTGAGAATAAACTGAGTCATGGCTGAGATGGCCTGAATTGCCCATCAGAAATGGTGAGAAGCAGATCAACTCCAAGCCAGTTGCATATATTATTGCTTATGTTTAATTGCACTGGTTTTATAGACAGTAATACTAAAGCATATTTGTAGCCTGAAAAAAACAAATGTTTGCATTCTTGAAATTATTGGTAGTTTTCAATTTGAGGGAACTATGTTCCTCAGCAATTTTTTTCTAAGAGATGCTCATCTATTCCCAGAAGGTACTCACTACATCTTTGTCTTAGTTTGAGTTCCCCCAGAAGCCAGCCTTGAAACAAGGATTCAAGTGAAAGTAGTTTATTTGGAAGTAAAGGAAATGCCTGTAGGGAGGTAGGGAAGTGAGACAAGGATGGGAAGGCAACCAGTAAAGGGCATGTTATCAAGTCAGTTAGCACTGTCACCACTGGAGAGCATAATCCTGTTGTGGAACTCTGGGAAACAGTGTAGAACATGCATTTCAGAGTTACTCCACCTAAGGGTTGAGGGAACTGGGGTATTTATATACCAGTCAACTCCCATCAGTCACTATTTGAGGGCAGTTCCTCTGGGGGCATTAATTCCTTGGCACTTCTGCCCTGACATATGGGCAGTCAAAGTGGGCTCCAGCAGCCAGAGAAAGCCCTCAGGTAAATGCATGTGCTGGCTGTTGGAAGGTGGACCAGTCATCTGTTGGAGTGGTATGGGTGAGGACAGACAGGCAGAGCACTGACAGAGTCTGCTATATGCTCTGATTTGCCCTTTGGGTATGCTCTGTTACCTGAACTATAGATATTAGAACAGTTCGTTTGCCTACAGGAAGTTCACCTTCTCTATCTGAGTGAAAGCACCAAATTGTTAACATTCCATTGGAAGATAAAATGCAATAAAATCAACGCATTTTATTAACACATTTCAGCTTTATTAAGGTATAGTTGGTGTACAATAAATTGCACATACCTAAAGTGTACAATTTGGTTAATTTTGCCATATGCATCCACATCAGTGAATTTGCCTACAGCAATTATTGCTGTGATGTTCTAAAGAAGATTTTCTATTTCCCTCATTTCTTCTACACTTCTTAATTGGAATTATCCTGGAAGGAATGCTTTTCTCTTCGTCCCTGTTTATTTATTCAATCTTTTATATCAGTATGGATTTATGGATATTTATTTTATTTGTTGGGTTATGATCCAATACTATTATTATTCATTTTGTTCCTCAAATTGTTTAAGCTTTGGCAATTGGGAACTCTTTCAGGTTGACTCCTGTGTCCTTTTCACATGTCCCCATTCTTTTTTTTTTTTTTTTTTTGGGCACCTCCATCTGTTTATTTTAATCAAATATCTGTTGTATTCATGAAGAGTTGTGAACATCTCTGTATTGGTTAGCATTAAGCTTGGCTGCATATAACAAAAAAACTTCAAGTAACGGTGTCTTAAGATAGAATCTTATTTTTTCTTCTAATGATATACCATATTCAAGGACCAGAAGACTCAAGATTATTAGGACGTTGACTGTTCCAAAATTATCTCTAGATTCAAAGCAATCACAGTGAAAATCCCAAAGTCTTTTTTGTAGAAACTGACAAGCTGACTCTAAAATTTACATGGAAAATTAAAGGAACTAGAGCAGCCAAAATAATTTTGGAGAAAAAAAAAAGAGGGACAAAGTTGGAGGACTCTCACTAACATATTACAAGACTTCTTATACAGCTACAATAATCAAGACAGTGTGATATTGACATAAGAATAGACATATAAATTGATGGAACAAAATAGTCCACTACATATATGGTCAATTAATTTTTGACAAAGATGCCAAGGTAATTCAACATGGAAAGGATATTCTTTTCAACAAATGGTTCTGGAATAACTGGGTTACCATATGTAAAAAAAAAAAAAAAAGCGAACTTCAATCCTTACCTTGCACCGTATGTAAAAAGTAATTTGAAATGTATTGTAAACTAAAATATAAGAGTTATAACTAGAAAAATTCTAAAACAAAACATAAAAGGAAATCTTTGGGCTTTTGAACACCAGATAAAGTATTCTCAAATAGGTCACAAAAAACACGACCCATAAAAGAAAAAATTGGTAAGTTAGATTTCATCAAAATGAAAAATGTCTGATCCTTGAAAGACACTGTTAAGAAATGAAGGAACAAGTCACACTCTGGGAGAAAATATTTACAAATTACATATCTCTTGAAGGACTTATATCCTAAATATATAAAGAGCTCTTACAACTCAATAATAAGAAGACAATTAAAGATGTGAGCAAAAGATCCAAACACACAGTTCACAAAATAAGAAATATAAGTGGCAAATAAACACATGAAAAGATGATCAATATTATTAATTATTAAAACCTGTTGCCGTCAAGTTGATTCCAACTCATAGTGACCCTACCGGACAGAGTAGAACTGCTCCATAGGGTTTCCTAGGCTGTACTCTTCATGAAAGCAGGCTGCCACATCTTTCTCCTGTGGCGCAGCTGTGGGTTCAAACCGCTGACCTTTTGGTTAGCAGACGAGCACTTAACCACTCCACCAGGGCTTCTTTAATAGTTATTAGAGAAATGAAAATTAAAATCACAATGAGATACCGCTACACACCTACTAGAATGGCTAAAATTAAAAATTCTGACAATACCAAGTGCTGACAAGGATGGGGAGCAATTGGAACTCCTATACATTGCGGTGGAGTGATAACAGCTTTGGCAGATTCTCATGATGTTAAACATACACTTATCATTCCACTTATCAATCCCCCTCAACAGAAGTGAAATATGTCCACACTAGAACTAGAAAATATATCCACAAATATTTATAGCAGCTTTATTTATAATTGTTACCACTGGAAACAACCCAAATGTTCACCAGCTGATGACTGGATGAACAAATTGTGGTGACTTAGCAATAAAATGAACAAACTAGTGATATAATGCAATGACATGGATGAATCTCAAAATCATTATGCTAAGTGGAAAAAGCCAGACACAAAAGGCTGAATACTGTATAATTACAACTATGTGACATTCTGGACAAGGCAAAACTATTTGGACAGAAATCAGATAAGTGGTTGCCAGAGGCTGGTGGTAGAGAGAGGGACTGAATGCAAGGGAACATGAAGGAACTTTCTGGGGTTGGGATGGAATTATTTTAGATCTTGATTGTGGTGGTGGATATATGACTGCATAAATCTGTCAAAAACTCATCAAGCTGTACACCTAAAAAGGGTGAATTTTACTGTATAAAAATTGTACATTATACCTGGTGTTATGGCTTGAATTGTGTCCCCCCAAAATATGTGTTGTAAATCCTAACTTCTATGCTCGTGGTTATAAACCCATTTGGGAATGGCTTGTCTTTGTTATGTTAATGAGATAGGATGATTAGTGTAGGGAGTGTCTTAAGTCAATCTCTCTTGAGATATAAAAGAGATTAAACAAGCAAGTGAAAGAGCAGAGATAGGGTAAGATAGATGCCAAGACGCACGGAGCTCTTCAAGGAACCAGGAAGCAGAAGCTGAAGAGACAAGGACCATTCTCTAGAGCCCACAAAGAAAGCCTTCCCCTGGAGCCAACACCCTGAATTTGGACTTCTAGGAGCCCTGGTGGCACCGTGGCTAAAGCGCTTGGCTGCTAACTGAAAGGTTGGTGGTTCAAAACAACCAGCAGCTCCATGGGAGAAAGATATGGCAGTCTGCTTCTGTAAAGATTTACAGCCTTAGAAATCCTATGGGGCAGTTGTACTCTGTCCTATTGGATCAGTATGAGTTGGAATTGATTCAGTTGCAGTGGGACAACCTCCTACACTGTGAGAAAATAAATTTTTGTTTGTTAAAGCCACTCACTAGTGGTATTTCTGTTATAGCAGCACTAGATAACTAAGAATTTGGTACCGAGAAGTGGGAGTGCTGCTCTAACAAATACCTAAAATGTGTAAATGGTTTTGGAATTGGGTAATGGGTAGAAGCTGGAAGATTCTTAAGATATTGTCATGGATTGAATTGTGTCTCCCCAAAAATGTATGTATCAATTTGGCTAGGCCATGATTCCTAGTGTTTTGTGGTTGTCCTCTATTTTGTGATTGTAATTTTACGTTAAAGAGGATTAGGATGGGATTGTAACACCACCCTTACCCAAGTCACATCCCTGATCCAATGTAAAGGGAGTTTCCCTGGGGTGTGGTCTGCACCACCTTTTTTCTCTAAAGATAAAAGGAAAGGGAAGCAAGTAGAGAGTTGGGGACCTCACACCACCAAGAAAGCAGTGCCGGGAGCACAGTGCGTCCTTTGGACCTGAGGTTCCTGTGCAGAGGGGCTCCCAGACCAAGGGAAGATTGATGATATGGACCTTCATCCAGAGCCAACAGAGAAAGCCTTTCCCTGGAGCTGATGCCCTGAATTTGGACTTCTGGCCTACTAGACTGTGAGAGAATAAATTTCTCTTTGTTAAAGCCATCCACTCGTGGTGTTTCCATTAGAGCAGCACTAGATGACTAAGACAGATGCCTAATAGTAAAAGTTAAGACTGCTTTGAAAAGACTGTTGGTAGACTTATGGACGTCAAAGGCAATTCTGGTGAGGGCTCAGAAGAAAGTGAGAACCATAGAAAGTCTCTATCATCTTAGAGAATACATATGGCACCGGCAACAGAATGTTGCTAAAAATGTGGACATTAAATATGTTCTTGGTGAGACTTTAAAAGAAAATGATGAACTTGTGATTGGACAATGAAGGAAGGGCAATGCTTTTATGCAGTGGCAGAGAACTTGTCTGAATTATGTTCCAATGTTTGGTGGAAGGTAGAACTTGTAAGTGATGGACTTGGACATCTGGCTGAGGAAATTTCTAAGCAAGATCTTCAAGGGGCTGCATGGTTTCTCCTTGCCACTTACAGTAAAATGCAAGAGGAAAGAGATGGGCTTAAAAATGAACTGTGCTAAATGAAAACAAAACTTAAAGATTTGGAAAATTCTGTTGTACAAACTAAGGACACATGTCCTAGAATTTTCACCAAGGATGTGGCTACATGATCTTTTGTTAAAGAGATTAAGCCTGTGACTGATGTGTCTAACCAACTACCACAGCAGAAAACCCATCGGCTTAGACTGAAGAGAACAGGGAAAAAACAAAAGGAAAGAATGCTGTCTGCCTCTTGGAATTCTACAGGCAGGAAACAGGCCAAAGGAGCTACATCTGTTGTCCTCCAAGAAAAGAAAAGGACCATCCCTGGAGCAGTTCAGAGATCAACAGACCTGTTGGAAGGAGCACAGGAAGCAGAACCTTCTTGGTTTCAAAGAATCTAATCTTCGCCAATTCGGTTCCAGAGTGTGAGGCTGCCATTAAGGTGTGCCGGGGGATGGGGCCGCCGCCCATAGCTGACGGAGTGGGGCTGCCATGCTCAGGGGTGCAGAAGAACGGGGTCTGCCAGGGCCGAGAGGGTGGGGTTGCCACTCAGTTGGACTAAGAGAATGGGGGCACCCAAAGCCGAGGGAGCAGAATTGTCATCCGAGTGGGCCAAGAAGATGGAGCTGAAGCCCAGGGCTGAGGGGCCTCCACCCAGAATCCAGAGGGCGTGGCCAACACCCAGAGTCTGGAGGGCAGGGCTATTGTTCAGATGGTCTCAGAAAACAGGGTTATTTTCAAACCTTGAGAGCTAATGTAAATTGTTCTGCTGGGTTTTGGACTTGCTGGGTGGCCATGATCCCTTCTTTCCCCCCGATTTCTCCCATTTTGTAATGGAAATGTCTACCTTGTGCCTGTTCCACCACTGTATTTTAGAAGCAGATAACCTGTATTCTAGATTTCACATGTTCTCAATGAAAAGGAACTTTGCCCCAGGATGGAATATGCCTACTATCTCATCCATATTTGATTTAGATGATTCAGAAGATGAGATTTTAGACTTGGAGTTGATTTAAGACTTTTGGGATAATGTGATGGGGTGAATGTGTTTTGCAAGTGACAAAGATATGAATCTTGGAGGGGGCAAAGGGTGGAATATTATGGATTGAATTGTGCCCCCCAAAAATATGTGTTGCAAATCCTAAACTCAATGCCTATAGTTATAATTCCATTTGGGAATGGGTTGTCTTTGTTATGTTAGTGAGACAGGATGATTAGTGGAGGGTGTGTCTTAAGTCAATCTCTTTTGAGATATAAAAGAGATTAAACAAGCAAGGGAGTGAGCAGAGAAGGGAGAAGATTGATGCCAAAATGCATGGAGATCTCCAGGGAGCCAGGAAGCAGAAGCTGAAGAGACAAGGACCTTCCTCCAGAGCCGCAGAGAAACAAAGTCTTCCCCTAGAGCTGGCATCCTGAATTCAGACTTCTAGCCTTCTAAACTGTGGGAGAATAAATTTCTGATTGTTGAAGCCACCCACCTGTGGTATTTCTGTTATAGCAGCACTAGATAACTAAGACACTTGGCTTAAAAAAATAATTTTATTTTCCTCTCAGGCAAAAGAAATCTGGAAGTAATAGGCCAGAGCTAGTATGGTGGCTTCATGTTGTCACAGGAACACTTGTAGGTATCTTTCTGCTTTTTAATCCTTAACACGTGGCTTCCTTTTTCCATGCTCCTTCATGGTCCAATATGGTGCCTCAGCTCTCCAGTCATCATACCCATATTCAGCAATAAAAATGAACAAATTAGTGACATAATGCAATGACATCGATGAATCTCAACATGGCAAAGGATCTGAACCTTTAAAACCACAATGAGATACCACTACACATCTACTAGAATGGCTTAAAAATTCTGACAATACCAAGTGCTGACAAGAATGGGGAGCAATTGGAACTCTTATACATTGCCAGTGGGTGAAAACAGTTTTGGTAGATTCTTATCAAGTTAAAAATACACTTATCGTTCCACCTATCAATCCCACTTGAGGAAGGAGAAAGAGGCAATTAAGGGGATTTCCAGTTCTTTAAAGAAACTTCCTGTAACCCATATATATTTCCTTTCACATTTCATTGGTGTTAGCGATTTAATTGTTTTCCCCCAAAATGTGTGTCAACTTGGCTAGGCCATGATTCCCAGTATTGTGTGGTTGTCCTTCATTTTGTGATCTGATGTAATTATCCTATGTGTTGTAAATCCTAACCTCTATGATGTTAGTGAGGCTGGATTCGGGGCAGTTCTGTTAATGAGGCAGGACACAATCTACGGGATTAGGTTGTATCTTGAGTCAATCTCATTTGAAATAAAGAGAGAATCGAGCAGAGGAGAGGGACCTCACTGCCACCAAGCAAGAAGAGCCAGGAGCATAGTGTATCCTTTGGACTTGGGGTCCCTGCACTGAGAATCTTCCAGACCAAGGGAAGATTGATGACAAGAACCTTTCCCCAGAGCCAACAGAGAGAGAAAGCCTTCCCCTGGAGCTTGCACCCTGAATTTGGACTTCTAGCCTCCTAAATTGTGAGAGAATAAATTTCTCTTTGTTAAAGCCATCCACTTGTAGTATTTCTGTTATAGCAGCACTAGATAACTAAGATAATTGGCTACTATTTAGTCACCTGGCTTCATCTAATTTCAAGATGCACTGGGGAAATGTAATCTTTAAGCTAGGCCATGGTTATATTGAATAAAATTGGGTTTCTATTACTGAAAAGAAGAGTATGATGAATGTTGAAATAGGCAACCAACAGTGGCTGTCACAAAGTTACAGAGATTGTGACTCTGCCATAGATGGTCAGTCCCCAGGCAAGCAGTTGTGCTTCGTTTATTGTTTGGTTCTAAAGGAAATGTGTTTCTCTTTCATTTAGAAAACCTATACCTCTTTGATGTGCATAAGCCCCTCTTGAAGGGAGTTAAGCAAAAAACCAAACCTGTTGCCAGCAAGTCAATTCTGACTCATAGTGGCCCTATAGGACAGAGTAGAACTGCCCCATAGAGTTTCCTAGGCTGTAAATCTTTACAGAAGCAGACTGCCACATCTTTCTCCTGAGGAGTGGCTGGTGGGTTCAAACTGCCAACCTTTCAGTTAGCAGCCGATTGCTAACATGCCTTAAGATTGAGGATGCCAGCACCAAACAGTGAGCTGGTGGGCTTGAGATTTCACACATATGCATTTACTCATTAGCTCACAGAACACATGTTTTCTTATGTCCAGAAAAGAATTAAACATTTCTTCTATACTTCAATCTTGAACATTATTACAATGATCAGTAAATGATCATCATCCTGATTCACAACATCAGTAATTCAGAGTTTACCTAGTAAGACTCAATATTTAACTGAGCAAGAGACAACAGTTGACAGAAAAACACACCAACACTTTTTAACCATCATTTTACCACCCGGAGATAATCACTGTTAGCAATTAAATGTTTTTTTCAGTATTTTTAATCTATATCTTGTCTCATGTGAAAAATATCAGACAATGGCACACAGAAAGCCAGGTTGTCCTAGTCAACTAAGGCCTCAAAACTGTTAGACCTTAGCCTTCTTTCTCCCATTTTCTACCGGGGTTACTTTCAACCTTCTCCATTTCCCTCAACACTAATCTTCCCTAACACACACACACACACACACACCCCACCTGCACTAAATTTACAGGAAATAAACTTGTCGTCATTTTCATAGAGAAAATAGAAGTCATCAGATGGGAAATTCAACTTCTGCCCACCAAACTTACTAAGCCACCCTGGTTCACGCCACAAAAGATGGATCTGGTGAGTCAGTCAGATTGTGAGAGAAGCTCTTTGCGATGACTTTTGAAAAGAAACTCTGTACATCTAAGTGAGAGATGAACAAACCAGTTTGGATAAACTAAGGGAACCTGGATCTTTGCCAGCTGCCACCAACAGAACCAGGGTGGATCCTGGCTGCATGACTTGGGATGGGCTCAGCAATGAAGTTCTTATTTGTTTGGTTGTTAGAAATTGTTCTCAGTGACCGCCTTTCTGGGAATTCTGTTCTCTCCTTGGGTGTTTAAGGTGGGCCCGGTATTTTCTCATGGCTTTTCCCTTAACTCTGTTTCAAAGGCTATCACTTTCTTTATTCCCATCTGCGGGGATTCTGGTTGTGAACCAGACTGCACCCTAGTTTAGTTGTCTGAGGGAGGAGCAGGGTGTGTTTATGAACAGACTCTGCTTTTGAAAGTTACTTGGAGTTTTCTTTTTGCAATGCCTTGTCCTAATAATGAAGCATCACGCTAGAGAGATTGTTATTCATCACTCACTTACTTCTAAGCTTCGGTGACGGGGGCCAAGGGTGCAAAGGAAGGAGAAGTTGTGTGGAGGGAAGGAAAGAGAATAGCCTGTATACTTGTTTTCTCATGGTGGTGAGACTGTTGTGCCCTATTCTTGTTCTTGAAGAGAAATGATGCATAACTTTACACAAGTAACTTGAGCCTTCCCCCAAAAGTGTGTTTAGACACCGGGGCATATGTGAACAAAAGCGATGCCTTTGCATTTACTGAAAAAAGGAAGGAAAGAAGAGAAGGAAGGAGGGAGGGAAAGGAAGAAAGAAAGAAAGAAGGAAGGAAAAAGAAAGGCAGAAAGAGGGAAGGAGGGAGGGATGAAGAGAGGGAAGGGAAAGCAAGAAAAGGAAGGAAGGAAGGGAGGAAAGAAAGGAAGAGAGGGAGGGAGGGAAGAAGGAAGGAAAGAGTTGTGGTTCCTTCTAATGCTCTATTTCTATAATTCCTTTAAGAGTTCATGATTATTATACATAGTTTTTTAGCAGACTACACTGGTTTCCGGCACAAGAGAGAGGTGAAATAGTTCCAAAGCTTATTTTTGATGCTCTGGTTCTATCACCCATGGCATGGGAGATAATGGCAGTGGAGGGGCTAGAAGAGAGGTGGGAAGGGTGTTGCTTTCTTTGCCACCTACCGAGTCCCTGAATATATTTCTCCTCTGGTTCCAGAGGGTGTGTGCTGTCAGTCAGCTCAGGAGAAAGACGATCATAGTGCTGAGACAGAGAGGTAGAGCTTGTCTTTGACGCCAGTGACCACGGGCTACTCCCCAGGAAATGCATTTGTTTCATTGCTACTAATCCACAGTCTGCTGAAAGGGGGAAAAATCTTAAACGAGCCCAGAATGTTATGCTGGGTTTTAGCTCATAGACTTAAAAGGCTGAGGTATAATTTCTCTGAGAGTTTTACAGTCATGAACGTCTGCTCACAGGAGCTTGCAACATCTGCAGCCCTTGTAGTCATTCTTTGCAAAGGACCATAAAGTTTATGGAAAAACGAATCCTCACAGGCACTGAGGAGACCTGGCAGAACCACCTTTCTGGCTGAGAAGGTTGTTATTTTATATTCCAGTATGGGCAGCAGAACACTGTGTGCCTGTACTTTTGGACATAGGGAGAAAACAGAGATGCCCCTCTCGGCACACATATGTACACCCTAGTCACACTTACAGAACCCCTAGTGTATGCGGGGTGTCTTCTCATTTGTGCTATCTCCTTGACTCTCACAGCAGCCCCGTTGGTAGCCATCACCTCTTTGCACAACATTGTATACGTATGTAGACAGATGACTTTTTTGTTGCTATTGTTTTATATATATATATTGTGCTTTAAGTGAAAGTTTACAGAGCATATTAGTTTCTCATTAAACAGTTAATACACAAATCATTTTGTGACATTGGTTGCCAACCCTGCGATGTGTCAACACTCTTCCTTTCTCCATCCTGGGTTCCCTGATTTCATTCGTCCAGTTTTCCTGCCCCTTCCTGCCTTCTTGTCTTTGCTTTTGGGCTGGTGTGCCCATTAGTCTCGTATACATGATTGAATTACGAAGGACGTTCCTCACATGTGTTATTGTTGGCCCTATAAACCTGTCTAATCTTTGGCTGAAGGGTGAGCCTCAGGAGTGACTTCAGTACTGAGTTAAAAGGGTGTCCGGGGGGCATACTTTCGGGTTTCTCCAGTCTCTGTCAAACCAGCAAGCCTGGTTTTTTTTTTTTTGTGTGTGTGTGAATTTGAATTTTGTTCTACATTTTTCTCCTCCTCTGTCCAGGATCCTCTACTGTGATCCCTGCCAGAGCAGTCAGGGGTGGTAACTGGGGACCATCTAGTTGTTCTGGGCTCAGTGTGGTAGAGGTTGTGGTAGTTGTGGTCAAGTAGTCCTTTGGACTAATCTTTCCCTTGCGTCTTTGGTTTTCTACATTCTTCTTTGCTCCAGCCAGGATGGGACCAGTAGATGTACCTTACATGGCTGCTCGCAGACTTTTAAGACCCCAGACTCTACTCACCACGGTCGGATATAGAACATTTTCTTTATAGACTAATGCAGACAGACAGTTGTAAGTACACGTAATCATTTGGGAAATTTTGAGCTCCACATATAAATTTCTGAAGTCTGAATTCACAGTTATGTGGGAGAGGAAGAAGAAGTAAATAGAAGCAACTTTATATCATAGAGCACTGGATTGGGATTTGGAGACTGTCATTCTGGTCTCAAGGGGTCCTGGTGGGGCAGTGGTTAAGTGCTCAGCTGCTAACCAAAAGGTCAGTGGTTTGAACCCACCAGCCACTCCACAGGGGAAAGATGTAGCAATCTGCTTCCATAAAGATGCAGCCTTGGAAACCCTATGGGGAAGTTCTACTCTGTCCTATAGGGTCGTTATGAGTTGGAAATCAACGCGATGGCAACAGGTGTTCTGGTCTCAGCTCTGGGGCCTTCTTCTTCTTTTTTTTGGCTTTAACAAAGAGAAATTTATTTTCTCACAGTCTAGGAGGCTAGAAGTCTGAATTCAGGGTGCCAGCTCCAGGGAAAGGCTTTCTCTCTCGTTGGCTCTGGGGGAAGGTCCTTGTCATTAATCTTTCCCTGGTCTAGGAGTGTCTCAGTGCAGGGACCCCAGTCCAAAGGATGCTCTGTGGCCTTCTTATAGCACGTAATTTCTTTAGGCCTATGTTTCTCATTACACAGTGAGGAGTTGGACTCAATTTTCTCTGTCTTTTCTTGCTTTCATGCTAAATTAACCAGGAATCAATATCCAGTATGACTTCAACCATGTAACATAAATGTGTTGGAAGAAGGAACTAAGCCAAAATGTTTTCAGTGGTTACGTTTGTGTGGTGAATTATGAGGGGTTCCTAATGTTATTCTTTATTATTTTTAGCATCTTCTAATTTTTCTATAATATACATGTATCATGTATATAAACAGAAAAAGTATAAAAAATATTGAACCATTTGGTGAAGATGATGTTATTGTTGTTGTCAGTTGCCATCAAGTTGATTCTGACTCATGGCAACACTACGTGTGCAGAGTAGAACTGCTCCATAGGAAGCAGGTTGCCAGGCTTGTCTTCTGAGGCACCTCTGGGTGGGTTTGAACCACCAACCTTTCAGTTAGTAGCCAAGCCACCCACGGACTCCTCCAGTTACATCTCACTTCAAGCCCATACATGTGTCTTTCTGGCTCAGGGCTTTCTCTGATACAATGGGAGCTGGTTTGGCCCATAGGCAAGAGCAACCTGAAAGTATGGGGAAGATACTGTTTTCTGGGGTAACCCTAAACCAATAGGGGATGGGAGTGGTGGGTAAAGGTCTCAGCCTCCAATTCCTTGAAAGACAGATGCTTCTGAGAGGCATTCTGTAGCTTTAGCAGAGATCCTGTGGAATCAACCTCTCCTTACCTGCAGCAGTGATCTGAGTAAAGCACCCTTATATTGGCTTTTCTCTTTACTTCTTCACTCAATATCTGCACTCAAGTCCTTGTCTCAGGCTCTGTTTTGGGGAGAACCTAAATATGACAGAAGCCATTGTGGATTAGGAGGCATTTGAATTGGGCCTTGTCCGCAGGCAAAGACAAGGAGAAGGGGGAGGTTTTAAGTAGATGATACATTGTCAGGAAGGCATGGAGGCAGGAGAGTACATATATATTTGGTGTAGGAGCTTTTCAGTGCCTCCCATCAAGAGGTGGAGTCTATTTCTCTACCCCTTGAATCTGAACTGGCCTTGTGACTTGCTTTGTCCAATAAAATGCTGCAAAAGTGATGTGTCAGTTCTGAGCTTGGGCCTCAAGAGCCTTTACACAATTCTGCTCTCTTTCTTGTAAGCTTGCCCCTGCCATGCTTACAAACCCGGGCTAGCCTACTGAAGGATGAGAGACCACATGAAGCAGAACAAGCTGTCCCAGCTGAGGACCCCCCCCCCCCAGAACAGCCAGCCCTAGCCAACCTGGCTAAACACATCAGCGAGCCCAGCTGGACCAGAAGAACCTCTTAGCTGAACCCAACCCAAATTACCAACCTTAGAATTTTGAGCTAAATTAATGGTTGTTGTTTTAGGCCATGAATTTTTGAATAGTTTGCTATGCAACAAAGCTAACTGGTATATCTAGAGAAAATTGGGTCATCCTGATTGGCTAGAACATAGCATGCATGACTAGAATTGGGGCTAAATTGAGGTGGGCTTTGAATGCCATCCTAAAGGGTTTGGAAGTAATCTAGTAAGTGAAGAGGCACTGTGGAAGAGATGGCTGGTTGACCAGCAAATATTTGGGTTTCCCTTTATAGTGTAGTTTTGTTGCTGGGAAGGGGCTGCTCAGCCAGAGGCTACATTTTTCCAGCCATCTCCCTTGTATATGACTAATTCTCTCCAATGGGATGTGAGTGGTAGAGACGTTTGTAACCTATGGGCTGAGATGGCTAGGTATCAGATATAGGATTCTCCATGTTCTCCCTCTGCCCCATCTGGCAGCTGGATGTTGCCAGGGCATCACTGAACTCCCAAGATGGTAGAAACTTAAGAGAGATTCAGCCTGGATTCCTGAGTTTTTCCTTAGAGAAGAACCACTCAGCAGAGTGAACTTTGCATGAGGAAGAAATAAACTTTTATCATGTTAAATCACTGATGCTGGCCTTGGCAACCAAATGCATAGTAAAAGCCTCCTGCAGTGTTCTGGGTCTGAGGAGACAATGACCTGGGTATGGCCTTGGCTAAAAGAAAGGCAACAAGGTAGAAAATCCTTTTAAGTTGACCATCCTCCTTCCAGGAGAGGAAACTTGTTAAATTGCAGAAAGACCCACTATACACGGGAATGTATTTATGCAAAGCTGTTTCCACTTATTTGCTTGTGAATTGGAAAATCTGTCCCAGCATTTCAGGATGGGATTTCTTAAAAAAGCCAGACCTGGGGTGGGTTTGAATGCCATCCTAAAGAGATTAGAAGTAATTCAGTAAGTGAAGAGGAACTGTGGAAGAGATGGCTGGCTGACCACCAAAGAGTTGAGTTTCCCTTTCATGGTGTAGAAATAAACACATCTGAAAGTTCTTTTGTAAGGAGCTCTGGTGGTGTAGTGGTTTGAACCTGCCAGCTCTGCTCCATGAGAGAAAGATGTGACAGTCTGCTTCCGTAAAGATTACAGTCTTGGAAACACTATGGGGCAGTTCTCCTCTGTCCTATAGGGTGGCTATGAGTTGGAATCGACTCGACAGCAATGGGTGGTCATAATGGGTGAAGATTCTTTTAAATGATAATAATAAAGTGAAGTCTGACCCACCAGACCCATTGGAGAGGCACTGCTCCTTCTCTGAGTCTAGGGTCTATTGCTCCTTCTTCCCCATGCACTAATTCATGCTCTCCATTTACTTCCCCATGATCCTAATCCAAACAAAATGAATGCCACCATCTGGCTGCTTAGTTCTTCTTTGTGAGTGTGGAGACAGGTCCTCCTGAGGAAACATGAGGATCCTTCAGGAGCTTTCTTGGGGAAGATTTAAAGGGATTTCAATCTTTAACCTGTTCACCCTGTCCATGAAAGTGTTTTGAAGTCACATGCTTCTGAGAGAGACTCATCCCTTAGAACTGGTCCTTGGGACACCAAACCATTCTTGGCTTCTCATAGCTGTGGCACTGCTAACCAGTAGCTTGGCTCCTTTGTGCTTGGTCTAGCCTCTGCCCATTGTTCTTTGCCAGACTTTTCTCTTCCCAAGACCAGGACTATTCTAGGCAGTGAAAACTTTGCCTATTGCCTGTGGCCACATCTCCAGACACCCCACCTATAGGCCCCCTAGTGTTGGCTCCTCCCCCTGCCTGAGCCTGTTTGTCAAGTCTCCTTGGCCTGGCCTGCCCTAGCCAAGCCCAGATTTTGACACTATCCCAAGGGCAGCTGTAGCTCTTCAGCTGAGCTTCATGGTGGCCTTGGAATGCTTCCATCTCCCCACCCAGCGCCCAGAGGCCCTTGGAATGTTGAGAGAGAGCTGTGACCTAGACCTGGCTCACCTCACACCATAACTAACCAGTTTATTATTATAGCATGCAATAAACCTCAAACCAGCTTGACTCAGATTCTTAAAGGGCCAGTTCCAACCACTCCATGTCATCCCAACGGAAGCGTAGTGCTAATTTTAAGAGCCCTATTCGAGCACTGAAGTGGGCAAAAAAATGTGCCTGCAATATCCCACAGCACCCTGTTTTGTGCCTTATTTCTACCTATGGTCTGGCCATGTGGACTTTCCCATGTGATGTTTTTGTGGTACTAGCAGTTTTTGCTTCTTGGTACACAGTGCTCTGAAATAGGGTAGCCAGGAATTCGTTGACAAAGGACAAAGATATGCCTCCTCCCTGAATTCATAGAGCTATTAAAATATTTCTTTTCTGCCAGGTATGTCTCTGTTGATTTAGGTCTTTCAGGGGATGTAATATTCCTTCTAATCTCTGCATGAGTATGCCATGATTATAAATCTTGAGTTTTTCCTTTGTACTTGAATTAAGTGCCGAACCTGAGAACAACACCAAGGCTGAAATATTGGCCATCCCTACAAAAAGAAGCTGTGGGATAATAATGATGATGATGATGGTAATACTAGCCAATATTTTTTGAGCACCTATTTAATGCCCAGCTCATTTACAAATGCATTACATACACTCTCATAAGGTAGATGCTATTATGATCCCATTTTATAGATGAGGAAACAGAGGCACAGAGGCTAAGTAATTTGCCCAGCTTCAGAAACTACAATGATAGGGTGGGTAGTCAGACTTGGATTCAGGCCATGTAACACTAGCGTTTGTGCTGTTAGGTCTATGCTATCATATATCTCTATGGTGTATTTTTTTCACTCTTAATTAAATCTGGGGCCAATGGTGGTGGATTTTTTTTTCAAAAATTAAAAGAACAGTTGGGAGTTATTTATTCTGTTTAATTACACCAATGCCAGCTCTTCAAAGTAGAAAAGTTAAAATAACCTTCTAGAATTCTGGAATACGAAATTCAACCATAATTTCACCACCATGAGATAATCACTGTTATCATTTGAATGTTTTATTCAGTATCTTTATTTTCAATGTTCTCTAATATTATATTAATAGTACAAGTAATTTTAGAAAGTACAGAGAATCAAAAAGAAAGAAAGAAAAGTCATCCCAAGTTCTACAATATTATTTGCTTTCCGGATTCTGTGTGTGTGCAAGTGTTGGCTCATATTGCTTTATAGTCTGATCTTTGTAATTCAATAATATTATGTAAATGTCTTTCATATAGAAGAATATTCTTCTATAACACTTCTATTATTTTACTATTTTGGTGTAACAAAGTACCACAAATTCAATGGCTTAAAACAACACACATTTATCCTCTCACAGTTTCTGTGTCAGGAGTCTGGGCACAGCTTAGTTGGGTCCTCTGCTCAGGCTGCAATCATGGTATCAGCCGGGCTGCATTTTTATCTGGAGGCTCAACTAGGGAAAATTCCACATCCAAGCTCACTCAGGTTGTTGACAGAATTCATTTTCTTGTGGCTATATGACTGAGTGCCCAGCTTCTTCCTGGCTGTCAGCTGGAGGCTGCCCTTAGGTCTTAGAGGCCACCCACAGTCCCCTGCCATGTGGCCCCCTCCACAGGCAGTTCACAGCATAGTGGTTTGCTTCTTCAAGGCTAACAGGAGAGCCTCTCTAGTGTGTGCTAGCCAGATAAGATATTATATATATAACCTGTTGCTGTCGAGTTGATTCCGACTCATAGCAACCCTATAGGACAGAGTAGAACTGACCCATAGGGTTTCCAAGGAGTGGCTGGTAGATTTGAACTACCAACTTTTTGGTTAGCAGGCGAGCTCTTAACCACTGAGCCACCAGGGCTCCGTGTGTATATATGTATGTGTATATATATAATTTCACAGAAGTGAAATTTTTGCCATATAATGTAACCTAATCATGGGAGTGACATCCTTTGTCATATGCTATTGGTTAGAAGCAAGTCACACGCCCTACCCACACTCAAAGGGCAGGGACTATAGAGGGTATGAGCATGGGGCCACCAAAGGTCTGTCTGCCACACACCATTTAAAACTAAGCCATGGTATTCCAGCTGTTTGACATACTATAATTTATTTAATGAACTCCTTATATTTGAACATTAGTGTTTCCAATTTTTTTGTCATTATAAATAAAGCTGCAATGACCACCCTTGTGGTTAAATCTTTTCATATGCCCTTTTTTTCTTTCCTTTTCATAAATTACAAGAAATGGATTTTCTGGGTCAAAAAGTTCACACAGTTTAAAGGCAATTGATCGTGTTGCTAAATGGCTCCCCAGAGCCATTCCCCCCACTGGTGTAGGAGGGCACATGGGGCTATTTTAGGGCCTAAACTGAGTTAATATTTGTAAAGTACTTGAATATCAAGCAAAAAATTAAAAAAATTAAATGAGCTGTTTGATTCTTAACTCTATGAGGTAGGTACTAATGCTATGCCCATTTTATAGAGGAGGAAGATGAGGTCAGAAGGGTTAAGGAGAAAGATTACTGAATTAAATCCCAAAAGGCCTGGGCCATGTCCCAGCTCCTTCACTTATCAAGCATATGACTTTAAGCAATGTCTGTGTTTATTACCTCCTCTGTCAAATGGGGCCAACAATACTTACACCACCTTCCCCATGTCAAAGGAGCTAATACCTGGGCAAGTACTTGGAAGCTGTAGACCAGTGATTCTCACCCTTGGCTGCACTGTGGATTATTCTGTGGGGAAGTGAAACTATGACAAAAGCAACCTTCAATTTTTACTGATGCCTGAGTCCTAGCCCCAGAAATTCTGATGTCATTGGTGTGGGTCGTGGCCTGAGCACCGGGAAGTTCCTAGGTGATTCTAATGTGCAGCGAGGGCTGAGAACCCCTGCTAGAGCATCTCACACTTGCAAGGGATTATTTTCGTATACAGCTGAGGAAGCAACTTTCAGTTCTTGCTCTCTGTTCTGAGCTGTCAGGAAACGGCCCTCTAGGGTCAGGCTGGAAGCAAACCTCTGTCTTAAACTCCAGAGTCAACTCAGTCTGCTAAGTTAGTTTGGGAAGCCATCAATTACCTGCTGTTTCCCCTCCGGTGTAACTCCCTGGACAGCGGGGCGTCGGTATCAGCCATGCTGGCAGGGCTGCTTTCCAACGGAGCCTGCTGCTGCTGCTGCTATTTTTTCTAGAAGCCAAAGCGGATCTTCACATCAGAGCTTCAGCTCCCTGCTGCCTGTCAGTCACAGCCGCACGACTGAGGCTGAGGGACCAGACGCCTGGCTGCCCGCCACTAGAGCTGGGTAGCAGATCTGCTGAGGTGTCTTTGGGGCCAGGCCAGCCTTCCATCTCATGGAGAGGGCTGGGGAGGAATTTCTCTGAGCAGCCAAACGGAGCTCAAAATGAACGTGATCAATCAACAGAATGAAAGCGTTGGTCAAGGTGCTCCAGTGTGACAGAGAAGATCAGTGCCAGCCTCCGCCTTTCCCTTGCACCTGATGAATTGCCAGTGTGTGTGTGTCTCCCATTTTGCCGAGGCCAGACACTACGCAGTGGTTATAGGGGGAAATGGTGGTGTTAGAGAAGTTCCCAGAAAAAGACAAGGAAGCAAATGGAGAACATATTTAAGGCGGGCCATATTTAAGGGGTTGCCATGAGTCAAAATCGAGTTGATGGCAATGAGTTTCTGTTTTTTTAACTATATGTCAAGGAGTCCCTGGGTGATGCAAAAGGTTAACATGCTCGGCTGCTAACTGAAAGGTTGGAGGTTTGCATCCACCCAGAGGCACCTCAAAGAAAGCCCTGGTGATCTACTTCTGAAAAAATCAGCCATTTGAAAACCCTATGGAGCACAGTCCTACTCTGACACACATGGGTCACCATGAGTTGGAATCGACTCAACAGCAAGTGGTTACTGGTTAACTGTGCATCAGGCATTGCACAGCCACGTTAGATATGTAACCTCATTGAATTGGAGCCTCACAACAACCATGAAGTTACCAACATTTTACAGATGAGGACATGGAGATTTGGAGGTGAAGCGTCCTTGCAGAGGTCACACAATTAGCAATTCTGGCCAAGCTGGAAGTCACACCTTGGCCTGTCGGCCTCCACAGCACTTGTTCATTTACATCACTCTGCTTCTCAAATCAGGAAGGGACATTTTGATCCAGGTAGCTAGTTTCTCATTGGTTTGTTTGCTTTTCATTAGGATTATCACCAACAGGGTCCATCTTTTGGCCCAAGTGTAGAAACTGAAGGTTGCTTTTGTCATAGTTTCGCCTCTCCATGGAATTAATTTGGGTAATGTTAGCTCCTATAACACAATGTTGTTGTTGTTAGTTGCCATTGAGTTGAATTACGACTCATGACAACTCCATGTGTGCAGAGTAGAGCTGCTCCATAGGGTTTTCAAGGCTGTGACTTCTTGAAAGGAGATGTCCAGGCCTGTCTCCTCTGGGTGGGTTTGGACTGCCAACCTTTCAGCTAGTAGTCAAGCACTTAACCATTTGCGCCAACCAGGGACTCCTTAGGGAGGTTACAGATAATAATCAAAGCAAAGAAGATAATGCTGCTTCAACTTTACCTAATTACAGATAAAGTAGAATGGGTCATTATTTTATACATCAACAGAGAGGAACAAAACTTAAAAAGAAAGTTCATTAGGAATGTATTAAAGTAACAAGCAATCGATAAGCCTTAACACAATAGACATTTCTTTCTTGCTCACACAAAGTCCAGCTGGCCGTGTGGGTGGGGGCTGTGCTCATGTAGTCCTTCAGGGATCTAGGTTCCTTCCAACTGTGTCTTGGCCCTCCCCTACGGCTTCAGCATCATCCCCTAATCCTCTACCCCCAGAAAGCAGATGCGGGAAGGAGTCTGAGGGATCCTGTAGGAGATTCTTCAGCCCACGTGAGGACACAGTATACCGCTCTTCTGTCCCCCTTCCATTAGCCGGAACTCAATCATATGTCAATGCTTAATGCAAGGGAGGCTGGGAAATGTATCTACCTGTGCCAATGAAGACAAGGAAATGGGTGTTAGTGAACATATAGCCGTCCTGGCCACAGCTGTGTATGCTTCTTTCTTCATTCTTAAGCCTCACCCTCTTGACCTCTTCTCAAGAAACCCATCTTGTGCTTCACTCCACTGCTGCTCTACTTGACAATGACCCTCGGCCAAAGTTCTGCCTGTAGCGCATAAATCAGACAGGAGCACCAAGGGTCCCTGGCCATGGCTTTGCTGAAATTCTTCATGGGACCACCTCACAGCCAAGTGGCACCTGGGCCACAAACTGTGGGCCTCTCAAAAGCTATCTGGCTCAGCCTCTGTCAGCGCTTCTGAGGCCTAGGACTTAACTCTTCATTTGGTTAATGATGATGAATGTTTTGGTGTCTCTGAATTCAGAAGCCCTGGCTATTTTTCCTGCAGTGTCTCCACCTCCGTGTGTTTTCTTTTTTCTCAGCTCTGCTAGCTTCAGACCCCAGGGAGAAGATGCATTTTACAGTGATGGACGGTAGGGATTTTTCACACCTGCCAATTCTGACATTCTAAGTCAGCAGGATGTGTGCTGCCAAGATACATGATTTCGAGGCGCTCCATTAAGACTAAAAATATTCTCTTAGTATTTTCATGATCATCTGTGATCAAGGACAGTTATAATTTCCTTCAGAACAAACACGGCAAGGAAAAGCTCAGTCAATGTCGAATGAGAATTCTTTTGCTCTCTCTCTCTCCTTTCCAGGTAAAAGTGCCTCCACATCTATTCCCATTCTAACCCTGGGATGAGTGTCAGGATTCAAACCTATATGCCTTTTCCTTGACACTTTTCAGAAGTGCTAAGACCAACTCAACAACTATAACCAAGCGAAGTTGCTCTAGGATGCTACTTTCAATGACTTCCAGGAGACCCATTTGCATCTTAGCAGGGAAGGAGGTCTTGGTCTGGAAAATTTGATAAACTCACAATACCTCACCAAGATTGGGGAGAAACAGGGCAGTTGCTGAGGGGAGACAGGTCCTGTCACACTGTGGCTTGTAGCTTGGAGAAGAAGGTGGGCTAGACCAGGTGCCCAAAGTCAGGTGGTACAAAGACCTGAGGGTCTTAAGCAACCATCTCACTTGCCCCACACCCTTACCTAAGTTAAGCCAGTTGGAACTGCCTCCCCCATACCAACACTTATCTTTTGTCTTAGGCTGGGTTCCCCAGAAGCAAGCTGACAGGAGGATTCATGGGAAAATGCTGTATTAAAGACCAGGAGAGGGTGGAGAAGTGGGACTGGGGAGGGAAGGAGGCCAAGCAAGGGTGTGGCATCCAGGAAAGCCTGATGGAGGTAACTTTGACTTAGTCCTTCATCGGTGCTCTGGAGATAGTGTCTCCATCTGGAGACAAGAGGGTCTTTACACACTGGGGCATACATAGATCAGGGCAGAAGCACCAAGGGAGTTCTGGCCATGGCTTTGCTGAAAGTCTTCATAGGGTACTGTAGCCATCAGTCATTAGCTAAGGGCTACCCCTGGACAGATTTAGCTCTCCAAGCACAAAGACAAAGTAGGTTCCTGAAGCCAGGGGCAGGCCACCAGCCAAAAATAGACCTGGATACTGGAGGCTGGGCATCAAAGCACCCCAGATTCTATATGCAAAAATGGAGCGTGGCTCTGAGGGGCCTGGAGATATTAATGACAGTCTCTGCGTATTCCTTGTGGACTTTGTGCCCACTCGGAGGCTACTTTTTCCTTTCAGAACAGCTGTTAATATTAACTTTAGCCTAAGAGCACAAAGTGAGATTTGCCTGGCTCTCAGAACCCCTAGGGATGACCTGGGTAGGGAAAATGGTTTGTGGCAGGTGTGGGGGCTTCTAAGGTCCCTCTCTACAGGGCATTGGTTGCCACTACAGAAAATGAACACAGAAGCAGAGCACAGGAGGGTGAATAGCCTGGCATGTACAGTCAGGCCATTAGAAACGAAAGAATTTTCAAAGGAAACTTCAACTCAATTCACATTCCTTTCACTGTGGGAAAAGGACTGGGATTTCAGATCTGACACTTCACAGTCTATTTGTTTTTAAGCTTGGCTGGCACGCTGAGAAGGAGCCCTGGTGGCACAGTGGTTAAAGCACTCGGTTGCTAACCAAAAGGTCAGTGGTTGGAACCTACCAGCTGCTCCGGGGGAAAAAGAAGTGGCAGTTTTGGAAACCCTATGGGACAGTTCTACTCTGTCCTATGGGGTTGCTATGAGTCGGAATCAACTCGATGGCACTGGGTTTGGTTTGGTTTGGCGCTCTAGTGAGTGGGGTAGGGATTCGTGTGCGTGTATAATCCAGATAGAGTCTAAAAAGTGAGTACTCCTCCCATCCAACCTCATCTGTGGAGTCATATGCTCTGCAGTATCACTCCTTAGAGCCCCATAATGCCTTGCACACATTTTTATTGTTGCCCTAACCACATTATTTTACAATGATCTGTTTATATGTCTCTTTTAATCACTAGTCTGAGCCCCTTGAGGGCAGATCCTGTGTGTTATATTTGTCCAAGCTCTAGCACCCAGCTCAATGTCTGGGCACATGGTAGATACAGAGTAAATATTTTCTGAATGAATGACTCATGCAGGAGAACTGAAGAGTGTCAGAGGAAGAAACTAAGGGCAAGAAGCTAGAACCACAAATACAAAATAGATGAAAGGATGGAAGGAGCTAGAAGAAATAAGTCCATGAAACAAGGAGGTGGAGCAATAGGAAGCCTCATGCACTGCTGGTGGGAGAATGATTGAATCAACACTTCGGCATTACCTAGTAAATCTGTACATGAGCATATTCTACAACCCAGCAATTCCATTCCAAGTCATAGACCCTAGAGAAACTCTTGCACATATACACCAGGAGATATGTGCAAGAATGTCCGTGGAATTGTGCTATAGACTGAAGCACCACACCGTCCCTCCACAGCAAAGACCTGGAAAACTAAGTCAAGAGAAAAATGTCAATCCTGAAACCCTAAGCATTAAATGAAGAGATAAAGAACTCAGCCAAGCACCAAATGGAATAAGAAACTGACAGAGAACAGAGAGCGAGGAGAGATACATGCAGAGGTCCCTATCAGCTAACGCAGCACAGATTCACCATATTGGACTCCTGTTGGAGATAGGGGAACAGGGAGTATGGGAAAGCAGCTTCACGGAGCTCCCATCAGGAGACAAAACAACCAGTAATCAGCAATATATGCTTTCCCACCCCGCACCCTTCTTCACCCCCACTTGGCCTCCTCTGCTTCCTGCAGCCACAGTCTCTTGGCCAGGAGGCATAGGCTTCACCCCTGTGCCACTTGGATTCACTGGCTGGCCCCTTGAATGCCATTTGTTTGTTGCTGGTGTTGCTTTTTTCTGCTTCTTTTAGTTTCTTCCATACCTCTCACCACCTCTCCCTCCTTTTTCTCAAAAACCTGGCTCTGTGTGCCATCTTTGCTTCCTCTTGAAAGGCTTTGAAACGCTGCTCAACTGTGGAACTGCTTCCTGGCCTGCGCCGCCAAGATGGTGGGATCCCTGGGGCTTTTTTTCTTTGTTTGTTTTGATTTGTTCTGTTTTTATTTCTTTGCTTGTTTTTTTTTTTCCTTCTTTTCTTGGCTTGGGAGCCCCTTCTAGCCTGGCTGTACTGCGTGGCTTGGGAGCTACTTCCTCAGTCTGTTCAGCCACATGGTGTGATCACTGAGAGCATTTCTTTTGTTTGTTTTTGTTTTTTTTTTTTTTATCTCTTTTTTTCCTTTTTCTTTCTTCCATTCTCAGTTTCTCATCTCTTTATACTTACCTTATCTTCCTGTCTCCTGAATAGCTGGCACTGTGTGACACCTTTACCCCTTCTAGCCAGGCTGTACTTCACAGCCTGGGAGCCACTTCCCCAGTCTTCACAGCTGCACCGGTGGGATCACTGGGGGCTTTGCTTCTCTCTTTTTTTCCCCCAATTTTTATTTATTTGTTTTATTTTACTCTTTTAATTTTTTTTCTTTTTATTTTTCTCCAGTTCTCAGTCTCTCATCGCTCCACTCCAACACCAAGCTCCCTTAGCACTCTTTTTTGTTTGTTTGTTTTTTGGCTCCTGTTTCTCTCTTCTAGGTCTCTTCTTTCCCATACCATCTTAGCTCTACACATCACAATCTCCCCCTCCTTCCTGCCTACCTGCACTGTGTGCTGAACATCACACCCTCGAGCAGCACAAGCACGGCCTACCAGAACATGCCCTGCACTGATTCCTGGCCTGCCCTGTCGGCCCTAGTATATGCCACAAACAACCCATCCCAGCAACTCTGCTTCAGCAGGACCTGCCCTGCTGCACCATAGCTGAGTGACTAACCCTGCCCATTGGAAAAGGAGGTGAAAAGTATCATGCCTACAGATGAACAAACAACAAAGAATGCACAGCTCACCTACTCAGGCATAACCAAATAAAACAAAAACGCAGGACAAAACAAACAAATCTACAATCAAAAAACGAGGACAATAACTTCTGAATGTCCTGAAGACAGCAGATAATATCAAAACATATAAAAAAAGAACAAGATGGTTCCAGTAGGCATCCAAAATAAAACACCAGATGACTTTCCAGTAGAAGACAAGGAACTAGAACTACCTGACAGGGAATTCAAATCTTTAATATTTAGAGCTATCCAAGAGTTGAAGCAAAAAGCAGACAAAAATAAGGAGAAAATAGACAAATTCATGGAAAAGTCAGAAAAATTCATGGAAAATGCAGACAAAAAAATGGAATAATTCAGGAAAATAACATGGGAACAACATGCCAAAATAAATTCACAACTAGAAATCATACAAAAACAACAATTAGAAATGCAAAGGATAAACAACAAGATTTCAGAAATGGACAGTGTCACAGAAGGGCTGAGGAGCAGGTTTGAAACGATGAAAGACAGGATCAGTGAAATTGAAGACAAACACTTGGATACAACTCTGTTTGAGGAAAAATCAGAAAAAAGAAGGAAGAAAAATGAAGAAACCCTGAGAATTATGTGAGATCCAATCACAAGCAAAAATTTGCAAATGATTGGAGTTCCAGAAAAGGGGGAGAAAACAGAAAACACAGAGAGGATCATTGAAGAACTGCTGACAGAAAACTTCCCCAATATCATGAAAGATGAGAAGCTGACCCTCCAAGAAGCTCAACGGACCTCATATAGGATAGACCTCAAAAGAAAATCACCAAGGCATATCATAATCACACTTGCTAAAACCAAAGACAAACAAAGAATCCTGAGAGCAGCTCGAGAAAAACAAAAAATCACATACAAAGGAGAAACAATAAGACTAAGCTCAGATTATTTGGCAGAAACCATGCAGGTAAGAAGGCAATGGGATGACATATATAAAATCTTGAAAGAAAAAAATTGCCAGCCACGAATAATATATCCTGAAAAACTCTTGTTCAAATTTGATGATGAAATTAGGTCCTTTCCAGATAAACAGAAATTAAGGGAATATGTAAAAACCAAACCAAACTTACAAGAATTATTAAAGGGAGTTCTTCAATCTGAGGACAAACAACTTCAGCTCACAGGCAGAATCTAGGATGCAGGATCGTACCAGCCAGATACCAATCTAGGAAATGACCTCTCTAGGACTATCCAAAACCAAAAGAAATACGACAGGGAATCAGAGCAGTTAATCTGTAAATGACAACAACATCAGAACAATAAAAGAAGGAATAAACGGCATCGGTATAGAACCTTCTAATGGAGAGGAAGGCAAGGTGATACCAAGTAATGGTAGACTGCTTCAAACTTAGAAAGATACGGGTAAAATTCATGGTAACCACAAAGAAAGTTAACAAACATACTCATAAAAAAAGAGGAAAAACATAAAGTCTCAGCAAAAACAAAACCTACAAAAACAAAAGAAATGAAAAAAAAATCCACAAACAAAAGGAATTCAGCACATGAGAGTAAGAGGAACAAAAAAAAAGTCAGCACCACAAAAAAAAGCACTACAAAATGACAGCTACAAACTCACTTCTATCAATAATTACACTGAATGTAAATGGCCTAAACGCACCCATAAAGAGACAGAGAGTGACAGAATGGATTTAAAAAAAAAAAAAAAAAACAGGCTCCATCAATATGCTGTCTACAAGAGACACATCTTAGAAACGAAGATGTAAATTTATTAAAAATGAAAGGATGGAAAAAATATATCAAGCGAACAGCTACCAAAAAAGAGCAGGAGTGGCAATACTGATCTCAGATGAAAGACTTTAAAACAAAACCCACCATAAAAGACAAAGAAGGACACTATATAGTCATTAAAGGGACCATCCATCATGAAGACATAACCATAATAAACATCTAGGCACCCAATTACAGGGCTCCAAAATACATAAACTCTAACAGTACTGAAAAGAGAAATTAACAGTTCCACAACAGTAGTAGGAGACTTCAACACACCACTCTCAGTAAAGGACAGAACATCTAGAAAGAAACTCAGCAAAGATACAGAAGACCTAAAGGGCACAATCAGCCAACTTGACCTCAGAGACATATATAGAACACTCCACCCTGCAGCTGCAAACTACACATTGTTTTCCAACGCACATTGAACATTCTCCAGAATAGACCACATCTTAGGCCACAGAGCAACCCTCAACAAAATCCAAAACATTGAGATAATACAAAGTATCTTCCCTGACCACAATGCCATCAAGGTAGAAATTAACAACAGGAAGAGCAAGGAAAACAAATCAATTACATGGAAACTGAATAATACCCTGCTTACAAACCCCTGGGTAATAGAAGAAATCAGAGATGGAATCAAAGAATGTCCATGGAAGATGATCCATAATTAGCCTGAACTGGAAACAACTCATGGATCTGTCAACATTAGAATGGGCACATAAGTTGTGGTATATATGGAGTACTATACAGCAGTGAAAAATGAAAGAACTACAGCTACTTGCATCAACATGTATAAATCTCAAATATGAGATGTTGATGGGAAGCAGCAAATCACAGAGGGAGTCAGACAGTATGACTCTATTTGCATAAAATTCAGAAAGAGGAAAATGAAGCAGTTGTTTAAGGACACATGCATAAGTGATTAGAATAATAGAAAGCAAACCAAGGGGAAGATTAATACACAATTAAAGGTAGTGGTTACCTCTGGTAGGGGGTTGGAGGTGAGTTCAATTGTAGATGGACATACACGGTTCAGGAGCTTTCAGGAGTATGATAAAGTTTTAGTTCTTAGGCTAAGTGGTGGTACATGGGGATTCATTTTATTGCTTTTCTTTAGAATATATATATATTTTCATACCTTCTTTTGTACTTACACATTTTTATTGATACTTGTTTTTCTTTTTATTGTGCTTTAAGTGAAAGTTTCCAATTCAAGTTAGTTTCTCATACAAAAATTTATACACACATTGTTATGTGACCCTAGTTGCTATCCCTATAATGTGACACCACACAACCCCTTTCCACCCCAGATTTCACGTGTCCATTCATCCAGCTCCTGTCCCTTTCTGCCTTCTCATGTAGCCTTCGAACAGGAGCTGCCCACTTAGTCTCATGTATCTACTTGAGCTAAGAAGCATACTCTTCACGAGTATCGTTTTATGTCCCATAGTCCAGTCAAATCTTTGTCTGAAGAGTTGGCCTCGGGAATGGTTTTAGTTTTGGGCTAACAGAGAGTCCGGGGGCCATGTCTTCCAGGGTCCCTCCAGTCTTTATCAAACGATTGAGTCTGATCTTTTTCCTAGAATTTGAGTTCTCCACCCTACTTTTCTCCTGCTCTATCAGGGACTCTCTGTTGTGTTCCCTGTCAGGGCAGTCATTGTGGTAGCCAGGCACCATCTAGTTCTTCTGGTATGAGGCTGATGAAGTCTCTGGTTTATGTGGCCCTTTCTGTCTCTTGGGCTAATATTTTCCTTGTGTCTCTGGTGTTCTTCATTCTCCTTTGTTCCAGGTAGGTTGGGACCAATTGATGCATCTTAGATGGCCGCTTGCTAGCTTTTAAGACCCCGGATGCCACTCACCAAAGTGGGATGCAGAACATTTTCTTAATAAACTTTGTTATGTCAGTTGACCTAGATGTTCCCTGAAACCATGGTCCTCGGACCCCCGCCCCTGCTACTCTGTCCCTCAAGGTGTTTGGTTGTATTCAGGAAACTTCTTAGCCTTTGGTTTAGTCCAGTTGTGCTGACTTCTCCTGTATTATGTGTTGTCCTTCCCATCACCTAAGATAATTCTTGTCTACTAACTAGTTAGTGAACACCCCTCTACCTTCCTCCCCACCCTTGTAACCATCAAAGAATGTTTTCTTTTGTGTTTAAACCTTTGCTTGAGTTCTTATAATAGTGGTCTTAAATAATATTTTTCCTTTTGCGACTGACTAATTTCACTCAGCATAATGCCTTCCAGATTCATCCATGTTATGAGAAGTTTCACGGATTCATCGTTGTTCTTTATCATTGCATGGTATTCCATTGAGTGAACATACAATAATTTGTTTATCCCTTCGTCTGTTGACGGGTACCTAGGTTGTTTCCATCTTTTTGCTATTGTGAACAGTGCTGCAATGAACATGGGCGTGCATATGTCTATTTGTGTGATGGCTCTTATTTCTCTAGGATATATTCGAGGAGCGGGATTGCTGGATCGTATGGTACTTCTATTTCTAGTTTTTTAAGGAAGTGCCAAATCAATTTCCAAAGTGGTTGTTCCATTTTACATTCCCACCAACAGTGTATAAGTGTTCCAGTTTCTCCACAACCTCTCCAACATTTATTTTTTTGTGTTTTTTTGATTAATGCTAGCCTTGTTGGGGTGAGATGATATCTCATTGTAGTTTTGATTTGCGTTTCTCTAATGGCTAATGATGGTGAGCATTTCCTCATGTGTCTGTTAGCCACCTGAATGTCTTCTTTGCTGAAGTGCCTGTTCAAATCCTTTGCCCATTTTTCAATTGGGTTATTTGTCTTTTTGTTGTTGAGGTTTTGCAGTATCTTGTAGATTTTAGAGATCAGATGCCAATTGGATTTGTCATAGCCAAAACTTTTTTCCCAGTCTGTAGGTTGTCTTTTGACTCTTTTGGTGAAGCCTTTTGATGAGCATAAGTATTTGATTTTTAGGAGCTCCCAGTTATCTAGTTTTTCTTCTGGTGTTTGTGCATTGTTACTTATGGTTTGTATTCTGTTTATGTCATGTATTAGGGCTCCTAGCGTTGTCCCTATTTTTTCTTCCATGATCTTTATCATTTCAGATTGTATATTTAGGTCTTTGATCCATTTTGAGTTAGTTTTTGTGCATGGTGTGAGATATGGGTCTTGTTTCATTTTTTTCCAGATGGATATCCAGTTATGCCAGCACCATTTGTTAAAGAGACTGTCTTTTCCCCAGTTCATGGTCTTTGGGCCTTTGTCAAATATCAGTTGCTCATAGGTGGATGAATTTACGTCTGGATTCTCAATTCTGTTCCATTGGTCTATGTATCTGTTGTTGTACTAGTACCAGGCTGTCTTGACTACCGTGGGAGTATAATAGGTTCTAAAATCAGGTAGTGTGAGGCCTCCCACTTTGTTCTTCTTCTTGAGTAATGCTTTACTTATCTGGGGCTTCTTCCCTTTCCATATGAAGTTGGTGATTTGTTTCTCCATCTCATTAAAAAATGTCGTTGGAATTTGGATGGGGATTGCATTGTATCTGTAGATATCTTTGGGTAGAATTGATATTTTCACAATGTTGAGTCTTCCTATCCATGAGCAAAGTATGTTTTTCCACTTCTGCAGGTCTTTTTTGGTTTTTTGCAGTAGTGTCTTGTAGTTTCCATTGCATAGGTCTTTTATGTCTCTGGTTAGATTTATTCCTAAGTATTTTATCTTCTTGGGGGCTGTTAGAATTGGTATTGATTTGGTGATTTCCTCTTGGAAGTTCTCTGTTGATGGAGAGGAATCCAACTGATCTTTGTATGTTTGTCTTGTATCCAGATACTTTGCTGAAATCTTCTATTAGTTCCAGTAGTGTTCTTGTGGATTCTTTGGGGTTTTCTGTGTATAAGATCATATCATCTGCAAATAGAGATACTTTGACTTCTTCCCTACCAATTTGGATGCCCTTTATTTCTTTTTCTAGCCTAATTGCTCTGGCTAGGACCTCCAGCACAATGTTGAATAAGAGTGGTGATAAAGGGCATCCTTGTCTGGTTCCCGTTCTCAAGGGGAATGCTTTCAGACTCTCTCCATTTAGGATGATGTTAGCTGTTGGCTTTGTATAAATGCACTTAATTATGTTGAGGAATTTCCCTTCTACTCCTATTTTGCATAGAGTTTTTATCATGAATGGGTGTTGGAATTTGTCAAATGCCTTTTCTGCATCGATTGTTAAGATCATGTGGTTCTTGTCTTTTATTTATGCAATGGATTACATTGATTGTTTTTCTAATGTTGAACCATCCCTGCATACCTGGTATAAATTCCACTTGATCATGGGGAATTATTATTATTATTATTTTTTATGTGATAGTTGTGATCCATTATTCCTTTGGACTAATCTTTCCCTTGTGCCTTTTTTTTGTTAATTGTACTTTACGTGAAGGTTTACAGAACAAATAGTTTCTCATTAAACAGTCAGTACACATATTGTTTTATGACATTGGTTAACAACCCCAGGACATGTCAACCCTCTCCCTTCTCTACCTTTTTTTTTTTTGGTGATAATATGCATAGCCAAAGATACAGCATTTCAAACATTTCTACATGTACAATTCAGTGTCATCGATTACGTTCTTCCAATTGTGCTGCTATTCTCACTTTAGATGAAGGTTTATAGAACAAAATATTTCTCATTAAACACTTAGTACACATGTTGCCCTATGACAATGGTTAACAACCCCACGACATGTCAACACTGTCCTTACTCAACCTTGGGTTCCCTATCACCAGCTTTCCTGTCCCCTTCTGCCTTCTAGTCCTTGTCCCTGGGCTGCTGTGCCTCATTAGTCCCATCTTGTTTTATGGGGCTGTCCAATCCCCGGCTGAATGGTGAACCTCGGAAGTGACTTCACCACTGAGCTAAAAGGGTGTCTGGGGGCCATACTCTTGGGGTTTCTCCATTCTCTTTCAGGCCAGTAAATCTGGTCTTTTTTGTGTGTATTAGAATTTTGTTCCACATCCTTCTCCAGCTCTGTCCAGAACCTTGTGTTGTGATCCTGGTCAGAGCAGTCAGTGGTGGTAGCCGGGCACCATCTAGCTGTACTGGACTCAGTCTGGTGGAGGCCTTGGTAGCTGTGGTCCATTAGTCCTTTGGACTAATCTTTTCCATGTATCCTGTTCTCTTCATTCTCCCTTGCTCCCGAAGGGGTGAGATCAGTGTAGTATCTTAGATGGCTGCTCACAGGCTTTTAAGACCCCAGACACTACTCCATGGTGAATTATTTTTTTAATATGTTGTTGAATTGTATTCACTAGAATTTTGTTGAGGATTTTTGTGTCAATGTTCATGAGGGATATTGGTTTGTAATTTTCCTTTTTTGTGGTGTCTTTACCTGGTTTTGGTATCAGGGCTATGCTGGCTTCATAGAATGAGTTTGGGAGCATTCCACCCTTTCTATATTCTGAAATACCTTTAGTAGTAGTGGAGTTAACTCTTCTCTGAATGTTTGGTAGAATTCTCCAGTGAAACCATCTGGACCAGGGCTTGTTTTTTGTTGGGAGTTTTTAAATTACCTTTTCACTCCTTCTTTTGTTATGGGTTTATTTAGTTTTCTACCCTGTTCGTGTTAGTTTAGGCAGGTAGTGAGTTTCTAGAAATTTGTCCATTTCCTCTAGGTTTTCAAATTTGTTAGAATACAATTTTTCATAGTATTCCGTCATGATTCTTTTAATTTCAGTTGGGTCTGTTGTGATATCGCCATCTCATTTCTTATTTGGATTATTTGCTTCCTCTCCTGTTTTTCTTTTGTCAGTTTCACCAGTGGTTTATCGATTTTGTTGATCTTTTCAAAGAACCAGCTTTTGGTCTTGTTAACTCTTTTGTTTTTCTATTCTCTATTTCATTTAATTCTGCTCTAATTCTTATTTCCTTTCTTCTGGTGCCTGATGGCTTCTTTTGTGGCTCTCTTTCTACTTGTTCAAGTTGCAGGGTTAATATTTTGATTTTGGCCCTTTTTTCTTCTTGGGTGTGTGCGTTTATTGCTTTAAATTGACCTCTGAGCACTGCTTTTGCTGTGTCCCAAAAGTTCTGGTAGGATGTGTTTTCATTCTCATTTGATTCTGTGAAGTTCTTTATTCCATCCTTAATTTCTCCTATAACCCAGTAGTTTCTGAGCAAGGTGTTGTTCAACTTCTATGTGCTTAATCTTTTTCCTTGCTTTTTCTGTTATTGATTTCTACTCTTATGGCTTTATAGTCGGAAAAGATGCTTTGTAATATTTTGATGCTTTGAATTCTGTTAATGCTTGCTTTATGGCCTAATATGTGGTCTATTCTGGAGAATGTTCCATGTGCATTGGAAAAGAAAGTATACTTGGCTACTGTTGGGTGGAGTGTTCTGTATACCCCTATGAGATCGAGTTGGCTGACTGTGGCATTTATATCTTCCATGTCTTTATTGAGGTTCTTTCTGAATGTCCTTTCCCTCACAGAAAGTGGTGTGTTGAAGTCTCCTACTACTATTGTGGAGGTGTCTCTCTCTCTCTCTTCCATGCTGTTAGAGTTTGTTTTATGTATTTGGGAGCCCTGTTGTTGTATGGGTAAATATTTATTATGCTTATGTCCTCCTGGTGTATTGACCCTTTAATCATTATATAGTGTCCTTCCTTCTCCTTTGTGGTGGATTTTACTTTAAAGTCTATTTTGCCAGAGATTAATGTTGCCACTCCTGCTCTTTTTTAAGTGTTGTTTGCTTGATATGTTTTTTTCCATCCTTTGAATTTTAGTTTGTTTGTGTCTTTAAGTCTAAGGTGTGTCTCTTTTAGGCAGCATATAGACGGATCTTGTTTTTTTTTCATCCAATCTGCCACTCTCTGTCTCTTTATTGGTGCCTTTAGTCCATTTACATTCAGTGTAATTATTGATAAGTATGAGTTTAGTGCTGTCATTTTGATGTTTTTTTTGTGTGTGTGTTGTTGACAGTTTCTTTGTTCCACTTAATTTTCTGTGCTGAGTCATTTTTCTTTATGTATTTTCTTTTCATCTTTTTCATTGCTGTTGATTTTGTACTTGCTGAGTCTTTATGTTTTTCATTTTGACTTGTAGGATTATTAGTTTCCTTTGTGGTTACTTTAATATTTACCCCTATTTTTCTAAGTTTAAACCCCTCTTATTTCTTTATATCGCCTTGACTTCCTCTCCATATGTAAGATCTATGACCACCTTTTTTAATCCCTCTTTTTTGTTTTAATGTTGTCATCTTTTACATATTGACATCTCTGTTTCCCTATTTTCAGTGTTTTAGCCTTGATTTTTTTTTGTGTGACTTCCCTATGAGGGTTGATATCTGGTTGCTCTATCCTGTGTTCTAGTCTTGGGTTGTTATCTGATGTTATTGATTTTCTAACCAGAGGACTCCCTTTAGTGTTTCTTGTGATTTTGGTTTGGTTTTTACAAATTCCCTAAACTTCTGTTCATCTGGAAATGCCCTAATTTTGCCATCATTTTTGAGAGACAATTCTTGGCTGGCAATTTTTTTCCTTCGAGGCTTTGTATACTTCACCCCATTTCCTTCTTGCCTGCATGGTTTCTGCCGAGTAGTCCGAGCTTATTCTTTTTTTTTTTTAATTTTTATTTATTTATTTTTTTATTGTACTTCAGGTGAAGGTTTACAGAACAAATAGTTTCTCATTAAACAGTAGTACACATATTGTTTTTTGACATTGGTTAACAACCCAAGGACATGTCAACCCTCTCCCTTCTTGACCTTTTTTTTTTTTTGGTGAAAATATACTTTGCCAAAGATAAACCATTTCAAAAATTTCTACATGCACAGTTCAGTGACATCGACTACGATCTTCCACCAAGCTTATTCTTACTGACTCTCCTTGTAGATGACTTTTCGTTTATCCCTAGCTGCTCTTAAAATTCTCTCTTTACCTTTGGTTTTGGCAAGTTTGATTACAATATGCCTTGGTGACTTTCTTTTGGGATCTACCTATGTGGGGTTCAGTGAGCATCTTGGATAGATATCTTCTCATCTTTCACAATATCAAGGAAGTTTTCCGCCAACAAATCTTCAAAAGTTCTCTGTGTATTTTCTGTTGTCCTCTCTGGTTCTGGTACTCCAATCACTCATAGGTCATTCCTCTTGATAGAGTCCCACATAATTCTTAGGTTTCTTCATTTTTTAAAAATTCTTTTATCTTATTTTTCCTCAAATAAATTGGTATCAAGTGCTTTATCTTCAATCTCACTTATTCTGACTTCTATCGTCCCAGTTCTCTTCCTATAACTTTCTATTGAGTTGTCTAATTCTGAAATTTTATTACCAATCTTCTGGATTTCTGTTTGCTGTCTCTCTATAGATTCTTGTAGCCTGTTAAATTTGTCATTATGCTCTTCTATAATCTTTGTAAGTTCCTCTATTGCTTTGTCTGTATGTTCCTTGGATTGTTCTGTGTTTTGCATGATTTCCTTCCTGATATCTTGAAGAGTTCTGTATACTAGTCTTTTGTATTCTACCTCCAGTAATTCCAAGAAGTTATCTTTCTCTGGAGAATTTCTTGGTTCTTTGTTTTGGAAGCTTGCTGAAGCCATCATGATCTGCCTCTTTATGTGATTTGACATTGACTGTTGTCTCTGAGCCATCAATAAGTTATTTTTTTTTTAATGTTTGCTTACTGTGTTGTAGCTGTTTGTTTGTTTGTTTGTTTTTTTAATATGACCTAATTGGCTTCTCGTGTGAGCTAGTTTGATTATTGGTGCCTTTGAAGCTCTAACGTCCTGTCACCAGGTTGTTAGATCTCCTACTAGGTATGTGATCCCAGGAGTCCATTTACTTTTCTTGTATGGATTCAGCTCAGGTGTCCAGGCAGTCGGTCACCAAGTGTGTGGTGCAGGCTCTCACCCACAGTCCTAGATGGGCAGGAGTGATTGGCGTAGGCACAGGTATCTGGCTGCAGTAGGGGGTCATGCACTGAGCAAGGCAAGGGGCTCATGGCTACCCCTGAATTTCTGGGAGGAAAATGTGTCCCTATTCCCTAGAGCTCATGGGTGGTTGGGTTTTGCAGCCAGACTATGGGCGCCCAGTGCTGTCGGCTATAAGGACTGTGTGGCACCACTTATTCTTAGACTTCTTTTGAGGGTGGGTAGGTGGCTTGGGTGGAGCCACCAGTCCTCAGGCCCCTGATGTGGGTAGGTGAGGACCCTGCTTAATGGGCAGAGCGGTGTCAAATGTCACGAACCTGCCACTCCATCATATAGCTGAAACAGTTGAAGCTAGCTAGGCTTTAGGTATATACCCTGTTGTACTGTGGTAATGACCTATGCTGTTGACATGGGCCCACACAGGTCTATGCAGGGGTGAAAGGCGTTCAAAGTCCATAGACCCCTTGTGCCTGTGCCTAGGCAAAGGAGCTGTGCCTACCCTGAGTTCCCAGCTTAGGGGAGCTGGCAGATTATTTTTTCCTGTTTTTTAACTTGTTCCTTCTCCAAGGCCAGGAGAATGACTCAGGGTGCATGATGGGTCCTACTTCTGGCCCAGGGGACTCGGCAGTTGCTGAAGCTGGGCCTGGGCCCTAGTGAAGAGCAGGGAGGGGGCAGGTAAATGGAAGAGAGTTTTTCCTAAATGGGGTGTTTTTTGATCCATGTGGTAGGGCAGACGCATGTACTTATCTTTTGCCAAGTGAGAGCTACTTTTCACTGATTCTGGAGGCGTGAGTGGACTCTCTGCTGCTCGGTCTCTCCCCATATAGGAAATGTGTCTTAAGTGCCACTGGTTGCCTCACTGCACAAGCCAGCCTATCCAGGTTGAAGGGTGCTGGTTCCCGCTGGGTCAGATCTGGCAACTCTTCGCTGCTTTTGAGCTATCTCTCCCTCCCCTGCCACTCAGTCCGATTCCTCATCTTTGCCTTTGATGTTCAGGCCTCCTAGGTTGTAATATATAATTGATTCAGTTGTTTTTTTGGGTCCACAGGAAGCGTCTGACTACTCTGCCATCTTGGCCCTGCCTCCCTTTATTGATACTTTTATAACAAATAAATAAAAGAAAGTTCTGAAGCATCTCTCCTCTTAAAAATTCCAAGCAGGAAGAAATACTTCCCAACATGAATGGGACATGGAAAGCAAGGGATAGTCTATTAAAGCTCTCTCAGCTGCTAAGAAGTCAAGCTATGCATTTCTCTGAGGGTCACTGAGAATTTCTTCCCTTTCAGAAGCTCAAAGTGGAAGCAAAGAGGAGAGGGAAATTGGGATTAGAAAGCATTTTTTCCATGAAAGGTAAACCAGGGGTCAGCATGCTACAGCCTGCAGGCCAAATTCTGCCAGCTGCCTGTTTTTCTAAATAAAGTTTTATTGAAACACAGCCATGCTCATTCATTTATGTTTTGTCAATGGCTGCTTTCACACTACAGTGGCTGTATTGAGTACTTGCCAGAGAGACCAATGTGGCCCACAAATTTGAAAACAGTTACTGTTTGGCTATTTAAGAAAAAGTTGGCTAGCCCTGTGGTAACCCATTCCCTGATCCTGCTCTGATGGAGGCAGTGTGCTAAAGCAGTGCTGGTCCGACTTTAATGGGCAAAGGAATTACCTGAAGATCTTACTGAAGTGCAGATTCTGACTCAGTAGGTCTGGGGAAGGGCCTGAGATTCTGCCTTTCTAACAAGCTCCCATGTGATGCTCATGCTACTGATCCCTGGACCTCACCTTGAGCAGCAAGGTACTGTCAGAACGGCCCAGCTCTCTCATTCATTCCACAAACATTTGTTGAGTATCTTCAATTTGCCTGACCCTGGGGACACAGAGTTGAAATCGAGGCAGTACTTAAGTTTGAAAATTTCAGTCTCACGGTGGGGGCAGAAGCACTCCAATGTTAGCAGGTGAATTCTCTATTAGTGGCCAGGATAAGCTATAGGCCAGCGGAGGGAGGTGTATCTACCTGGAGCTGTCAGGGATTGCTTCCTTGAGGAGGTTGCTTTTGAATGGGGCCCGAAGGAAGAGAAACCATGCGTTGAAGCAAAGTGATAGAGGGGAAGGGAAGAGCAGGGTGAAGCCATGTCACGTGAAAAGGACTAGAATGTTCTGAGAATGCTGAGAAGTCCAGCGTGGCATTGGGTCAGCCAGTAGAACTCGCAAGCATCTCCAAACCTCATTTTAACCTCACCAGGACTCTTCACCCTCTCTCCACCAAGCCTTTCCTGAGAACTAAGGAAAGGGACGAGTTTACTCCTTGTTATGGATTGAATTATGTCCCACCAAAAGACATGTTCAAGTCCTAAGCCTTGTACCTGTAAATATGACCTTGTTTGGGGGAAATAGGAGTTTTTCTTTGCAGATGTTATCAGTTAATGAAATCATATTGCAGTGTGTGGGTCCTAATCCTAATTTATTCTGTGTGGCATCTTATAAGAAAGAACAGATATAGAAACAGTCACACACAGGGGTAAAAGAGCATGTGAGGATCTGTGAATAAGCCAAGGAATACCAAGGGTTGCAGGCAGCCACCAGGAGCTAGGAAGAGGCATGGAACAGTTCCTCTCTCAAAGCCCTCAGAAGGAATAAACAAGGCCAACACTCTGAATTCTAACTTCTAGCCTCCAGGACTGTGAGACAATAAATCTCTATTCTTTAAAGTCACCCACTTTGTGGCATTTTTGTATGGCAGCCCTAGGAGACTAAGACACCATCCTTTGCTCTTGCTCTGATGACAGAGGCACTGATGAGCCCTGAGAAGTCCACAACGCTTGAGATGGGAGGGTGGTGGAGAAGCAGGTAGTGCTGTCAGGCATGAAGATACAGGATGGAAGCAAGGGCCTTTTGCTCTGCAAACTGAGCCAGGCCCCAGAAGCTGGAGCTAGGGACCTGGCTGAGGGCTGGCTTTTCCTGGGGGCTGCTGCCTACCATGGAGAGCCAGGTGGCCCTGCTATGTTCAGGAGCTGCTTCAGAGTGTCCTCACCTCTGGTGGCCTCTTGCTGTGCCAGGTGAAACACACACAATTTCCAAGTTAGAAAGCACATTGAAGATCTTTTGGCTAAACCCCCTCATTGTACACGTGGCAGAATTGAACTCACCTGCACATTGGGTGTGCCAAAAAAGTTATTTAGATTTGATCTTTAATGAGCCTGCCAAGCCACCACCTGCTTATTGGTGGGATTAAATTTCATTAAATGTCCAACCTGGTTTAAACGTAGTTCTGATCAGGGAGATCAGGGCTTCGAACTAGTTTTTTCCGGTTCAAACCTCTGCTGAAAATTTGCATTTCTGCTCCAGATATACTGAATCAGAATCTACATTTTAACAAGATCCCCAGGTGATTCTTATGTATGATAAATTTTGAGAATCAGTGCTCTACTAGTGGAGCCCTGGTGGCACAGCAGTTTAAGTGTTTGGCTGCTAACCAAAAGGTTGGCCGTTCAAATCCACCAGCTGCTCCTGGAAACCGTATGGAGCCCTTCTACTCTGTCCTATAGGGTCACTATGAGTCAGAATCGACTTGATGGGAACAGGTTTGGTTTTATGGTTGGCTCTACTAGTGGTTCTAAGAACTGGTCCCTAACCAGAAGCATTAGCATTGCCTGGGAATTTGTTAGAAATGCAAATTCTAAGCAGGGGTTCAAATCAGAATGAAGTGGTTTAAGGCCCTGATGGAAATGGACCTTCTAGGATACATTCAGACTGGCATTTGGTGGAAATGACTTTGTCTCCCAGAGTGGCTCCCTGGCTCCATGCGAGAAGGAGCTTAGGCAGGTTCCTTAGCCTCCTCAGGACTCCAGGCTGGTGCAACTTGGAATCTGACTTCTCTCTTGGTGTGGTCAAGGCCTGTGGGCTTGCTGGGCTGACCAGGCCACCCTTGGGCCCCTGCTGACTGTAGGCTACTGAATGCCTGCTGAGGCCTCTGTCCAGCCCGTTTCAGGTAACACTGTCCTGCCCTCTGGCTCTTCACCTAGGCGCCACGCCATACAAGGACGGAGGGCAGCTTGGGAAGGCCAGCACCCCCGCCGCACGATCCCACTGTGCCATCCAGTTGACTTCAAGGCAACTGCCTCAGGTTTGTCAGAGGCTCTCTTATCTGTGGTGAATGCACATCTCAGAGAGGGATGCTTCCCCATCTCACGTTCTCCTACTTCCCACCAATCTCAGACTATAAAGGAGCTGGACTTTTCTTTTACTTCCCTTTTGTCATCTTTCCTTCTTCCTGGCTCCAGCTAGCTATGCCTTCATGGCAGACAAAGGTCTCCCCTTTTCACTATAGTAGAAAAAGCCAGGAGCTGAGTCTTCCAAGTTTATTTGCTGATTAGCTACAGGAGGAGAGAAAAGATTTTGGAAAATCCTTCCTCAAGATAATTGCTTGGCTTGCAAGCCCCTTGCCTGCTGCATAATTCAATTTTTCAGAAGGCGATCTCCAGGCCTTACTTCTAGGTGGACTCAAGCCTCCCACCTTTGGTTAGCAGCAGAGTGGGTTAACCATTCACACTACCCAGCAACTCTGAGTTAAGTACTAATCCCCCAGAATAGATGTAGCCACAGAGAAAGGCCATGGTTTATGTTTTTGGTAAATAAATTAGACATCTAAGTGGAAGAAATAAGCAAGGCCCAAAAGCCTAAGGACAATTTCTTTAAAAATTTAATATTCTGAAATGCATTCATGGCCTCACTTTGCACAATAATAACATATGTTCACTTCTGGGGCTTTATCTGGCCATGTAACCTCATCCATTTAATGTGATAGGTAGTTTTCCTGCCCCAGCTGACCTTTTGTTCTTCCAGTCTCCTGACTGAACTGCTCCATTTTGGCAAAACAAAAATGAAAAAAGAAGAAAAACATAGAACAAAAAGCAGAACTGAGTTGCTTTTCCTTTTTTGCTGATGATAATATGAATACTTTGAGGTAGCTTCTTTCTAGAATAGCTGGTAAATGATGACTGGGAGCAGTAGGGCTAGGCTGATGTCCTCTGGAAGGGGGTTGGTTGCCAAGGCCGTTAGGAGGTCCCTGTGGGTGCCTAGCCACCTTACCCTTAACCTTATTATACTATGGGCAGAGAGGCCACTCACTGCAGACAGGAGCTCCTGAAGTCATTGGATAATCCTGGGAGGTTGATTTCCATAAGGTTTAGTGCACCAGTTGCCCCCTTCTTCAGTCTTTCCTTGACTTGTTTGGCATACTCAAAATTCAGCCCTCAGGACATGACTCCACTCAGACACCAATGAAACACAACATTACATTATGGAATGAAAAAAGGCCAAGGTTTGAGCCCTAGTTCTGTCACTTACTAGCTATGTTATCTTGGTATGACAGATTGTACTTTCCAAAGATGTCTGCAGAAATATCTCCCATCGCACATGCTGTTCTAGAACTTTACCCTCCCCCATCAGAAGGTGAAGTCTAATTCCCCTTCTCTCGGATGTGGGTGGACTTATGACTATTTCCACAAAGAGGATGTGGTTGAAGTAATACTGCATGACATCTGAGGCTGCTTAAGGGGGCAGTGGATTTAAGATGATGGAGGTGGAATAATTTGGAAAAGGTTAGTGAGAATGGTAGCACAACTTGAAGAATATAACCAATGTCACTGAATTATATGTGTATAAATTATCGAAATGGTATAATTTTGGCTGTGTATACATTCACCAAAATAAAATTAAAACAGAAGAAAAAGATTACGCAATGTCTGCCTAGTTCTTTTGAGATACTCTTAGAAACAAGCCGCCATGCTGTAAGGAACCCCAAGTAGCCCATAGAGTGGCCCAAATGGAGAGGAACGAAGACTTCTGGCCCACAGCCCAGGCTGAGCTCCCAACAACAGCTGACACCAGCTTACCAACCATGTGAGTGCACCGTCTTGAAAATGGACCCTTCAGCCCCCAGTTGAGCTGCCCCAAATGACACCAATGGAATACAGATGATTCGTTCCTGCAGAGTCCTTCCTGAATTGAAGATTTGAGGGCAAAAATAAATTATTGTTTTTTTAAAGCCACTAAGTTTTGGAGAATGGTTTGTTGCTCAGTAATATGTAGCTGGAACACTGGGAAAATTTTTTGACTTCTCCAAGTCTCAGTTTTTTCATCCATAAATTAGTGATGATAATAGTACTACTTCCTATGGTTGCTATGAGAATTAAATAAGATATTTTATTTAAAGCTTTTAGCACAATGCTTCGCACACAGTAAACAATTAAGAAATAGCAGTATCAATTTTTTTTATTGTTGTTGTTGTTGTGTGCCATTGAGTTGATTCTGACTCACTGCAACCCTATGACAAAGTAGAACTGCCTCATAGGGTTTCCTAGGCTGTAATCTTTACAGGAGCAGATCGCCAGGTGTTTTCTCCCATGGATTGGTTGGTGGGTTGGAGCTGCTGACTTTTCAGTTAGCAGTGGAGCACTTTAACCATTGCGCCACCAAAAAATCCAAAAACCTGTTGCCATCGAGTCGATTCCAACTCATAGAGACCCTATAGGGCAGAGTAGAACTGCCCCATAGGGTTTCCAAGGAGCAGCAGAGGTAAATTCGAACTGCCGACCTTTTCGTTAGCAGCCATAAGCTCTTAACCACTGTGCCACCAGGGCTCCAAGTTTGTTGTGTTAGCAGTGGGATCCTTTTATTATTATTAAGTACCTATTATGCATTAAACAATTTAATCATCACAACACTACCATATGATAGGTACTAGTATTACCCCATTTAAAAAAAAACATGCCATGTCTTAAATATATTGCCAAGTTGAAAATGAAAATCGGTATTTCATTGTTGTTTTTTACATCTTTTTGATTTTTAATGAGATAGAATATTTTAGATATGGTCAGTAGCCACTTGGATTTTCCCCTTTGTTAATTATCTGTTTATTTACATTCTTTGGCTGTTTATCAACTGGAGTGTTGGTGCTTTTCTTACTGATTTGTAAAAACTCTTTACATATTAAAATAATAATAAGAGCTAAAAATAAAATAAGATGCCAAAGATCCACAATTAATAAATGGCAGACTAGGAATTTGAACCCAGCAGACTGACTCCAGAGCCCACGCTTAATGACTAAACTATACTGTTTCTCAATATCTGCTAAACAAAAGAATAAAAGAACAAATGTTTCACAATCACTTCTAAGAAAAATAACATTCTAAATAAGTGAGTTATAGGCAAATGCTAAAGTCTTGGGAGACTATAATGGGGATTCTGGTTAAAAATGTTCAAAGTAATTTTTCAATATAAAAAAAATTAATCCTATTCACAAAACTGTGAAAATAAGAATTCTGTACCAAATACTATATTCTACATACAACCAGAAGCTAGATTTAACTTTACCCACTTTTTTTAAGTATGAGGAAAGTATCATGCATCTATTAATAATTATAAGAATAAAAATCTATATAAAATCTGAGGAAATTATACATTTGTTAAAATTCCTCAATAAAAATCTTAGAATAAGCAGCTGAAGACTAAATCAATACCAACACCTAAAGTTTATTAGACACATGGATCAAATAACAAACTTTTTTTTTCAAGCCAGCATATGTGCTGAAAGGAGGCTTTCCCTCCAAAATAATTCCAGAATCTGACCCCTTCTCACCACCTCCACTGCTACCTCCCTAGTCTAAGCCAGCATCTTCTCTTGCCTGGACTGGCAACAGTCTCCTAACCAGCTTCCTGCTTCCACTCCTGGCACTCTACACTCCATCCTCCACAATGCAGCCAGAGTGACGTTTGTTGTTGTTGGGTGCCGTTGAGTCGATTCCGACTCATAGCGACCCCATGTGACAGAGTAGAACTGCCCCATAGGGTTCCTGGGCTGTCATTTTTACGGGAGCAGATCGCCAGGGCTTTCTCCCATGGAGCCACTAGGTGGGTTCAAACTTCCTACCTTTTGGGTAGCAGTCAAGCACTTACCCGTTGAGCCCCCAGGGCTCCTAGAGTGACCTTTAAAAGGTGGAAATGAGATCTTGTCATTCTTCTGTTTCAAACCCTCCATTGGTTTCTTGCTGCATTTTGCCATCCTCTCTCACTTCATCTCAGGTCACATTGTCCCTCTCCCTCCCGGCTCCAGCCACACAGACCTTTGTTGTATTTTATGAAAACCTACTTTAGAGGCATTAATTTGTAATTTCCTCCGCCCTCAGGCCTTCACCTAACTGGTTCTTTCACCCTGTCTGGCTCTCAGTAAAAATATCACCTCTTTAGAGAGGCCTTCTCTGACTATCTTTTCTAAATCAGTCACCCATGGCCCTTCTCCACCCATCACCCTGTTTGTTTCCTTCATTGCACAAGTTACAATCAGTGTTATCATGTTCCTTTATTTGTTTTCTTCTTTATTTTCTGTCTCCTGCTATATCAGGTAGCTTTTATTATGCAACAAAATCTTCCAGAACGAAGTGGTCTACATCATCGATCATCTAATTGTTCATGATTTTGTGGTTTGGGCATTGGATTTGGCCCAGCTGGGTGGTTACTCTGTCCCAGGCCAGGTTTGGCTGATTTGCCTGGGCCTGATCATGCATCTGATGTCAGATGATGGGTCATCTGGGACAGGCTGGTTTATAAGGTCCTTGGTAGAAAAGGCTGGAGCATGCTCTCTCGTCCTCTAAAAGGCTAGCCTAGCCTTGTTCACATGACTGTTGTAGGGCTCCAAGAGTTTGAGAGTGGAAATTCTAAGGCTTATTGAGGTTGAGGCTAGAAATTGACACGTTAATTACGTTGTGCTTTATTGGTCAAACAAGTCACAAGGCCAGCCCAAATTCAAGGGGCTTGGTAATAGACTCCACGTCTTCATAAGAAGAGCTGCAAATATGGTGGCCATCGCTGCATTTTATCATACCCCGAGTAGATTGTGTAACTCCATGGGAGCAGGCCTTTGGCACTGCTTCATGGGCTGGTGTTTGGAAACTACTGCTCAAAAGCCCAAGACTGTGCTACATTCTGGTCAATCCCATATTCGGTGCTCACTTTGGTTTAAGTTATTCAAGATGTGGCAATTCTGCCTTTCACATTAACCCACTCTGGAATGCAACCACCAACTGAGAAACTGTCGCTTTAGAGAAAAATTATCCAAGCTGGAATGGCGGGAGGAGAGGGGGTAATATGAGAAACTTCAAATTAAAGAGTGAGACTGAAAATCTGTCAAGTTCTGTAAGATAAAAATCTTCTCGAAAGGGCACATCTGCCAAGACGGCATTTTCACAGGCAGTCATGACTGGAAACGGGGTCAGTACAAAGCTAGTGTCCTCCCTCCCAGCCAGGCCTGTGGAAAGAATGGAGGGATGTTGAGAGGAACTAAACTGGATCCCCAAAAGCCAGGGCTCTGTATTTATTCTATCTTTAAAAAAATAAACCCTCTTAAATTGGCAAGAGATGCTGGCAAGGACAATCTCATGCCCGTGTAGACTTGGAATTAGACTGCTTGGTGTTTTTTCCCCCCCTCACCTGAAATGTTTCAAAGTGGACTCCATAGAAATTCATTCCATGTTTCAGAGTAAGGCATTAAATTTGTCAGTTTATCAACAAGCACTTGGAGATGACCTACTATATTTGCAGCACTGTGCTGAATGTCTTGGGGACACCAAAGAATGGGATGGTTCTGCCTTCAGAGAACTTACTAGAGACACACAGCCCCTGAAGGCAGTGACAGTGAACGCTGTCTGCTGGCAGGCAGCACTCCCTATAGCTGGGGCAACATGTCTTTCCACAAAGGTGGATTTTTGGGGGCACAGCTCTGTGTCTATCACGACTATCATTTATTGAATAATTAAATGTGCAGGCATCCTGCTATATGCTTTATGTTTATTATGCAACTGAATCTTTACAACAGTCCTCTCTTGAGGTGAGTACTCTTGTTGCTGCTGTTGTTGTTATATGCTATCGAGTAGGCACCAACTCATAGCGACCCTATAGGACAGAGTAGAACTGCCCCATAAGATTTCCAAGGAGCAGCTGGTGGATTCGAACTGCTGACCTTTTGGTTAGCAGCCAAGCTCTTAACCACTACACCACCAGGGTATTAGTATCACTATTTTATCATCGGAAACTGAGACCCAAAGTTACAGGACTAATTAGTGGCCAAGCCAAGATTCAACCCAATTTTGTCTAACTCCAATCTAGAACACTATCAACAGTAAACATAATCAATAATATTTATTGAGTTCTTACCAGATGCCAGGCTTTACATGTATTATTTAATTCCCACAATAACCTTATGAGGTACTTACAGTTTTATGTCCATTTCACAGATGAGGAAACTGAGGCACAGAGAGATTAAGTTCTTGCTTAACATCACAATGCAGTTCAGGTGGCCCTGGGTTTCTTCACCATTTCAGCTCATGTGACTCCCCTGTCCCTTCTTGTTCTGGGTGCTGACCTCAGCGAGTGGTAGGAGAGTTGTTCCACCACCCACAAGTACCTCAAGGACACATTCAAATGGGAACCATGGCTGTTTCCAAAAAATCTTCCCACTGACCCTGATCCCATTCAGAGTGGGCTCATTATGATTTCCATTCCTCTTGCTGCCCTAAATCTCCTTCCTGCTGGAATCCTTATAAGTTTTCCCTTTTGCTCTTTTATTATTGCAGGATGGCTTTGGGGAAACTCCTTCCTTCCTTCTTTGTCCATTATAGTCTCCCTTCCCAAGCAGGCTGCAGGCCCAAGGCACACAGCCAAGGAGAGAGAAGAAGACTTTAAAATGCAGGCTGCCGAAAGGACCTTTCTTAAAAGCTCCTGAGAAAAGAGGTCCTGGACAGCTGACACAGAGGAATGTGCCTTGAATCCCAGCAGCTTCCTCTTGACTTTATTTCAGGCAAATTAAAGATGACTGCAGAAGAAAGGGGCCAAAGAAGCCCCTTCACACTCTTCTTGGACATAACATCCAGCTTCCATCTTAGAAGATTCCAGCTGGAGAGATTCCAGAAATTACTGCAACTAACCCTCTTATTCTACATAGGAGGGGACTGAAGCTCAGAGAGGTGAGTGGCTAGTCCAAGGTCACACAACCCTTTAGTAACAAAATCAGGTCCAGAAAGCCCACACCCAAGTCGTTGTTCTTTCCAACCACTTTAGAGCAGGGTTTCTAGCCTTTGGGGACCATCTTCACAATTTGTGCCTCATCTACGTGCTATCTGTGCCATTAATTGCTTAAGATTTTCTTTAAATTGACTACTGTTTTAAACAAATATATTTAATGGAAGGGGGAACTTCAAATCACCAGTTTTTCTTGGTTTTACATTTTCTAATAAATATATAAAATATAAAATTAAATCATCTTTCATTCCACTGGCAGTATACTTTCCACCTTTTTGGAAATAGGCATGTGTGTGTGTGTGTGTGTGTGTGTTTACAATTTATGGCACTTATATGCCAGTCACTATTCTAGAGTTTTGCAACTATTAACTCATTTAATCTGCTCAACAACTTATGAAACATATACTATTAGTATCCTCATTTTATAGATGAGGAACCTGTGACACAGAGAAGTTAAGTGTCTTAACCATAGTCACACAGCTAGTAAGGGTCAGATCTAGGATTTGAACACAGACATTCTGGCTCCAGAATTCCTGCTCTTAACTTCTATAGTAGGTTATGAAGTATAAGCATATTGAATATCCAAATTCCACCATCTTTCAAGACACAGTTTCAAAGGTTCCTGCTACCTGGGGATTTCCCCAAGCTTGCACAAGGAGAACCTTCTTTTAACTCCAATTGCACATTCTCTGTATCTCTCTAAGGGCATGTACCACTTTCTAGCTTGCATTAGAATGATTTATATTGTCTTATCTTCGTGTGTGTGTGTGTGTGTACGCTTTGATAGTCGTTAGTGCTCTTCACCAAATATTTCTGGCTCTCCACTTCCAGGCATATGGTAGAATTGCATTTCCTAGGCCCCTGGTGGTGGGGTGGGGTCATGTGATTTGTTCTGGTCAATTATTTATAAACAGAATTATGTTAGTCACTTCTGGGCCTGACTATTGAATCTTCTGTGAAAAATTCTCTGGAGTTCTCCTTTGCTGTGGTACAGCTACAGCCAACATTTCAGGTAGTGGTTGCTCCATCTGCCTGGGTTCCTGAAAGACCATGAAGCACAGTGTCCTCCTGACAACCGATGATGGACATTGTCTTAGTTATCTTGCACTGCTATAACAAAAATACCACAAGTGGATGGCTTTAACAAACAGAAATTTAGTCTCTCACAGTCTAGGAGGCTATAAATCCAAAGTTAAGGTGCCAGCTCCAGAGGCAGGCTTTCTCTCTCTAGGCTCTGGAGGATGGTCCTTGTCATCAGTCTTCTCTGGTCTAGGAGCTTCTCCACGTAGGAACCCCGGGTCCCAAGGATGCGCTCTGCTCCTGGCGCTGCTTTCTTGGTGGTATGAGGCTCCCTGATTCTCTGCTTGCTTCTCTCTTTTATATCTCAAAAGAGATTGGTTTAAGACACAATCTAATCTTGTAGATTGAGGCCTGCCTCATTAACATAACTGCCACTAATCCTATCTCATTAAATCATAAAGATAGGATTTACAACACATAGGAAAATCACATCAGATGACAAAATGGCGGACAATCACACATACTGGGAATCATGGCCTAGCCAAACTGATACACATATTTTTGGAGGACATAATTCAATCTATGACAGACATGCACTGTGAGCAAGATATAAATCTTTTTGTTTTAAGAGATATTTATTGTTGACATGCTGGGGTTATTTGCTATTACAGCAAATCCTGACCTATCCTGACTGATGTAGTCTAGTTGGTTCCCAGTTATAATTATTAGTGTGCAGTATGAGAGATGAGGAATAGCTTAGGAACTTTAAGATTTGACTTTTGAAAAGGAAAAATTTTGACCAGAGATGAGATTAATCTTAAAATGCATGTGCAAAAGCTATCTGGACTGGAAAGGAAGAAATACAATCATTTCTATTTATAGAAGATATCACTGTCTTTGTAGAAAATCCCAAAGAATCTGCAAAAAATCTGCTAGAGCTAATAAGTGAGTTTAACAAAGTTGCAGGATACTAAGCAAATACGAAAAATCCATTGTATTTCTATATACTAGCAATGAATGATCAGAATTCAAAATTTTAAAACAATACTATTTGCAATAGCACCAACAAAGTGAAACATTTACATATACATTTAACAAAGTATGTGTAGAATCTTTATGCTGAAACCTTCAAAACACTGAAGAAATAAATCAAAGAAGACCTAAATAAATGGGGCAATATACCATGTCCACGGATTGGAAAACACAATATTGTTTAGATGTTAATTATCTCTAAATTGTTCTATAGATTCAATGCAATCCTAATAAAAATCCCAGCAGGAATTTTTTTGTAGATATTGATAAGCTGATCTTGAAAAACAAATGGACTAGAAGAACCAAAACAATTTTACACTTGCTCTTCGCCAAAATGTCAGGAAGTGATCCAAAACAACCTTGAGAGAAATAAAAAAAAAAGAAAAAAGTCAGAGGACTCACACTACTTGATTTTAAGACTTACTATAAAGCTACATTAATCAAGACAGTGTGGTACTGGTGAAAGGATAGACACATAGATCAATAGAACAAAATGGAGAGTGCAGAAATTGACTCACACAAATATAGTCAATTGATTTTTGTCAAAGGAATAAAGGCAATTCATGGAGAAAGAATACTTCTTTGGTGAGTTGTGCTGGAACAATTGGGCATCTATATATAAAAAGATGAACCTTGACCCAAACTTCACACTTTATACAAAAATTAACTCAAAACAGATCATGGGAATAAATATAAAACATACAGCTATAAAACTTCTAGCAGAAAACATAGGGGGAAATCTTTATGACCTTGTATTAGGCAAAGAGTTCTTAAATATGACACCACAAGAAGAAAACTGATTAGACTTTATCAAAATCAAAACTTTTCTGTTCTTCAAAAGACATTGTTAAGAGAATGAAAAGATAAGCCAGAGATTACAAGAAAATATTTGCAAATTGCACTTCTAATAAAGAACTGGTATCCAGAACATATAAAGAGGGAGGCAGGGCCAAGATGGCGGAGAAGTCAGATGTTTCTGGTAGTCTCTCTTACAACAAAGACCTGAAAAAACAAGTGAATTTATTATATATGACAATCTAGGACCCCTGAACATCAAAGACAAAGTTGAGGAATTGCACTGAGTGGCAGGGGGAGGGAGAGATGGTTCAGAAGCAGCGAGGAGTTGCCAGACCTGACCCAGTGGGAGCCAGAGCCGTTCAGCCTGGATGAGCTCGGGGGTGAGTGGTGAGGCAAGCAGCGGTGCTTGGGAGGAGTTTTCCACATCTGGAGAGACCCAGCGGCAGAGAGCCTACTTGGCCATCCAGAACCAGTGAGAAGCAGTCCTCGATTGGTGAAAGATAATTATTTGTGTCTGGCCTACCATGTGGATCAAAAACACCCCCCTTAGGGAAAAACCTCTCTCCCATTTACCTCCCTGCTCTCTGGTCTGCACTGGGTTCAGGATGGCTTCAGCAATTGCCAAGTCCCCTGGGTCAGAAGTAGGACGCGTCAGGTACCCTGAGCCATTCTCCTGGCTTTTGAGAGGGAACAAATTAATAAAAGGGGGGGGTGGGGGCGGGGGAATAATCTGCTGGCTCCCCTAAGCCAGAACTCAGGGTTGGCACAGCTCCTTTGCTTAGGCACAGGCATAAGGGAGCCACAGATTTTGAATGTCTTTTCCCCTGCATAGACTTGTGTGGGCCCATTTCAACAGTGTAGGCCCTCATTACCACAGTACAACAGGGTATACACCTGAAGTCTAACTTCAACTCTTTAAGCTGTGAAGTGGTAGGTTCATGATATTTGACACTGCTCTACCCATTAAGCAGGGTCTTCACCTACCCACATCAGGGGCCTGAGGACTGATGGCTCCACCCATGCCACATAGCAACCTGCGATAGGGGCCCAAGAAAAAGAGGTGACCCCCCAGTCCTTACAGCCAACGGCATTGGGTGCTTATAGTCCAGCTGCAAAACCCACCCAACTACGTGATCTAGGGAACAGGGACATGCTTTCCTCCCAGACACTCAAGGGCAGCGGTCGGCCCCTTGCCTTGCTCAGCGTGTGTCCCTCTGCTGCAGCCAGATGCCTGTGCCTACACCAATCACCCATGCGTGTCTAAGACTGTAGGTGAGAGCCTGCACCACACACTTGGTGGCTGACTACCTGGACACTTGAGCTAAATCCACTCAGGAAGAGTGGGTGGACTCCTGGGCTCACATACTTAGTGGCAGGACATCGGAGCTTCACGGGTGCCGGTGATTGGGCTAGCTCACATGAGCAGCCTATTTGGGTGTATCAAAATAAAATAAAACAAGAAGCTAGGACACAGTAAGCAAACATAAAATAAATAAATATAATAACTTATTGATGGCTCGGAGACAACAGTCAACATCAAATCACATAAAGAGGCAGACCATGATGGCTTCAGCAATCTCCCAAAATAAAGAATCTAGAAATTTTCCAGAGGAAGAAAATTTCTTGGAATTATCAGAGACAGAATACAAAAGGTTAATATACAGAACTCTTCAAGACATCAGGAAGGAAATCAGAGAAAATGTAGAACATGCAATAGAGGAACTTAAAAAGATTAGAGAAGAGCATAATGACAAATTTTATGGACAAATCCATAGAGAGACAGCAATCAGAAATCCAAAAGATTAACAATTAAAATGTCAGAATTAGACAACTCAATAGAAAGTCATAGGAGCAGAATTGAGGCAATGGAAGTCAGAATTAGTGAGATTGAAGATAAAGCACTTGACACCAACTTATTTGAGGAAAAATCAGATAAAAGGATTTTAAAAAATGAAGAAACCCTAAGAATTATGTGGTATTCTATCAAGAGGAATAACCTACGAGTGATTGGAGTACAGGAACTAGGGGGGATAACAGAAAATACACAGAGAATTGTTGAAGATTTGTTGGCAGAAAACTTCCCTGATATTGTGAAAGATGAGAAGATATCTATCCAAGATGCTCATCGAACCCCACATAGGTAGATCCCAAAAGAAAGTCACCAAGACATAATCAAACTTGCCAAAACCCAAGATAAAGAGAGAATTTTAAGAGCAGCTAGGGAAAAATGAAAAGTCAGCTGCACAGGACAGTCAATAAGAATAAGCTCAGACTATTCAGCAGAAACCATGCAGACAAGAAGGCAATGGGATGACATATACAAAGCCTTGAAGGAAAAAAAAATTGCCAGCCAAGAGTTATATATCCAGCAAAACTGTCTCTGAAATCTGATGGTGAAATTAGGGAATTTTCAGATAAACAGAAGTTTAGGGAATTTGCAAAAACCAAACCAAAATTACAAGAAATACTAAAGGGAGTCCTCTGGTTAGAAAATCAATAACATCAGATAACAACCCAAGACTAGAACACAGGACAGAGCAACCAGATATCAACCCAGATAGGGAAGTCACAGACTATATAAAGAATTCTCCACATTCAACAATAAGAAAACAAAACAACCTGATTAAATAAATAGGCAAAAGATTTGAACAGACACTTCACCAAAGAAGATATATGGATGGGAAATAAGCACATTAAAAGATGCTCACCATCATTAGTCATTTAAAAAACAAAAACAAAAACCAAACCCATTGCCGTCAAGTCAATTCTGACTCATAGCCACTTTACAGGACAGAGTATAACTTCCCCATAGAGTTTCCAAGGAGTGCCTGGTGGATTCGAACTGCCAACCTTTTGGTTAGCAGCTGTAGCACTTAACCACTACGCCACCAGGGTTTCCTTGTTAGTCATTAGGGAAATGCAATTTAAAACCACAATGAGATACTACTTCACACCTATTAGAATGGCTGATAGTTAAGAAAAGTGACAATACCAAATGTTGGCAAGATTGTGAAACAATTGAAACTCTCTTGTGCCTTGCTGGTGGGAATGCAAAATGGTACAAACACTTTGGAAAACAGTTCGTTAGTGTCATAGAATGTGAAACCTACAACTGCCAGCAACCTAACATATAAGTATTTACCCAAGAATTGAAAATTCTATGCTCACGTAAAAACCTGTACATGAATGTTTATAGCAGCTTTATTCATAATTGCTAAAGAACTAGGAACAATCCAAAGCTCCTTCAAATAGTAAAGGTTTAAAACAAACTGTGCTACATCCATACCATGGAGTAAAACCAAAAACCCATTGCCATCGAGTTGATTTCGACTCATAGAGACCCTATAGGACAGAGTAGAACTGCCCCATAGGGTTTCCAAGGCTGTAGTCTTTATGTAGGCAGACTGCCACATCTTTCTCTTGTGGAGTGGCTGGTAGGTTCGAACCATTGACCTTTCAGTTTGCAGCCGAGGACCTAACCACTGCTCCACCAGGGCTCCTCATACCATGGAGTACTACTCAGAAGTAAAATGGAATTAAGTATTCATACATATAACACCATGAAAGAATCTTGAAGGTCTTTTTGTTGTGTGCCATGGAGTCAAATCAACTCATAGCGACCCTATATGAGAGGGTAGAACTGCCTCCATAGGGTTTTCTAGGCTATAATCTTTGCGAAAGCAGATTGCCAGATCTTTTCTCCTTTGGAGCCGCTGGATGGGTTCCAACCGCTGACCTTTTGGTTAGCAGCTGAGCTCTCAACCATTGCGCCACCTTTCAAAGGATTTATGCTAAGTTAAAAAAAGCCATACCTTAAAGGCTGGTATGATTCCATTTATATGACATTCTGGAAGAGGTAAAACTTCAGGGATAGAGAACAGATAAGTGGCTGCCAGGGTTTAAAGGTGGGACAAGGGATTGATTACAAGGGGAAGCACAAGAGGATTTTTTGGGGTGATAGAAGTTTTGGAGTATCTTAATTGTGATGGCGGTTACACAACTGTAAGCAGGTGTTAAAGCTTATAGAATTGTACAATACAAATAGTGAATTTTACTCCATGCAAACTGGAAAATAAATATATAAAAACTATAAATACAAATGTTATGTGAGTTTGATATACCCTGCTAATTTTTCTTAAATCTCTATCTCTCATTTTGAATATTCAAATTCCTCTGGACTCATGCTTGTCAGAGGTAAATCCGTGTGTGTATGTGTGTGTGTGTGTCTGTCTCCTGAACTCAAGTTTCCAAGGGAGTAGAAATCATCAATGTTCAAATAATTTCTCCATCTCAGCCTTGGCATGAGTCATCTTTTGTTAAGAGGAGCCAGGAGAAGTCTCTGGAGGCATTTGAGCATGAAGTGCTTATCCTGCCTCAAACTGCAGTGCCAATCTTTCATCTGGTGTCCCACTAATTATGCCTATTATTGTACCAAATAGAGTCTCCCAAATAATTCTTTGGGTGGAGCAGTCCAACTTTTTCACATGTCCTGACATCCACAGGAAAGCAGGAGGAGAACAGGAAAGACAGTTGGCCTGGTCCAGTGTCCTCTGAAGTGAATGAGGGAGCAATTCTCTCTTATATATATTTTTAACTTTTAAAAATTTGATATAACATTTATGTAGTTACAAATTATCACAAAGTGGGTGGCTTAAACAGCATAAATTTATTTTCTCACAGTTCTAGAGGCCAGAAGTCCAAAATCAAGGTGTTGGCAGGGCCATGCTCCCTCTGAAGGCTCTGGTGAAGAATCTTCCCTTGCCTTTTCCTAGCTTCTGGTGGCTTCCAGCGATCGTTGGTGTTCCTTGGCTTGTAGTCACATCACTCTAGTCTCTGCCTCCACCTTCACATGGCCTTCTTCTCTGTGTCCTCTCCTCTTTTGGTAAGGACACCACTCATCAGATTTAGAGCCCATCTACCTCGAGGTTGATTTCATCTTGAGAGCCTATTTCCAAATTAGGTCACATTTTGAGATGCCAGTGGACACTATTCAACCCATTACAATAGTAAAGGTCAGAAAGTACACAAATCTTAAGTGTTCTACTTGGTGAACTAGGGTTGCTATGAGTTGGAATCCACTCAACAGCAATGTTTGATTTTTTGTATATATGCAAGTAATCGCCACCCAGGTCAAAATATAGAACCATTTCCAGCACTGTAGATGGTTCCTCATGCCTCCTTTCAGTAACCATCTCCTATTCCTTCCCAGATGTAACCACTATTCTGACTTCCATCACCATAGATTAAGTTTACATGTTCTTGAACTTCATATAAGTGGTATCACACAGTATGTACTCTTTGAATCTGGCTTTTTTGCTCAATATAATGTCTGTAAGATTCATCTATGTTGTGTCTAACAGTAATTTGATTTTTTAATATTACTATGCAGTACTGTGCAAATATACAATAATTTATTTATTTCTAGTCTCACTGATGGACAGTTGACTTTTTGCAGATTTTGGCTATTATAAACAAAGCTGTTATTTTTGTACATGTATTTAGGTGGACATGTGCTTTCATTTCTCTTAGGTTTATACCTAGTAGTGGGATTCCTGAGTTATAGGAGATGCATATGTGTAGTTTTAATAGATTTTGTCAAGCAGTTTTCCAAAGTGGCTGTACCACTTTGTTGTAGAAGGTTGTGGGCATCCTTGTCAGCACTTGGTATTGTCAATGTTTTTAGTTTTAGCCATTCTAGTGGGTGTGTGGAAACCCTGGTGGCGTAGTGGTTAAGTGCTATGGCTGCTAACTAAAGGGTCGGCAGTTTGAATCCGCCAGGCACGCCTTGGAAACTCTATGGGGCAGGTCTACTTTGTCCTATATGGTCGCTATGAGTTGGAATGGACTCGACGGCAATGGGGGATTTTTTTAGTGAGTGTGTGGTGGTATTTCATTGTGGTTTTAATTTCCCCCTTGAAGTGTACAGGTGCCCTCTTGCTGTTGCCCCAAGGAGAATTTCTGATTGGTTTCAGAGGTTGAAGTGAGAAGTGGCAAATGTGGATGGTGGGCTTGTAGGAGAAGCACTCTTATTAGGAAAGAGGGCTTGGGAATTGTCCCCAGTATTGCAGTCAAAAAGAGGGTAGTATCCACGTGCCTGTTTTCCTGAAGGTTGGACCCACAGAGAGCTGGCTTATTAGTTATTGGCATAGACATTCTTCCAGGAGACTGTGCTTGAATTATGACACAGAGACACAGGCAGGAAGTGTCCTGGCCCTGAGCAGATGGACTGAAGCTTTTCTGGGACTACGTGAGCTGACGTGGCACTTCCAGCCATTTGTTTTCAGAAAGACAATGTGTCATTTTAACTACCACTCCCCTGACACGTTTGTCAATTGGAAGAGAAAGTGGGAGAAGAGCACAAGAAACAAGTGACTGTTTATTCAGATGGGAGAAGCTAAACCTCACCTTTGCCTTTTTATTTGGTTTGTTGGTGATCCTCTGAGCATGGGCACCTCCAAAATGGAACTCTATCAAGCAGGTGAACTATCAGGCATTTTCTGCCCAATTCCTCAGGCCTGTCCTGACTTATGGTGGGAAGAGAGTGGGAGAAACCTGGGGATGTGTAAAGAACCCTAGGTGCTCTCACTCTGGACTCATTTTGGCCAGCCCCAACCCTGATGCCCATGAAAGCCCAAGGGAAAAACCATCACATCAGCTAACAAATTGCACTTATGGGCTTTGGGAATCGAAGATCTGAGTATGAATCCTGACTGTGCTACTTACCAAATAAAACAGGGGAGGTCTGGTTAAGATCTGTGGATTGTAGCAGTGTCAATATCCTGGTCAAGATCTTGTACTAGAGCTTTGCAAAACATTGCATTTGGGGAAACCAGATAAAGAGTACACGTGAAGGCTAGCATTAATCCAAAAAACACAAAACAATAAACGCTGGAGAGGTTGTGGAGAGACTGGAACACTTATACACTGTTGGTGGGAATGTAAAATGGTACAACCACTTTGGAAATCAATTTGGCGCTTCCTTAAAAAGCTAGAAATAGAAGTACCATATGATCCAGCTATCTTGCTCCTTGCAGTATATCCTAGAGAAACAAGAGCTGTCACACGAATAGATATATGCACACCCATGTTCACTGCAGCACTGTTCACAATGGCAAAAAGATGGAAACAACCTAGGTGCCCATCAGTGGAAGAATGGATAAACAAATTATGGTATATCCACACAATGGAATACTACGGAACAATAAAGAACAATGATGAAGCTGTGAAACATCTTATAACATGGAGGAAGCTGGAGGTCATTATGCTGAGTGAATTTAGTCAGTCATGGAAGGACAAACATTGCATAAGGCCACTATTATAAGAACTCAGGAAAAGGTTTAAACACAGAAGAAAACATTCTTTGATGGTTACAAGGGTGGGGAGGGTGGGAGAGGGTTATTTACTAACTAGATAGTAGGTAGGAATTATCTTAGGTGAAGGGAAGGACAGCACTCACTACAGGGGAAGTCAGCACAACTGGACTAAACCAAAGCTATGAAGTTTCCTGAATACAATCAAACACTTTGTGGGACAGAGTAGCAGGGGTGGGGGTCTGGGAACCATACTTTCTGGAGACATCTAGGTCAATTGGCATAACAAAGCTTATTAAGAAAATGTTCTGCATCCTACTTTGGTGAGTGGCGTCTGGGGTCTTAAAAGCCTGCAAGCGGCCATCTAAGATGTATCAATTGGTCCCAACCACTTGGAGTAAAGGAGAATGAAGAACATCAAAGACACAAGGAAACTAGTAGCCCAAGAGACAGAAAGGGCCACATAACCAGAGACTTCATCAGCCTGAGACCAGAAGAACTAGATGGTACCTGGCTACCACCAATGACCACCCTGACAGGGAACACAACAGAGAGGCCCCGATGGAGCAGGAGAAAGGTGGGGTGCAGAACTCAAATTCTAGTAAGAAGACCAGACTAAATGGTCTGACTGAGACTGAAGTCACCCCGGAAAGCATGGCCCCTGGATTCTCTATCAGCCCAGAACTAAAACAATTTCTGAGGCCAACTCTTCAGACAAGGATTGGACCGGACTGTGGGACATAAAGTGATACTCGTGAGGAGTGTGCCTCTTAGCTCAAGTAGATACAAGAGACTAAACGGGCAGCTTATGTCCAGAGGTGAGATGGGAAGGCGGAGAGGGTTAGCAGCTGGTTGAATGGACACGGGGAATCAAGGGTGGAAAGGAGGAGTGTGCTGTCACAGTATGGGGAGAGCAGTTAGAGTCACATAACAATGTATGCGTAAATTTTTGTATGAGAAAAAAAAAGAGTACACGTGATCTCTCTGTATTAGTTCTTATGGCTTCATGTAAATCTAAAATTATTTCAAGTAAAATTTCAATTAAAATATTAATGATCTCTTTAAGTATAACATGCCATGAAGATTATAAGAAGCACTATTTAGTAACAGGCTCAATTTTATAACTTAAAAAAAAAGGAAATGCACTGCCTTATTAAATCTATTTTTAGATTGCAGGATAAATTCTGACTTGAGAAACATGAAAATCTGTGTGGGTGTGAGGGAGGGAGAGATTGAAACTTAAATCAAAGAAATATGATAGTTTTGAGGAGCTACCTCCCCCAACTTCCATCTTCTATTTCTCCTCCTCCCTGCTCTTTCTTCAGACACCCAAAGCTCCCGTTAAGCCTAATTCCCAAAGGAAGGAAAAATACTGGAAAAACTAAGTCACATTAAAGAGCTGATGACTTGATAAATTAATTATTTGCTTCTGCCTCATCTCTGCCTTCCCCACTCCCTCTCCTCTTTGAGCCTTAGCCTGTTGTTTTTGTGTGCAGTCAAGTCAATTCTGACTCACGAAGACCCCATGTGACAGAATAGAATTGCCCCACAGGGTTTTCTAGGCTGTAGTCTTTATGGAAGCAGGTTGCCAGGTCTTTCTCCTTTGGAGCTGCTGGGTGGGTTTGAACCAATTTCAATTCCCAGTCAAGTGCTTAATCATTGTGCCACCAGGGCTCCTTGAGACTTAGCATAGTGACTTGTACATGACCAAAAACCAAACCCATTGCTGTCGAGTTGATTTCTACTCACAGCGACCTTATAGGATGAGTAGGGTTTCCAAAGAGTAGCTGGTGGATTCAAACCGGTTAGCAGCTGAACTCTTAACCACTGTGCCACCAGGGCTCCAACATGTATATAGTGTTCATTAAATATTTGATGAAGCTAGTGAAAGGATTTTAAAAGAGGATTGTTGCTTAAGGTAATTCCTGTATTACAAGAATAACTCTCTAATGGTGAAATGTTAAGCACCTGGTTAGCAAAGATAGGGATTGGGACGTATATGGCCCTGTTCAAACAGCACAACAAAACCCCTGCCCACTCTTATCTTATCTCCACACAAAGTGCGTCTTTTCCCAATACATGTTCTATGTTAGAAACAAACAAACTTAAGCCTAAAATTGTACGAGCATGTACACTTTGGGAAATGAAATTGTCATTAATGCAAATTTGACTTCTGATGGGTGTTCTAGATCTATCAGACAATGATTGATGATGAGAATTTTGTTTTCTAAACTCATGATCTTGTTTCTTCTATCCTGGGAAAATACTTTAAAAATGTTATACATGGTGTATTGAGGTAATATTTAAGGATTTCTCTCTTTAGCCCCATTTGGATAATGATAATTAACTTGAATTCAGATTTATGCTATATCTAATAAAAATAACTCAATATTTTAATTATCAGCAAACCAATCTTCATTTTCTTGGAGTAGATATAATTAAAAATAGAAACCAATACTCCACAACTTCCCATGACTTTTTTCTTCCACTTAGCTTAGACATTAGGGTAATGTTCTGAAATATTATCCAAAAGTGTTTTCTCATTTTAGTAAGGTAGTTTTTATGAATTAAAAAAAAAAAGGAGGCAGGGCTAAGATGGTGGAGTAGTCAGATGCTTCCTGTGGTCCGTCTTACAACAAATGCCTGAAAAAACAAGTGAATTGATTATATATGACAATCTAGGAGCCCTGAACATCAAAGGCAAAGTTGAGGAATCGGACTGAGTGGCAGGAGGAGGGAAAGACAGTTTGGAAGCAGCGAGGAGTTGCCAGACCTGACCCAGCGGGAGCCAGAGCCCTTCAGGCCAGATTAGCTCATGTGCTTGGTGAGGCATTTTCCACATTGGGAGAGACCGAATGGTAGAGAGTCTACTTGGGCATCCAGAAACAGTGAAAAGCAGCCATCAATCAGCAAAAGATAAGTACTTGCATCTGGCCTACTATGTGGATCAAAAACATCCCCCTTTGGGAAAAACCTCTCTCTCGTTTACCTCCCTGTTCCCTGCTCTGCACTGGGTCCAGGACAGCTTCAGCGATTGCCGAGTCCCCTGAGCTGGAAGTAGGACCCGTTAAGCACCCTGAGCAATTCTCCCGGCCTAGGAGAGGGAACAAATTAACAAACGGGAAGAAATAATCTGCCGGCTCCCCTAAGCCAGAAACTCAGGGTAGGAACAGTGCCTTTGCCTAGGCACAGGCATAAGGGGTCCACGGACTTTGAGTGCCTTTCACACCTGCATAGACTTGTGTGGGCCCATTTCAACAGCGTAGGCCCTCATTACCACAGTATAACAGGGTATATACCTGAAGTCTAACTACAACTGTTTCAGCTATATGGTGAAGTGGCAGGTTCGTGACATTTGACACTGCTCTGCCCATTAAGCAGGGTCCTCACCTACCCACATCAGAGGCCTGAGGACTGGTGGCTCTACCCATGCCACCTAGCCATCTGTGACAGGGGTCCAAGAATAAGTGGTGCCTCCTAGTCCTTATAGCCAACAGCATTGTGTGCTCATAGTTTGGTTGCAAAACTCACCCACCTACGCGCTCTAGGGAGCAGGGCAACGCTTTCCTCCCAGACACTCAAGGGCAGCTGTCAGCGCCTTGCCTGACTCAGCACGTGCCCCCCTGTTGCAGCCAGATGCCTATGCCTACACTAATCACCCATGCCTGTCTAGGACTGTAGGTGAGAGCATGCACCACACTTAGTGACCAACTACCTGGACACCTGAGCTGAATCCATACAAGAAAAGTAAACAGAATCCTGTGCTCACATACCTGGTAACAGATCTAACCACCTGGTGACAAGACTAGAACACAGGACAGAGCAACCAGATATCAAACCAGATAGGGAAGTCACAAAAATAAATCAAAGCTAAAACACTGAAAACAGGGAAAACTGAGATGTCAATAAGTAAAAGATGACAACATTAAAACAAAAAAGAGGGACATATATTTTTCATATGGAGAGGAAGTCAAGGCAATATAAAGAAATAAAAGACTGGTTTAAACTTAGAAAAATAGGGGTAAATATTAAGGCAACCACAAACGAAACTAACAATCCTACACATCAAAATAGAAAACAAGAAAAACATAAAAATTCAGCAAATACAAAATCAACATCAAGGAAAAAGATGAAAAGAAAATACATAAAGAAAAACGACTCAGCACAGAAAATTAAGTGGAACAAAGAAACTGTCAACAACACATAGAAAAAAAGATACCAAAATGACAGCACTAAACTCATGCCTATCAATAATTACGCTGAATATAAATGGACTAAATGCACCAATAAAGAGAGAGTGGCAGATTGGATAAAAAAACACGATCCATCTATATGCTGCCTACAAGAGACACACCTTAGACTTAAAGAGACAAACAAACTAAAACTCAAAGGATGGGAAGAAATATATCAAGCAAACAACACTTAAAAAAGAGCAGGAGTGGCAATATTAATCTCTGGCAAAATAGACTTTAAAGTAAAATCCACCACAAAGGAGAAGGAAGGACACTATATAATGATTAAAGGGTCAATACACCAGGAGGGCATAACTATAATATTTACACACCAACGACAGGGCTCCCAAATACATAAAACAAACTCTAACAGCACTGAAAAGAGAGAGAGACAGTTCCACAATAGTAGTAGGATACTTCAACACACCACTTTCGGTGAAGGACAGAACATCCAGAAAGAAGCTCAGCAAAGACACGGAAGAGCTAAATGCTACAATCAACCAACTTGATCTCATGGACATATACTGAACACTCCACCCAACAGCAGCCAAGTATACTTTCTTTTCCAAGGCACATGGAACATTGTCCAGAATAGACCACATATTAGGCCATAAAGCAAGCCTTAACAGAATCCAAAGCATTGAAATATTACAAAGCATCTTTTCTGACAATAAAACCATAAAAGTAGAAATCGATAACAGAAAAAGCAAGGAAAAAAAAATCAAACACATGGAAACTGGGGGAATGTGCTGTCACAGTATAGGGAGAGCAACTAGGATCACATAAGAATGTACGTATAAATTTTTGTATGAGAGACTAATTTGAATTGTAAGCTTTCACTTAAGGTATAACAATAAAATAAAAGATAGAAAGAAAGAGAAGAATGAGTGAATGAATGAATGAAAAAGAATCACTTGCTATTCTTCTGCCATGAAGACTATGTCATAAGGTGAAGGCTTGCTGTCCTGGGTGGAGGTAGATACAGCATAGGAAAAAATAGTTATTGCTCTGCTTTAAATTTCAGCTAAAGTTTTTAAAAGTCTCTAGTGAGACAGTAGTCTTAAAAGCCAGTCTAACAAAAGAAAGGAATGAGTTGTCTCAGGACTCCTAAAGTTGAGCTCTTATATAATAGAAACCAAAGCTTAGAGGGTTGACCATGGATAAGCTATGGAGTAGGAATGATGAGGACATAACGTAAGTAAGTGAAGCTCTGTGCTCAGGAGAGAGAATGCCTTTCCAGTTATGGGAGATGAAGCCGGTCAGAGAAAGAAGATGCATGCGTCTTTCTACCTCCCTACCCTTCTCATTTCCCACATAGGTCATGGAGGTAGAAGTAATCGGTGGTAGAAACACCCAGATAGGCTTGGGGGAGAATCTGAGAGCATCAAGGCAAGTGACCACTTCACCAGGCATATCCTGAATTAATGCAAGCATCTCAGAGATACCTGGCAACAGCATTATGCTTTATCCTCCTTGATGAAGGAGAAGTCAGGTAACAGTGGTGGAGGGAGGTGTCTCAGCCGACTCAAAGTCTTGCATACTCCAGAAGACACTAGAGAGTTCCTGAGCCCCCAACTTGGGCTTGGAAACATTGAGAGGGCAGACGTACTTGAAGAGGCCTGAGGACAAGCGGCTGCAGAATTTGGGGCCCTTACAATGGAGGCAATGGCAGGGTTTAACAGCAGGGGGTTGTCAGCACGATCTCCAAGAGACCAGTCGCATCTCAGTGGAGAATTTTTGATGGATATGGCAGAACGGATGGTGGTGGTTGTGTGGGGGAAGCTGGTGAACTCAGAGGCAAGGAGATTATTAGGAAGTCATTGTCTTATGTAACAGTTAGCTTTTGCTGCATAACAAACTACCCCAAAAACTTAGTGGCTTAAAGCAACAATCGTTTTTTTAGCTCACAATTCTTTGTGTTGGCAATCTGGACTGGCTCAGCTGTGTGGTTCTTCTGGTCTCATCTGGGTTCACTCAAGCATCTGCAATCGGTGATTGTATTGCTCGAGAACTGTCTTGTCTATGGTGGTCTCAAATGTGATGGCTCGTTTCTGCTCCATTTGGTCTCCATCCTCCAGCAGGCTATCCTGGACTTGTTCACATGGCAACTAGGCAGGGTTCCAAGAGAGTGAGTTGAAAAGCACAAGGCCTCTTGAAGCCTAGGCCCAGAACTGGCACATTATCGCTTTTGCTGCATTCTGTTAGCCAAAGCAAGTCACAAAACCAGCTCAGATTCAAGGGGAGGGAGATAGATTCCATCTCGCAATCGGGGGAACTACAAAGTCACATTGCAAAGGCTATAGATACAGGGAGAGGAATAATTGCAGCCATTTTACAAAATGTCTTCTACATCATAGTGTGAGCAGAAAATATTTAAGGCCCTAAATGAAGCAGTGGTACAAAGGAGTGAAGAAGAGGGGTTCAGTTTCAGAGGAATGCTCCCTGATTTCTAGCTTGTGTGGCTGGTTAGTGTTATGATCTTCCTAAGACAGGAAATAAGAAGGAAGATCGCAGGTTGGCAGGAGGAGAAGGTGTGGCAGGTAATTTCAGATGATGATTAGGGATGCTGCTGGGATATTTGGTTGGAGATGCTGAAGAGGCAGAGGCCATCTTACCCTTTGCCTAGCTGATATGACTCCAGGTTCTGAGCTTGGCTTAAGAACGTTGACACCCTGGGCCTATTTCGTCTACAAATCTGTGCCACACACCCCTCAGGTGGGCTTCGCTCCACTGAAAGCCTTTAATTTCTCTCTAAAAGATTCCCTGTTGGCTCCCCACAGCTCGATTTGAAAAGGCTTGCCTACTCCCCAGCCTGGTTGTTGTAGCTGTTTATTGCTGTGTAAAAAATTACCCTAAAACATACTAGCATAAAACAACCCACTTATTATGTTCATGGATTCTACGGGTCAGGAATTTGGACAGAGTACAGCAGAAATGGTTTATCTATCTTACACAATGTCTGTGGTCTAAGCTAGGAGGCTCAGGCTGGAGGGGACTTGACAGCTGAGGGCTGGAATCATCTGAAGGCTTGTTCACTAACACGTCGGAACCCTAGCTGGAGTTGTCGACCACAACACCTACACATGACCTCTTTGTGTAGCCTGGGCTTCCTCACAATGTGGCAGCTCTGTTTCAAGGATGAACATCCCAAGAGAGAGAGCCAGGTGCAAGTCTCCAGAAGAAAGGCAGTCCTGCAGACACCTTGGTTTTAGGACTTCTAACTTCTAAAACCATAAGAGAATGAAATTGTTAGGTAAAATCTTAAGAGTCTTTACAGTTCTTGACACCTGCTTTGTTCTGGGTGCTTTTACATACAGTACCATCGAATTTTCACAATAATCCTGTGATGTGGGTATGAATAGCACCATTTTCTAGATGAGGACACTGATTCTAAGGGGTTTAGAAACTTGCCCAAGTAAGTGGCAGGGCTTGGATTTGAACTCAGGACAGTCTCATTCCAAAGCTGTGTCTTCCACAGTTCTGTAGTAATTCTGTGGTCATAGCACCTCTTTGCTTCAGAGAAAGAATGTGCTTTGGTTACTTAATCACTGTACAGTGTCCTAAAGATTGTTGACCTGCTGTAAAGGACAAAAGCCATTCCTTCTACTTGACTTGTGAAGTCTCTAGAAATTCAGGGCTATTTGAAACAAAAATCTGACTCCTCACTATATTTCATTTCTCTGTGGCTTTTTACAGATATTTTCTCTGTTATTGCAAAGTTCCACATGGAATTTGAGATTCTGGCAGTTGGTGATTTTTCTCAAGGAAAAGAAACATTAAGACATTTGTTCTTGGAAAAATAAATCCCTGCATGTGACATGTATACCCACACATATATACAATGGAGTGATCTAGTCAGGATTTATTTTTATATAGAGGACTTCTGTGATGCAAATATACACAGACCCACTCTATGCTTTAAAGATCTTTTCTATATGGATAACCAGGCATGACAGGAAGGAGAGGGGGACAGACAGAAAGAGATTGAGGATTGCACAGACACACAGAACAGGTCTATCTTCTCTAGGTTCTTGTAGACGTCTTTGGAATAAATGCTGCATGATGGTTTGAAAGTATATTCAATGTTTGAATTCCACCTTTCGCTGTGGAGCTACAAATGTTAATGAATGTGCCTTGTGACTTCTTGAGGTCCACGTTACTGTAATTCCACAATAGCATCAGAGCCCCTTTGTTTAAGAAACTGAATAAAAATAGCAGCAACATCTGAAGCCCTCCAGCCCCCAAATCCAGTTTTAAAACCCTCCTGGAATGATTTCCCTCCTGTTGCCGGTGATGACAGATCAGATTAACAGTGATGGCATATCTTGTTAACCGCCACTCCACACTCTGGGGTACGGGCAGCTTCCAAGACCCAGGTGTCAAGAAAATAAAGGCAGATCAGAGGCCAGTCGGCCTCAGACCTAAGCCTTGAATGCAAAAACAACCGCTGAAGCCTCTGCATGCTCCCGCGTCCCCCTCCAGCTCACAGACTCAAGTCTGATTTCACCATGTTCACCAGAGCCCCCTGGTTTAATTAGCATAACTGTGGCCGCGAGACCACATGGTAAAGATTAAGGTTTCCTTGACCTCACTGATTCTGGGAAACACTAATATTTCAGAAAATATATGTATTCTTTCCGTCTGGGATTAAGAACGAATCTAATAACACATACAGGACACCTCCTCGGAGCCTTCTCCTCTCACCACCCCCCAACCCCCCAGTACAGATACTTCTTATGCCCTTTCCCCCAACCCAATTCAGGAATTCATTTAAATGAATTCAGAGCTAACAGGTACAGACATAGGCTGCTTTTCAACACTCTACCCAATGGATAGGGTAAACAATTGGTCAGATGCACTTCCATTGTCTCCTGTAAACCCCTTTTTGGAAATGATTGTGCAATGCCCAGCCTATAACATACAGTACTTGCATACCCTTCCCCCAACAACCTAAGTTAGAAAAGTAGGTAAATTTGGTTCTCGCCACAGAATTCCCTTCTTGGTGAACTGCTGTAGTGAAAAGCAGCGAAGAAGACTGTGGTGGCTCCCTGTCCATATCCCTTGAGCCCCACCATTTTGGAGTGCTTCCATTGACCTCCAATGGGCAGTACCTGCATCTCTGTTCCTGATGGCTTTTTCTGGAACAGTGGGGGCCACTCTACTCTTTCCCTTAAAGATAGGCACTATTATTTGCTATTTTTATTATCCTCATTTTATAAATAAGGAAGTGCAGAAAGGTCAGGTGATTTGTCAAATATCACACAGCCAATATACAAAGCCAGGATTTGGACCCAGGTGGTCTGGACGCAGAATCCACGTTCTTAACCTTACACCCTGGCTACTCAAGGTGTGGTCCTTGGACGATTGTTAGAAATGCAAAATCTCAGACTCCACCCCAGACCTACTGAATCAGAATCTGGATTTTTAACAAGATGCCCAGGGGATTCACATGCACATTCCAGTTGGAGAAACACTGCTCTACTCAATGTCAGTTGTTGTTTGATGCGTTCAGGCATTCAGTGCAGCTATGTCTAGGCTGCTATTAGAGCAACAGTTCATGAAGGCTTGGACTGTAAGATCATTAAGTAAGATAATATAATGAAATATTACATTAAACAAAATCTGAATATCACTGGTAGGTAGGTGTTCAATAAATACTAACACACACACACACTCAACCTAAAAATGCTACCACTGTGAACGTGAGCAGAGCGGTGACTGGTGATGGCCTGGCTCCCTTACCCATCTCACCTGCTCGCACAGGTGCCACTGGCCCTTATTCACTCTGCATTTGTCATTGGCCGTTAGGCATTACTGATGACAGCCATGTTCTGTCTCATCTTGACAGTTCTGGAAAGAATTTGCATAGGCATAATTGGTTTGTTTTTGCTTGCCTCCCTTCTTTGTTGTCATGGTTATACAGTTCACTTGCATCTTCAGGCTTCTTTCATATCAACCTAAATGCCACTCAGAGGATTTCTTTCAGAGAGGGGGAAATCATACAGGAAGGGCGAAAAAGAGTCCTGATTCCCAGGTGTCTGGGTGATGGTTCTTAGATGAAGGCATCTCCAAAGTAGAAATAATTTCTAAGATTCAGCTGAAATCACAATTCATCTGGAGACCTCCTCTTCGGCTATGGGGTCGGAGCTCTGTATTTTGTGTATGTGCATGTCTCAGTGGCAGAGAATGTGTTCTGAAGCAGGAAAAAAGTCGTTGTAATGTAACTCAGTGCAGGGACTATAGGGATAAGGCACACTTCCCAAGCCAATCTCATTCTTTCAGTTGCTCAGGAAAAACGTGCTTGGGTTCATTAAGCTTTTATCCCTGATGATGTCAGTCATAAAAGAAACACAAAACTCCTTGGTCCTCCTTCACCTCCTGACCCTAATCCCCAGGTGACTTTGTATATCCCTGTTTCAGTCATTTAATGCACCCAAACCACTCAAAAACATAATGGCTTAAAACGTCAATCATTTTTATTATCTCTCATAATTCAATGCACTGAATAAGTTCAGCTGGGTGGTTCTTCTGTTGGTGATGTCTGCTGGGGCAGCTGTCATCTGAGGGCTTGTTTGGACTGGAATGTCCAAGATGGCTGGCAGTTGATGCAGGCTTTTGGCAGTAAGCTCCAGTGAGTCTTTGACTGGAGTTCCTTGGTTCCCCTCCAAGTGGCCTCTCCTTGTGGCTTGGGCTTCTTATAATATGGTGGCTGAGTCTCAAGAGGGAGTTTCCCAAGGAAAGAAGCAGAAGCTGCCAGTCCTTTCAAGACCTTGGCTCGAAAGTGACAGAATGTCACTTGTACTGTACTCTATTGGTCAAGGGAGAGCACAGATTCAAGGGGAGGAATAATAGGCTCTCCACCTCTTAATACGTATACAGTGAGGGGAGAATTGTTGGAGAATCCTTGGAGACCAGCTTACACACTCCTCCTTTCTGATCTTTTTGTACACTTTTCTTCAATTCCTTAAACTTTTCTACTGTGCCCTCTGGAATTGTTTAGTCATCAACAAAATTCCTTCTATCCCCAAGCACTTCTCTGAATGTTTCCTTCATCTTGTTCTACATGAAACCAGGCTTTCTCCTGAGGACACAGCTTTTCCTGCCAAGTGGTGACTGCTTTCTCTCCCGTGCTCCTTATGTTCCTGAACTGAAAGATGGGGTGTATGCCTTTCCTTGCTGTTCATTTCCAGTTTCTCCCTCACTAGTACCACCTCCTCTCCCCATCTTTGAATCTCAGATTATTGGACTATACCACCCACCACTCCTCCTGGTTAAAGTCATCTGCCACTCCTGTTCACTCTCTCTCCTTCCTCTTAAGATTTTAGATCCCAGCTCACTGTCACTCTCTTTAATATTACCCTGTCGTGATGCTTGGGGATTTCACTACCATGTCATTAACACTTCCAATATTCTGGCCTCTCCATTCCTTGACTTCCTTTCCTCTGATGATTTTTGTCTCTCCTCTCCTCGGCTGCATACTCCCACAGTCATATTCTGGAATTATTTCCAATTCCTTCACCTCCTTCATAATCTATGTTCTCCCAAGGCATCAAGTTCAGGCTGTTATTTTGATTCTGTAAAAAGTAGAGCTGGGGCATTACGAAATTACCCATAATGCTCTTAATGCCTTTTGGACAAATAGCAGGGTAGCTTTATTCAGTTCATTGAAGAGCTGCTTAACAGAGATGAGCAAGCCCCAGCCAATAGCACGCTTAACACTGGAATGAAGAAAGCTGCAAGATCAGCTGGGGCATAACAGTGTTGGGGCGCAATACAATGGGGATCGTGCTGCATTTAGAGTCAAAAGGGCTGAGTCTGAGATCTAGATTTGTTTCTTAGGAGTTGTCATTCATTGGTCAATTCACTTAATCCCTATGACCATATTTCCTTATGTAAAATGACTGTAAGACATTCAACTGAGTCTATCTCAGGATTGTTTTGAGAATTAAATCAAATAATATATGACCTGTTAATTTGTAAACTGTAAAGGACCTTACAATGTGATTTTTTTTTTAAAGTTTAATTTCTTCTTGTTTATTTCAATCATCCATCAATGTGCTTTTTTTTGTAATTTACTTTTTTTTGGTGTATTGTTATAGTTTAAGTGAAAGTTTACATTTCAAGTTACTCTGTTATACAAAAATTTATACGTACATTATTATGCGACCCTAATTGCTCTCCCTATACTGTGGCCGCACACTCCTCCTTTCTACCCCTGATTTCCCATGTCCATTCAACCAGCTCCTAACCTTCTCTGCCTTCTCTTCTCACCTCCAGACAGAAGCTGCCCATTTAGTCTCATGTATCTACTTGATCTAAGAAGCACACTCTTCACCAGTATCATTTTATGTCCCACAGTCCAGTCCAATCTTTGTCTGAACAGTTGGCTTGGGAAATTGTTTTAGTTCTGGGCTGATAGAGAATCCAGGGGCCATGCTTTATGGGGTTCCTCCAGTCTCAGTCAGACCATTAAGTCTGGTCTTTTTACTAGAATTAGAGTTCTGCACCCCACCTTTCTCCTGCTCTATCAGGGACTCTCTGTTGTGTTCCCTGTCAGGGCGGTCGTTGGTGGTAGCCGGGCACCATTAAGTTCTGGTCTCAGGCTGATGAAGTCTCTGGTTTATGTGACCCTTTCCATCTCTTGGGCTAATACTTTCCTTGTGTCTTTGGTGTTCTTCATTCTCCTTTACTCCAGGTGGTTGGGACCAATTGATGCATCTTAGATGGCTGCTCACTAGCTTCCGAGACCCCAGATGCCACTCACCAAAGTAAGATGCAGAACATTTTTTCAATAAACTTTGTTATGCCAATTGACTTAGATGTCCCCTGAAAGTATGGTACCCAGACCCCCACCCCTACTACTCTGTCCCTCAAAGTGTTTGATTGTATTCAGGAAACTTCACAGCTTTGGTTTAGTCCAGTTGTGCTGACTTCCCCTGTATTGTGTGCTGTCCTTCCCTTCACCTAAGATAATTCTTGTCTACTATCTAGTTAGTGAATTCCCCAATCCCTCCCTCCCCACCCTCATAACCATCAAAGAATGTTTTCTTCTGTGTTTAAACCTTTTCCTGAGTTCTTATAATAGTGGTCTTACGCAATATTTGTCCTTCTGTGACTCACTAAATTCACTCAGCATAATGCCACAAGGTGATTTTTTAAAAATTATTTATTTTATTTATTTGTCATTGTTCTTGAAAGTATACACAGCAGAACATACATCAATTCAACAATTTCTACATGTATATTTCAGTGACATCGATTACATTCTTCAAGTTGTGCAGTCCTTCTCACCCTCCTTTTCTGAATTGTTCTTCCCCCATTAACATAAACTCCCTGCCCCTAAGCTTCCTAGTCCTAGCTAACATTTGAGTTGCTGTTGTCAGTTTGATCCCATACATATAGTTCTTTAAAAAAGCACAATGATCAAGGCAGGTAGTCTTTGCTAATTAATCTAAACTATTATTTGGTTTGAAGAAGATTTTAGGAATTTTTTTGGTTTAAAGTTTAAGTTTTAAAGATTATCTCAGGGCAATAGTTTCAGGGGTTCATCCAACCTCAATGGCTCCAGAAAGTCTGGAGTCCATTAAAATTTTAAATTCTGTTCCACATTTTAACCCCTTTTGATCAGGATTCTTCTTTAGAATCTTTGATCAAAATGTTCAGTAATAGTAGCTGGGCACCATCCAGTTTTTTGGTCTCATGGCAAAAGAGGCAGTTGTTCATGAAGGCAATTAGCCACACATTCCATTTCCTTCTCCTATTCTTGACTCTCCTTCTCCCTGTATTGCTACAGGTGAATAGAGACAAATTGTTGTATTTTGGATGGCTGCTTGCAAGTTTGTAAGACCCCAGACACTACGCAATGAACTAGGAGGTAGAACAGAAGTGTTAAACATGATATTAGACCAATTAACTGGGATGCCCCATGAAACCATAACACTGAATCTCCAAACCAAGAAACCAAATCCCATAAGGTGTTTGGTTGCACAAAAGCAGCCTCAGCAGCTGCTTTGTTGTTGTAGTTTTTGTTACAAGGTGATTTCTTTGTGTAAACTTGTGCTGAATTTGGTCCGAAGAATGGTGTAATAGAGTTTTAAAGAGAATGGCCCAATAAGCAGGTAAAATAAAGGTGAATTTGGAAGTTTTTCTAGAGAGAGCTGGTTGTTGGAGGCTGTTTGGTTTTGATGCATACTGATACATGTTCCTAGTGTCCAGTATTGCCACTTCTGTTCATGTTCAGGAAGGTCATTTACGACAAAGAATGGTTTCTAGAGCTTTCTTATATTATTTAATTCAACAAATATTTATTAAGGGTTAGTATATGACAGGCACTGTGCTAAGTGCTCCGGGAACATGGTGGGCAAAAACAGACCTGGTGTCTACCCTCATGGAGTTTTAGCTAGGGTAATCACTGGGGTAATCAACAATCATACAACTGTGACAAGAGCTGGAAAGAGGATGTACTCAGTGTAGGAGGGTCTGTACTAGATAGAGCTGACCTAGTCAAAATGTTGAGAAGGCTTCCCTGGGGAGCTAAGATTTGAAGGAAAATAGGAATCAGTTAGATGAAGAGGAGAGGTATATTAATTTCCTATGCTGGTGTAACAAATTACCAGAAACTTAGTGGCTTAAAACAACACAAATTTATTCTCTTATAGTTCTGGAAGTCAGAAGTCCTAAAATCAAGGTATCAGCAGGACTGCTTTCCTTCTAAAGGCTCTAGGGGAGAATTTGTTCCTTTGCCTTTTTCAACTTCTAGAGGCTGTCCACATTCCTTGGCTGGTGATCCTTCCTTCATATTCAAAGCCAGAAGCATAACATCTTCAAATCTCTCTCCTCTCTGACCTCTGCTTCCATTTCTGACTGGTTCTCCCACCTCCCTCCTTCCCTCGTAAGGACCCTTGTGATTACATTGGGCCCACCCAGATAATTCAAGATAATCTCCCCATCTCATGATCTTTTTCTTAATCATATCTGCAATGTCCCTTTTGCTATGTAAGGTAAGGTAACATATTCACAGGTTCTAGGGATTAAAATGTGGACATCTTTAGTGGAGGCATTATTCTGTCTACCACAAGAAAGAAGAACATTCCAGGCAGAGGGATCAACATGTGCAAAAGCCCTGGGATTGGACAGAGCATCTCAAATACAAGGGACTGAAAGCAAGTTCATGAGGCTGGAGCCCAGAAGCTAGAGAGAGGGTGAGACATGACGAAGCTGGAGAGGTTGACACGGGCTACACCATATTGGAGCTTGTAGGCCATGTTAAATGTTTTCCCTTGGAGCCATGGGAAAACATTGATAAGCTGTAAATAAGGCAGTTGGCCTGTTCATATTTGCATTTTGAAAAGATAAATCTGTTGCAGGGTGTGGTGAATAGACTGGAGGAGCTAGTAGTTGAGGTGAACAATGGTGATAGATTACATTAGCTGGAAACAGAGCAAAGTTGAAGGATGGGAGAGAGACATAGGAGGAAACTCAACAGGACTTGGCAGTGTTTGGCCATGAGGCTTCAGTGAGAAGGAGGAGTGAAAAATGCCAAGGATAACCAGCAAGCTTCAATCCTGTATCCCTTGGATGAAGGATGGGACAACTCACTGAGATAGGAAACTGACCATGAACAAGGATCAAGATTTTCTTAGACACTCATGAGTTTCATCTGGAATTACTTGGTTGGGTTGCCTTTGAGCTATCCATGAGGAGGTGTCAAGCAGACCATTGGTAGAAGCCTGGAGCTCAGAGGAGAGGTCTAGGATGGAGATAGAAATTTGTGAGAGACCTGCATATAAATGTCTGAAGTATGGGGGTCGATGAGATTTGTTTAGGGAAAGCGGAAAGGGGAGATGCCCAAGAGCCAAGGACTGAGAACTCCAAAATCTAATGGCTTGATAGAGAGGGGCCAAACCAGTTGCTATCAAGTCAGTTCTGATTCACGGTGACCCCATGTGTGTCAGAGTAGAACTGTGGGTTTTCAATTGCTGAGTTTTCAGAAATAGATTACAGGCCTTTCTTCTGAGGTACCTCTGGGTAGACGCGAACTTCCAGTCTTTTCATTAGCAACCAAGTGTGTTAACCATTTGTACCACCCAGGGACTCCAAACCATTATCTCCTTAGAACTGGTCTTTCATTTGTGAGTGAAAGTGCCTACTACCTCTATGGCTACTTTCTGTGTTGTTGTTGTTAGCTGCCATGGAATTGGCCCCCAACTCATAGCCATATATTTCTTCTCATTAGCACCCCATGCACAACAGGATTAGATAGTCATAATCTATAGGGTTTTCACTGGCTGATTTTTTGGAAGTGGATCACCAGGCCTTTCTTCCTAGTCTGTCTTAGTCTGGAAGCTCTGCTGAAACCTGTTCAGCATCACAGCAACATGCAAGCCTCCACTGACAGATGAGTGGTGGCTGTGCTTAAGGTGCATTGGCTGAGAAATAAACCTAGGTTCTTGTATACAAGGCAAGAATTCTACCACTGAACCACCTCAAACCAGTTGCCATTGAGTCAATCCCAACTCATGGCGACCCCCTAAGTATGAGTAGAATTGTGCTCCATAGGGTTTTCAATGGCTGAGAAGGACATCATGCTTGGTAAGGTAGAGGGTCAGTGAAAAAGACCCTCAACGAGATGGATTGATGCAGTAGCTTCAACAATGGGCTCAAACATAGCAACGATTGTGAGGATGGCACGGGACCAGGCAGTGTTTTGTTCTGTTGTGCGTAGGTTTGCTAAGAGTTGGAACCGACTCTATGGCACCTAACAACAACAACAAGAAAGCTAAGTTTTTCTTCCTAGGCACCTCTTGGTGGGCTTGAACCTCCAATCTTTTCGTTAATAGTTGAGCAGGTTAACTGTTTGCACCACCCAGGGACTTCAAAAGAGACAAAAAATAAGAAGAAAACCAAGAGAGTGTTGCTTTATTGAAGCCCAGGGAAGTGAATATTTTCAGTAGTGAGTGGTCAGCAGTATCAAAAGCTGTTCCAAAGTCAAGTCAGTGGAGAACAGAAAACATGTCTATTGGATTTAATGACTATCCAGTAAATTCCTCAAAAGTGGAGGACTGCCTAAGGCCATATATTTCTTCTCTTTTTTCCAGATGAAGAAACTGAGTTACACTAGAAGAAAATAACTTAAGCAAGGCTAAATCACAGAAACCTGAACTGGGTGGGGCCAGTTTCTGATTAGGGGGCTCAATCTCCTGATACTTGAAACCCCAGGCTAACCTCAGGGCCCTCCCTACTTCTTCCTGAAGGTCCAAAGGAGTTACAATTAGTGCAACACTTTATACACAATTGGCACTCAATAGGCTCAGCGGCTAACTGAAAGGTCAGCATTTTGAACCCACCAGCTGCTCCGCAGAAGTAAAGACGTGGTGATCCGCTCCCGTAAAGATTACAACCGAGGAAACCCTATGGGGCAGTTATACTCTGTCATATAGAGTCGCTATGAGTCGGAATCGACTCAACAACACACAGCAAATATTTGTTGATTGATTGCATGAATAACCCACACATTTCTTCCTTTCATATATTAATCTTACCCATAGGAATTAGCAGTTCTTATCCATGTACTGCCTTAAGGTCCTGATTCATAATCAAAGCTTGTTTCCTTTTCATTGAAGTGTGTGTGTGTTTTTCTTTTTTTTTAACCACAATAGCTCTTATATCCTCACATGCCTGAGAGATTTTTTCCTATTGTGTGCTCTCAGTCATTTCCTTTTTTACTTGTGAAAATGTTTGGGAACAGTTCTTTGTGTAAACAAAATGAAAGGTATTTTTTAAAAAATGGAAGAGGAAGTTTTCACTGTGGGAAGGATGACAGAGATGACAGACGGGGTATCAGAAACTTGAGCTCCCAGCCTGGCTATGAAAAACCATCATGAACCAGCTTCGTGCCATTTGCCTTTTCTTGCTGAAAATGGGCCTGTAGCAGTTGCTGAAACTCAGGGCAACAAAGAGAAGTTATGAAAAGAAAATGAAGCTGTGTGTGTGTGTGTGTGTGTAAATAATTTGCTACTTTAAGGATGAAGCTGATCTATCAGCATTCTACTCCACAGAATTCATACACATGTGAACAAGTTGTGTTCAAGAATGTTCATAGCAGCACCACTACCAATAGCACCAAACCAAAATCAAAATCCCCAAATGCCCATTGCATCAGTTAGCTTCTGCTGCATAACAAACCACTCCAAAACTTAGCAGTTAAAACAATCACCTTTTTATTTAGCTCATGATTCTGCAGGGCAGCAATTTGGACTGGGCTCAGCTGGGGGGTTCTACTGATCTGAGCTAACTAAAGATCAGCCAAGCCTGGCCCAGACCAGAGATGAACTGTCCAGCAGATTTCTGAGTAAATGCTGGTTGTTGTTAAAAGCCACTACATTTTGGTGGTTTGTTATACAACATTAGGTAACTCATACAAAGCTATCTCAGTTCATAGTCTTGATGAAGGGGATTGGCAAGTTTCTCAAGTTCCTAGAATAAAAGATGTAGCAATTATCCCCCCCCCCCGCCCCCATTTTCCCTTCTCCTCTGCTTAAAGATAGACTTGTGATCTTTAAAACAGAGCACAATGGTGGAAACACTTATTTACTACTTGGCAAACTGCTGACATTTTCCTTAGTGAATTCACCTATGTTGTTGTTGTGTGCCATCAATTTGATTCTGACTAATAGTGACCTTATAGAACTGCCCTATAGGGTTTCTTAGGCTATAATCTTTATGGGAGCAGATCACCGGGTCTTTCAGCTGTAGGCCACTCTAAAATCGAATTATTTTCTTAATTGTATTATTCTGCCAATTTGTACAACTACCCGGAGCTTTATAAAAACATTTAGAACAGGGTTGCTCAACCTCTGTTGACATTTTGGGCTGGATCATTCTTTGTGGTGAGGAGCTGTCCTGTGCATCACAGGATCTTTAGCAGTGTTCCTGGCCTTTACCCACTAGATGCCAAGAAAAATAAGAAATGTCCAGCAGCAGCCACCCAATGATGGCTGATGGTCCCAGGGAGGAAACGTAGATTCTTCTATACTGAACTCAAAAGAGTATCTCCAAAGTCTGGTGAGTGACTGTGGGGAGAGTAAGGCTCAGGAAGGGTTAAAAAGCAGGACACCTCTTGTCACAACAACTCTTGTTGTTGTTGTTAGGTGCTGTTGAGTCTATTTTCAACTCACAGTGTTACCATGTGACAGAGTAGAACTGCCCCATAGATTTTTCTAGGCTGTAATCTTTCCAGGAGCAGATTACCAGGCAACTGTAGGTGATGGAATATTCTCTAGGCCTAGGTAGGAAAAGTATGGGCAATTGAAATCCACCAAGATGGCTCAAACTCCATTTTATTCTGTAGCTCTTTGTTTTAAAAAATTTTTTAAAATTGTGCTTTAGGTGAAAGTTTACAGCTCAAGTTAGTTTCTCATACAAAAATTTATACACACTTTGTTATGTGACCCTAGTTGCTATCCCTATAATGTGACAGCACACAGCCCTTTTCCACCCTGGATTTCCTGTGTCCATTCAACCAGCTCCTATCCCTTTCTGCCTTCTCATCTCGCCTCCGGACAGAAGCTGTCCATTTAGTCTCGTGTATCTACTTGACCTAAGAATCACACTCTTCCTGAGTATCGTTTTATGTCTTATAGTCCAGTCTAATCTTTGTCTGAAGAGTTGGCTTTGGGAATGGTTTTAGCTCTGGGTTAACAGAGAGTCCGGGGGCCACGTCTTCTGGGGTTCCTCTAATCTCAGTCAGTCTGGTCTGCTTATGTGAATTTGAGTTCTGTACCCCACATTTCTCCTGCTCCATCAGGGACTCTCTGTTGTGTCAGGGTGTTCTGTCAGGGTGGTCTTTGGTGGTAGACAGGCTCCATCTTGTTCTTCTGGTCTCAGGCTAATGGAGTCTCTGGTTTATGTGTCCCTTTCTGTCTCTTTGGCTAGTATTTTCCTTGTGTCTTTGGAGTGCTTCACTCTCCTCTGCTCCAGGTGGGTTGGTATGAATTGATGCATCTTAGATGGCCACTCGCTAGGTTTTAAGACCCCAGATGTCACTCACCAAAGTGGGATGCAGAACATTTTCTTAATAAACTTCGTTATGCCAATTGACTTAGATGTCCCCCAAAACCATAGTCCCCAGACCTCCACCCCTGCTACTCTGTCCTATATTCAGGAAAATTCTTAGCTTTTGGTTTAGTCCAGTTGTGCTGACTTCTCCTGTATTGTGTGCTGTCCTTCCCTTCACCTAAGATAATCCTTGTCTATTATCTAGTTACTGAATTCCCCTCTCCCTCCCTCCCTACCCTTGTAACCATCAAAGAATGTTTTCTAGAAGATTTTTTAAAAGTTTTTTACTAACCCATTGCCGTTGAGTCAATTCTGGCTCACAAAGACCCTATAGGACACAGTACAACTGCCCCATAGGGTTTCCAAGGCTGTAATCTTTATGGCCACCACACATCTGTCAGTTGGTCGTACTGTTGTGGTTTGCATGTTGCTGTGATACGGGAAGCTATGCCATCGGTATTTCAAATACCAGCAGGGTCTCCCATGCTGGCCGTTTTTCAGCAGAGCTTCCAGACTAAGACAGACTAAGAAGAAGGACCTGGTGGTCTACTTCTGAAAAAGATTGGCCAGAGAAAACCTTATGAGTAGCAGTGGAACACTGTCTGATATAGTGCCAGAAGATGAGCCCCTCAGGTTGGAAGGCACTCAAAATACAACTGGGGAAGAGCTGCCTCCTCAAAGTAGAGTCGACCTTAGTGATGTGGATGCAGTAAAGCTTTAGGGACCTTCATTTGCTGATGTGGCACGACTAAAAATGAGAAGAAACAGCTAGAAACATCCATTAATACTTGGAACATGGAATGTATGAAGTATGAATGTAGGAAAATTGGAAATCATAAAAAATGTACTGGAATGCATAAAGATTTATATCCTAGGTATTAGTGAGCTGAAATGGACCGGTACTGGCCGTTTTGAATCAGACAATCATATGGTCTACTATGCCGGAAATGACAAATTGAAGAAGAATGGTGTCACATTCATCATCAAAAAGAACATTTCAACATCTATTCTGAAGTCAGTGATAGGGTAATATCCATACACCTACAAGGAAGATCTGTTAATACGACTCTTACAAAAATTTACGCACCAACCACTAAGGCCAAAGATGAAGAAACTGAAGATTTTTACCAACTTATTCAGCCTGAAATTGATCAAACACGCAATTAAGATGCATTGATAATTACTGACAATTGGAATGCAAAAGCTGGAAACAAAGAAGAAGGATCAGTAACTGGAAAACATGGCCTTGGTGATAGAAACGACACAGGAGATTGCATGATAGAATGTTGCAAGACCAATGACTTCTTCATCCCAAATACCTCTTTTTCAACAACATAAATGGTGACTATACACATGGATCTAGCCAGATGGAAAACACAGGAATCATATCAACTACATCTGTGGAAAGAGATGATGGAGAAGCTCAATATCATCAGTCAGAACAAGGCCAGGGGCTGACTGTGGAACAGACCATCAATTGCTCATATGCAAGTTCAAGTTGGAGCTGAAGAAAATTAAAACAAGCCCACAAGAACTAAAATATGACCTTGAGTTTATCTCACCAGAATTTGGAGACCGTCTCAAGAAGAGTTTTGAGGCACCGAACACTAGTGACTGAAGACCAGACAACTTGTGGTCAAGGACACCATTCATGAAGAAAGCAAAAGGTCACCAAAAAGACAGGAAAGAAAGAAAAGACCAAAATGGATGTCAGAAGAGACTCTGAAACTTGCTTTTGAATGTAGAGTAGCAGAAGGGAATGGAAGAAATGATGAAGTAAAAGAGCTGAACAGAAGATTTGAAAGGGTGGCTCGAGAAGACAAAGTAAAGCATTACAATGAAATGTGCAAAGACCTGGAGTTATAAAACCAAAAGGGAAGAACATACTCGGGATTTCTCAAGCTGAAAGAAGGGAAGAAAAAATTCAAACTTCTACTTGCAACTTTGAAGGATTATATGGACAAAATACTGAATGATGCAGGAAGCATCAAAAGACGGAAGGAATACACAGTGTCACTGGACCGAAAAGAGTTGGGCAATGTTCAACCATTTCAGGAGGTAGCATATATGATCAAGAACCAATGGTATTGAAAGAAGAAATTCAAGCTGCACTGAAGGCATCAACAAAAAACAAGACTATAGGAACTGACGGAATACCAGTTGAGATGTTTCAAAAAATGGATGCAGCACTGGAGGTGTTCACTCACCTATGCCAAGAAATTTGGAAGACAGCTACCTGGCCAACTGACTGGAAGAGATCCATATATGTGCCCATTCCAAAGAAAGACGATCCAACAGAATGCAGAAATAATTGAAGAATATCATTAATATCACATGCAAGTAAAATTTTTCTGAAGATAATTCACAAACAGTTGCAGCAGTACATTGACAGGGAACTGACAGAAATTCAAGCTGGATTCAGAGGAGAATGTGGAACGAGGGATATCATTGCTGATGTCAGATGGATCTTGGCTGAAAGCAGAGAATACCAGAAAGATGTTTACCTCCGTTTTATTGGCTACGCAAAGGCATCTGACTGTGTGGATCATAACAAATTATGGATAACATTGCAAAGAATGGGAATTCCAGAACACTTAATTGTACTCATGAGGAACCTGTACATAGATCAAGAGGCAGTCGTTTGAACAGAACAAGGGGATACTGCGTGGTTTAAAGTCAGGAAAGGTGTGCGTCAGGGTTGTATCCTTTCACCATACCTAGTCAATCTGTATGCTGAGCAAATAATCCAAGAAGCTGGACTATATGAAGAAGAAAGGGGCATCAGGATTGGAGGAAGACACAGTAACAACCTGTGATATGCCGATGACACAACCTTGCTTGCAGAAAGTGAAGAGGGCTTCAAGCACTTACTGATGAAGATCAAAGACTACAGCCTTCAGTAAGGATTACACCTCAACATAAAGAAAACAAAAACCCTCACAAAAGGACTAATAAGCAACATCATGATAAACAGAGAATATTGAAGCTGTCAAGGATTTCATTTTGCTTGGATCCACAATCAACACCCTTGGAAGCAGCAGTCAAGAAATCAAGTGAAGCATTGCATTGGGCAAATCTGCTGAAAAGACCTCTTTAAACTGTTAAAAAGCAAAGATGTCACCTTGAAGACTAAGGTGAGCCTGACCCAAGCCATGGTGTTTTCAATCGCCTCATATGCATGTGAAAGCTGGATAACAAATAAGGAAGATTGAAGAAGAATCGATGCCTTTGATGTTGGCAAAAAATATAGAATGTACCGTGGACCGCCAAAACAACGAACAAATCTGTCTTGGAAGAAGTACAGCCAGAATGCTCCTTAGAAGCAAGGATGGTGAGACTGCGGCTCACATACTTTGGACATGTTACCAGGAGGGATCCGTCCCTGGAGAAGGACATCAAACTTGGTAAGGTAGAGGGTCAGCAAAAAAGAGAAAGACCCTCAAAGAGATGGATTGGCGCGGTGGCTGCAACAATGGGCTCAAACATAACAACGATTGTGAGGATGATGCAGGACTGGGCATTGTTTTGTTCTGTTGTACGTAGGGTCTCTATGAGTCGGAACTGACTTGATGGCACAAAACAACAACAACAACAATCTTTTATGGACCACCACTTGTCTGTCAGTTTGTTGTACTGTGGTGACTTGCATGTTGCTATGATGCTGGCAGCTATGCCACCAGCATTTCAAATACCAGCTGGGTCACTCATGGTGGACAGGTTTCAGCAGAGGTTCCAGGCTAAGACAGACTAGGAAGAAGGACCTGGCGATTTATTTCCCCAAAAAAAAAAAAAAAAAAAAAAAAAATTAGCCAGTAAAAACCTTATGGATAGCAGCGGAACATTGTCTGATATAGTGCAGGAAGATGAGCCCCTCAGGTTGGAAGGCACTCCATATACACGGTGGCTGCAGCAGTGGGCTCAAGCATAACAACGATTGTGAGGATGGTGCAGGACCAGGCAGTGTTTCATTCTGTTGTACGTAGGGTTGCTATGAGTCGGAATGGACTCAAAGGAACCTAACAACAACAACTACAGACTTTATGGGAGCAGACTGCCACATCTTTCTCCTGCGGAATGGCTGGTGTGTTTGAACCACCAAGCTTTTGGTTAGCAGCGAAGTGATTAACCACTGCACTACCTTTAAAAATTAATTTAGCTTCTATTTTAACGAACACTGCATGCACATAATACAAAATTTAAAAGATGAAAAAGAGTAATTAGTAAAGGCTAAGTTTCCTGCCTATCCTTGTCCCCTAGATTCTTGTTTTCCATCTCAGAAGTCAGCCACTGTTACTGTTTTTTTTTTTTTTTTATGTGTGTGCGTGTGTGTGTGTGTGTGTGTGTGTGTGTGTGTGTGTATCCTTCCGGAGATATTCTACACGTGGTCAAGCAAATATATGCATATTTTTCTATCAATGGCAGCATAGTATACACACCACTGATCACCATAACAACATATATATCCTTGGATCACCTTTCATATCAGTGCATGAAGATCTGCCTCATTGTTTTTAATGGCTGCCTAGTCTTCCATTGTATGTTGTTGTTGCTAGGTGCCCTCGAGTCAGTTCTGACTCACAGCGACCCTATGTACGACAGAACAAAACACTACCCGGTCCTGCACCATTCACAATCATTGCTATGTTTGAGCCCATTGTTGCAGCCACTGTGTCAGTCCATCTTGTCGAGGGTCTTCCTCTTCTTCGCTGACACTCTACCTTACCAAGCATGATGTCCTTCTCCATTGTATAGATATGTCATAACTGATAAACCAGTCTTCTACTGATGGACATGTAGATTGTTTCCACTCTGTTACTATTACGAACAGAGCCACAATGAATAGCCCTGTACACAGTTTTTTTTTCCACACGTGCAAATATATCTGTTTATCCAGTTTGAACTTCATTATCTTTCATTTCCTTTCTCTCTGCAGTGGTGGTGCTAAGATCAGTGTAGTTTGGGAATTAAGGTAAGGAAATAGAGCATCTGAACAAAATATCAAGCATACAACTAACTTGATAAATCAAGCCTCAGAAGTAAAAGTAGAAAGAAGAATAATTGCATGTGGTAAGGTAAATGTTCTGTCACCTGGCTTCTCAGGCCCCAGATTCCTCATCTAGAAACTGCTAGAGTGGGATGGGAGTTGGGACCTCAGATCTTCTTTAGTGCAGTCTCTCCCCCTCTGCCCCACCACCATGTTTTTACATACGAGGATATTCAGATCCTGAGATGCTTTTAAATACCAGAACTTACTTAGCTTGAGAGGAGCCTTGATGGTTAAGTGCTTGGCTGCTAACCGAAAGGTCAGTGGTTTGAATCCAGTGGCTCTGTGGGAGAAAAGGCCTGGTGATCTATTCTCATAAAGATTACAGCTTAGACGTCATTAGCCATCAGAGAGATGCAAATCAAAACCACAATGAGATACCATTTCACTCTCACTAGGATGACTAAGAAATAAAAAACAAAATAATAAATGTTAGCAAGGATGTGGGGAAATTGGAACCCTTATCCATTGCTGGTGAGAATGCCAAATGGTACAGCCATTGTGGAAAACAGTGTGGCAGTTCCTCAAAAAACTAAAAATGGGGCTACTATATGACCTAGCAATTCCACTCCTAGGTATATCCCCAAAAGACTTGAAATCAGAGACTCAAAAAGAGACTTGGGCATCAGTGTCCACTGCAGCACTATTCACAGTAGCCAAAAGGTAGAAGCAACCTAAATGTCTATCAGCAGATGAGTGGATAAACAAAATGAGGTACATACATACAAGGGAATACTACTCAGCCAGTAGGAGAAATGAAGTCTTAATATATGCTACAGTATAGATGGAACTTGAAAACATTATGCTGAGCAAAATAAGCCAATCACAAAAGAACAAATATTGTATGACCTCACTTATATAAAAAGACAAGAAAAGGCAAACGTATAGAGGCCAAAGTTTATTAGCGGTTGCCAGGGGTGGGAGGGAAAGGGAAAAGGGTGTGTGGGGGGGGGTGAATGGTAATGGAAAAATCACACTGATGAAGGATATTGCACAGCTGGTTATTGTAACTGCTGTCAATAAGCTGTACACCTATAAAAAGTTGAATTGGCAAAGGTTGTATGATAGGTATATTTACAACATAAACAACAACAAAAAAGAGTAGCTGAGGAGGCTGCTTATGTACAACCAAACACCCCATAGGATTTGGTTCCTTGGCTGGGAGGTTTAGGGTCATGGTTTCATGAGACATCCCAGTTAATTGGCCTATTAACTTGTTTAGTGCTTCTGTTCTACCTCCTAGTTCATTGCATAGTGCCTTTGGTCTTTAAAGATTACAGTGGCCATCCAAGGCACAACAATTGGTCTCTATTCATCTGGAACAACAGAGGAAGAACATTTTGATCAAAGATTCCATAGAAGAATCTTGATCAAAAGGGGTAAAATGCAGAACAGAATTTCAAATTCTCATTGACTCTAGACTTTCTGGAGTCATGAAGGTTGGATGAACCCCTGAAACTATTGCCCTGAGATAATCTTTATACTAAAAATATCCCCTGAAGTCGTCTTAAAACCAAACAATAGTTTAGCTTAACTAGTAATAAAGACCTGCCTTGAGCATTGTGCTGTTTTAAGAACTACCTATATGGGATCAAATTGACAACAGCAACTCGAAAGTTTAGATAGGAAGCTTAGGGAGCAAAGAGTTAATGCTAACAAGGGAGGAACAACTCAGAAAAAGAGGGTGAGAATGGTTGCACAACTTGAAGAATGTAATGAATGTCACTGAATTGTACATGTAGAAATTATTGAATTGGTGTATGGTTTTTTTTGTTTTTGTTTTTGTCTCTTCTGAGAACCTGGTTTCTTTTTTTTAATTGTACTTTAGATGAAGGTTTACAGAACAAATAGTTTCTCATTAAACAGTCAGTACACATATTGTTTTATGACATTGGTTAACCCCACGACATGTCAACACTCTCCCTTCTTGAACTTGGGTTCCCTATTACCAGCTTTCCTGTCCCCTCCTGCCTTCTAGTCCTTGTCCCTGGACTGTTGTGCCCCATTAGTCTCATTTTGTTTTCTGGGGCTGTATAATCTTCGGCTGAAGGGTGAACCTCGGGAGTGACTTCATTACTGAGCTAAAAGTGTGTATGGGGGCCATACTCTTGAGTTTTCTCCAGTCTCTGTCAGGCCAGTAAGTCTGGTCTTTTTTTGTGAGTTAGAATTTTATTCTACATTTTTGTCCAGCGCTGTCTGGGACCCTCTGTTGTGATCCATGTCAGAGCAGTCAGTGGTGATAGCCGGGCACCATCTAGTACTGGACTCAGTCTAGTGGAGGCTGTGGTAGTTGTCATCCATTAGTCCTTTGGACTAATCTTTCCCATGTATCTTGTTTTCTTCATTCTCCCTTGCTCCCAAAGGGGTGAAACTAGTGGAGTATCTCAGATGGCTGTTCACGGGCCTTTAACACCCCAGATGCTACACACCAAGGTAGAATGTAGAACATTTTCTTTATAAACTATGTTATGCCAATTCAGCTAGATATTCCCCAAGACCATGATCCCCACAGCTCTCTGCTCAGCAATTTGGTCCCTCAGGGAGTTGGATGTGTCTGTGGAGCTTCCATGACCTTTCTTTGTACAAGTTGTGCTGGTTTCCCCAGTATTGTGTACTGTCTTACCCTTCACTAAAGTTACCACTTATCTCTTGTCTATTTAGTATTCCCACCACCACCCCTCCCATCCCTTGTAACCATCAAAGATTGTTTCTTTTTGTGTGTAAACCTTTTCATGAGTTTTTATAGTAGTGGTCTCATGCAATATTTATCCTTTTGTGATTGACTTATTTCACTCAGCATAATGTCCTCCAGTTTCATCCATTTTATGAGATGCTTTGCAGATTCATCATTGTTCTTTATCGTTGTGTAACACTCCATTGTGTGTATGGACCATAGTTTGTTTATCCATTCATCTGTTGATGGACATCTAGTTTGTTTCCATCTTTTTGCTATTGTGAACAATGCTGCAATGAACATTGGTGTGCATATGTCTATTTGTGTGATGGCTCTTATTTCTCTAGGATATATTCCTAGGAGTGAGATTGCTAGATCATATGGTATTTCTATTTCTAGCTTTCTAAGAAAGCACCATATCGTTTTCCAAAATGGTTGTATCATTTTGCATCCCCACCAGCAGTGCATAAGAGTTCTGATCCCCCGCAGCCTCTCCAACATCTGTTATTTAGAGTGTTTTTGATTCGTACCAGTAATGCTGGGGTGAGATGGTATCTCCTTGTGGTTTTGATTTGCATTTCTCTAATGGTTAGTGATCGCGAGCATTTCCTCACCTGTCTGCTGGCCGCTTGAATATCTTCTTTGGTGAAGTGTCTGTTCATTTCCTTTGCCCATTTTTTTAATTGGATTATTTGTCTTTTTGTTGTAGATGTGTTGGATTTTTCTTGTAGATTTTAGAGATTAGATCTTTGTCTGACTTGTAACGTCCAAAAATTTTTCCCCAGTCTGTCGGTTCTCTTTTTACTCTTTTGGTGAAGTCTTTTGATGAGCATAAGTGTCTAATTTTTAGAAGATCCCAGTTATCTAGCTTATCTTCTGGAGTTAGTGTGTTGTTGGTTATGGTTTGTGTCCTGTTAATGCTGTGTATTAGGGCCTCTACCGTTGACCCTATTTTTTCTTCTATGAATTTTATAGTTTTTGTCTTTATATTTAGGTCTTTGATCCATTTTGAATTAGTTTTTGTATATGGTGTGAGGTATGGGTCCTGATTCATTTTTTTGCAGATGGACATCCAATATTGCCAGCACCATTTGTTAAAAAGACTGTCTGTTCCGCATTTGATGGACTTTGGGCCCTTGTCAAAGATCAGGTGACTGTAGGTGGATGGATTTACTTCTGGGTTCTCAATTCTGTTCCACTGGTCAGTGTATCTGTTGTTGTACCAGTACCAGGCTGTTTTGACTACCGTAGCTGTATAGTAGGTTCTGAGGTTAGGTAGTGTGAGTCCTCCTACTTTATTCTTCTTCTTCAGTAGTGCTTTACTTATCCGAGGCTTCTTCCCTTTCCATGTAAAGTTAATGATTAGTTTTCCCATCTCTTTAAAGAATGTTGTTGGTATTTGGATCGGGATTGCATTGTATTTGTAAATTGCTTTGGGTAGAATTGCCATTTTCACAATGTTGAGTCTACCTATCCATGAGCATGGTATGTTTTTCCATTTATGTAGATCTGTTTGGGTTTCATGCAGTAGTATTTTGTAGTTTTCTTTGTATAGGTCTTTTACATTCCTGGTTAGATTTATTCCTAAGTATTCTATTTTTTTAGGGGCTATTATAAATGGTATTGTTTTCCTGATTTCATTGTTCTCTTTATTGGTGTATAGGAATCCAACTGATTTTTGTGTGTTTATCTTGTATCCTGCTACTCTGCTGAAATCTTTCTATTAGTTCCAGTAGTTTTCTCGTGGAGTCTTTTGCATTTTCTATGTATAGTAAGAATTGGTGTATGTTTTACTGTGTATATTCTCAACAACAACAACAAAATAAACAAATAAACAGAAATGTTTGAACAACAGAAAAAATATTACAGTTTAGAAAAGCCTGTGGGGACAGTTCTACTCTGTCACATGGGGTCGTAGTCGAAATTGACTCAATGGCACACAACAACAACAGTTAGCTTGAAATCTAAGTCTTCCAAGTTCATATTCTAAGCTCTTTGCAATTCATTATCACTACGTCCTTCTCAACCCTAATATTTTGAAATCAAGAAAAAAATTTATTTAAAACCAAACAGACTGTATCCACTTTTGCCTTCTAAGGTAAGTGGCATAATTAAGAGCAATGAAGAACTGAATTTCTGATCCCTTTCCATCATAGACTGTGGAGTGAGGGAGGAGGCAAGGACGGAGATTTCAAAACCTCTGCCAGTGGAGTGTTTGGTCAATTTTATAACAAAACATAGAATAACAATTGTGGAGGTGGCTGCCCACCTAGGTAGAGGTGTAGAGATTTAAAAGACTTTGTGTAATATAGTGAGGGGAATAGTTTCATGGGGACCCTGAGATGAGGATTCCCAAACTAGGGAAGGAAGGAGTTCTAGAAGACAAGCAACATAGCTAAACAACATGGAGGAGTGGCCTAAATATTTTTTAAGGATAAAAATGTCTAAGATTCAATTTTAAGTTTTTTGGTCTTGTTGTGGTATAAACTCAAACCTGAAGTAAAGTCAACTTCACAGACCAATGTCTTCAGTGAATGGCTCTCTGCTGGAATCAAGAAAGGAGAGCTGAGTTCCACATACAAGTTAGGTCAGAGCTGAGACTCAATAACAGCAGTAAGAGGGGAGATAATAAAGGAGGTACCAAGACTTGTGGGAATGGGAGCTGAAAGCCAGAGGGGACCAGGATAAAAGGAAGTCTTCCTTCAGAACCCGAAAGCACTTAGACACTGAAGATCACCATAAAAAGGGAAAGGTATCGTTACTCTTATTTAACCATTCTCTTAGCTTTTAATGATCAATGAGTGAGTATGGAATCATTTAGGAATGTTTTGGTTGCACGTAATAGAAAACGTACCTCGAGCTGTTTTCAATAATAACCTTACCTAACCAGAGGACTAAAGGGCAGCAGTTCCAGGATTGTTTCTTCAATTCTACAGGGTCAGGGAGCTGGGTTGGCATCTCTGTGATTCTCTTGTAGATTTTTCCTCAAGTTCACACGACAGCTGCCACAGCTCTATGCAAACCAAGCTTTAAAAATCCTTAAAATTCAAGTAGGAAGAAGTGGGAAGGGAGACAATTGTCCTTATATCAGGAAGGGGCCCTGGTGTCACAGTGGTTAAGAGCTTGGCTGCTAACCAAAAGATCGGCAGTTCAAATCCACCAGCCACTCGTTGGAAACCCTATGGGCAGTTCTACTCTGTCCTATAGTGTCACTATGAGTCAGAATCCAGTCAATGATGGCAACGGGTTTAGGTTTTTTTTTTTTTTGTATCAGGGAAGAGAATCTTTCCTAGTAGTCCCCAAGGAGATTTTACCTCTCTCTGGCCAGGAAAAAAAACAAAACAAAACCCATTGCCATCGATTCAGTTCTGACTCACGGTGATCCCATGTATTGCAGAGTGGAACTGCTCCATAGGGTTTTGTAGGCTATAATCATTACAGAAGCAGATTGCCAGGCCTTTCTTCCGTGGTGCTGCTGAGTGGGTTAGAACTGCCAACCTTTATGTTAGTAGTCCAGCACAAACTGTTTGTGCCACCCAGGGGCCTCAACTGACTCTCATTTCCACCCTTGGCAGCAAGGCGAAACTAGGAAGCAAGTACACCAACCCCTCACTTAGCAACTTTCATTTGTTCTTGATAGCCCTGCCACTAAGCAGAAAATTACTATTTTTTAAAAAAATTACATTAATTTTAATGGGAAAAATTTCAATGCATCCTGTTCCAATCAAAAACACCCGGTTTGCACAATTAGGAAAATATATCAAGTGAACAATGAAAGCAAGGTTATGTAAGAAGCAAAGAGTAATTTGAAAGTAAATAAATACAGTTTGTACGCAAAATATAGTATAGTGAGAAAAAAAATCAGGCTCTATCGGGGTAACGAGTGGTGAAGGAGGGGGTGAGGGAACCATTCTTTGGAAGGTGAATTGTATTTTCTGTACCATTTGCTTCACCAGCTTTTCAACTTTGGAGCGGGGAGGCTCATGGTTATTTTGCACTCCAGCTGCACTTAAATATAAAGTTATAGCTCAGAAATCACCTTTAGGACAAAATAAAGACTAAACGTGAAAGTGCTTTGAAACGTGAAATTGCACATGCACAAAAACTAAGGAGATGTAGATGATACCCCTTCATTTCTCTTACTTGGCATCCATATGCAAAACAGAACGTTTAGGGTTCATTCAAACATGATGCTCAGTTCAAATTTGTTCCATATGCTCTGCTCTGACTGGTAAGTGTATATCAAGTAAAGTTGGTGCGCATGACTTAGCCTGAAATGGAAATGATGTCATATCACTTCTTACAGCATATTTTTTTAAAGCATGTTTTGGGGTGAAAAAGTCAGTATATCAGGAAGAAAAAGAAGCCATTGTTCAAAAAGTGGTATAACTTTTCAGGAGCCGTTATGATAAAAAGTCGTTAACTGATCAGTCGTTATGTGAGGTAAGCCTGTACCAGGAAAGAGGGAATGGGATTGTCTCGATTGGTTTCTCATTAATCATAGTCATCCTTTAGGGCTGGCACATTGCCAACCCAAACCAAATTAGAGTCTCTTCTCACAGAGAAGAGGGGTGGCTGTTGGGTAGGCCATTAAGAGTGTCGGCCACAAGGTAACTGTTTCCTTCCGTGTTGCCTGGGAAATGTGCATTATGCAAGGAGTTAACTGGGGGTTGGTAATAGGGGCCATATATAATTTTAATCACAGAATTAGCAGGTCCTTGTGGTTATTAAAAATATTACACTGGCAAGGAATTGATGGCCAGTTAGTCCTCAATATTTCAGAGACAGGTAATAGCCACCCTCCACAGTGCAGGAAATGGAGCATTTGGCATTTGCAGTGAAATCTGAAGATCTGTTTGCATCATTGTCCCTTTAGCTACCCAAAGTGACAGGCCATCTCCTGGTGTCATTCTTTATGAGTATAAAGCATACTCAAAATCACTCTCCAGATGATCAACTTTGGAACTTTTTTTCCACTGGACTTGCTGATTTGGAACTTGAGTTCTTGATTCAATGACCCTTTACTGAGCACCTTTATTGTGTATTAAGGTCCCTGGGTGGCACAAATGGTTTGTGCTTGACTACTAACCTAAAGTTTGGTGGTTCGAACCCACCCAGAAGCACCAGGAAAGAAAGGCTTGGCAATCTGTCTCTGTAAAGATTAAAGCCAAGAAAACCCTATGGAACAGTTCTACTCTGTAACACATTGGGTTGCCACGAGTCGGAACTGACTCATTGGCAACGGGTTTGGGTTTGTTTGGTTTATTGTGAGTTAAGTGCTTTGCTAGGCCCTATGGAAAATTCAGAGACAACTCAGACGTAACCCTTTCCTCAAAAGGCTTACAGTCTGAGAGGTAATAACACATCACAATAATAAAAGGTAGAAAGTAGTTTCTGTACCATAAACATGGGACAGACAGAACTTTCTGGAAAAAAATTTAGGAATTTTTATCAACATCCTTAAAATTTTCATATCCTTTGACCTATAATTCAGATATATTTAGCCTAAAGATCTTTGGAATCCTAGGAAATCCACATAGGGCCTTCAGGTGAGTTCCCTCAAAGTGTATGCAAAATTGTGATTATATGTTTGATCGCATTATTCTAGGGAGAGGATCCTTAATTTGTCTAATTCTTAAGTAAAAACATTGTTTAATTCACAGCAAACATTCTCACTTCTAGGAGCCCATCTTAAGGAAATAATCAGACACGTAGATAAAGATTTATTATTAAGGATGTTTATCACAGCATTATGTATAATCGTATAAAACTGGAAACAACTCAAATGTCGAACAAATAAGAATTAATTAATTATAGTACATCAGCACAATGGAATTTATGTTCCTATTGAAATGAGACAACAAAAAAATTAATGACATGAAAACATACTCATGATAAAATGTTAAGTAAACAGAAAGTGCATCCATGGTGTGCTCTCAATTACGTAAAAAATAAATCATAGAAAAGGCTAAAGGGATAACACACGAACATGTTAACAATGATTATCTCTGTGTGCTGTGGGATTAAGAGTGATTTTTTTCTTTAATCTTTTCCACATTTCTCACATTTTCTGCAATTAGCACAGATCACTTCATAAATGAGAAAAAAAATTAAAGTTATGTAAAAAATAGTAAGGATAAAGTGCCACGGCAGTTTTGCAGCAGGATCCCTTTTATTTGGGAAATAAGAGGTGGGGTGGGGTGGGGTGGGGCTCTTAGAGGAGGTGGCTTTCAAGCATAGCCTTGAATCATGGCCACAGTCCTGACGTTATGAAGGTACTGGGAGAGGGAAATTAAGGGGGATGGCTGAAGATGTCAAAATTGTCAAAGGAGGGCTGGCCAAGATGACGGAGTAGTCAGATGCTTCTGGTGGTCTGTCTTACAACAAAGACCCGAAAAAACAAGTGAATCGATTATATATGACAATCTAGGAGCCCTGAACAGCAAAGGCAAAGTTGAGGAATTGGACTGAGTGGCAGGGGGAGGGAGAGATGGTTCGGAAGCAGCGAGGAGTTGCCAGACCTGACCCGGCGGAAGCCAGAGCTCATCAGCCCAGATCAGCTCAGGGGTGAGCGGTGAGGCAATCAGCGGCACTTGGGAGGCACTTTCCACATTGGGAGAGACCCAGTGGCACAGAGTCTACTTGGCCGTCCAGAACCAGTGAGAAGCAGCCCTCGATAGGTGAAAGTTAAGTATTTTCATCTGGCCTTCTGCATGGATCAAAAACGTCCCCCTTAGGGAAAAACCTCTCTCCCATTTACCTCCCTGCTCCCTCTTCTGCACTGGGTTCAGGATGGCTTCAGCGATTGCCGAGTCCCCTGGGCCGGAAGTAGGACCCATCGTGCACCTTGAGCCATTCTCCTGGCCTTGGAGAGGGAACAAATTAACAAATGGGGGAAAAATAATCTGCCGGCTCCCCTAAGCCAGGAACTCAGGGTAGGCACAGCTCCTATGCCTAGGCACAAGCATAAGGGATCCACAGACTTTGAGTGCCTTTCCCCCAGCATAGACTTGTGTGGGCCCATTTCAACAGCATAGGCCCTCATTACCGCAGTAAAACAGGGTATACACCTAAAGTCCAACTGCAATGGTTTCAGCCGTGAAGTGGCAGGTTAGTGACATTTGACACTGCTCTACCCACTAAGCAGGGTCTTCATGTACCCACATCAGGGGCCTGAGGACTGCTGGCCCCACCCATGCCACCTAGCCACCTGCAATAGGGGCCCAAGAATAAGAGGTGCCCTCCAGTCTTTATAGCCAACAGCACTGGGTGCTCATAGTCCGGCTGCAAAACCCACCCACCTACGTGCTCTAGGGAACAGGGACATGCTTTCCTCCTGGACACTCGGGGTGGCCGTTGGCCCACTACCTTGCTCAGTGTGTGTCCCCCTGCTGCAGCTGGATGCCTGTGCCTACACCAATCATGCATGCCTGTCCAGGACTGTAGGTGAGAGCCTGCAGCACAAACATGGTGGCTAACTACCTGGACACCTGAGCTGAATCCATACAGGAAGAGTGGGCGGACTCGTGGGCTCACATACTTAGAGGCAGGTCTGGCCGCCTGGTGGCAGGACATTGGAGCTTCAGGGGCTATGGGGATCTGGCTAGTTCATACGAGCAGCCTATTTGGGCATATCAAAACAAAACAAAACAAAACAAGAGCTAGGACACAGTAAGCAAGCATAAAATACATAAATATAATAACTTATTGATGGCTTGGAGACAGCAGTCAACAGCAAATCACGTAAGGAGGCAGACCATGATGGCTTCAGCAAGCTCTCAAAACAAAGAATCTAGAAATTTTCCGGAGGAAGAAAATTTCTTGGAATTACCAGAGGCAGAATACAAAAGATTAATATACAGAACTCTTCAAGACATCAGAAAGGAAATTAGGCAAAATTCAGAACAGTCAATAGAGGAACTTAGAAAGATTAAAGAAGAGCATAGTGACAAATTTAACAGGCTGCAAGAATCCATAGAGAGACAGCAATCAGAAATCCAGAAAATTAACAATAAAATGTCAGAATTAGATAGCTCAATAGAAAGCCATAGGAGCAGAATTGAGGCAATGGAAGTCAGAATTAGTGGGATTGAAGATAAAGCACTTGACACCAACTTATTTGAGGAAAAATCAGATAAAAGGATTTTAAAAAATGAAGAAACCCTAAGAATTATGGGGGACTCTATCAAGAGGAATAACATACGAGTGATTGGAGTACCAGAACAGGGAGGGATAATAGAAAATACAGAGAGAATTGTTGAAGATGTTGTTGGCAGAAAACTTCCCTGATATAGTGAAAGATGACAACATATCTATCCAAGATGCTCATCAAACCCCACATAAGGTAGATCCCAAAAGAAGGTCACCAAGACATATTATAATCAAACTTGCCAAAACCAAAGATAAAGAGAGAATTTTAAGAGCGGCGAGGGATAAAAGAAAACAAAAAGGCATCTACACAGGAGAGTCAATAAGAATAAGCTCGGACTATTCAGCAGAAACCATGCAGGCAAGAAGACAATGGGATGACATACATAAAGCCTTGCAGGAAAAAAAAAAAATTGCTAGCCAAGAATTATATATTCAGCAAAACTGTCTCTCAAATATGATGGTGAAATTATGGCATTTCCAGATAAACAGAAATTTAGGGAATTTACAAAAACCAAACCAAAATTACAAGAAATACTAAAGAGACTTCTCTGGTTAGAAAATAAATAACATCAGATAACAACCCAAGACTAGAACACAGGACAGAGCAACCAGATATCAAGCCAGATAGGGAAGTCACAAAAATAAATCAAAGCTAAAACACTGAAAACAGGGAAACAGAGATGTCAATATATAAAAGATGACGACATTAAAACAAAGTAGAGGGACTAAAAAATGTAGACATAGATTTTTCAAACAGAGAGGAAGTCAAGGCGTTATAAAAAAATAAAAGACTGGTATAAACTTAGAAAAATAGGGGTAAATATTAAGGTAACCACAAAGGAAACTAACAATCCTACACATCAAAATAGACGACAAGAAAAATATAAAGACTCAGCAAATACAAAATCAACAACAATAAAAAAGATGAAAAGAAAATACATAAAGAAAAATGACACAGCACAGAAAATTAAGGGGAACAAAGAAACTGTGAACAACACACAAAAAAAGACATCAAAATGACAGCACTAAACTTATAACTATCAATAATTACACTGACTGTAAATGGACTAAATGCACCAATAAAGAGACAGAGAGTGGCAGGTTGGATTACAAAACGTGATCCATATATATGCTGCCCACAACAGACACACCTTAGATTTAAAGACACAAGCAAACTAAAACTCAAAGGCTGGAAAAAATATATCCAGCAAACAACACTAAAAAAAGAGCAAGAGTGGCAGTATTAACCTCTGACAAAATAGACTTTAAAGTAAAATCCACCACAAAGGATAAGGAAGGACACTATATAATGATTAAAGGATCAATACACCAGGAAGACATAATAAATATTTACGCACCCAATGACAGGGCTCCGAAATACATACAACAAACTCTAACAGCATTAAAAAGAGAGGTAGACAGCTTCACAATAATAGCAGGAGACTCCAATACACCACTTTGGTGAAGGACAGAACATCCAGAAAAAAGCTCAACAAAGACACGGAAGATCTAAATGCTACAGTCAACCGCCTTGATCTCATAGACATATGCTGAACACTCCACCCCACAGCAGCCAAGTATACTTTCTTCTCCAAAGCATATGGAACATTCTCCAGAATAGACCACATATTAGGCCATAAAACAAGTGTTAACATAATCCAAAGCATGAAAATATTACAAAGCATCTTTTCTGACTATAAAGCTATAAAAGTAGAGATCAATAACAGAAAAAGCAAGGGAAAAAAATCATACACATGGAAACTGAACAACACCTTGCTCAAAAACTACTGGGATATAGAGGAAATCAATGATGGAATGAAGAAGTTAATAGAATCAAATGAGAATGAAAACGTATCCTACCAAAACCTTTGGAATACAGCAAAAGCAGTGCTCAGAGGTCAGTTTATAGCAATAAATGCACACATCCAAAAAGAAGAAAGGGCCAAAATCTAAACAGTAACCCTACAATTGGAACAAGTAGAAAGAGAGCAGCAAAAGAAGCCTCTGGAGCCAGAAGAAAGGAAATAATAAGAATTAGAGTGGAATTAAACAAAATAGAGAACAGAAAAACAATTGAAAGAGTTAACAAGACCAAAAGTTGGTTCTTTGAAAAGATCAACAAAATTGATAAACCGTTGTCCAACCTGACAAAAGAAAAACAGGAGAGGAAGCAGATAACCCGTATAAGAAATGAGTTGGGTGATATCACAACAGACCCAACTGAAATTAAAAGAATCATAACAGAATACTATGAAAAATTGTAGTCTAACAAATATGAAAACCTAGAGGAAACGGACAAATTTCTAGAAGGTCACTACCTACCTAAACTAACACAAACAGAGGTAGAACAACTAAATAAACCCATAACAAAAGAAGAGATTGAAAAGGTAATTTAAAAACTCCCAACAAAAAAAAGCCCTGGCCCGGACGGCTTCACTGGAGAATTCTACCAAACTTAACAAGAGTTAACACCACTACTATTAAAGGTATTTCAGAGCATAGAAAAGAATGGAATACTCCCAAACTCATTCTATGAAGCCTGCATAACCCTGATACCAAAACCTGGTAAAGACACCAAAAAAAAAAAAAAAGAAAATTACAGACCAATAGACCTCATGAACATTGACGCAAAAATCCTCAGCAAAATTATAGCCAATAGAATTCAACAACATATCAAAAAAATAATTTACCATGATCAAGTGGGATTTATTCCAGGTATGCAGGGATGGTTCAACATGAGAAAAACAATCAGTGTAATCCATCACATTAATAAAATGAAAGACAAGAACCACATGATCTTATCAATTGATGCAGAAAAGACATTTGACAAAATCCAACACCCGTTCTTGATAAAAACTCTCCACAAAATAGGAATAGAAGGGAAATTCCTCAACATAATTAAGGGCATTTATACAAAGCCAACAGCCAACATCATCCTAAATGGAGAGAGTCTGAAAACATTCCCCTTGAGAACAGGAAACAGACAAGGATGACCTTTATCACCACTCTTATTCATCATTGTGCTGGAGGCCCTAGCCAGAGCAATTAGGCTAGAAAAAGAAATAAAGGGCATCCAAATTGGTAGGGAAGAAGTCAAAGTATCTCTATTTGCAGATGATATGATCTTATACACAGAAAGTCCCAAAGAATCCACAAGAACACTGCTGGAGCTAATAGAAGATTTCAGCAAAGTTTCAGGATACAAGATAAACATACAAAAATCAGTTGGGTTCCTTTACATCAACAAAGAGAATTTCCAAGAGGAAATCACCAAATCAAAACCATTTACAATAGCCCCCAAGAACATAAAATAGTTAGGAATAAATCTAACTAGAGGCGTAAAAGACCTGTACAATGAAAACTACAAGACACTACTGCAAGAAACCCAAAGAGACCTGCGTAAGTGGAAAAACATACCTTGCTCATGGATAGGAAGACTCAACATTGTGAAAATGTCAATTCTACCCAAAGCGATCTACAGATACAATGCAATCCAGATCCAAATTCTCCTGGCATTTTTTAATGAGATGGAGAAACAAATCGCCAACTTCATGTGGAAAGGGAAGAGGCCCTGGATAAGTAAAGCATTACTCAAGAAGAAGAACAAAGTGGAAGGCCTCACATTACCTGATTTTAGAACCTATTATACCACCACAGTAGTCAAAACAGCCTGGTACTTGTAAAACAACAGCTATATAGACCAATGGAACAGAATTGAGAATCCAGACGTAAATTCATCCGCCTATGAGCAGCTGATATTTGACAAAGGCCCAAAGTCTGTTAATTGGGGAAAAGACAGTCTCTGTAACAAATGGTGCTGGCATAACTGGATATCCATCTGCAAAAAACTGAAACAAGACCCATGCCTCACACCATGCACAAAAACTAACTCAAAATGGATCAAAAACCTAAATATAAAATCAAAAACCATAAAGATCACAGAAGAAAAAATAGGGACAATGCTAGGAGCCCTAATACATGGCATGAACAGAATATGAACCATAAGTAACAATGCACAAGCACCAGAAGAGAGACCAGATAACTGGGAGATAGTAGACAAGAATTATCTTAGGTGAAGGGAAGGACAGCACACACTACAGGGGAAGTCAGCACAACAGGACTAAACCAAAGTTAAGAAGTTTCCTGAATACAATCAAACACTATGAGGGACAGAGTAGCAGGGGAAGGGGTCTGGGGACCATGCTTTCAGGGGACATCTAGATCAATTGGCATAACAAACTTTATTAAGAAAATGTTCTGCATCCCACTTTTGTGAGTGGCAATTGGGGTCTTAAAAGCTAGCTAGTGGCCATCTAAGATGCATCAGTTAGTCCCAACCACTTACAGTAGAGGAGAATGAAGAACACCAAAGACACAAGGAAGGTATTAGCCCAAGAGACAGAGAGGGCCACACAGACCAGAGACTTCATCAGCCTGAGACCGGAAGAACTGGATGGTGACCGGCTACCACCAATGACCGCCCTGACAGAGAACATAACAGAGAGTTCCTGATGGAGTGGGGGAAGGGTGGGATGCAGAACTCAAATTCTAGTAAAAAGACCAGACTTCTTGGTCTGACTGAGACTGGAGGAACCCCGGAAGGCATAGCCCCTGGACTCTCTGTCAACCCAGAACTAAAACAATTCCTGAGGCCAACTCTTCAGACAAGGATTGGACTGGACTCTGGGACGTAAAATGATACTCATGAAGAGTGTGCTTCTTAGCTCAAGCAGATGCATGAGACTAAACAGGCAACTTCTGTCCGGAGGTGAGATGAGAAGGCAGAGAGGTTCAGGAGCTGGTTGAGTGGACACGGGAAATCAGGGGTGGAAAGGAGGAGTGTGCTGTCACAGTACAGGGAGAGCAATTAGGGTCACATTACAATGTATGTATAAATTTTTGGATGAGAGTCTCACCTGAATTGTAAACTTTCACTTAAACTACAACAACAACAACAAAACAAACAAACAAACAAAAAAAACTGTTGAAGGAGAGAGCTCAGTGCAAACAAAAATTGAGATGTGGTGGGGACCTAATCACGCTTCTTAGAAGTTCTGGCACAGTGAGGGCCAGCCTACTTTCAGGCAAATAGCAGTTTTGGAGTGTGGGCTGACTGCCAAGGCCTTTCAAGACTCCTGAGATGTGTGGCCTATGTGTCCCATTCTGTGACAGGGGGTTCAACATAGGGTTACATCAGATAAATTATGTAAGGATGAGAATGATCAAAAGTTTAGCAGATGGGCTTTTTTTTTTTTTTTTTTTTTAAGAGGGATTACCCAAAAATTCTTAGAGTGGGATTGTAAGATTTAGGGAATAATGGTGAGAAAGCAAAAATCTCTCTTTCTGACTAAAGTTATTTTGAAGCCAGATGTCTTAGTGTGAAGCTGTACTTTTAAATCCCTTATATACCCAGAGGGAAACAAAAGCTAGTAACAGATTGATTAATGCCATATGGTGTGAGACTACGCTGCATAATGTTCATTAGGACAATTCACTATTCTACATTAGTTTTAACAAGACAATAACTTTTAAGGAACTTATTATGCATTTTGACCCATTAAGTCATTTGGGGAATAACACTTAAGAAATTAAGTCAAGAAGGAAAGAAGTAGCTATTTGTATAAACTAGTTATTTCTGTAACAAAGGAAGAACTATTAAAAATCTACTTGCACAAGAACTCAAGGATTCTTAAATATATTAAATAAAAGAAATGTGTTATTGCCATGAGAATTATCAATGTATAGGCTTGATGTTTATATGGACACGTCAATAAAATCAGGTTAGGAAAAAAGAGCACAATAGTATGTGTATATGGATTGCATTTTGTTAAAAAACATATCTGTACAACATGAGGTCACAGTCTTAAGAATAGTGGATGTTACAAGGTTAAGAGGAGTGGGGAATCTGTGCTGGATGGTTTTATTTTGGAAACCAGTATTCATCTTCATTTCTTTATATGATCTCCCTTCTATTGCAAGGGCTAGAAGCATAGAAGCTACATTTCCTGGAAGTCGTTGCCAGCAGGCTTCCCGGATAGAGTACACCAATGAGAAACCCCCTTGCAAGACTGTAAGGAAGAAGAGAAAATAGAAGCCATTATTAAAGCAACAGAAAGGTGGGCTTTGCCAGATGATCGATACGAGATTTCTCAGCAGCTTTTTACACATTCTCTTGTAAATCACCTGTGTCAGTGTTTCAGGCAGCTGAGACCATTAATGGCAATTTCCTACAGTTCCCACAATTCCTGCAACTTCCTAATTTCTTAAAAGCTAGCTATAGCTTTTCCTGACCTTCATTTCGTGAGCCCTGCCAATGGTTTTGTAAGCATCCAATTCCCTGAATTAAATCATTTTTTTCTTGAAATACCTAGAGTGGTTTGTGCTTTTCTGACCAAATCCTGACTGATATAGGGTCTTTGTAATCCCGGTGTTTCCCAACAAAGTTGGTTAAACAGATGAAATGTATGTTCATTATTGCATTATGTCTCATTAGGTTAAATATATTTTTAAAATATATGTTTTATATAGTATTTCTTCCTGGCTATATTATACAAACCCCTCCCACCCACATTGCCATTGATTTTGAATCTTCAGCATATGCTCTTTACACAAAATGACAAAACTGGATCAACAGATGTTGTTGTCAAAGTAAGAAAATAAAAAGAAAAGCTTACCACTCCTGCAGACTTACTACGTAGCCTGAGAGTGTATGTGTGTGTTTTGCTCAGGAGATCACATAGATCAGTTTACAAACTGATGCAAAAATTTTTGCTTGCTGTCAAATGGGTAAGTCAAGATTGCAACTATTTATTTATTTGAATAGACATGATCAATATGACTTTGACAAAAAAAGATGCCCAGACATTGTGCTGACGTGCATAATTGCCAAAAGAACACAGTGTGTGTGTGTGTATACACATACATATCAAATATACATATGTGTACGATTTTGTTCTTGTAGAGATATGGAAGTGTAATTGAAACAATACCCTCTGGCAACCTTAAACACGTCACATCTTCTTCTTTGTTTCCTCCAAAGGAGGAACATTTCATTTTACCACAGGAAAAGCATGAAACACGGGGTCCAACCAAGCCTGTAACACCGCTAGCCAGATGGCAAGAGAGAGTCTTTGCATGGGCTGCAACCTCAAATGGAAACAGAGGTGTGGTGGATTGTTTGCAAAAATGTCCACAATAACTCCTCCTTCTCTGCACGCACACCCCTTTGCAATGTAACTTTGCAACAATTCCCATGTGGAATCTATTTCTCCACTCCTTGAAGCTGGGCTTGATCATGTGACTTGCTTTGGCCCGTGGGATATTTAAAAACATGATGGAAGCAAAGACTTGAGAAGTGCTTCTGTACTGAGTTGGTCCTGTCTTGATGCTCTTGGGAACCCCAAAAATGCCACCATATGAATAAGCTTGGGCTGACCTGCTGAAGACGTGTGGTCCAATTACCCGTATCATTCCAACCAACATCCAGCACCAACTGACAGCTAGCACCAACCACAAGACATAGATGAGGCCATCCTAGACCAGCCAGACTCCAGCCAATCCTCTAGCTGACTGCAGCTGTATGCAGAAGTTCAAGAGAGGCCAAAAGAGGAACTGCCCAGCTGCTCCCAGACCCACAGAATCATGAGAAAATAAGTGATTGTTGTTTCAGCTACTAAGCTTTGGAGTGCTGAGAATTAGATCAGGTATAAAGTTGTGAGCCTAGGTCAGAACTGGAGACCCCATGCCCTGCCTCCCCATGCCCCTCCCCTTAAATAAAAAAAAACAAAAAAACAAAACTGAAAAACTATGGCGAAGGCAGCCAGCCATAATTTATGGCCTCTGCCTTAGAGGAATGCAAATAAAAATAGCAAAGTTGAAGACTCCTTTTCTTTCCTTTCTAATTTTAAGACATTCTGACAAATGAGTAGCTCATCATCTGATTACCATCAAAATTTGATGAAGTGAAAATGATTTTGATTCACTGAGAAATTTAAGGAAATTGAAATGAACCAGAATCTGCATTCCCTCCTAGTTAAGACCGCCACGGATTTGCCTACGAATAGTCTATCAATCAGCCTTGTCATGGACTCTTGGGATTTGCCCCCCAGCCCTACTTTCTTCAAGTTTAACCATTCCTGGATCCACATTAGCTCAGGATCATGGAATAGTTTTGTTTTGTTCACTAAGTTCTATATCTCTGCCAGTGATAAGTAAACTAAAGACAAATACAGAAAGGAAACACACCCCATGGAAATATTCCCTCCCCAAATAATAATCTTCCTCTCATCCATCATACAGCTTTCCCCACCAGCCCATCTTGAGAATTATAGAGTCAAAAATTTAAAACAATTTCACTTCTACAGCCCAGTGGTCACTTTCTTGGAGTAAGCACAGTGGTTCTTCCCAAGTGAAGAATTGGTCATCTTGTGTCATTCAAAAAGGGGAGTGAGCCACGCTAGATGCCAGGTGAGAGGGAGGGGGCAGGGCTGCCTTCCATCTGGGCCTGACTTGCCACCATTTCCATGTGGTCGTCAGTGAAAGATCCATGGGAAAGGCTGATGCTCACATTCCCTTTTTCCTCTTCTCATACAACCCACGCCTTTTCCTGGCCTTCTAGAAGGCAAGAAACTAAGGTTTTACTCTGAAGTCTACAGACGTATTCTGAATTCAGCTCAACTCCAGAGGTGAGAATGAAGATGCCTTTGGTAGTTCCTATAGGCTGAGAGTTGGCTCAGGAACATGTTTCAAAGTGGACAGCCCTTTAGGATGCCCTCAGTGTAGCTAGACTCAAAATTTATTTCTTCTAACTCCATCATGCCATCAAGTAGCTTTTGAAATTCACCTAAGCCCAAATTAGCCCTTGGATGTATAGGTTAAAGGATGAGTGAAATGTAGACAGGCATGGGAGGGATTTATTTCAAGATATTCACCTCATTAAGAATTCACCTCACTGAGGAACTTTATGATGTATTAAATAGCTGGAGACAAGGTTGGGAATGAGCCTGGATGGTTACAAAATGGGAAAGGGGGAATATATCGCCTTGTAACATTGCTTATATTCATACCTGGAATGCTCACAAAGCTTTGTATGAGTATTTAATTCTTACTATGCATGTATTTTATCTTCTTAATGAAGTCGTGTGCTCTCTAATCGTGAGGTTAGAGAATTCTGTTTTTGCTTCTCTGAATCCTCCATTTTGTGTAGGCTAGATGGCAGACTCTGTAAAGGCAGGTAATGTATCTGTCGTGTGCTGTAGCATCTCTAGTACCTAGTAAAGGCACATAGTAGGCGCTCAATAAATATTAAATGAGTGAATGAATGTGGCATCAGATACTTTACAACAGCTGTTGAATGAAAGAATGAATCAATAAATACATGTATGAGAATGAATAAAGTCTAAAAATCTGGTGCTGGTACACTTGAAAAGCCTAGGGTTATGCAAAGGATTGGGACACAGTCCACAGGAAGAAGCGCTACTAAAAGCATACCCATGCTTGCATCTTTCATTTACGGAGGCAGATGGTTTTTGCTGCCTTGATTTTCACTGCTTGCTAAGTCTTCTTCACCTGGTTATTAAAAATTGCTTCATTCATTTTTGATTCATTTCACTCTTCTGCTCAGCTTCTCTGCTTTAGGGTTTCATTTCCCACTAATGGGGCTTGCTGTCTCACGGCTGAATGTGACACTACTCTGAAGACCTTGGAACGGTTTCCATGGTTACTTCTGGAATTTCTCCCTTTGGAAACCTTGTGTTCTTTCCTTACCTTTAACTTCCATCTCAGAAATTTAAATACAAACACCTTAGTGTCCTAGGGAGTATTAGCACTCTCCCTAGAAATACTTCAAACCACCGAGGAGATAAATCAAGGACTTCACTTTCTTTTTCTTCTGTTATACGGGGAATGGAGGCAGATGATTTGATACTGAAATCTGCTGAAGGACACAGACATCCAGAGGTTTCCAGCAAAAAAGACTCCCTAGATTGCCAAAGCCACAGTCTCCTTATTCCAATTGGATTCATATCACAAAAATTGGCATCGCCACCATCATCAAAGCTTTTTATTTTTCTTACCTTTTTAAAATAAATCCTCAGGGTACATGAATTGCTGATGTGTCTTGCCTTGAAGTGACTTAAATGTGTTAGTGTCTGAGAAGAAAATCAGAAAGAGTAAGGCTAGTGGAGGCTGGGAGACAAAGACAGTTTTCTTTTTGAGGAAAGTCAAATGCTGATTTCTGAATAAAAATTCCTTTCTAAAATCTTCGACCCTTTCTCCTTCTGGGATTATTATCTAGGGTCTCAACGGTGAGAGACTTGTAGGGGATTGAGTTCTAAACCAGACTCATGTTGGGTACACCTGGGATACATCTGTGGATCCTAATGGACTTAAACTACATTTACGAGCTAGCCAGTCAGTGGTACAAAAACACCCCTGGGGGATATCTCCTCCTTTATGGCTCCCCATCCACTTGTCTTCCCAGTTTTGTCTTTATGCCCTCACCTCCCCCCATGCAACTTCTCATTCTTTCTTCAGACAGCTTCTAGCAACATCTCTTCTGAGCTTCCCAGAGCTCAGACAGCACTATGAGGAGAAGCCATGCCTGGATCTTCCCTGAGAAGTTCAGTGCACTCAGCTGTTCTTCAGAGCTTGTGCTCCCTGCGTTCATACCCCAAAGGTGTGCTTGGCTCTGGAAAGAACAGAAGGCAGCCAGGCCTTGTCACTGGGCTTATTGCTTCTGTCTCAACACCAGAAGGTTCCAGATGATCTCCCTGTGGATTTGTCTACCTTCATGGATCTTTACACTGTGGTCAGTCTTCATTTGAGGTGGTCTTGGGAGCATGGGCTCATCCTGGGGCCACCTGGGAGCCCTGACAGGCAGCAGCAGCAGGGTTGGAACCTGATAGCATTTTGATAGGCATTACAGTGGAGCTAAGGAGCCCTGGTGGCCCAACAGTCAAGCGCTTGGCTGCTAATCAAAAAGTTGGTGGTTCAAACCCACCAGCAGCTCCGTGACAGAAAAGACCTGGCTATCTGCTCCCGTAAAGATTACAGCCTAGAAAACCCTATAGGACAGTTCTATTCTATAACCCATGGGGTCACTATGAGTTGAAATTGACTCGATGGCACCTAGCAACAACAACATAGTGAAATTGCTGAAAGTGCAGGCTCTGAAGAGAGACTGTTGTTGTTCTTAGCTGTCGTCAAGTCGGCTCTGACTCATGGTGACCTCATGTATAACAGAATGAAATGTTGCCCAGACCTGAGACATTTTCATCATCGTTGGTATGTTTGAGTCCATTGTTGTAGCGATTGTGTCAATTTATTTCCTTGAGTGTTTCCCTCGTTTTCATTGACCCTCTACCAAACAGGATGTCTTTTTCTAGCAATTGGTCTTTCCTGATGACGTGTCCAAAGTAAGGGAGCCGAAGTTTCACCATCCTCTCTGCTAAGAAATGTTCTGGTTGTATTTCTTCTAAGACTGATTTGTTAATTCTTCTGGCAGTCCATGGACTAAAAAAAAAAAAAAAAAAAACAAGACACTCCTTGCCATCAAGTCTATTCCAACTCATAGTGACCTTATAGGACAGAGTAGAACTGCCCACAGGGTTTCCAAGGCTGTAATCTTTACAGAAGCAGATTGCCACATCTTTCTCCTGAGAAGCAGCTGGTGGGTTCAAACTACTGACCTTTTGGTCCGCAGCTGAGCGCTTAACCACTGTGCCACCAGGGCTCCTTACCTGTTAAATACCTGTTGCTGTCGAGTCGAATCTGACTCATAGGGCTCCCTACCTGGGTTCAGATCCTTGATTTAGCACTCACTAGTTAAGTAATCTTGGGCAAGTTGCTTAGTCTCTCTGTGTCTTTGTTTCCCCATCTTTAAAAAAAAAAAAACAGGGATGATGATAATAATAGTACCTACCTCAGAGGACCTTTCTGAGTATCAAGTGAGTTAAATCACCTAGAACAGTATGTGGCACATAGTAAGCACCCCCAAAAGTATTGTCTGTTATTATTATCCACACCAAGGCTTCTTTTCTTAGTGAGACAGGTATTGGCCCAAGTCCTGGATCTACCACTTTAGGGCTGTGTAATCTTAGACATATTATCAGGAGAGATCAGTTCCTGGAGAAGGACATCATGCTCGGTAAAGTAGAGAGTCAGCAAAAAAGAGGAAGACCCTCAATGAGATGGACTGGCACAGTGGCTGCAACAATGGGCTCAAGCATAACAACGATCATGAGGATGGTGCAGGACCGGGCAGTGTTTTGTTCTGTTGTACGTAGGATTGCTATGATTTGGAACAAACTCGACAGCACCTAACAACAACAACAGTCTTAGAGCAGCTCACATAATCTGAACAAATCAGTCTTAGAAGAACTACAGCTAGAATGCTTCTTATGTAATCTCAGTTTCCCCAGGATGGTTATGAAGGTTAAATGGATTAATGGATATGCAAGAATTTGAAAATGATGAATAATGATATGTTTTCCTTCTTGTTCTTTATGATCAAGCCTGGACAATATTTGCCATCTCTTCTTTCTCTTTTGCTTTTTCGTTTGTTTTTTCTTCCTTCATTCTTTAATTCCCCTCCCCCTTCTCTGACACTCAATTCCTGATGTTCTTTTTGCCTACTTAACCTCTAGTAACTCTTATTTTGCCAAATCATGCCAAGCATGGGGAAAAAGTAACACTTTTTTTGCCGAGTAACACTTAAAACACGTTTTCTAGTTTCTATCTCCCAGACCCTCTTTGGTGGGAGATGTGGGGGCTGAAAGGAGGAGCCCAACAGTTCTCCTCTTTCTGGGGCCCAGGTAACTCCACCAGGCCAGGTTGGTGAGGGCTTAGTATAGGGATGCCATTTACTCTCTGCTCACTGGCCACCCATCCTGCTCAGCCTTAGCCTTGCTGACCACTACTTCAGGCTGCCACTGAGCCTCTTTATGGTCTGGAGCTGTTACAGCAGATCTGATCTCCTTCCCTGCTGTCCCTACCATGCAAAGCCACAACTGGTGCTAATGCTTGGGAAGAGCAGCCATTCCTTTCCCTTTTGTATCAGTTAGCTTTTGCTGTATAACAAACCATCCCAAAACTCAGTGGCTTAAAACAACAAGCTACTTACTTAGTTTACAGTTCTATGGGTTGGCAATTTGGGTTGGGCTCAGCTGGGTGGTTCTACTGCTGTCTCAACTGGGCTCACTCATGTGCCTGCAGACAGTTGTCAGCCAGATACATAGCTCTGCTTCTGAGGGTTTACTGGTTGTAGGCTGGGGGTGATGGGGTGACTCGATCATGGGTCTTTCATCATCTAGCAGGCTAGCTCAGGCTTCATATGGTGGAGATGGCAGAGGCTACAAGAGCAGTAAGAGAGGGAAAGCCCCAATGTGTGAACATGTTTCAAGTGTCTGCTTCTGTCACAATTTCTATGGTTCCTTTGGCCAAAGCAAGTTACCCAGCCAACCTTAGAGTCAGTATGGGAGGGGACTGTCCACGGGCTGGATACAGAGACATGTGAGAAATTTGGAGACCAATACTGTAACAATCTACCACACCTCCTGAGAAATAGGGGGCACAACCACTAGTTCCAAAGTCCCTCTCACATTTTCCTCCCCATAGGGCCTAAGGGCCCTCATGAAAATAAGGACATCTGGTGTGCATCACAAGGAGCACTGGTAGTGCAGTGGTTAAAGCAGTCAACTGCTAACTGAAAGTTTAGCCGTTCAAACCCACCAGCTACTCCATGGGAGAAAGATGTGGAAGTCTGCCTACATAAAGATTACAGCCTTGGAAACCTTATGGGGTAGTTCTACCCTGTCCTATAGGGTCACTATGAGTCAGAATTGACTTGATGGCAATGGGTTTGGTGTGCATCACAAACTGGATATGAACATTGGCTCCTCAAAATATTATTAGGTTAGCCTTCAGTCAGATTGCCTTCAAATATAAGTGTATGCTTCTTTAAGAAAATCCAGACTTAGAAAACTACATTAGCAGTGACTCTAACTCCTTCTTTTGGAAGTGGGAAGGGGTAGTCACAAACTCTTTTGAGACTCTGATACAAGTTTAGTGTCTTCTCAGAGAAATTCACATAGACATAGAATGCTGCTTATTATTTCATGGGATTCACAGATCTCCTGAAGTCAAACCCTAATTTAAGGAACCTTTCATAAGAGGGAGAATATACACTTTTATCGAAGAATTTCTCTGAACCCAAGGATGTGCCATAGGCTTGCTTACTGAAAGGAAATAGTATGGTTTAAAGTGAGTTATAAACCACCACTACCTCAGGTTTATCCAGAACACTTCCATAAACATTATTTAATTTGGTTAGCTTGCTCTTCAGTATAGGAAAAATTTAGTTTCCACCTGACTTTTCAGAAATTGCATTAATTAAAGTCCTGATGGCCTCATTTAAATGTGCTCCTGTGTCTGTTCAGGCTGATTCTTAAAGACATTACATACATCATGACACTAATGCTAGACAATGTGGCAAAGGCAATGAAAATATACAGACCATTATGAACATTTGTGAGCAGGTGGCTTGTGCGTTAAAATCATTCTCTCGTATTTTTAAAAACTAAGTTTTAAAGTCTAAGGACTTTATCATATCATTTAAGGGTGGGCTTGGCTACAAGTAACACATGACCCAACAAAAATTGTTTACACAATTAAATAGGTTGGCTCTAGTGTAGGTAAAGTCAGTAGCTCAATGACATGGTGACTCTAGTTTCATTTCTCTGAGATTCTCTTGAATTTCCCTCATGGTTCCAAGAAGATTGTGGCAATTCTGGGTGTCACATGCAGGTGACAGTGTCCAGAGGCAGAAAAAAAAAAAGATCTCTTTCACAAGCAAGGAAAATCTTCCCAGAGGCCTCCAGTTGACATTCCTTAGGTCTCATTGGCCAGAATTGCCCAATTTGACAGTGTCTAAACCAGTCATTTGCAAGGGGAAGGGCAGCACTCTGATTGGCCTAGACCAAAAAGTATTCCTTTTTTGGTGCTGGGGAGAGTCTTGGCCTCCTCTGGAGGATGCGGCTTCTTGAAGGGTAAAAAAAAAAAAAAAAAAAAAAAGTGTTCTTGGCAAGAAGAAAAAGGAGATGGAATATTAATTGGCTAGACAATCCACAGTGTTTGCCACAGTGTTCTTTATCTTAAAACCCATTTTAAATGGGTAACCTGACCTTTCATGGAGCAACAGAGAAGGAAAAGTTTTTGTTAACATAAGTCATGGGAGAAGTGACTTCTGAAATGTCACAAAGACTGATTCCTGAACAGTTGAGAAAGAAGTTAATGATCAAACTAGAGGTGGAAACACAGGATGATGGCTCAAGGATGGGGGACTTGAGCAAAAGACGGTGTGTAGAAGAGACTAGTGATATAGACTGGGGAGAAATGATGAATGTAGTATAGAAAAAAGACTAAAAATGAGTCATAGAATTAAATGAGAACATGACTGTACACATTGTACTCAGCAAAATGGCAAAAGAGAGACTTTGAATGGGAGTGGATAGAGAAGGGGCAAGAGAGTGAGGCCAATATATTGAACAGTTCCTCTGTGCCTGGCATGGGCTGGCTACTTAGAGAAGATACTGTGATGCTCTATTTGTAGCCAACAGTCCTTTCAAGGTGCTTTGGCCACTTCCAACTGCCAGTGTTGACATCTATGTGCCTGAGGGCTCATTCCTGCCCCCTTCCACTCCCTAACTGTGGAAAGATGGAAGCATTAACACCCTCCTGGATTAGCCCTCAACTAATTAATGAAGCTCAGGAATTGGCATATAAATACCCCAGCTCCCTCAATCATTGTATGGGATAATTCTGAGCTGGGGGATTTTATATTGCTTCCCAGAGTTTTCCTAGGATGAAGCTCCAGTTGCCCACAGTGGTAGCTGGCTTAATAACGTGCCCTTTATTGGTTATCCTCCCTTTCCTGTCTCACTTTGCTACCATTGTTGTCTGCAACTTCCAAATAAACTAGTTGCATTGGAAGCCTGGTCTCACAGTTTGCTTTATACACATTATTTTATCCAATCACCACAACACCATAATGGTGGTGGATATTACTAGCCCCATTTGATAGATAAGGCAAAAGACTCAGGCAGGTCAAGTGGCCTTCTCAAGCTCATCCAGTTGATAGGTGGCAGAGCTCAGATTGAAATCCAGATCTGTCTGGCAAAAGTCCATGTTCTTCCCCTAAAAAGAATTTGTTTTCTGGTGATATTGAACAAGACACTAATGCAAAGACTGGAGGGACTGGATAAAGTCAAGAACCATGGGGCTGCTCCACCACATGTCCAAAACCTGCTCTTGGCAGCAGCTGGTTGCTTTAGGATTTCCATCTATCAAGCCCCTCCAGGCCAAAGCTCAAGAAGCTGAGGCACCATATCTTCTGGTGAGCATGGTGAGATGAAGCAGACCCAAGACCATAGTCACCTACAGTGAGTCAGGGATTCCATAGAAAAACATAGACCCTGATTTGAAATTGCAGGCTGAACCAGAACTGATGTGAGAACTCAAGGTCTGACTGACCATTGGCTAGAGCTCTGATTACGTGGAAGAACTTGCCAGCCAGACAAGAACTTGACAAGTGATATACTTCTCACGTGGCTGAGCTATTGAGACAGTATGCTAGGTTAGGAGCTGGATTTTGGAGTCAAATATACCTGAACCAAGATCTTATTCCACTACGTGTTACGTTTCCAGCATGCTGGTGGCTTTTCACCTTGAGAGCCTGAATCTCTATGCTTCTTTCCTGAAGATGTTCTCAGCCATAATTAGGTGCAACCCAGAATTGTGCATGAGTTACATCCTTGGACTCCTCAGCCGATGAGGAATGGGAGTAGGTGGATAAATATTTCAGCCTCTCCATCCTCCAGTGGGATGATTCGGAGGCATACTCTACATGGTTTCTCAAAAGACCACTTGCATACTTGAGCCTTAGTTGCCCAAGAGCTGTAATCCACTCATTAACCTTTCCATGACAGGTGGGATATACGGTTGCCCACCCACACTTTTTGCCTCTCAGGTTCACTGAGAAGCTGCTTTCTCACTGACAGTGCATGCTGCCACAAGACAGGGGCCTTCACGACTGTTTGAAACTGAAAGTATAGGCATGTGCTGCAAATTACTGTTTCTACAGGGTGTTGTAGGAGGTGTGTGCATTTTTGGTAGGAAAAATAAAAATTATGAAAAAAAACTTTTGGGACACGTATGTCTCAGTGGACTCAGGGGGACTCTGACAGTAGAATTATTGGGACAACATGTGTCCCTCTGAAGTCTAAGGATAGGCTTGTGGGAGGGGGCAAGAAAAAAAAATCCATACTACCTACAAAAAATTCAACAATACTCAATGATTCAGCATGCTTCCATTAATGAAAACACATCGTATCAATAAAAAATTCAAAGCAGGAAATAGTTGGGTCTTGAATAATGTACTCTTTTATTGGTTTTTGTCCCTTCCCTGTGTCACTATTTACCAAGTTGCTTAATTTTCTTAAACCTGTGAAATGCAAATCAAACATTCTTTATAGGGTTCTAATGAAGATTAAATGAGCACCTATGTGCCAAGTGGTAAGTATGTAACAAACATTCAATAAGAACATGGTGGTTGTTACATTATTGATCCCTTGTTTTCAGCTTTTAGGCTTCTGTCCCTGCAGTTCCAGTTGTTCCACTAGGTGGCAGAATATCAACAGTCATTATCCACCGAAGGCATGCCTCAGTAAGAGTAAGTAAATTAGAGACCCTGAGGGACTATGGTCAGTGTGACATGAGAAGGGCGAGCCTATGATTAAAAACCAAGCCAAATAAAGAAAGTGGTGCCCTGAAATTCCAGCCTCAGTCAGATGGGTGTCTGATTCAAGGCTTTGAATGGCAGCTACTGTTGGATGAATTCCCAAAGCAACATGGGGAACCTGTATGAAAGAAGCAGGTGGAGTCAGTTTGCAGGAAATTACTGGGTGCCATTTTCCCATGCCTGGAGTAATCCTAAATCATGGCAGATGACTAGGAGGTGGAGGAATGGCAAGAAGCCAGGGGAAAACCAAACAATCACCTGAACAGAGGAGATCTTGATAAGGGTCAGTGTGATCCTCTAGTCAGCTTTGAGACAAAAGCTTTCGGGATTATTTGGTATTCCTTTTGGCAAGATGTTTGCATCGTTGGACAAACAATAGCAGCTGATGAGTCATCAACCCCCTGGTTGAAGGATGGACAGGGTGGAGCATTTATCCACTGACTTTCATTCCCCGTTGATGGAGGGTTCTTCCTGGGGTACTAACTCCACAACACTTGCAAGAAGTTGAATGCAGGAATTTCAAGTAGGAAGCTATTTGGCACGTTGGAAACTGTCTACCACACTTGCTGGTGAACTCAGGTGGGCAGAAGAGACACGGGATGAGGGCATCAACAATGACTGCTACAGCAGTACTTCTCAGACTTCAGTGTATATATAAATCATCCGGGAATCTTGTTAAAATGCAGATTCGATTCTATAGGTCTTGGGTGGTGCCCAAGATTCTGCATTTTAAATGATATCATAGATGACACTGAAGCCCTGGTGGTACAGTGGTTAAGAGCTCGGCTGTTAACCAAAAGGCCGGCAGTTCGAATCCACCAGCCGCTCCTTGGAAACCCTATGGGGCAATTCTACTCTGTCCTATAGGGTCGCTATGAGTTGGAATCAACTCAACGGCAATGGGTTTTTTTTTTTTTTCTTTTTTTTTTTTTAAGATGAGGCTGATGGTGTTGGTCCACGGACCACATTTTGAGAAGCAATTGCTGCACTATTCTTTAAACTACCTCTGCTATTTGTTTCATCTCCCAAGTCATTTATGAACCCAAAACAACACTGGAGGCACCAGGGTCTCTGTACTTTGGTCTTTCCCTCTCTGTACCTCAAGATCTTCATCTTCAAAATGGGGGGCTTGGATTAGATGAGCTATTCCTAACTGGGATGGTGGGGGTGGGGAGCGGAGAATAGGAAGAAGTTTTTTTTAAATGTGTTTCAAAATTTAGAAAACATTGGGTTTTTTTTTTTTTTTTAACTACCAAAAAAGTAAAGTGTGACCATATCTCTGGGCTGGCCAAGATCCACAGAAGACAATTCCTGGGAGCAGGGAGGATATTGTTGTTTTGTGAGGGGTAATCTAGAGATTTTTTTATTTATATAAAAGAAAGTACTGGTTCTAAAAGATTGAGAAAGATTGGATTTGATGATCTGTAAGATCTCATCTAGGTCTAATATCTTTCCACTACATTTTATATAAATCTACTATAAACCAAAAAAAAAAAAAAAAACCTTTTCCATACAGTCGATTCCAACTCATAGTGACCCTATAGGACAGAGTAGAACTGCCCCATAGGATTTCCAAGGAGCTGCTGGTGGATTTGAACTGCCAACCTTTTTGTTGGCAGCTGAGCTCTTAACCACTCTGCCACCAAGTCTATCATAGTATGTATCAATTTGCTAATTTGTATGTCTCCTCTACTGGCCTGGAAGCTACTCTAGCCAAGGATTTGTCTCTATCTCTATCACCCACTGCAGTGCCTGGCACATAGTAGATGCTTAGCAAATCCTTGAACACATGAGTGAATCTATGGATTTCTTCTAGCTCTAAAAATATTTGCGATTCTATGAGGTTGAGCTACTCACTGGCTTTTTGGAAAGGGTCATTCAAAATATTTATTTTTTTACCTATATGGTACTAACCCTTTTGAAGTTTTATTGTAAGAGGATTCTAGTTACATACAACTCTGTGTCCAGTATTTAATAACTCTATTAATTAATGAGAGTTGTTCCAGAGCAAATACTATTCAATGACATTCCAATAATGACTCTTTGGTAGAAAATGGTGCTCTGGAGCGAGAAACATCTTCCTTAGTTTGTCATGGGAGAGGAGTCTGTGGAGTTCATTTGGATGGGCTCCGCCTGATGGTGCTTGCCAGGGAGAGACGGAGGCACCACTAATGACATGTCTTACTTATGGGTTGGAAATAGATACACAAACCAAATGCTCTGGCCCACAAAGCCCGCAAAAACCACAAAAGCAACATAGACTTCAAATTCATTTTCAAAATTCCCAGAGCAGAGCCAGCCATACAATTTTTCCTCTTTTCTCGCATGACACTTAAGACACAGAAGATTAAACCAACAGAGGATCTGGAAATCTACTTGCAAATGCAGAGGAAAAAAAAAAGCAGTGGCAAAAAGATATAGAAAGTGTTGACGTTAACATGTGATTTTCACTGGGGATATTAATTAGTAACTCCCTTGGGCCCTTAGTATCCTTGAAAACAGGTCAGCACCATTCCTTGACTTAAAAATACTGATTGTACTCAGTTAAAAATTGTTCTTCTCCAGGTAGGTCTTAGTTATATGATAACCAAAGAGATCATCCGAAAAGGGAGGAAAATGGTAAAAACAGTAGGCAGAATGGGAGGCCCAAATCAGCAATGAGTGGAGAAAAATGAGGAGCCCAGTCCCTAGGTTCAAAAGATGAATTCTATAATTATAGGATGGGGAGGTCAGTTTAGCAGCATTCCATTAAGATAAAATCTAGTAGAGTTTGGTCAACAGCAACTCAAGAAAAACTAGCAATGGGATGCAGCTGCCCAGCGCTAAATATCTGTGGCAGTTGGACAATATTTCCCAGTCTCCCTGCAGTTAGGTGTAGCCATGTGATTGAGTGCTGGTCAACAGAATGTGAGCAGAAGTGAGGTGCTCTGTTTCCAGATTTGGCCCATAAAAACTGCCCGCACATGATATTCTATGTTCTTTCCCCTTCTGGCTTGACACAGATTAAAGAGTGACTTTGGGAACTGTGTTGAATATAGCAGAGCCACAAGATGGAAGGGGCCTGGGTCCCTGAAACACTGCTTAGAGGAGAGCTGCCTGCCAATCTGGACTTTATGTGAGTGAAAAATAAACATTTATTGTGTAAAGGCATTGAGATATTGGGGTTTATATGTTAGAGCAGCTTCCATTACCTTAATTAAATATATAGTCTTTGGCTGTATTAATAGAGGGATTGTAGGAAGAACAAAGGAGGGTAGAGTTTTGCTCTTCTGTTCTGTCCTGGACGTTACCCTCCAAGAAGGATTTCATCAAACTGGAATATGAACATAAAGGTAAGACAAGAGTGACGAGGGGGTGGGAGATGATATTTGGGGGGATAAAAGCAAGGGGGTTCAGCCTAAAGAAGAGAAAACTTTGAGGTGGAGTAAGGACGTACAATATTTGTCTTTAAACTTTTGAAAATATGTCACAAGGAAGAAAGTTTACGCTTATGCTGTGGAGTTCCAGAGAGCAGAGATAGGAGCAAGATTTGGACTCAGTATAAAAAAGAACTTTCTAATAATTAGCACTACCCCAGCGCGGAATGACCTGTCTTACCGGGAGAAGCCTTTCCATCTTTAGTGGATGCTACTGATTGACTGGAGACCTGGTGATGCAGTGGTTAAGAGCTTGGCTGCTAACAAAAAGGTCAGCAGTTCGAATCCACCAGCCGCTCCTTGGAAACCCTATGGGGCAGTTCTACTCTGTCCTATAGGGTCACTACGAGTCAGAATTGACTCTATGGCAACGGGTTTTGGGTTTTGGTTGATTGAACACTCAGTATCCATTTTTTCCTTCTTCTCTGACTATGGAACTCCAATTCCGTTTAAGTATCTTCCTCATGTAATTACTGGAGAGGGAACTGCATCCCAAGCTCCAAGAGTGGATCCTGATTAGTCCGGGCCAATCAGCACATGGCATTCCCCTGGTGACTGTTCCTGATCCAGAAGTTGGTATGTGCTCTAAGCTGGGACCTGTAGTTATATCTTATAACTTGGAAGGAAGGAAGCTCTTGTGTTCTGTGGTTGGGGGAGAGGTTTTCTCTCTCTCCATAAGGATGTGCACAAGGACTCAGTCCTGACTATCACTGGCAGTCATCTTCCGCCCATGAGAAGAGCCAGCCCTAGGATGAAATCAGCCCCGAGGATGGCAGAGCAGAGATTGTGAGAACCTGTTCATTAAGCTGCTGATCATCTTGTGTCTAAGACTGTTCTACCTCTGGATTTCTCTTTGGCTTGGATGCTTCTATTGCTTCTAGCCTAAAACATCCTGATTGATACACCGCTCCTTGAGGAGGTTTGGGGACACAGGTTGAGTCAGGGCTGCCAGAGGGGAATTCTACCCTGGGCAGCAGGTGGACCTCTCAGGGTACATCCGACCCTGGGAGTTATAAACTCTGGTGAAGAAGGTACAGCTAACTTCATTTAAATTAAAATACAGACTTCCTTACAAGTGTCTGGAAATACATTTTGTGGCAAACATTTGTTGGCTTTTGGCTGTCAAACACCTGACCCAGCCCTTCCTGTTGGCCCCCATCTCTCTTTGTAGGAAGTCTCCTGTAACAGAGACAACTAGCTACCCACTGAAGATGTGGACTCCCCCTTGCAAAGTGTGGAGTCAGCGACGGGAAGAAACTCCCTGCCAGGAACTACATTTTCCATGCCGTCTTATATGCAGTTGAGTTCATGTGACGGGTTCTTGCCAGCGGAATGGGAGCAGTAGTGATGTACGTCACTTCTGGGTCAAGAAGCTTAAGCAGTGGGTGTGCATTTATTGTCTTTACCCATCTTCCAGCTGAATGCAAAGAACTCCAAGGCCCAAGAGGAGAGTGGAGGCACAATCTGGAAGGAGCCTGGGTCCTGAGTAATCATGGGGAAGTTGACCACCAACCAGTAATACCTGCATTGTACAGTTATATGACTGAAGAATAGGCTTCTATTGTATTAAACCACTAAACTTTCGGTTTGTTTGTAACAGCAGTTAGCATTGCCCTAACTAATACATCCTCACTGTACGTGGTCTTAGTAGGAAGGCAGTAGTTATTGCAGGCTTCTGTTGATGTGCGCGTTATGGATGTCAAAGGGGTCTAGTTTCCACCTCTGTCTCTCTACCCTCTGGTACAGTCAATGTTCAAATGGCCAATTGGACATTTGCTCCTGGGATATTGAATGTTAAACAAGTGGCACAAAGGTGTAGGGAAAGTTTGGAGGTCAGATATATAGCAGTGGTAGCAGAAGGTGGAGGAAAATACTGTGCCTGGGGCAATGAGGCTTTGGCTGTGATTTGTGCTACTTCTGGAACACCCTTGGGTCCTGGTCGCTGATCCAAGCCTTATCCTCCAGCTTCTCATTGATCCTGTTAGCCTCTGAGAGCCGGCTACTTAGTTCCCCCTTCGCTTAAAATAATCAGCATTTTTTCTCTTGTTTGCAATCATGTGGTGGTGGGTTTTAATTTTTTTTCATAAAAGAGGCCCATCTAAACTCATGTTTTCTGTTACACAGAGAGAGAGAGAGAATTTTGTAAGGCTTTTCCTTACAAAATTCTGTATTTGTCTCAGCTTTTGACTCTGCCCTACTATCTTAGATGCATGAACTAGCAGCAGTTGAGGTTGGCACCACTCAATTTCCTCCTTTTATTGACCTCCTGGCCAGATAATCAAGTAGTTATTTATTTTTCCTTTTGTTGACAGTTTGGTCTCTCTCCTAGCTTGCAGCAATTATTTTCCTCACTTGCCTTACTTACAGAATGTCCTCACCTATGCATTTTCAGGGCATTTCTACTTCTTAAGCATTTCAGGCATTCAGCTGTCCCATTGGATTAGTAATCTGTAGCTTTTTTTTTTCTGGTGGGGGAAGGGCAGAGTTAGTGGAGAAAGCACTGGACTGGTTGTCCCAGAGACCTGCTCTGTTACTGACAAGATATGTGTCCTCGGGCAAATCATTGAGCTTCTCTTTCCACGAGCCTTATTTTGCAACGTGACTGGAATGAGAGGATACGTGAAAATCTCAGGGTCACTTCCAATGACCACATGATTGGAGGGAAGGTCAGGGTACAAAGGTAGGAAATCCATGGCCTCGCCTGAGAAGTCAAGCTATGAGAGCTACAAGTCAGAAATAGACTCTTTATTGGTGCCCGCAGACTGCTATAAGCTGATGGGAGCCACCCAATTACTTTTTCCTTTTAAGCTGGCTCGATACTTTTGGTTCGTCCTCAGATACTGTCCCTGAAGAGAATCCAAACAGAACAGTGGTTCTGCTTAAACATCTTATCCAATCCTCACATATTGTGAGCAAAATACAGATTTGACACCCCACAGCAACATTTTAGTTTCTCATCTAGCAATTCTTCTGCCACACTTCCAGCCATTTATATTTGTGGCTAGAGTGCATTAGAAACGCCACCTCCACCTCCCAAGGACTGTACTGTGGACCAGATTTGGTGACCTCTAACGCTGAGCCTCAGTTTCCTCATTTGTATGGTGAGGTGGCTCAACTGAAGCTTCCCTGGGTCCTAGTACCAGCCCACTGTCATGCTGAAAGGTGATGGTGTGACCCCCGAGTGTCTGCTTAGACTCTGGATGGAGTTAACTCAGCCTCTGTCACCTTCTATCTTGGACCACGAGCCATCGACTCTGATTCTGTACAGTGGGAAATGGTTTTAAAAGCTTGACCATGAACTGGGCCTCCTGCCTGAGCTCCCAGGAGTCTAGGCCTCTCTGTGTCGTCATTGTCCAGTCCACCTTTATCTTCTCATCTTTCTTTCTCCTCAGCTGCCTCATGTACACTTCTGCCTCTTTTCTTGCCTTTCCAAATGCAAAGGAAGAAAACTTCTACTTGGGGTTTTCCTGTTGTTGAAGCCCGTCCCTTCACTAGGGTGGAGCTTGTTGTCATGGTAACCTGCAGCTGAAAGCTCAGAGGTCAACTTTAAACCCAGCCAAATGGACTCATATATGTGGCTACAGAAAGTCAGGACAGAGTTGTTCTCCCAATCTGATAATTCACTAATAGAAAACAGTGTTTAGCTGCTGTCTCAGTTCCCTAGTGCTGCTGTAACACAAATAGTACAAGTGAGTGGCTTTAAAGAACAGAAGCTTACTTTCTCAGTTCTGGAAGCTAGAAGTACAAACCAGAGTTTCAGCTGTGATGATTCTTTCCCTGTTGGTAGTCACCGGTGTTCCTTGGTTCCTTGTCTTATAGACAATCTCTGTCTTCCACCACGTGTACATGTCTATGCTGTGTGTATCTCTGTGTCTAGGCTGTTCTTTATATAACTTAGAAGTGATTAGGTTTAGGATCCCCGCTACACTGGTATGACCTCAACTGATTGATTACATTACATTACGTTACATTACATTACATTATGGAAGGTGATTGCATGACATCACATTAAACCAAAACCAAACCCATTGCTGTCAAGTAGATGCTGACTCGTAGTGACCCTATAGGACGGAGTAGAATTGTTCCGTAGGGTTTCTGTCATGGATTGAATTGTGTCCCCCAGAAATATCTCTCAACTTGGCTAGGTCATGATTCCCAATATTGTATGATTGTCTACCATTTTGTAATCTGATGTAATTTCCCTATGTGTTGTAAATCCTATCACTATGATGTTCATGAGATGGATTAGCAGCAGTTATACTGATGAGATCTACAAAATTAGATAGTGTCTTAAGCCAATCTCTTTGAGATATAAAAGAGAGAAGTGAGCAGAGAGACAGGGGGACCTCATACCACCAAGAAAGCAGCACCGGGAGCAGAGAGTGTCCTTTGGACCTGAGGTCTCTGCGCCTGAGAAGTTCCTTGACCGGAGGAAAATTGATGACAAGGACCTTCCTCCAGAGGAGACAGAGAGAGAAAGACTTCCCTAGAGCTAACAGCCTGAATTTGGACTTGTAACCTACTAGACTGTGCGAGAATAAATTTGTCTTTGTTAAAGCCATCCACTTGTGGTATTTCTGTTATAGCAGCACTAGATGACTAAAAAGTTTCTAAGGCTGTAAGCTTTGCGGAAGCAGACTGCCACATCTTTCTCCTGCAGAGCAGCTGGTGGGTTCAAACTGCCGAACTCTATTTAGTTTAGCTGCTGAGCATTTTAACCACTGCACCTTCAGGGCTCCTTTACATCACATTAGATGTAAAGTAATTACATTACATTACATCCACAGGTATAGGGATTAGGATTCCAACTCATATTTTGGGGGGACACAATTCAATCCATAACAGCGGCTCTGATAACTTTTCACAAATTTTCCCTTAGGGGTCACTTGACAAAATGAGAGAGGACTGGGGCCAATTTAGTTCAATTTGCTAACCTTTTCTAATGTTTTCATAGATAGATGCATTTATCTTAGATCATCTTTTGACTTTGAAAAAATTACCTTCTATTCGAAAACACATTCTCTGAGTGCTTGGACTTGGGCCAAGGGAAAAAAAAAGGTAGGGAAGACAAACTCAAATAAATAATAGTATTTTAATAATAATAATCAATACTATTTGATATTATTCAAATAAATATTCTGAGCAGCATCCCTTCTTAGCACACCTATACACACACACATCTAAACATACACACACACACACTTAACTACTTTCCCATATAATCACATGAAACTTGAAGAAAGAAAGTAATGTCCCCCACAGAGCTTGGAAAATACTGAGATAAGTCTGCCTTTTCTATTACACTATAGCGGTCCAAGGCCAAGTAGAGAAGCAGTTGGTTAAGGACAATATGGTACCATGGGGAGGTGGAAGGTTATTGGAGTGCCCGAGCCAGGCAAATTCATTGTAAGTGGAGCCTACTATAATTGAAAATAAGAAGGTTTAGAATGTAGGGATCCCAGCCCTTTAGTGCCTCCGTGAAACATTAGGAACAGCCAGGGCCCCCAGAATGCAGGCAATCTCTTCGTCTGAGGCTTGGAATGAAAGACGTGTTGCAAACTGAAACAAAGCAGGAAGGATCCACTCACACAAGAGACTGTGGCTAGGCTGTCAGGCTGTATTTGTGTCTGCCTGAGCTGCTCTGAAAAGATCCTCCTTCACTGAATCACTAAGACCCCCAAACAATAGAGGGATGGAGTGGTGACGCTCCGTGTGCTAAGCAACAGATTGGAGATGAGAGAGTGAGAGCTTTCATCTCTGCTCTGTTCCTGATAACCACCACTGAACCCAACTCTAATGGCTTCAGCTTCCTCAGCTACTTGGGTGGGATGATGAAGAATCTGGGCCATCCCATGGAGATGGTATAAGACAATAAGCCACCACCGCAACCACCCCGATCCAAGCCACCATCATCTCTTACTTGGGTTTTAGCAGTTGTTGTTAGGTGCCATCAAGTCAGTTCCGACTCATAGCAACCCTATAGGAGAGAGTGGAACTGCCCCATAGGGTTTCCAAGGAGCGGCTGGGGGATTTGAACCACGGATCTTTTGGTTAGCAGCCAAGCTCTTAGCCACTATGCCACCAGGGCTCCAAAGCCACCCCCAGGCCAAGCACCATCATCTCTCACTTGGGTTTTAGCAGTAACCTCCTTTATTAGTCTCCTTGTTTCCACTCTTGCCTCCCTATAATTTAGTGTCCATCCACACTGAAGCCAGAGCGATCCTTTCAAAATCAAGTCAAATTATGTCACACTTCTGCTCAAAACCTTCTGATGGCTTTCCAATGTTCTTACCATCACCTACAAGGCCCTATACAATCTGCCCCATACCTCCATTACTTCTCTAGCCTCATCTTCTATTACTCTCCTTATCTTTTTACTCATAAGATTTTTGTTTTCAAATAATTTGAGAAGCTAGACTATATGAAGAAGAACGCGGCATCAGGATTAGAGGAAGGCTCATTAACAACCTGCCATATGCAGATGACATAACCTTGCTTTCTGAAAGTGAAGAGGACTTGAAGCACTTACTGGAGAAGATCAAAGACCACAGGCTTTGTATGGATTGCACCTCAACATAAAGAAAACAAAAATCCTCACAACTGGACCGATAAGCACCATCATGATAAACGGAGAAAAGATTGACATTGTCAAGGATTTCAATTTACTTGGATCCACAATCAACACCCATGGAAGCAGCAGTCAAGAAATCAAACAACATATTGCATTGGGCAAATCTGCTGCAAAAGACCTCTTTAAAGTATTAAAAAGCAAAGATGTCACTTTGAGAACTAAGGTGCATCTGACCTAAGCCATGGTATTTTCAATCGCCTCATATGCACATGAAAGCTGAACAATGAATAAGGAAGACTGAAGAAGAATTGATGCCTTTGAATTATGGTGTTGGCTAAGAATATTGAATATACCATGGACTGCCAGAAGAATGAACAAATGTGTCTTGGAATAAGTACAGCCAGAATGCTCCTTAGAAGCAAGGATGGAGAGACTTCTCACATACTTTGGACATGTTATCAGGAGGGACCAGTCCCTGGAGAAGGACATCATGCTTGGTAAAGTAGAGGGTCCGTGAAAAAGAGGAAGACCCTCAATGAGATGGATTGGCACAGTGGCTGCAACAATGGGCTCAAGCATAACAATGATTGTGAGGATGTCACAGGACCAGGCAGTGTTTTGTTCTGTTGTGCATAGGGTCACCATGAGTCAGAACCAACTCGACGTCACTTAACAACTCTTAGTTCCAGCCATACTGGCCTCCTTTCTTGAATGTGCCATTTCTAGTCCCACCTCAGAGCTTCTGCACTTGCTGTTCTCTCAGCCTGCATGGTCTTCCATCACTTACCTGCATTACTTGTTGCTTCAACTCTGTCTTAGTCTCCTAGGGCTGTCATAACAAAATACCACAAATTGAGTGGCATTAAAGAACAGAGATTTCTTTTCTTATAGTTCTGGAGGCTAGAAGTCCAAATTCAGGGCATTGGCAGGGCTATGCTCTCGGTCTGTATGCTCTAGGGAAGATCCATCCTTGTCTCTTTCAGTTTCTGTAGCCCCAGGTATTTCTTGGCATTCCTTGGCTTGTCAATGGATCCTCACATGATGTCTTCTTCCTGTGTGACTCTCTCCTTATCTGTTCTCCCCTTTTATAAGATGCCACTCAGAAAAGATTAGGGCTAGGATCTACCCTACTGTGGTATGACCTAACTCATAGTATCTTCAAGGAAAGATCCTACTTCCCCAAACAAGGTCACATTCACAGGTACAGGGGTTAGGACTTCCAACGTATCTTTTTAGGGGACACAATTCAATCTATAATAGCCTTCTTCAGATGTTTTCTCAGATGTCGTCTTCTCAATAAGGCCTATCCTGATCACCCTATTTAAAATTGGAACTATTCTGTATTGGCTATTGCCATAATTAGGCCGCATAACAAACCATTCTCAAACTCCGTGGCTTACAACAAGCATTTATTTCCCTATTCATGGATGTGAATGAAGTTTGATTGATCTAGGATGGGCTTAGCTTGTTAGCTTTGCTTTGGACTGTGGGTTGGATTCAGGTCTGCTTTATGTGTATTTGTGTTGAGGCCCAGAATGAAGCAGCAGTGGCTACCCAGGGCATGTTCTTCTCTGGCATATCATCAGAGCACAAGAGACAAGCCAAGCAGTTTAAGCAACTTAAGATCTCTGCTCATACCACATCTCACTAACATTTTATTGGTCAAAGGAAATTACATGGCCAAGCCAAACATTAATGAAGTAGGGAAGTATACTCTGCCTACGCTGGGAGAGAGAGAGAATATTTGCTGAACAATTATCCAAACTATCACCGCACCTCCACCATATCTCCCTCCCTTGCTTACACTCCCTATCTCCCTCCCATACTTTGCTTGTCTCCTTAGAAATAGTTACACACTACGTACGTATCTATTTTGTTCATTGTCTGTCTCACTGGTTAAAATGGAGGCTTTCTTAGGGCAGGGAGTTTTGCTTGTTTTATTTACTGCTGTATCATCAGTACCTTGAACAGTGGCTAGAACATAATGGATGCTGAATAAATATTTGTTGAATGATTGAATAAGTAAGTCCACCTATTACTGTTAAGGAGTGTAAGGAAGCTCAGAAATGAGGTTCAGGATCTTGTAGCTTTCTGAACAGAGAAATAATCTCTGCAAAAGACTGGTGTTATTGTTATTACTGTATCTACCACATCACTACCATTACCATTATCGTTACCATTACCATCACCATTACGGTTACCATCATCATCACCCCACCATCATAATCTCCATCAACAACACCATTTTCTTCACCACCGTCATCATTGTCACTGTTAGCATCACTACCACCATCACTACCATTACCACGTTTATAACACTACCATCCCCACCACAATCACCACTACCATCCTCTCCACCACCATCACCACTGCCACCATCATCACCATCTCTACCACATCACTATCACCAGTACCATCACCATCCCACCTCTTCCACTACAGTCCGCCTCGCTCCCATCTCCATCACCACAATCACTGTCACCATCTTCACTGTCATTATCACCACTGTCTCCATCAGAGTGATGATTGACCGTAATACTGATTGCACACATCTCTCAATAAACAAATTGCAGTACAAGAAGCAAAAGAAATGATCCTTCTGCCCTAGCGAGCTAGCTGCAAGGACACAACCACAATCTGAGAAAGGTATTTTTCTGTGACTCCCAGACTAAACCTATAGCAATTATACAATCATTATCTACTATAGCTTCAGAAAGGCCACCCACTCTTTTGGAGGTTACAGGGATTATAAAATCTCAAATTTCACCTCATAAATGGTACTGAAAGTGTCTCCACCTCTTCTTTTCCTCATACTTTCTGAGGGAAAATAGATTGTTTACTAAGTCATTTCTCTCACCACTTAAAGTCTATTACTTCTTGTTGCATAATAATAGACCATGTGACTTCTTGATTAATCATTTCCATCGTGAAACAAAATCTTTTTTCTGAATTGTTGCTGCTTCTCTAGTTCTTTTTAAAACACTGCCTGAAAAAATGTGTGGGTACTGGAAGGCGCCCAAATACTACGGGTAAGGTTAAAGTCCATTAAATCTCCACTCCAGATCAATTCTATTTGCTTACAGAGCAAAGCCGTGTAGTCTTTCTCCCACTTCAACTTGTATTTTTTTTAAGCTTTCCTCTACAAGGCCATTTCAGATTTCACCTTAATTTTTCCTAGCCTGTGAATCTGAAATTATTTGCTAAAGCCTCCAATATATTTCATTTATTCATCGATTCATTCAGTCTGAAGACATCAAATAAATTGATTTGAAATATTGAAATATTCAAGATATTCTACAGAAAGATCTTCATAAAATATTGTACCATGGGTGAAGGGGGAGGTTGCTGAGAATGGTGTGAAGAGAGAGAGTTTTATTTAATCCTTGAAAACAATTTTTCTTTGAAAGAAAGAAATTGCCACTGTTTGGCTTTGGTTCCACACAAGCTATTATGATGAAACACCAAGGGTACAGTTTATCATATCCTCATGACAACACGTCTGATTTTGATTCTATCAAATAAAAAGAAAAAAACTGTATTGCTGGTGGGAGGGGAGGTAGGGATGGTTGAAAGAGAAATATTAGAGCCCTTGAGAAAGTTTCCCTTTTTGTGGAGGGTAACAAGTGCCCAGGGGCAATGTCTAAGTTTGCCTCCCCTCCTCAACGGGGTTTGGGGGGTGGGGGGTGATCTGCCAGCTGCTCTTGTCTGGCACCCCCTTGGACTTGCGCCCAGGGTCAAATGCCCCCCTCTAACCCTCCTCACTATGTCTTTGTCCACAGGTGGAGGGAGAAATAGAGGAAAAGGTCTCTACTGTTAAAAAGCTAATAAAGAGACATCTGTACAATAATGTCAGACAATTATGTGACTGAGGTGCTGTTCTGCTGTGGGCATTCAAGGCAACAAAACGGTGGCTGTCTCCAGGGTGGAAGTCAGGGAATTAGCTGCCCGATTGTCGACTCCAAACCAGTCAGGTCAAATCTGTATTTGATTGTTCCCATTATTCTCTTATTCCTCTAAATGATCTTCACCTCTGGTTGACTCGGGGCTGGCCTAGCCTGGGAAGCTTCCAGACTGAGCTCTGCTGAGGGCCAGCAGGGGACTTCTGTGAAGGAATCCAGAAGCCACCCCCAGCTGAAAGGCTTTCCAGGTGGTGGAAAACCCGAGCTGCACAACTCTGCCAATGAAGCTGTGAGAGCAGCTGGTAGGTGCCAAGGGTCCCTGTGCTGAGCTGGGGATTTTGCTGTGCAGGGGGTGGATTATCCAATAGACAAGGTAAGCACGGCAAGGTAAGCACATCAAAGATGTGAAATTGTTCACTACAGATTAGTAAGTAAGCACCAGTAAGCCCATGCTCACCTCGCTTACTGGGTCATCCACCCCTGTCAGGGATTGTAAATGTGAAAAGAGGCTTTGATTCTGTAGGAAGGTGCTGTGGGGTTGGGAGAGAGACAGGTCCAGCCATACCTAGAAGCAGTCTTCGATGTGGTGAAAAAATGTGACATGTTTCACTGCAGATAATCTGGTAAGCAAAGCAAGCACTGTGTTTACCTTGCCTGTAGGGTAATCTGCCCCTCAGCAGACAGGCTGGGATTTGAACTTGGGATGTGCTCAATAGTTACAAGACGTTGAAAGCAGGCACTTCCTGAAAAAGGGATTCCATTTCAACTAAACAGTATTTAGTTACTTTGGACCGAAAGAAGGGGATTTCTGTCTGTTGAGATGGTAAGAAGATCTGTGGGTAGGGACATGTAGACATTTCTAGAGTGGTGGGAAGGGGGGCAGGGGAACAGAGCAGTGCCTGTGAGTGAGTCTATGGCCCTGCCTCCGTATCCTGCAGACTTCTCTAGTGAAAACTCAGCTCAGAAGTGGATCTGGGCTCCAACAGGTAGGTACTTTTTTGTTTTATGAATCAAGCATGAGAAGGGCTCCTCCAAAACTGACGTCAGAATGTCAGCTGCAGACTCTAACTGGGGAATTCGTGTGCAGGGAGTTTATTAGGGAAGCTCTCAACACGAACACCTGTGAGAGAAGAGCAGTGTGCAGGATTAGGCAAGGCAGCCCTGGTGGCACAATGGTAAAGTGCTCAGCTGTTAATCTGCTAACCAAAAGGTTGGTGGTTTGAACCTACCCAGTGGCTCCATGGGAGAAAGACCTAGTGATCTGCTCCCATAAAGAAAACCCTATGAGGCGGTTTTGCTCTGTCACAGGGGTCGCTATGAGTTGGAATCGACTCAACAGCACTCAACAACAACAACACAGTTGCAACAAAGGTCTCGGCAGATCCTGCAGGAGCTCTGGAGCTGGGATGATCCTGCAGAGTTGTTTGGGTTAGGATGAGAGCCCAGGTCTTTACACCTCTGCCTTTGATGTGGGTGCCCCCAGTAAAGGGGCACACCCTTGCTGAGACTGCTGCCTTCCACCAAGGGGAGAGTGCTCAGCTATCAACACTCCAGGCAACTGGGGGAATGAGTAGTTCAGTCTGGAAGGAGGGATCAGGGTGGCAAATCACAGTGTCCATTACATAGAACTGGAAAGAAGGCCAAATGATTTTCTCTAGAAGGGAGCCAGTAACAGATAAAATACAAATTTACTTCATTTTTGTGTCAATTCTAGTTAATTCAGAAAAATATTTGAGTGCTTACTGTGGTCTAGGCACTGGAGAGACATACATAGACCAGACAAAATTCCTGCTTCCAAGAGACCCATGGTCTAGTGGGAAGACAGACGCATCACAAATTAACCACCAATCGGCATGAGTATAGAGGCAGTGAACAGGTAGAATGAGGTGCAAAGGGGGACAGTCAGATTCATTAATGCATGCTATTCCATGTTTTGTGCAGTATTAGTCTACTGATTATACATCACGGAATAAAGGCACCATGCTATAGGAAAACAGCCATTGCATGAAGGTTCCCGTTTCCCGTTCATTATGGAAAAGTTTTCTCCTAATGAATGACAACACAATTGTCAACGTCAGATAAGCCAAATTATTTCCAAGAACACTTGAACTTCTTTATGGAAAAATAGAAGTTTGTTGGCTGAAATCTTGAAAAAGTGAAGGAGGAAATACTGTGACAATAAGAGGAGGGATAAAGACAAAACATGTCATAGCCACTTTGTAGCACAGGGAGGACTAGAATTCATATTTTCTATCCCCTGTCCAAAGTTTGTCCCTCACCCCCCACCCCAACACACACACTCTGAGTATATTTTCCTCCACAGTAGCTTCCATACACTAACTGATATTCTCTTTGCTGGCATACCCTCTCTGTGTATGGTTAGGTGAAGCCTCCTGATAACCATAGAACTGATTCGCTCTGGGAAGTGATCATCTTTGCTCCATTTTCTGGCCACAGACTGCACCCTTAGTGGCATTCTTGCAGAGGTGTGCTACTGGTCTCATTGGAGAGCAAGATGAGAGAGGGAATAGATGAATGCAAACTAATCAAGAAGACCAGGGTGGATATTAAAACTATTTATCAACTGGTACAGCATGGAAAGGGAGCCCTGGTGGTGCGGTGGTAAGTGCTCAGCTGCTAACCAAAACGTCAGTGGTTTGAACCAACCAGCTGCTCCTTGGGAGAAAGATGTGGCAGTCTGTTTCTGTAAAGATTTATAGCCTTGAAAACCCTATGGGGCAGTTCTACTCTGTCCTATAGTGTCACTATGAGTTGAAATTGACTGGACAGCAATGGGTACATCATGGAAACCAACCGATTAGGCTGAAAACAATTGGCACAGCCAAAGCTGTGCACACAGGCTAAGTTCTAGCGTGTCCAAGATTATTTTTTTTTTAAAAATTGCAAGTGCTTATCTTTTTAAACCCCACGTGTCTATCAGTTCGTTGTACTGTGGTGGCTTGCATGTTGCTGTGATGCTGGAAGTTATGCCAACAGTATTCAAATACTAGCAGGGTCACCCATGGTGGACAGGTTTCAGCTGCGCTTCCACACTAAGACAGACTAGGAAGAAGGACCTGGTGGTCTACTTATGAAAAAAATTAGCCACTGAAAACCTTATGAATAGCAGTGGAACATTGTCTGATATAGTACTGGAAGATGAACCCCTCAGTTGGAAGGCACTCAAAATACGACTGGGGAAGAGCTGCCTCCTCAAAGTAGAGTCGATCTTACTGACGTGGATGGAGTCAAGCTTTGGGGATCTTCATTAGCTGATGTGGCATGACTCAAAATGAGAAGAAACAGCTACAAACATCCATTAACAATCAGAACATGGAATATACAAAGTATGAATCTAAGAAAATTGGAAATCGTAAAAAATGAAATGGAACACATAAACATCAGTATCCTAGGCATTAGTGAGCTGAAAGGGACTGGTATTGGCCATTTTGAATCAGACAATCATATGGTCTACTATGCTGGGAATGACAAATTGAAGAGGAATGGTGTCACATTCATCATCAAAAAGAACATTTCAAGATCTATCCTGAAGGACAATGCCGTCAGTGATAGGATAATATTCATACGCCTACAAGGAAGACCAGTTAATAGGGCTATTATTCAAATTTATGCACCAACAACTAAGGCCAAAGATGAAGAAACTGAAGATTTTTACCAACTTCTGCAGTCTGAAATTGATCAAACATGCAATTAAGATACATTGGAATGCAAAAGTTGGAAACAAAGAAGAAGGATCAGTAGTTGGAAAATATGGCCTTGTTGATAGAAATGACACTGGAGATCACATGATAGAATTTTGCAAGACCAACGACTTCTTCATTGTGAATACATTTTTCAACAACATAAACGGTGACTATATAGGTGGACCTCACCAGATGGAATACACAGGAATAAAAGTTGGCGACTACATCTGTGGAAAGAGATGATGGAAAAGCTCAATATCATCAGTCAGAGCAAGGCCAGGGGCCAACTGCAGAACAGACCATCAATTGCTCATATGCAGTTTCAAGTTGAAGCTGAAGAACATTAAAGCAAGTCCACAAGAGTCAAAGTATGACCTTTCATATATCCTACCTGAATTTAGAAACCATCTCAAGAATAGATTTGATGCATTAAACACTAATGACCGAAGACCAGACGAGTTGTGTGATGACATCAAGGACATTATACATGAAGAAAGTAAGAGGTCATTAAAAAGACAGAAAAGAAAGAAAAGACCAAAATGGATGTCAGAAGAGACTCTGAAACTTGCTCTTGAACATAGAGTAGCTAAAACGAATGGGAGAATGATGAAGTAAAAGAGTTGAACAGAAGATTTCACAGGGCGGCTTGAGAAGACACAGCAAAGTATTATAATGAAATGTGCAAGGACCTGGTGTTAGAAAACCAAAAGTGAAGAACACATTTGGCATTTCTCAAGCTGAAAGAACTGAAGAAAAAATTCAAGCCTTGAGTTGCAATATTAAAAGATTCTATGGGCAAAATATTGAATGACTCAGGAAGCATCAAAAGAAGACGGAAGGAATACACAGAGTCACTGTACCAAAAAGAATTGATCGACGTTCAACCATTTCAGGAAGGCAGCATATGATCAAGAACTGATGGTACTGAAGGAAGAAGTCCGAGCTGCACTGAAGACACTGGTGAAAAACAAGGCTTCAGGAATTGATAGAATACCAACTGAGATGTTTCAACAAATGGATGCTGCCCTGAAAGTGCTCACTCGTCTATGCCAAGAAATTTGGAAGACAGCTACCTGACCAACCAACTGGAAGAAAGACATCTTTGTGCCCATTCCAAAGAAAGGTGATCCAACAGAATGTGGAAGTTATTGAACAATATCATTAATATCACACACAAGCAAAATTTTGCTGAAGATCATTCAGAAGTCATTGCAGCGGTTCATCCACAGGGAACTGCCAGAAATTCAAGCCTGATTCAGAAGAAAATGTCAAACGAGGGATACTATTGCTGATGTCAGATGGATCTTGGCTGAAAGCAGAGAATACCAGAAAGATGTTTACCTCTGTTTTATTGACTATGCAAAGGCATTCTACTGCGTGGATCATGACAAATTATGGATAACATTTCGAAGAATGGGAATTCCAGAACCCTTAATTGTGCTCACGAGAAACCTGTACATAGACCAAGAGGCAGTTGTTCGAACAGAACAAGGGGATATTGCATGTTTTAAAGTTAGGAAAGGTGTGCATAAGGGTTGTATCCTTTCACCATATTTATTTAATCTGCATGCTGAGCAAATAATCCGACAATATGAAGAAGAACAGGGCATCAGGATTGGAGGAAGACTCATTTACAACCTGCATTATGCAGATGACACAGTCTTGCTTGCTGAAAGTGAAGAGGACTTGAAGCACTTACCGATGAAGATTAAAGAGCACAGCCTTCACTATGGATTACACCTCAACATAAAGAAAACAAAAACTCTCGCATCTGGACGAATAAGCAACATCGTGATAAACAGAGAAAAGGTTGAAGTTGTCAAGGAGGTAATTTTACTTGGATCCAAAATCAACGCCCATGGAAGCAGCAGTTAAGAAATCAAATGATGCTTTGCATTGGGCAAATCTGCTGCAAAAGACCTCTTCAAAGGGTTAAAAAGCAAAGATGTCACCAAGCCATGGTGTTATCAATCGCCTCATATGCACACAAAAGCTGAACAATGAATAAGGAAGACTGAAGAAGAGCAGATGCCTTTGCATCATGGTGTTGGCAAAGCATATTGAATATACCATGCACTGCCAGAAGAACGGAGAAATCTGTCTTGGAAAATTACAGCCAGAATGCTCCTTAAAGGCAAGGATGGCAAGACTTCATCTCACATACTTTGGACACTTTATCGGGAGGGACCAGTCCCTGAAGAAGGACATCAAGCTTTGTAAAGTACAGGGTCAGCTAATTAGAGGAAGGCCCTCAACTAGATGGATTGACACAGTGGCTGCAAAAATGGGCTCAAACTTAACAATGATTGTGAGGATGGCACAGCACCAGGCAGTGTTTCGTTTTGTTGTACATAGGGTCACTAAGAGTTGGAACCCACTCGATGGCACCTAACAACAACACCTTTTTAAAAAACAATTTCTGTTTGTAAACAGCATTGTTGTTGTTGTTACCATTGAACCACTTATTTTTCTACTTTGTTGAATCACTGCATTGTAGCATTTGCCAGAAATTAATCAAAGGTGAACTCCTGGAGCAAGGATTAACATGTTTCAACTGTGGGCAAGAGGCCTGATGCTAAGTTTGTTGATGAGTCCCCCAAAGAAGCTTCAACAGCTCCAAATCTGAAGACTGTGTTTATTTCCTTGTTCCTTTGTGTAATGAACCTATAAGCACTATAAGCACTCAGCTGCTAACCAAAAGGTTGGTGGTTGGAACCCACCAGCTGCTCTGTGGGAGAAAGATGTGACAGTCTGCTTTCATAAAGATGACAGCCTTGGAAACCCCATGGGGCAGTTCTACTCTGTCCTATAGGGCCGCTATGAGTTGGAATCCACACGCGGCAGTGTGTTTGGTTTGGCTGTCTGTGTAAAACCAAATCAGCAATATTTCTTGATTATAATTTATGTTCATCAAAATGACACTCCTGTGTGTTCACAAATAAGCTTATTCTTAATCTTTATAAGTGTAGTAAGTTTAAAGAAATACAGAAAGGATGGAGAATAATATAACAAATACCTGTGATCTCACCTGCCAGAATTATAAAATCCTAACATTTAGTCATTTTTGCTTCAGACTTGAAATAAAGTTGAAGTTTCCTCTTGCCAATCCTGTGCTGCTCTCTCCCTCCCTCCCTCCCTCCCCATAGGCAACCATCAGCACAGATTTGGTATATTTCCAACAGGCTCAGGGTTCTCAACCCTGGCTGCACCTCAGGATCACCTGGGAATACATTAAAAATTCCTGACACCTGGGCCTCATGCCAGACAAAATCAGAATATCTGGAGGAAGGGGGAATCTCAAACATCAGTTATTTTTTTCTTCCAAATCAGAGTGAATTTTATTTGCTTCTTCAGTATGATTTTCACAGATTTCTAAGCACCTTTTTTTTGAACCCCCTATTTAGTGTAGTTATGGGATAGCGACCCTATAGGACAGAGTAGAACTGCCCCGTAGGGTTTCCAAGGAGCCACTGGTGGATTCGAACTAACGACCTTTTGGTTAGCAGCCAAACGCTTAACCACTGCACCACCAGGGCCCCCAGTTATGGGACAGGTCTTGGTTTTCCTTCTTGAAACTGGGATGACAAAGGGAAGAACTATAACTTACCCTCCTTTAACATAACCCACATCAGTAGTTTTTAAAACTCTCCAGGTGGTTCTGAAGTGTGGCCAAGACTGAGAATCAAACCACAGTCTAGCCTATGTTTGTATATTTTTAATACAGTCGTGTCACGTAACATCCATTATATGTTCTGTGAAAAAGGATGTTATGTGATTTGGACGTTGTGCAAACGTGCCTAAATCTCGAGCAATACCATTACCTGTTTTTCCACTTTTGTGTTGTTTAATAATGTTTTGTTTCACTTCCAAATCGATACTTCTCCTTTGCCTCTTGCTGCTGCTATCACTAGCCCTGGTTTTGCTGCACTTGGGAGCCATGATGCACTTCATGGTAATATTTTCAAAAGAAAATTAAAGAGAGAACGCTACAACACTCAAGAGACACGCGATGCACAAGATTAGGTGCTGCTGCCTGCAAGTCGAATTATACACTGTTATACAGTAAACTTCTTATTTGTAAGTAGGGAAAGTTCACATTAAAACAGTAATAGAAAGTACAGTACATACATAAGCCAGTAACACAGGAGTTTGTTATGGCTATCAAGACATATGTATTATAGGTTATATATGTACTGTACTTCTTCCAAGAAGTCTTGGAATACTATACTTCTTGGAAGAAGTACAGCCAGAATGCTCATTAGAAGCAAGGATGGCGAGACTTTGTCTCACATACTTTGGACGTGTTATCAGGAGGGACCAGTCCCTGGAGAAGGTCATCATGCTTGGTAAAGTAGAAGGCCAGAGAAAAAGAGGAAGCCTCTCAATGAGATGGATTGACACAGTGACTGCAACATGAGCTCAAGCATAGCAACAACTGTGAGGATGGCGCAGGACCGGGCAGTGTTTTGTTACAGTCAGAATCGACTCGACAGCACCTAACAACAACAACATACGTAGTGTACCATTATATGCCTGGCAGTGCAATCGCTTTGTATACAAGAGACATGAGATACGCATGTCGAGTGCAGGAAGCTGTTGCGTTTGCTGTATCTGGTTATGTCGGCTACACTCCGTTCTCCGATCAGTATTTCTGAACTCTATTATAAACTTATGGGACCACAGACCTATATGCGGTTGGATGTTGCCCGAACGGATGTTATGCAGCACATGACTGTACGCATACATGTACCTATAAACAACGTATTTTATTGCCTGTGTATGTGCGTAAGTTTTGGAAGAATATGTAATTGAAGTCATAGTGTAAAATTCTGCACCTGGCCTTTTCACTCGACCTTATGTTGTTTTTTATTTTTTTTTTTAACTTTTTATATTGAAATAATTTTAGACTTACAGAGATGTTTCAAAAATATCTTGGAATTCCCATATACTCTCAACCCAGCTTCCCCTACTATTAACAGCTTGTATACCTGTTATGGATTGAATTGTGTCCCCCAAAGATGTGTTGACACCCTAACCCCTGTACCTGTGAACGTAACTTTGTTTGAAAATCTTCGAGATGTTACCAGTTAGGTTAACATGAGGTCATACCAGTGTAGGATAAATCCTAATCTCATCTGAGTGGTGTCTTATAAAAGAGGAGAACAGACATGGAGAGAGAGACAGAGGAAGAAGGGCTATGTAACATCAGAGGCAGATGCAACCGCAAGCCGAGGAACAAAAGGGATTGCTGAGAACCATCAGAAGCTAGGAGAGAGGCATGGAATAGTTTTCTCTCCCAGAGGCCTCAGAAGGAATCAACATGGTCGATACCCTGATTTGGACTTCTAGTCTCCAGAACCGTGAGACAATAAACTTCTGTTCTTTAAAGCCACCAATTTTGTGGTATTTTGTTACAGAAGCCCAGGAAACTAAGACGATACCCATAGTACAATTATTGAAATAAGGACATTAACATTGATAAAATGCTATTAGTTAATCTGTAAACCTTATTTGGATTTTCGCAGTTTTCCTACTAATGTCTTTCTCTGGTCCAGGATCCAATCCAGGATCCCATGTTTCATTTAGTTGCCACGCCTCCTTAGTCTCCTCCAGTCTTGACAGTTTTTCAGTCTTCCCTTGTCTTTTATGACCTTCGCACATTTGAAGATTACTGGTTACGATTCGATTGAGGTTATGCATTTTTGTCAAGAATCCTACAGATATGGTGTGTGTCCTTCTCAGGCCATCCTAGCAAGGGTCCATGATACCGATACATCTTTTTACTGGTGACGTTTACCTTGATCGCCTGGTTAGATGGTGTCTGCAGGGTTTCTCCACTGTAAAGTTGCTGTTTTAACCGCTCTAATTAAAAGGTGGCATCTCTGGGTAGTACAAATGGTTAATGGCTTGCTGCTAACCAAAAGATTAGCAGTTCAGGTCCACCCAGAGGCACGTCAGAAGAAAGACATGGTGATCTGCTTCTAATAATCAGCCATTGAAAACCGTATGGAGCACAGTTCTACTCTGACACACATGGGGTCACCATGAGTTGGAATCGACTTGAGGCAACTGGTATGATACGGTAATTAAAAGGTATCTTGTCAGAAGACACTTTGAGACGATGTAAAATGTCTCGTTTCTCATCATACTTTCACTCACTAATTTTAGCACCCATCAATGATTCTTGCTTGCAACAACTATTACTGTGGTCTTTGCCAAATGATGTTTTTCTAGTTCCAGCATTTCTCTGCATTTGTTAATTGGAATTCTACTGTAAGAAAGAGCTGCTTCTTAATCCCTTATTTATTTATTTATTCAATTATTTATTCATATCAGTACAGATATTTTTCCCTATGGGCTATAATCCATTATGATCATTACTTATTTTATTGCTCACATTGCCCCAGATTTGGCCATTGGGAGCTCCTTTATGTTGACTCCGTATCCTTTTGACATGCCCCCATCATTTTGTAAGCACTTCCTTACTTTCTGGCACCGCAAGATGTTCTAGTCTTGTATTTTGCCTGCTCCAGCCCTAAAAATCACCATTTCTCCAAGGAGCCCTGGTTCCTTTTATTGGAGAATGGTCTTTAGAAACCAAGATGTGGGCACCAGGTATGCTCATTACTGCTGGGGTGTCATTTCTTCCTTGCCGTCTCAGTGGACAGAGCTGGGGGATACATGAATGTGTGTTCACACATGTACACATACACTACTATATTAATTTTTTTATCTATCCATATGTACATACATTATAAACCATGAGTTTATCAATCCAACACTACAGAGTTCATTCTAGCCTTCCTCCTTTCCTTGTTTGTAATTTATTTCCCCAACAGTGAAAAACCTGGCTGTAATTATCCATGATAAATTCTCAGATTTGCTCAGTGCTAGTACTCATACAAAGTAGTTTCAGCTTACCTAGCCCCTGTGAAAACAGTTTACTAACTAGAAAACAATATTTGTGCGCAGTTTTTTTGTTTCTTTTTCTTTTTTCTTTTTTTTGGTTGTTAGCCTTGCAGCATACAATCAAAATCCTGTTTTACAAAGTTACTTAGGTTAGTTCTTTTCATCCCCATCTCCTTCAGTGTGGTCATATTGTTCCTTTGTAATACGGTTAGATCTACTAGTTACTGATCGTGTACCATTTTCAGCTCTCCTCACATTCTGGTTTTAATTACTTATTCACTTTTTAAAGGGTATGTGAAACATTAACATAGTTCTAAAAGTCAGAACTTAATAAAAATATATACTCATACAAGTATTGCTCCCCTCTCCTCTCTGCTACCCTGTTCCTAGTCCTCATTTTTTCCACTCCAATCCCATCACACCCTGTAGTTAACCAATTGCTTCCGTTTCTGGTTTACCCTTTCTGTATTTCTTTTGTACAGTTGAACTGATACGTGTCTACTTTCTTATATTTCCTTTTTTTCTTCCTTGAAGGGTAGCATACGATGGACACTCTTTTGCGCTTTTCCTTTTTCTCACTTACCATTATGTCTTGAAACTCACTCCATATCAGTTCTTAGAGATCTTCCTCTTTCTTTTTTTGTATCTGCATAGTACTCCATTGTGTAGATGCTCCATTTGTTTATTCAACAACTCTCCCAAGTATTAGCAGCTAGGTTGTTCCAATATTTTGCAACTACAATGATGCTGTAATAAATAATTTGTGCATATGTATTTTTGTATTATTGGATGCGTTTCCCAGAAGTGGAACTGTTGGATCAAAAGGTAACTTGCATATGTAATTTTGTACATATTGCCCACCTTTCCTCTAGAAGGGCTGCACCAGTTTGCATTCCCACCAGTAATGTATGTGAGTGCCTGTTTCCCCACAACCTTGCCAACACAACGCGTTGTCGTACTTTTACCTTTATACATATATTACTGATTTGTGAAGTGATGTTAGAAGAAGAAATAGTTTTCTAGACGCAAAGAATTTTAGACTTAAAAGGCCTTCAGAAGTCATCTAGGCCAACTTTCAGTGACTCCTCACAGTTTTCAAGATAAAGATAAAACCCCTCACCTTAGCCAGAAAAAAAATTCTTTATGATCTAATCCGTGCCTACCTCTCTCTAGCTTTTTGTCCTGTTACCTTCCTCAGGAGCCTACACTGCATCCTATTGACCTTCTGACCTTTTCTCCTCCCCGTAATGCTGTTTCATGCTCCCAGGCCTTCACATATGCTGCTCTATCTGCCCAGAACACCATTCCTCTTCCTTATCTGAGTGGCTTAGTGTTCAGATCATTGTCACCTCCTCTAGGAAGCCTTCCCTGACCTTTCCATCTGTGCCAGACCCTCCTCTTTTGGGCTCTTGTAGTACCCAGGTGGTGACTTGGTGGCAATTAACAACAACAGCAGGTAGACTAGAGCCTTAGTTTCATTTCACCATATTATAAATTGTAAGTTTGTCTCTCTTACTAGAACATGAGTACATTGAGGCCAAGGACTGTGTCTTAATTTTTTTCTTTGTATCTCTAGCATTTATCATAGTACCTGAAGTTTAGTAAATACACAGCAATGCATCTAGGCTTGGCTTAAGCTCTTCAAATGATAGCCAGTTCCATTTTTACATTGTTAGAAATTTCTTCCTCACAGCAAGCTGAACTTTGCTTCCCTGTAATTTCTACCCATGTATCTTTGCTCTGTCCTCAGGAACCAAACCTCTTATTATAGGGCAGTGACCTGCTCCCAGGGCCAGGCCTTGGCTAGGAACACAACTATAACTGACGACTCTTCCTGAAATAATTCCATGCTGCTTGTTTTGGATATGAATTCTTCCTTTCAATGAAAATTTGATTTAAGGTAAGAAAAAAATCTGAGTTTCCCCTCAAGTGTTTCAGTATGTTAGTGTGTTCCCACAAGCTGCTTCCCTGAAACCTTCTGCTACCTGAATTCAAGCAAAGGACTCACATTCAGCACATTATTTGTCAGTTTGGTGATGACAGCTGCCCTTTCCCTTGGTCTTTTCATGGGGACTCAGTGGATTTAATTGTGTTCTTTGCTCTCTGTTCTACTGGTCGTTCTGTGATGCTGACTTGCTATACACAGTGGCATGTTCCTGTCCAGGGTCCCCAGCCTTGGCTGCAGAGGCCTGGCCTAGACCTGCTCTTGAGTCCTGGTATCACAGCTGCCAGGTTCTGTGGAAAGGACACACCATACTGGAGACCAGAGTTTCTCAAAGGATCATCTGCATTGGACTCTCCCAGTGAATTTGTTAAAAATGCAGATTCCTGGCTCCCTACTCCTGAACTACCAGATAAAAAAATTTCTGAGCATAAGGCCCCATAGTGAACATTTTAAACAGCCTCCCTGGGCAATTCTCATACAAGCTAAAGTTAAGAACTGCTGCCCTAGATGTTGACAAAATAATCACCAAATACACCATCACTCATCTGTTCTGGATATTCATTTATATCTAAGCAGATGCATATCTCCATCAAGATCCTGTCTATTCCTTTTGCTTTTTCCCTTAGTTGTAAGCTCAGTGAGGGGGAGGGATTGTGTCTGTTTTGTTCGTTGTAGCCCCAGTGCCCAGCACAGCACATGGCACATAGTAGGTACCATAGTAGGTGCTCAGTAAATGCTGCTGGATGAAAGCACAGGAAAAAAAACATTTCTTTGTCCCCTCACTGCATTGATCCTTGTAATACCGGAGAGAGGCTATGGTGGAAATGAAGTGAGAAGTGTGGGAAGCAAGGGAGAAAACAGAACTGTGTAGGAACATGCAGCCTGCAGTGGGTCTGGAGCTCTGAAGAAAGCTGCGGATGAAGGTAGCTCCCTCGTTAGTGAGAAATTATGTTGGTACGAGGTCTTCATGCCATTCTCTTGGACTGTAACAGGCTGGGCAGCTGGGTTCAGATAGGAAGAGTCAGAGACTCCAATCTGAATCCCTCCCCTCCCCTCCCCTCCCATCAACCTCAAAGCCAAGTGAGTTTGAGGAACGAAGTAAGGGCGAGAAATGGCAAAGGCTTTTGTTGTTGTATCTTTACACGTTAACTTACCATTCAAATAAATTACAGCCTCAAGTAATATTAATAATAATGACTATTCTAACTACCTTGGGAAAGTAGGATATGGTATTGTTATGAATCAGACAGCCTGGGTTCATATTCCAACTCTTACCAAGTTAGTTTCTCTTTACTGCAATTTCTTCATCTGTAAAATAGGGATAATTCAATTATATAATTCCTGGGTGCTACTTAAGGTAGTGCTAGCTACTGTAACAAAGACAAACCTCGGTGGCTTAACACAATAGAAGTTTATTACTCAATCACATTAAGTACAAATGGATGTGCTCATCTGGTGGGTGGCTGTCCTCCAAGTGGTGATTCAGGGACCCAGGTTCTTTCCATATTATGTTTCCACATCCCCTAAAGCAAGCCTTGGAGTCCTCTGCTAGAACTTCTGGATCTAGTCGACAGAGAAAGAGAAGGTGAGAAGACACACCAGCTCCAAAACCACTTTGGCATAGAAGTGACACATATCACTTTCAACTCACATTCCACTGAGGACTAGTCACATGGCCCAGTCTAGAAGCAAGGGAGTCTGGGAAATGTAGTCTAGCTGTGTACTAAAAAAAGAAACCAAAAACAAAAAACCCCGAAAACGTTGCAGTCGAGCCAATTCTGACTCATAACGACCCTATAGGACAGAGTAGAACTGCCCCATAGGGATTCCGAGGAGCGGCTGGTGGATTCGAACTGTCAATGTTTTGGTTAGCAGCTGAGCTCTTAACCACTGCACCACTTGGGCTCCTCAAAAAGAAAAGTGTATTGTTTATTGCTGCGGTACAAGCCACCACAAAACTTAGTGGTTTAAAACAAAAACCATTTACCATTTGTTCAGCTCACAATTCTGTGGGTCAGCAACTTGGGCTGGGATCAGCTGGATAGATACGCTGATCTAAGCCAGGCTCACCTGGTCTTAGCTGGGCTCACTCTTGCAGATATGGTCAGCTGATGGTTGGCTGAGATTTGGTTGGTCTAAGATGGCTTTAGCTGGGAAAACATACTTTTGCTCCATTTGTCTCTCAGCCTCCAGTAGCCTAGCCTGGGCTTTTTTACATGGCAACTGGGCAGGGTCCCAAGAGCAAGAACAGAAGTCTGCAAAGCCTGTTGAAGCCTAGGCTCAGGACTCACATACTGCAGCTTCTGTCACATTATATTGGCCCAGACCTACAATCAAGGAGAGAAGATACAGACTTCACCTCTTGATGAAAGGAGCTGCAAGGAATTGTGGCCTTTTTTGCAACCTATCACAAAAAGGAAATGTGATAAACAGATTGTCTGTAACATGCTTAGCAGAGTGCCTGACATAGTAGTAAGTGCCCAATAAACTTATTTATTATCATCATCATCATCATTTATTGAACACCTACTATGTGGCATGCTCTGTAGTAGGCAATTCACATACATTATTTAATCACCACAACAATTCCATTTTACAAATGAGGAAACTGAGGCTCAAAGAGATGAAGAAAATTACTCAAGGTCATTCCATACTGCCTTGGGTCTTAGGTGCCAGCCAAGCTTGCCTTCCCCCCTACAACACTGAAGGAGAACCCAAACCTAAATCTGAGAGGATATTAAACATTTAGAAAGGTCTAAGAAATGATTTGGAAAGAAAGAACCTGGCCTTCTGACCTGAAACATGTGGTAGAGCCCAGAGCCAGTTTTTGCAGATGACCCACAGGCTGGTCACAGCTCATCTCAAGGACAAAGAAATGATGATCATTGTGACTCATTTGCTGTCATATGCTCCCTGGTTCTTTCCCTTATCACATAGGGTTGGGAACTTCCTTCCTGACCAGAGTCCATGTTAGTGGTAGAAGATCTTGAGGTGGGAGGAGGGAGGTAGAAGGGAAGTGAGTAGAGGATAGAGAGGAAATTCAGTCTAGGAGTAGAAAATACTAGAACAGAGGAGAAGTTCAAAATCCCCTAGGCCAGATATTCCCAGCCTTTTTTGGGAATGAGAGTATCCATAAGGTAGCACTTTATCCTACAAACAAGGCTTGGTGAGCCTATGACTTAACATTTTTACAGTAGCCCCAAAGCCTCCCAGGGGTCTATAACTCACATGTTGGGAACCAATGGTCTAGTGCAGAAGAATAGATAGATATAATTTTGGGAACCAAATTAATTTGGTAGGGATTTTTGGAGCACTGTATGGAGGTGGATTCTGAAGACATGTCTAAAGGTTGCAGGAAAAGTCACTATGATTGGTTATTGATAACTCTTACTGGCCTAGACAGGTATAGTGGTGGCCTGCACGGTGAGTGTTTGTCATCTCCAATCCAGTCTAGTCTTCACAAGAGGAAACTGAGGCACGGAAAGGTGAGATGATTTTCTCTGTATTACAGTTAGTTAATAGCAGAAGCAGGTCTGGTTCCTTGGTCTCCTGATTAGTGCCTGTTGCATGACACTAAGCCAATTGCCAATTAAAGAAACTTTATTTTACTATTTATGTCCAGGCATGATACATTTTTCAACTTTCTTTTTCCATATTTTCTCCTATATTATTCTGGAAATATGCTTCCAGGCCAGACACAGTGTCGTTTTCTTTCTTTATTTGAGAAAACAAAACTAAAGAAAACCTGGTGAATGCATGTTACTGTTGAGATGATGGTTTCAATTCTGGTCCATCTCCACATCCACTCTCTGGTTATGACACATTCATATCCAAGCATTAGATGTTGAAATTAGAGAACTAGCTTGATGTTGAACTAAAATCTGATGCAATTCAAGAAGACCTGGTAAAAGCTTTCTCCCCTTGTTTTCTCCTTCCTCAACCACCAAGGCCCCTCACTCCCTTTCTATTTTAATGTTTTTCAAGCATCTGAAATTAATTGCTACTTACTCAGACGCACACCAACATACACCCCTGCCCCCATCCCCATGAACCTTGTAGTTCCCATAAAACTTCTGTGCACTACAGCTAGGAAGGACTTAGGAGGGAGCCTCCTCTTCTGAGGAGACACTGCCACAGAGAAGGCAGAGCTGGAATTTTTCAGGGTTGCAGAGCTGGAAGCCAATTTTCCACAATCCAATTTGCCAAATGCCCAGTTTGTTGACTGGCCAATTCACACCACCATCTTGTTTTGTGAGCTCTTTTGTTTAGTTGATTTGGTTTTCGTTCTGTCTGCAGTCTAAGGAGCGTTCTGTTTGCCTCTGCCCCTGCTCCTTCCTATTGCATGTGAGCCTGGGGGAAAGACAAAGGGGCTAGTGAAGAGCATGAGAAGACTGTATAAAGAATATGAATAATTTTTATTAACATATTCTGTATTAATAATAATATATAATAAGAGTGCGAGATACACATTCAGAATATATTCTTGAATAAGACTCTATTTTAATGAAGAATATTAATAAAGAACATATCCTTATGACCCCATACCTTTTGTGAGTCAGAGTATGAATAGATTTTCCCTGCCCCCTCAATCTCGTCTCTCTCTGGTTCTCAATCCTGGCCACATTTCTGCTTCATCTTCTTTCAATTCCTTCAAAACATCAGGCCCTTTCCTATCTCACAACCTTTGCACTTGTTCTTTATGCCTTGAGTGCTCTACCCTCTCTAAGCACCAACATCTCCTTAACATCTTTTAAGCCTCATCAGCTTAAATGTCCCCTTCTCCGTGAGACTCTACCCAATCACTTAATCTAACTTTACTCCTTTATCCCATGTATCAATTAGTTTTTGCTATGTAATAAACATCCCAAAAATATAGTGGCTTGAAACAACAACCATTTATTGAACTTATGATTCTTCTGGGCAGTTTTTTTGGTCTGGGTTACATTTGGCTGATCTTAGCTGGATTCACTCATGGGTCTGAACTCAGGTGGTAGATTTTCTGGGTGCGGGGGGGGGGGGCTGTTGGTGATCCCAGATGGCCTCATTCGCATGTCTAGCGGTCAACTGGCTGTCATCTGAGGTAATGGGGGTGACTGGGCCATGTATCTCTTATCTTCCAGAAGGCTAGCCCAGGCTTGTTCACAAGGCAACTCAGAGTTCAAAGAGCAGAAAGAGTATAAGCCATTAAATGCAAGCACTTTTCAAGTATCTGCTTGTATCATATTTGTTACTGTCCTATTGGCCAAAGCGAGTCACAAAGCCACCTCAGATTGAAAGTGTGGGGAAAGACTCTGCCTCTTGATGGGAAGAGTTTCAAAGTCATATTGCAAGAGTATGAATACAGGGAGTGGAAGAATTTGTAGCCAAGTTTGTGGGCAGTAGGACATCAACAAAGAAAACACAAACAGAGGCTTGAAAAGCACTTGCACATTGGGGTTTGATCTCTTGCTATGCTTGGAGCTCTGAAATCACTGTGTGACAAGCCTAGACTAGCCTGCTGGAGAATGAGAGGCCTCAGGGAAGAGAGCTGAAGTGCCCTGGTTAATAGCCTGCCAACCACCAGGCATGTGTGTGACACCATCCTGGATCATCTAGCTGCCAGGTGATTGGTCAGCTGATTACAGACATATGAGAGAGCCAAGCAGAGATCAGCTGAGCTAGCCTAGATCTGAAGAATCACCTCATCAACCTACAGAATTATAAGCTGAAGAAAATATTTATTCTTTTAAGCCACTGTAGTTTGGAATGGTTTGTTACACAGCAAAAGCTAACCAGTGCAGGGGACCTGGATTAAGACACCAGACCCCATCAGGGAACAATACATGATCCTATATGGTTAGCTCTTGTAGCAGACCGTGTTAATGCCTACCCATAACCCTTCAAACCTTACCATTTCTGTCCAACTTCCAGATGGCAACTTCTGCGTATTTCTTTGCCTGAGGGCTTTATCTGGCCACCAGAGCCTACCCTGCCTGTGCACACAGTGGGCCAGAAGTTCTGGTGAATTAATGCCCAGTATGAGTAGCTGTCAACCAATGACTGATGGTCGTTGGTGTATAAATGCCCCAGCTTCCTCGCCAGTTGGGTGGAGTAACCATTAGTTCGTTCTATTCTGGCTCCCAGAGTTCCCCAGTGGGACTGAGCTCTATTACTTGGTAAAGAGCTTCCATTACCTCCTTGCTCTTGTCTCTTTCATCCACAGTCTGACCTAGAAACACATGGTCCAGGGATGAACCTAGGGTGCTTATTTAGGCTCTGTCACAGGCAGAAACTGGATTTTTGCAGTCAACAGATTTGGCATGATGGTTTTGATGTGGGTGAGGGGAGAGCTTTTGCAATGGTTGTCAGGTCAAGGATAAGACGAAGCTCAGAAATTAGAGTGAAGAATGAGACTGGGGAGAAATCTGCTTTGTACTTTACATGGCAAGAAACAAAAACCACAAGTTTAACTCATTAGTTTTTTTCATAATAGTCTTTTTTCCTTCCAATACTTGTGTGTGTGTGTGTATATTTGAGGTATAATTTACATACAGTGAAATACACAGATCTTCAAAGTACTGTTCAATGAGTTTTGACAAATGTATACACCTGTAGAACCACCTCACAAATCAAGACATAGAGCATTTTGATCAGCCCAGAATGTTCCCTTGTGCCCCTTTGGAGTCAATCCCCACCCACACCAGAGGCAATCACTGCCGTGATTTCTATCATCATATATTGGTCTTTCCTGTTCTAGAACTTCATAAAAATGAAATCTTACAGTACGTACTCTTTCCTGTTTTGCTTTTTCATTCAATATGTTTTTGAGATTATCCATGTTGGTGTGCCTATCAGTAGTTCATTCCTTTTAATTGCTGGATAGCTTTCTATTGGAGCCTTGGTGGCGAAGTGGTTAAAAGCTCGGCTGCTAACCATAAGGTCGGCAGTTCGAATCCACCAGCCACTCCTTGGAAATCCTGTGGGGCAGTTCTACTTTGTCCTACAGGGTTGCTATGAGTCAGAATTGACTCAACAGCAACAGGTTTGGGTTTTTTGGTTAGTGTTCTATTGTATGAATACAGCATAGTTTATTTATCAATTCTCCTCATTTGGATATTTGCGTTTTTTTCCATTTTTATCTACTATGAATAAAGCTACTATGAACACTCATGTACAAGTCTTTTTATGGACATGTATTTTAATTTCTCTTCAGTAAATATCTAGAAGTGAAATTGTTGCATCATAGGGTAGATGTGAAGCCTTTGTTCTGGTCGCCCCTGTGCTTAGTTTCCCCAGGCCTCTGCATGGCCTGCCTTCTTTCACCCTTGCTGGCTCTAGAGTGCTGGGGTTCCAGCAAGTATTCTGTGGATAGACCCCAAGTACTCGCCTCCAACTTTCATAATAGGGAGTAGGGGTGGAGTCGGGAAAGAGCATGGGGCTAGAAGTTGGTTATGAGTGGTTAGGAGACCAGAGCCTAGTTTGAGTTTTTCCGTGAATAATTCTTAAGCAAGTAATTTTCTGAACTTTGGTTTTCCTATTGGTTATTCTTCAAGATTCCTTCCAGATGGTTCTATGCTTGTCTTGTGAGTTCATAGTAGATGTTCAATTAAGATTTGTTTCCCAATGTAGGGCAGAGGAAAAATATTAAATTATTTATTTTCCTCCTAACTTCAAAAGCATTAAGATAGTTACCATTTCCCTGATTTTCCTGCCTCCTAACAAGGGTGGATGCCAAGGATGATCTTTTGTTTTTATGACTTGGGTGGTTGACAGGGATAAAAATGGGGGAAGCTGAGAGAGCTCTGACTAGAAGAAGGAGAAGCCTGCAGAAGCATAGCAAAGAGCAGAAGCGGCAGAGAGACCCAAGAGAAGGAGGTAGGGGGGCAATAAGAGCAAGAGAAAGAATGAGAAACACATGGAGAGAAGACGATAGTTGCCACAGGGGAAAACTCTGGGCAGAAAAAAAGAAAAAGATGTTTTGAAGCAGGTTTGCTGAGTCATGTGCAATGTCAACCATTCCTCAGCCCCTGAGGGAATTTCAGGAAAAACATCTATCATTCTACAGTCTTTTCAGAGTTGGATATGTACTTTTCATTTTCTATTTATTAGTGGTTAAGACTGACCTCACGGTAGCCTCAAGATCAGAGGAGAATTTCCCAAAGGGGCCTTACAGCATTTAGATTGAAGGAATGAAAGCATTAGGGTAAAAGGCTAAGTTGCTGAAACAATGATACCTAACAACATAGTGACCTACAGAGCCAGGAGCTTTATTTGTCTTTCAGTAACAATTCAGAGGTGCATGGTCCAGGTTGGTGAAGTAGCTCTGCTCCACTGTCAATCAGGAACCTGAGTTCCTTCTATTGTGTGGCTCTGCCATCCCCTAGGGTATTGGTGTCATCTGTGTGGTTGAAGTTAGATTGCCACGGTTTCCAGGTGGCAGAAAGTAGAAAGATAAAATGGAGGAGGCATGCCTACTATCCTAAGTCCTAGTCCTGGAAGTGTCATACATGACTTCCTCTCACGTTCCATTGGCCAGAATTCAACAAAATGACTAAGCCTAATTGCAAGGGAGACTGGGAAATGTAGTCAAGCTGTATGCCAAAAAGAAGGGGAGAGTAGATTGTCATGGACAACTGACAGGCTTCACCTGAAAGAGCAAGCCCCCAAACCCCATCCATGCTTTGAGGGAAGAGTAGTATTCTTCATGCCTCACTGGATTTTTCCACTCTCACCTATCCTGCATCTGCCTATCCTCTGTGCTCTCACACTGTGGTCTGACGGGTTTGGGCAGAAGACGAGAAAAGCAAGAAGGTCATTTGCTAGTTCTTGGACTCTTGGACTGATTCTAGAGCTGAATGTGTTTCAGGAGTGGGTAAAGCAGGAGCAAAGGGAGCTAAAGGGCCCTGTTCTTTCCCCATATACCTGTCCCACAGTGGGGAGCTGAGATGCAAGTCTCAAGTCTCTCTTGCCAGAAAATCTTCCCAAGCCAGATGTGCCCTTCCCCACCTACCTCCATTACCCAACAATCTTTTATCTCCTCTCCCCCCTCACAGACCCCAACAGTGTTGACTGGCTATGACAGTATGTAATTGAATGCAGAGTATTTTCCCTCCACTGTGAATAGTCAAACTTCATCGCATATGCAATTGAATCACCCATAATAAAGATGCATCCAAAGTCTCCAGACTACACATTCCTACTGAGGTGTTGAGTGATATGTGCTTGGGTGTTCCTCTCTAGTGACACCAATGCCAGTTCTATTAACCGAGAACTTCCTTTCCTCCTGCTCTCTCATTCTCTCTTCCCCTCTCCTCTTTTATGACTTTGACACTGTCATTTTTCTTTGCTTCAGGCCCGCCGAGACCTGTGAGCCAAATCCACACCATCAACAGGTCCCCTGGAATGGCATCCTACATCTGACTTATACCCAAACTCTGGGGGAGTCTGTATGGCAGTCATAGCTCATTAGGGCAACAGAGAATTTTCTCTTCAGGAGAAAGAGCTAGAGTTTAATTAATCTCAGGGCAAAATGGTTCATCTCGATATAAATTATATTCTCTAGCTGCTGGAACAGCTGTTGAACAAAACGCATTCTCCAACAAGTGAGAAGAAGAACGACAACCTTCAGATCTTAGATGAGAAGAGAACTGGAAAAAAACAAAAATAAACTAGTGTGTTAGATTATAGAATGACCCCAAATACTTCTCCTTCCTGTGACATTGCAGATCTTCCCATCAAGAAGTGGAATCTATTTCACCATCCCCTGAGTCTAAACTGGCCATATGACCTGCTTTGGCCAGTGGGACATTAGCAAACATGAAGCAAGTAGAGGTTTAAAAAGTGCTTGTGCTTTGGGGCTTTCTTTCCGTGGCTCCTGGAACCCTGAGACCCAAGCTAGCCTGCTGGATGATGAGAGACAAGTAGTTGTCCTCATTGCCCCAGCCAAGAGCTGTCAATGCTAGACACATGAGGCCATCCTAGATCACTCAGCCTCTAGCTGACTCACTAGCTGACTTCAGACAAATGAGAAATCCCACCCCAGCCCAGAAGAACTACCTGGACAATCCCTAGAACCATGATCGAAACAGATGGTGGCTGTTTTAATCCACTCAATTTTGGGGTGGTTTGTTATATAACAAAAGCTAGCTCGATACAACTGCGTAGCTGATGTGTGTATGTGTGTGTATGTATGTGTGTGTGTGTTTGTGCCTATGTGTGCCTCTTACATCTTCCCCATATCCATAACAAGTGTTGCCAACATGCCCTGAAATCAATACAGTACAGGGAAGGCCTTTACTTGGATACTCTGTAGGAACTGCCAAGCTCACATAAATAAACAGGTAGAGGAGAAGTGATCAGTCTTCTCTTACCTTTCTCATCCCCCTTCTGCCCTAAGTTCCTGAACCTGGAGCATGGTCAGGCAAAGACCTGGAAGATCTGGAAAAAGATGGCACCTAGAATGGGCCACACCATTCATTTCCCAGGGGATACTGCTTATCCCCGGCAACCCCAGCAAGAAGAATGAAGGAAGATGTATGTGTGTAGCTAAGCTCTTCCGGTCATAGAGGAATGGTGATAACCATTGATGCTTTCCTCCTTCTCATCATTTTAGGTGTCAGAATCTCCCCCACCTCCCTTCCCACCACCTCACACACCCCCTCCAATTGTTGGCTGTTGCTGATGGTTTTTCTAAGACAAGTTCCGTAGGACTGTTCTTACATATCTGACATGGATACTAGGTCCTAAAACCACAGATGTAGCATTTATGGGGGGTCTCCTTTGGTTAGACAGAGACCACATGATATTCTGTCTTTAACATTAGTTTTCTGTGTGTGAGTAGCCATGTTTGACCTAATTATTACTTGTCTTGTATCAGATATGTTGATTTTATTTTGGGAGAACTGTAGTCAGTCTAGTTCTTATGGATCGAAAGTGGTTGGCAAGAAGACTCCTTTCCTTTGCCATTTCCTCTGTCCCTCTTCTTTCTTCTCCTTTCTATATGTTTCAGCTATGAAAATCAGTTTTATTTCTTTTTTTAAATACCTTTATTGAATTATATTTTATATACTATGAAAGCCACCCATTTAAAGTGTGCAATTCAATGATGTTTAGTAAATATACAGAGTTGTGCAACCACCACCAGAATCCAGTTTTAGAACATTTCCATCACCCCAAAAGATCCCTCATGCCCATTAGCAGTCACTCCCCATTTCCACCACCAGCCCAGGCAACCATTAATCTACTTTCTGTCTCTATAGAGTTGCCTTTTCTGGACCTTTCCTATAAATGGATCATAATATGTGGAAGAGCTTTTCTTTGATAAAGACAATAGTTAGAATTGGGGTTTGCTAAAGGAATAAAAATGTTTACAAAAGCACTGTTCCTTCGAAAAGTTGATCCATGAATATAAGCAAGATGCCCTACCTTGGAATGACCTGTCTTACCAGGAAAAGCCTTTGTATCTTTAGTGGGTGCTATTGATTGGCCAGAGCCCTGCTGGCCCAGCGGTTAAGAGCTTGGCTGCTAACCAAAAGGTCAGCAGTTCGAATCCACCAGCTGCTCCTTGGAAATCCTGTGGGGTAGTTCTACTTTGTCCTATAGGGTTGCTATGGGTCAGAATTGACAGCAATGTGTTTTTGTTTGTTTGTTTGTTTATATTGGTTACAAAGTTCAGCCCTATTCAGAGTGGGAGGTGACTACACAAGGGCATGAGTACCAATAGACTAGGATCTTTGGGGCTATCTTGGAACCTGGCTACCACACCCGCTGACCCTTGCCCCTCACTGGTTGAGGGTTCCCTTGGGTGGGTTGAGCAAGCTCCTGGAGGGACTAAAGAGAGCCGTAGGCAGAGGGTTTATGGGTGTTTGAGGTGAGAAGCTGTCAGCCTGTTGGGAATAATCCACTGTGGCTGCAGGTGAACTCAGAGGTGGGCCTCTGGGTTATGGGGCAGGGCCTCAATAGCATCTGGCACATACCCGAAAGCTGTCATTAATGTTATGAGACACCTTTTGCAGGTTCATCCTTGATAATGAAAAGAGAAATCTTCAACAATTCAGATTTACAGGTGGGAACAAAATGACAGATTATTGGTGGAAGCCTATCATCCTAGAGGAAGAAGCTCCCAAGCACCCAGGTTAACCTGCTCCTTGTATTAGTAAAGAGTATAAAATCACAGGCCAGCCCTGGGCAGTGGCCCAGCCACATTCTTGAAATATGGGAAGGGAGCTGAAATTAGAGGCAGGGGTCAAGATTTGCAGCCTCATTGTGGCAAAGTTTCTTCTCAAGGTAACCTGGAGTAGGAGGAAATGATGACAGATCAATGCTTGGCAGCGCTGCCAAGGGCTGGAGTTGAAATACTGACGTAGATGGAACTCATCACTCGTGGACTAAGTATTCTACCTGTTTCTCTACCCTATACAGGAGTGAAAGAACCCACGGTGGCTCAATGGTTAAGCACTCCACTGCTTATCGAAAGGTTGGTGGTTCGAACCCACCCAGTGCCTCTGCAGGAAAAAGACCTGGCAATCTGCTTCCATAAAGATTACAGCCTAGGAAACCATATGGGGTAGGTCTACTCTGTCACATGGGGTTACTATGAGTCGGAATTGACTCTAGGGCACACAACAACAACAACGACATACAGGAGCAAAAGGAGCCCTGGTGGCTCAATGGTAATAAGTGCTCGACTGCTAACTGAAAGGTTGGTGGTTCAAACCCACCCAGAGGCTCCATGAGAGAAACACCTGGTGATCCGCTCCTGTAAAGAAACCCTATGGGACAGTTCTGTCACATGGGGTTGCTGTCACATGGGGTTGCTATGAGTCAAAAATCAACTTGATGGCACCTAACAACAACAACCAAATGCAGGAGCAAAAGCAGGAGGAGAAAGGGAGAAGGGTATAGGAACAAAGGCAGTGGATGGGAAATGGAACTGTAAACTGGGGGAGGTCCCTTGCTGAATGGCCAAAGCTCGAGTAACCCTGTGTCCTGACTGGCCCAGGACAATCCTAGTTAAACCTGTTGTTCTGGAATAGTTATTAATAGCATCTCCTTTTACTCTCAGAAGTACTCATGTTTGGATGATACATTACATGGTCGTCTTACCCACAGCACACTGTACTGCCCCAACATAACGTTCCTCATACTTAATTGTAGGTGGCCAGTGTCTGCCTTGTCTGCTAAATTGTAATTTCTGGAAGGCTAGGGTCCATGTCTGGCTTTTACACTGTCTCATTGAAGTACTGGCAATTGTGAAGTGCTCAATAAACATTTACTGAGTGAGTGAATGAATGAATGAGTGACTGAGTCAATGAATGAATATACCATCTCTGTTTTAAAAGGTGTGGTATGGTTGGAATGAACTGAGGAGAAGGAAGGGGGACGTCACTAAGTTTCTAATTCCAACGGAAGCTCTAGGAGGTGTGTTTTAAACCCCCAGGTCAAAGCTCTGTTCAAATGTGTTCCTTCATTTTGTTGCAGCCACTCTGGGGCCAGATGCTGTGTGCTCACAGACAGAGCTGCTGCTGCAGAAAATGTGGGGTTGTCGAATGTTCACAAAAGCCCCAAGTCTGACTCGACAGGCTTTGCATCTCCGTTCTCCAAGGGTCCGCTCTGTCAGCAAGTGGTCTGAAAGCAGGAAACGGTGTTATCTGCAGCAACCGTAATGTACATTTTCTGTATTATTTCCATTTTAGGGAAAGGGAGCCAAGCATTTTGCCACCAAACAAGGACTATTTATGGACTCCTCAGTCGCATTTGCTGAGAGCTGCTGGGGCTGCCACGTGACCTTAAGCATAAACCTTAGCCCATCATCTCACAGAGCCAAGAGCACAGGCGCAGCCTTCAGGAGACCAGAAGGAAGGAAAACCAAAACTGCAGGCAGAGTTCTGTAGCAACTGCTCTGTGGTGGCTGATTTAAAAGGGAAACTTCAACATCTCCAGGGGTGGCATTTGATTTAGCATCCCCAGCTTGTTCAAAGACACCAAAACCCCATTACACTTGGGTCTTAAATTCCTCCACAAAAGTTGCTATTATTATTTATTTTTCTTTTAGATTTCAGAAACAGAGTGAAGGCCCTTCTTAAAGAATGGGACATTGAGTCATAATACCTGACTTCTCTTTCTAGCTCTGCCATTGAGTCATTGTAGGGCTGCTACTTAACCTTTTTGGTATATCTTTGGGAATCACTATGCTGACTGTATCTGATAAGGCTAATGCCCTGTACATTATTATTAGTAGTATTTATTGTTTACATTCTCCAATTCCAGTCTTTCCCAAGCATAATTCCAACACAAAACCCCTTGAAGAAATTCCCACAAAAGGAGAAAACTTCTCAGCAAATGGTTGTTGAGAAGTTTACTGTCCAATATTTATCTAGCACTTACTAGAATATATGCAATTACAATGCAATAGCAGCAGGCTAAGTCAGCAGATGATAAGTAGCAACATAGCTGAAAGATAGATAGAATTTAGGTAGACAGGAAGGAGGAAGGGCCTTCCAGGAAGGGGAAGAACATTGCAAAGTTATAGACCAGGGGTTGGCAAGCTACAGCCTGTGGATTAAATCTGGCCCACAGTAATTTTATAAATAAAGATTTATTGGAATGTAACCATGCTCACTTATTTATGTATTGTCTATGGCTGCTTTTGTGCTATAACACTAGAGTTGAATGACAGAGACTGTGAGGTCCCATAGTATTGACTATCTGGTCCTTTTCAAGAAAAGTTTGCTAATCCCTTGCACGGACCATGGTGGAAGTGGAGGTGGTCTTTCCCGATGGGAATGGGTATTCAAAGAACTTAAGTTTGAAAGAAGGGAAGGAGCCAGATGATAGAGCCTTTCAAAGCCGTCTGGTAGGAAATAGGGAGCAGGTGCATGGTGAGTGGACATATCTTTTCTCACCCTGCAGCCAACTGAGACTCATACCCAGATACTGAGAATCTGGAAGAATGACAACAGCTCAAATTGACTGAACCCGTTGACCCTTCCATCAGTCCAACTATCCTTCCATCCATCCATCCATCCATCTGCCTGTTGGACATATATTTACTTATTTTTACAGAATCATTTTGTTGCTCAAACAAAACCAGGTTGTTGTAGGGAAAAACATTTAAAAAAAATACAGATGAACCCACCTTAAAGAAAAAAAACCCCACAATTCCACCAACCATAGATAACCATTGTTAAAGTTATCTTTTTTGCTACACAGGAAAAGACATTTTCATTGAGTGTCTACTGCATGTGTTATGGATTGAAATGTGTCCCTAAAAGATATGTCTTGTAAATCCTAATCCATATAGTGGTCATAATCCCATTTGGGGATGGGTTTTCCTTGTTATGTTAGCGAGGCAGTATTAGTATAGGTGTGTCTTAAGTCAATCTCCGTTTATGATGTAAAAGAGCAAGATTAAGCAAGTAGAGCAAGGGAAGATAGATGCCACACCACGTGAAGATCACCAAGGAACAAAGGAATAAGGACCTTCCCCCAGAGCCGATAGAAAGAGAAAACTGTCCCCTAGAGCCAGCACCCTGAATTCAGACTTCTAGCCTCCTAAACTATGACAGAATAAATTTCTGTTTGTTAAAGCCACTCTCTTGTGGTATTTCTGTTATAGCAGCACTAGATAACTAAGACAATTGGCTAATACATGCCATGCATTACGCTTAAGCACTGAGAATACAAGATGGTGGAAGCTTGGTCTCAGACCTCAAGGATGGAGAGCAATGATCCAAATCATTGCAGTATGGGGTGAGAAGTGCATTAATAGCTACCTGAAGAGATACAAGGGAAATGGGGCAGGGGGAGTGGTCAACTCTTCCTGGCCTGTTATGTTCAAGGCGAGCCTTAGAGGGTGTCTGGGGGTCTGCCAGGCGAGCAGGAGCGTTCCAGACAGAGGGAAAAGTCACTGATGTTTCCCCTGTGCCTGTTAGGTGCCTAGGAATTTTACTGACAATTGCAACTATCTCATGCAATTATCAAAACAACTCTAGGAGGAAGGTATTATCATTCTCATTTTACAGATGTGGAAGCTGAGTCTCTGAGAGTTTAGGGCATTTGCCCAAGTTCATTCAGATAGCTTGAAGTGGAGGCAGGCTTGAACTCAGATCTGTTGCCCAAACTTTTCCCACTTCACCATGCAGCCTCCCCAGAATAAGCAAAGTCATGGTGGCTAACTTCATTGATTTTATTTAACAAATATTTATTGAGCATCTACTAGGTACCAGATAATATATGGAATGTGTTCTCAAGGAGTCCTAGAGGGTCGAAGTGTTGAGGTTATTTCTTTTAGAAAAGTGCTTTGCATAGATGGTCTGTTGGTTGGTAATGTGGTTGGTGTGGTTTGATACATTGTTGTTGTTGTTGTTTTGTGCGGTGGAGTCTATTCCAACTCACAGTGACCCTATATGAGAAATTAGAACCGCCCCATAAGGTTTCCACAGCTGTAATCTTTACAGAAGCAGACTGCCACATCTTTCTCCTACAGAGCGGCTGGTGGGTTCCAACCACTGACCTTTTGGTTAACAGCCTAGCACTTTTGTGCTCCATTGTGCCACCAGGGCTCCTTGCGTCAGGTACAGTAACTCTAAATTTTGGAATCATAGATCAGAGACTGGGCTTGGGTCAGTCTCTGTGGAGCATGGGAGTGATCTGCGTAGACTCTTGCAGGGTAGGCAGAGGAGGGGGTATTTTACTCTTGGCACCACATCTCCATCTTCCCTCCAGAGAGGACAGAGGCATTCTGGGCATGAGAACTTTGCCCGCCAGAGCATCCTCCCAGGGCAACCTGACCCTCTCCAAATTATGGCTTCTCTCGCCTTGCCAATTTTCTTTCAGGCTTCAACTCTCAGAGGTTTTCAGGGAAATTTCAATAGCCAATAGTTGGTGTCTTAGAAACCACCAGAGAGGCTTTCCTGAATTGAAAAGGAATTAAAAACCAGATACTAAGAGACCCTCACCATCTCCATTCCTAAAAGGGTCATCCCTTCTGCCCTCTGCTGACCAGCCTTGGGGACCACCTGGTCCTGAGAAGAAATCTGACTGATTCTAAGCCCCAGGAGCCCTGCCTTTCTTAGATCTTGAATTGAACTCTTTTTGTTGCCCATCAACCTTTATTTTCACGTTCATAAAAACTCAGACTCTGCTCTGTCTTAATGAAATGACAAATCCTAAAAATGATTATAGGAAGATGGTGGAGGAATGAAGAACTTTCAATTGTTCCTCTCTCCACTTCTGTGTTGTTTGAACTGTGCTACAGTGGAATGTCTACGTTACTTGGGAGAAATGTTTTTTTTAACATAAAAAGATTTCGGTCGGGCATTGCACACCCGGCAGACCCCAGAGCTCTTGCCTTAGAAGGATATGGATATCACCCTCAAGACGAACCTTGTAAAAATGGTGCATGGGCATCTAATCTCTGACGTCATGGGGGCGGGAAAAATCATCATCAGCATCAGCCCAAGGCTGATTCCTATGAGACAGAAGTCGGACATGCTTCCTCTCTCCAACCTCTGCACCAACAATTCTGACACCAGCCTTCCTGCCAGTGGCACTGTCTGCTTCTCTGCTGGGTTTGATAATTCGTTGCAATGACCACACAGAACTCACAGACAATACTCATGATTAAGGGGTTTATCAGGGAAGTATTCAGGACCAGGAACGACTCAGGATACAGTTCTTTGGTCAAGACAGCTTTTTGGCCATGCCCACAGGCAGGTCTCTCCCTCAGCCCCTTGGCCCCTGGGCCCCTCAGTCCAGCCTCTGCCCAGCTCGTTCAAGTATTACAAAGCTCCACTGTCAAGTACCCGGGGGCACCCCACTCCTCCAGCAAGCCTTCTGCCCAAAGACACTCAGCTCTCTTGCTCTTTGGGTCAGCTAGCCCACTGTAGCCACCTTGCTCCATGAGCCGGGAAGCCCACCATGCTGTCTCATGCTGGTCTTCTGGTTCTGCTGTCGCTGTTCGTCTGCTGCTGCTTCTCACTGTCTCATGCCATCTCTGCTGTTACAGCTCTCTCTCTCTCTGTCTCCTGGGTCTAGGAGGTTCTCAGCACAGGGACCCCTGGTCCAAAGGATGTGTTTCACTCCCGGCTCTTCTTCTTGGTGGAAGTGAGGTCTCTCTCTCTGTTCTAGGATTGGCTCTCTTTTTAAGCCTAGTGGGATGGAAAACTGTCCAATTCCCTTGTTAGGGTTCCATATACCTTATTTGCATTAATAGAAAGCTGTCCAATCCCCTTGGTGGGCCATTAGCACCTTATCTGTGTAGGCCCACCCAATCACTGTGTGGGAGTCACAAAGACGATGGCTAGAAGGGCCATGTTAAGTAATTCACTGCACTGCACTTGTAGAGAGTAGCTAGCTGATCACAAAACCCATTTCCTTTTCTTCCTGGGCCCAAAGCTGCACTATGTTTCTCAGTATCCCCTGTTGAAGTAAGGTGTGACCATGTGAATGAATTCTAGCCAATGCATGGTGAATAGAAATGCATACAACTTCCCATGACTAACTACTCAATTTTTTTTTTGCACCTTTTTTGGCTTGATGCAGATAAGCACAGCAATCTTTGAAGCCACATATTGAAGATGGCAGAGCCACAAGATGGAAAGAGCCTGTGAACCACCACATAGAAGAGAGTGCCACCTTCCAATCAGGGACACTCATTTTGACTTCATGTGATTAAGAAATCTGCTTCTATCCTGTATAAGCCATTATAAGTTTGGGGGCTTGTTTGTCACAGCAGCTAGCGTTACTTAACTGATACAAATTATAAAAGTCAGGGCCATACTGCTTCTCCTCTCACTTTTTAATTTCCTTGAATGCCCATTACAGGCATATTGATTGTAGGGGTATCCAAACTGGTACAGTGATAGGAGCACTGGATTAGGAGTCAGGAGTCTTATGTCCTAGTTCCAGCTCTGTCACTGACCAGCTCATGTGACCATAGCCCTGTCCCTTTGCTTCCCTGGACCTCAGTTTCTTCACCTTTAAAATATCTGAGTTGTGCTGTCTTCTAAGGCCCCATCGAACTTTCAGGTTCAGTGAGTCTATACTCAACCTGCAGTTCCTCGCAGAAGGAATACTTCTCTCTGCATGAAGGAGCATTTCCTTCTATTTGTCTTGTGGGTAGGCAAAGCGCCTTTGAGGTGGTACCTCCTAACCCAAAGAAGATTAAGAAAAGGATGTGTTTGGGGAAAGAAAGTCTTTGGGATTTTGAATGCAGATGGAGATAGAAGAAGAGACACAGAAAAAGGGAGAGAAGCAAGTGGTGGAATATAGGATATCTGCTTGGCCTAAGGAAATGCCCATGGCTCCTGGTCCCTATTGTGACCCCTGCCACAAGTACCAGGGGTGAATGGAGGTGGTTAGAGTGAGGCCCTTGTAGGACCAACACAGGCCTTCAAGGAGTACCTAGTCTACAATTCTACTGCAGAACCTTTTAGGAATGGAGTAGCTGTGTTTTGTGTGAGTATGTGAATGTGTGTTTCTATGTACGTATACATGTGTAGGTGTACATGCGTATATATGTATGTTTCTCTATATGTATATGTATGTGTGCTTTTTATAGGTGCATATGTTGTTATGTATATGTATATTATGTGTGTGCACGTACACAGGTGAGAATGCGGCTGTGTTTATATGTATCTATGCTTATGTAGTACATGTGTATACATGTTTATATATATATGCATGTGGGTAGGTGGGTGTACGTATTTACATATGTTTCTATGTGTATGTATGAGTGTGTGTGTGTGTTGGAGGAGTCTATGTGCAAAGTCAGATTCTGCTTTGGCTTCAGACAGAACTTGAAACTGTTCTACCAAAAAAAAACCAAACCCGTTGCAAACACTAGAGTGTGTGTTTCTGGCGGCTGCGTGGAATAATATATTGCAGCATTTTCATCAGACGAGTCAAGCTCCCCAGATTCAGCAGTGCAGTTTAAAGACCTACACAGAGCTCTACCAGTCATTAACAGGCTATTTACATGATTTAAGCGGAGATTTTGACAAATTTGAAAACACAACAAAACAAGTACTGCCAAATACTGATTATCAAGCAGTTCACCGTTGTAGAAGCGGTGGAAAGAAGGAAACAAGGAAATGACAGATGTGCTGCGGAAGTATTGAATGCCAGAGATCAATTTCTGGTACCCACGTACTACACCATCGTCGACACACTTGAATCTTGCATGCAAAGAAGGGTGAAAGTGTACGAAGTTCTTTCAAATAGATTTTCCTTCTTAAATAATGTGGATATACTTGATGAAGAGTGCAGGAAGGCATCCAAACAATTAAGTGCAGGCTTATCTCCGTAACTTAAATACAAACCTTTATGGAGAAGTGTGACAATTTCGTTCTTACGTGAGAACTAAGTTTACAGATTCAGGAAAGACAAATTTTACTCATGCAGGCATGTATACTTCCGTAATAGAAGAGAAAATGGGTATTTCCCAGTGCTGACATTGCTTTACACATATTCCTGCCTAATGATCACAAACTGCACAATAGTTTGTCCCTAAAGAGACTCAAAACCCCTCAGTGTTCCACGATGATTCAAAAAAGACTCGATTCATTATTCTTATTATGTATGGAAGTAGATATTGCTCAGCAGCTTAATTGTGACAAAATCATTGAAGAATTTGTAAGAGCAAAGAATAGAAAGAAATATTTTTAATTATAATATGTTAAAGATGAAAAATCTATCTAAAAATAAAATATAGTAATTTGTTGTAGTATTTGTTTTACGATCATTAAATTTTCTTTTATGACACCTTTTCAATTGTTTATTTATAATTACAGCATTTACTGCAAAGCAAACATCAAAACTGAAGTATGAGTTGTTTAAAGCAAACTTGGTGAAAGTCAGTTTTTCGTCATGGGCGATCAATAGAATTTTACATTGCTTGTTGAAACAGCTAAGTTCATTGACTCATTTTCTTTGTTGTAGAATATGTGGAATATTCTTTTTGTGAAAAATGTGGTATATAGTAAATATCTCAGTACCCAGCATCCACTAAAAATTTTATAATCCAGTTCATCTCATTCTGCTAAAATGGCATACGCCACTTTTGCGTTCAATCACTAATATTACAGGTTGCACTTAAAAAGAAGTCACATCATAGATAGCTCAAACACACACACACACATATATACATGTATATGTGTAGCTCACATATTCCTTTGGAATGCGTGAGTAAACAGAGGAGGGGGCACCACAGATTATTAGTGTTTAGGGCCCTCACATGCCTTAATCCGGCCCTGTTTATATGAATCGGGGTTCCAATAAGAAACAGAATTCAGCCCAGATGATTCAAATGATGGGACTCAAATGAAAGGACTACTTTGTGGGCAGGTTAAGGGAACCAACACGGGATGTTAAAGCACCCAGATACTATGAGGAGAAGCCATTACCACCCCCTGTGTTGAAGGGGACAAAGGAACGAAATAGTGTCACTGGATGTGAAAGCTGGGGCCATGGAGGAGGAGCTATCTATCAGGATCTGTAGTCATGGAAGGACCCAGTTCTTGCCAGAGATGGAGTATTGAAAAAATTTCTTTTGCCAGATTAGATTTTTCTCATAGTTGTCTATGAGAAGCAAGACCAAGGAAGGAATACCCTGACCCCTCTCTCTTCTTGCCTTCTGATCCCCTGTTGGGCCCTCCCACTGGCTGAACCTAATTAGAAGTCAGCTGGCAGAGGAGCCTGGGTGATGCAATCTGCCTCCTGGGCACAGAGCAGAGCAGAGATGGGTGGAGAATGCATCTTGGGCAGGGGTGGGGGTGAGGGGAGCGGGCTGAAGAACACCAGCACAATTACTATTATATTTTAATAATGCTTTACATTTTCTAAACCTTTTGCATAAAATTTGTTGTGAGGTGATAGAGCAAGTATAAAGCAAAAACCAAACCAGTTGTTGATTTGACTCATGGCCACCCCATGTGTTGCAGAGAAGAACTGCTCTGTAGGGTTTTCAAGGCTGTAATCTTTTGGAAGCAAATCACCAGCCCTTTCTTCTCAGGCTCCTCTGTGTGAACTTAAACTTCCAACCTTTCAGTTAGCTGCCAAAAGCATTAACCTTTTGCACCACTCAGGGACTCCAGTAACTCATCTTAGGCACTCAATAAATTTAAGAACAAATGAATGAATAAACAGATGATCTCTAACTGTAAAGAACATATGAGTGTTGTGATGAGTTACAGTTCATATTCATGGAATTATTAGAGAATCCCAGGGATGAGAGGGGGTGCTAGACACATGCCAGACTTCAAGCCAATTTCTGGTGAAAGAAACTTGGTAATCATGTTTACACATTTTGGATAGGTTCGTTGTTTCCTTGTCTCCACTATTTCAGTTACAAACAGCTTCAGAGCAGAGCCCAAGTTTGTGACTAATTGGGATTCCTAGGCGCCTAGCACAGAGGCCAGCGTTGGGAAGTTTTGCCAAAAATACTCTTCCGGTTCTCATGCTGCTTCAGCACTTTGGATTAATTTTAATGGAGTGCATCTTACATGTCACCCTCTAGCTAGACTCTGGGTAACCTCCCTGGAGGAACTACCATATGTGGTTCCTGTCATGTCTCACAGCCCGGAGATGGCTCTGGGGATTCTGATCTTTCTTTGGTTGTCCTGGCTCTTCAACCCTCCATGGAAGTTGGGGTGGGAGCAATGATTCTTGATCTGGACTCATTGGCTTTTCTGTGCAAAGGCTGGAGTGGTGCGCCAGGGTTGTGGAAAAAGCATGTAGCTTCTTTTTCATCTCAGCTATCTGTCTATGTGGCTGTAGACCCATCATTTCACCTCTCTGGGCCTCAGTTTTTCTCACTTAGAGAGTGAGGGGTTGATAAGAGAAATTCCCAAGATCCCTTCCTGCTCTTGTAAGATTTTAATCCCCGACATGACGTGAGAAAAAGATTCTTTAAATGGCCACTATTCATCTTCTAGCTTCCAGAGCACACCTAAGCCATGTATTTGCTGAATCTCTGGACCATTTCCAGAGATTTCACATTTTGCTCATCCTGAAGGCTCTCTTATTTCTGAAATGCCAGACTCTGATCAGTTCAGTAACTGAAGGTTATTTTTATGTTTTTGGCGTTGGATTTCTGACATCTGGAACTACTTCCCGTCAGATCCCAGAAGGTTCCCTCCCAGTGTCTTCAACAGCAGCAAACAATTTACACCCATCCAAGACCCATCATGCCTAAGCTATCTTGGGGCATCTTATTGCAATTAGAAGAAAATGAAACCAGGAGCGCTGTCTGATGAAAACTGAGGTTGGAAACTAGTATTAAAGCAGAAGTCATTAATGCAGGCAAAATGTAGCTGAAAATGCCAATACATGTGAGGTAGTGTGTTTGGGAGGGCAAGGCCAGACTGCCAAGTAGTTATGCCTGTAGTTCTGTGGGATAGGGGCAAACTAAAGAACATTAAGCATCTAGTTGTTGGTTAATGTGCCAAAGTTCCTGATGAGCTAATAAAACAAGAGAAGCCATTCAAAGGCTCCCGGGACAATGCCCTTAGACATCATTACTTTACAGGGCTAGTAATTGACTGTTAGGTTGGGTTCACCCAGATGCAGACCCTGAGACAAGGACGGGAGTGCAGTAGTTTATTTGGGAAGTGATAGTAGGAAGTAATGGTAGGGGAGTGGGAAAGTGAGATAGGGAAAGGAAGGATGCCAATAAAGGACGTATTATTAAGCAGAGTACCACTACGGGTGACTGAGGCTCAATCTTGCTGGGGAACCTGGGAAACTGTATAGAGCACGTCTTGAGAGTTGTGCCACCTGAGAGGAATGGAAACTGGGGTATTTATCCTCCAACTCCCATCCATCATCGGTTGAGGGCTGCTCCTGGGGGCATGGTTGGCCTCCTCTCCTACAGGCTGATAAAGAACCCCTAAGGGGAAACATTTAGGTGCTCCAAGTAGGATATCTTCAGTATGTACTAGAATGGTGAGTGCTAAGGGGAAGTGGAAAGGTCATTAACAGTGTCTGTGGCATTAACCTTGATCACGTTTCTCATTGTTGGGTAGTCAACACATAATGGGTCAAGTGTGAGGGGAAAACATAGCATCTTTGAGACAGGTGCACCTTACCAATTTCTGGGCTATCCTCTTCATTTTCTAGGTAAGAAAACCGAGGTTTAGAACAGCACCACCCAATAGAAATACTATCTCAGCCACATACGCGATTTTACATTTTCTACTAGCCACATTATAAAGTAAAAAGAAACAAGTGAAATTAATTTTAATAATATATTTTATTTAACTCAGTACGTCCAAATTATTATATTTTCAATATACAATCAAAGTAAAAAAATACTGCTGAGATATTTTGAATTCCTTTTATTTGTACCAAGTCTTTGAAAATCAGTGTGTATTTTTCACTCACAGTACATCACATTTCCAATGGGCCACATTCCAAGTGCTCCAAAGCCACATATAGCTGGTGCTTACCAAATTGGACAGTGCAGATATAGAACATTTCCAACATCACAGAAAATTCTATTGGACAGAGCTGGTCTGGTTAGTTTGTGTCATTTGCCCCAAGTTAGACAGCTTGTGGGTGGCAGAGGCAATTGACAAGAAGCCAGAATACAATCCTTGGGATTTCTGGCTGGAACACTGAGTTTATATCTCCCCCAAAAGAGGAGAAGGGGACGGGTTCTTGTACCTCAAGTTGTTGAATGTCACGATTAACTTAGCTGGTTGCATATCCTCCCCGACACAAGAAGACCCAGAGGTCAAGCTCAGGTAAACCTCTTGAGAGAAAGGACCAGGTCTCTCTTGTTCATCACTGTGTCCTTACCTCAAGACGTGGCCCATAGGCGGTCCTTAACAGAGCTCTACTGTAGGTTGATTAGAGGCATCCTTTGGGCAGTTGTTACAGAGTTGCTAGAGGGTGAGCGCTGTGAAACAGCTGTGAAGCAGTCATGCGCATCATCACCATTTTGGCCAGTCACTTGGGTGAGCAGAAGAAATCATGAACAAAACGGTTAAGAGCCACTTGGACCCAGGAATTTAAAAGGGACTGAAGTGTCTTCCCACTCACCAATCCTTTCTCATCAAACCACTTAACATGCCATCCTACATAAGAGAAACAGAGTCACAGAGCAGTCAAGACAATTTTCCAGCAATTCCATTGGGTTTGCCTAAAGCAAACTGCTTTGACAATGGGCCCAACATCCACATTTAAGAAGAGGCAATTTGCCCAGGGTTTTATTCCCACCATAAACCTTATCATTTTCTGCTCCTTAGACCGCTTGTCTTCTCTGCATTACACTAACAGCTCCCTTTCCCAACAGCAGTGGTAATAAATGGTGTGCTTGCAATGTAGAAGTTAAGGTTTCAAGGTGAAGCCTTCGGAAGCGATTCCTTTGTAATTTCATTTATGGCCATGCCATATTTCATGGTGCAACACATTAACTCTGTGGGTGGCTTTGTGTGTGTTCCAGAGAAAGGGAGAGTGAGAATCACGCCTGCCCTTCAACCTCTCACCCACTCCCCCCCCCTCCCAACCCAGTGGAATTTGGAAGTTAAAACACCTTCTGGGTTCTTAAAGGCAGATTTTAAGCCCTCCTGGAATTGACTCATAATTAACAATGCTGCAGAGCTACTCTCCAGCCAGCCATGATAAGAGATGTCAGAGATGAGGCTGCTCCAGGAAGCCCCCTCTAACTCCTTCAGCCCACCAGGATGCCGCTTCCCTGGAACTCCTCCATCACTGACTGCCTGAGCCAGGCCTATATACCTTCTTCCCACAATTAGGCAGTTATTTCTCTTGACAGTGGCACCTAGGGAGGAATGTTACTTTTCTGCCTACCTCCCTGCTCCAAACACACAGCACTGGTCATTGGGCTCACTTAACGAATGATTGCCAATCTCCGTCTTTGGGGTTCTAAAATTCTCCAATTGGTATGGCCTCTCTAGGGGGCAAGCAATGCAGCATGATAGGTCCACATCTTCCAAGAAGGGGCCAAGAGCTATGTGATCAAGGAGGGAAGAAATTCAAGATTCGTATTTAGGGCCTAGAGCGGTTTCACAAGCCTTGGTGGCACAGTGGTTAAGAGTTCGGCTGCTCACCAAAAGGTAGGCAGTTCGAATCCACCAGTTGCTCCTAGCAAACCCTATGGGGCAGTTCTACTCTATAAGTTGCTATAAGATGGAGAACTGTTCTACCAAAAAAAAACCAAACCCGTTGAAAGAACTTCGTACACTTTCACCCTTCTTTGCATGCAAGATTCAAGTGTGTCGACGATGGTGTAGTACGTGGGTACCAGAAATTGATCTCTGGCATTCAATACTTCCGCAGCACATCTGTCATTTCCTTGTTTCCTTCTTTCCACCGCTTCTACAACGGTGAACTGCTTGATAATCAGTATTTGGCAGTACTTGTTTTGTTGTGTTTTCAAATTTGTCAAAATCTCCGCTTAAATCATGTAAATAGCCTGTTAATGACTGGTAGAGCTCTGTGTATGTCTTTAAACTGCACTGCTGAATCTGGGGAGCTTGACTCGTCTGATGAAAATGCTGCAATATATTATTCCACGCAGCCGCCAGAAACACACACTCTAGTGTTTGCATTTTGTCGGCGATGTTGTCAGCTTCTCTTCTGGTATCTCCTTTTCGTGTCTGGTCTTCTGCAATATTTTCTAGGGCATCGAGAATCTGAGTGTGCCATTCCAGGATTGCACTCGTTGCTATATATAGCACGCGCTTCTCAATATGTACTAGAAAGACATTTTAATACTCCATCTTTGCCTAAATACGTTTTAAGAACCGCCCATCAGTGAGTAGAGGTGGCAAAAAATGGGTAGAGTAACTGAACAGTAGGAAAAAGAATCAACTGCTTCTGGACAACGATCTACCGCACTACGTCGTCCTACAAGATTAAGTGAATGTGCAACACATGGCATAAAAACGGCATACTCATTACATTCTAAAATTTTCTGTCGCAGGCCTTTATAACATCCTGACATATTGGCAGCAGTGTCGTAGGACTGGCCTCTGAGCTTAGAAGAATCAGTGTTGCAACCTTCACATAAATCTGCAGTTTCTTCACCGTTATGCCTTTTTAAGCTAGGGTATGTGATCAATCGTTTAACAGGTTTTCCATCTGTTGGAGACACATATCTTAAAACAATACTTAGCTGATCTGTATGAGAAAGATCAGGAGTAGAATTTACAGACAAACTGAAATATCAAGTTATACTTCACTGAAGATAGTTGATAGAATTTTATCACTTATTAAGTTTATTAATTCTTCACACATTGTTTTAGACATACCCGACGGATCGTTCTTTCCTGTGTTACTGTATTTTGAGACTTGATCTGCTAAAAATGAATCAAACTGAGTAACAAGTTCAAGTAAACCCCAAAAGTTTCCATTTTGGGGGGACCCAAACACTTCATTTCTTCCTCAAAAGACAGTCCACATTCAGCGATTGTTACAATGACAGCGACAGTGCATTGCGAAACAGATTTCCAATACTGACAGTCTTCATTAATGTGTGTTTCCAGCTCATGAATTAAGCCAAAACACGTCTTTGGTTTAAATATGGCAACATACAATCTCTGTGACTTTAAATGGTTTCATGTTTATTGTATTCGAGTTGGGTCACTTGCTAAGTCCATCCTTAACAAATCGAGAATTAAATGATTGAAGACTGAATAGTTTGCAAACAAACAATATGTTAGCTTTGCACCTTAGAAATATATTCCGGCTACAGAACCTTGCTTGTTTACCATCTAGAAATTTCCAACACAAATTTTCAAATGGTCCACTGTGATGTTAACAATTGCTTGGCCTTCTTTCAATCCAATAATATACATCATTAGAAGAAAAAATATTCCAAAAAGCAGGATCTATATTTCTGCTATTTATGGGGTCTGCAGATGTGGTAATTTCAGATCCTAAAGTAGTTTCACTTTCTATACCATTATTAATTATTTTACTATAGCAAGGAATGGATGCAGAATTTGGTACAAATTCTGTTATATTCATATTGCTATTAGTAATTTCAGCACTAGTGGTCCTAGTTCAACGATTTGCACCCATTAAACTCGAGCGTTCAGTGGAAGATGTCTCTTCTGATTCATTACGTTTTAAAAAGGAAGTTAGTTTTGGAATTGTCTTTAGGCATTCACAATCCTTTTCTTCTTATCTTCTCTGAGCTTTCGTTTTTGCCTTCCGCTTAGTTGTTGCTGTTTCGTTTTAGCTGATACAAAATTATGTCACTTTTTAAATTTGGTTCTACCATAGCAAATTAATCTGAACAGTTGAAAATAAACAAAATTTATAAAACCAGTAAAATTTACATTTGGATGTTAACACAAAAATTTTTATTTGAAAATTAGTAAGTAAAAAAAGTGACGTGGAACATGTAATTTTGTTCTTCAAGTCTGCGATAGTCAAAAGAAGTTGTATTTACAAGGCAGTCAGAAATAATTAATTTCATTTGTTTGTCATACAATGTTTGTTGGTGGGCCCTTCGCAGATCCCCACGAGTGTTTTTCATCTTGAAATAATACTTAAAAACTTGCCCGCTCACTTTCTGTCCTTTGATGCTGCCTCTTCACAGTTCATTGGACTACTGCTGATATTCGATGGGGGCGAGAGTGATCACAAAAAGCATGGTACAAATATAAGGGTATGCTCAATCTGAAGGCGTGTTTTGGTTCACTTTGTGCAGGACAGGGCCATATACCTCACGAGTCACGCGATTATAGTACCACTGGAGTGTTCTTATGTGGTCGACAACAGAGGACGGAATGTGCCTAACCGGTCTGAAATGAAAAGGAAAACTTAATTTTTATCGTATACAAAATTTATAAACTGTACATTTTATTTGTGGAATAGGTCAACTCCCATATTTGGAGAAATGTACATAATTGATACAACAATAGCACTATTTCTCAACGAGCAAGTTTGTTTTGCAAGTCATGACAACATCAGTTTCTTAAAAGAAAGTCAATCTGAAGGGGAATAAAATATATTTATATAATTTTTATTATCTAAATATTCATTTATTTCCTCAAGGAATTGTTCAATTTCCTTACACAGAGCTACGTAAATGTTCTGATAAAATATAAATGTAATGTTCTGATAAATGCCCTTTGTTGCTTTCTTGGAAGATGAATTTAGAAACACACACATTGTTGCAAAACAGAAACATATTTTACATGGTAAATAAATATTGAATTTTGGGTCTTCTTAATGTGTCAAATACCTCATTTATTAACATATATGGAGTAATGTCAAGCACTGTGTCCCACGCAACAGACAATAAAAAATGACTCACTTGATACATAAATTAAAACTTCTCGTGTTACATAAATATTAACATTTCCATTATTTTTTGGACGTTAACTATGTTAGTATTACATTAAATGTATGCTAGATTGTGTCTGTGTGTATGCCAAACACATTTTAAAGTTAAAGTTATAAATATTGTTTACAAAACTTAGAATATAACTGTACGTAAATGCTATATAGTTAAAAAGTAACTTGACTGAATTCATTGCAATGGTCAGCTTAGTCAAGTTCCCTCACTTTTTGGCATCATCTGGGGCTGGAGTTCCCCTCGATTATTTACCAGGATGTGTGCAAGAGCATAGCCTTGTGTTGTATCATGGCAAGGAGTATTGCCGGCCCTCCCGGCTGGAGTTGCTGGATCAGCAGACGTGGATGTACAAGACGTTTCTCTCAAAATGGATCAGAGACCTGTTACCTATTAATATAATCCTTCCTTGCCCGGTAGCCACTCATGTTGGATCCAGCTGCATATTGGGTGAATATAGGGTTAGACACTACAGCCCGCTCCCACCTCTTGTTTATTAGAAAGAAATAGAATACTCCCAAGAGACTCGCCACGATAAGGAGTTTCAATTACACGGTAGGGGACCATAGGAGACAAATGTCAACAAAGGTTTTGAAGTGGTAGGAGCCTGATAGCTTAAACAATCTTGCTCGTAGGCACCCTCGTGACCCTGTGTGAACTTTATTTCTGGCCAGCACATTCTCATGCACTTGTGCTGGTATCATTTTCATCTAGTGCCCTGCCAGTTCTCTTCTGCTGTGGCACTCGATTTTCCTTGTGTCCTGCCTGCTTGGCATCTATGGGTCTTTGTTTTGGGCAGCTGGTGCCCCTGTTTTGTTGATGCCCTAAGCACTTGCTACAAAATTCTAGCCAATAGAATTCAGCATCATATCAAAAAAATAATACACCACAGCCAAGTAGGATTCATACCAGCTGTGCAAGGATGGTTCAACATTAGAAAATCAATCAATGTAAGCAACCACATAAATAAAAGCAAAGAAAAGAATCACATGATCATCTCAATTGATGCAGAAAAGGCATTAGACAAAGTCCAACACCTATTCCTGATAAAAACTCTCAATAAAATAGGTATAGAAGGGAAATTTCTCAACATAATAAAGGGCATCTATGCAAAACCAATGGCCAACATCATTCTTAATGGAGAGAGGCTGAAGACAATCCCCTTGAGAACAGGAACAAGACAAGGATGCCCTTTATCACCACTCCTATTTAACATTGTGCTGGAAGTCTTAGGTAGAGGAATAAGGCAAGAAAAGGAAATAAAGGGCATCCAAATTGGTAATGAAGAAGTTAAACCGTCCTTGTTTACAGATGATATGATACTATACATAGAAAACCATAGACTCCACGACAAAACTACTGAAACTAATAGAAAGATTCAGCAGAGTACAAGATAAACATACAAAAATCAGTTAAATTCCTATACACCAATAAAGAGAATGATGAAAAGGAAATCAGGAAAACAATACCGTTTATAATAGCCCCTAAACAAATAAAATACTTCGGAATAAATCTAACCAGGGATGTAAAAGACCTATACAAAGAAAACTACAAAACACTACTGCAAGAAACCCAAATGGATCTACATAAATGGAAAAACATACCATGCTCATGGATAGGTAGACTGAACATTGTGAAAACGACAATTCTACCCAAAGCAATTTACAAATGCAGTGCAATCCCGATCCAAATATCAACAACATTCTTTAAAGAGATGGAAAAACTAATCATTAACTTTATTTAGAAAGGGAAGAAGCCTCGGATAAGTAAAGCACTATTGAAGAAGAAGAATAAAGAATGAAGACTCACACTACCTGACCTCAGAACCTACTATACAGCTGTGGTAGTCAAAACAGCCTCGTACTGGTATAACGACAGATACATTGACTGATGGAACAGAATTGAGAACCCAGATGTAAAACCATCCGCCTACGGTCACCTGATCTTTGGCAAGGGCCCAGAGTTAATCAGATGGGGAACAGACAGTCTTTTTAACAAATGGTGCTGGCAAAACTGGATGTCCATCTGCAAAAAAATGAAATAGGACCCATGCTTCACACCATATACAAAAACTACTTCAAAATGGATCAAAGACCTAAATATAAAGCCCAAAACTATGAAGTTCATAAAAGAAAAAATAGATCAACACTAGAGGCCCTAATACACGGCATTAACGGGATACAAACCGAAACCATCAGCACACAAACTCCAGAAGAGAAGCTAGATAGCTGGGAACTTCTAAAAATTAAACAGTTATGCTCATGAAAAGACTTCACCAAAAGAGTCAAAAGAGAACCTACAGACTGGGAAAAATTTTTGGCCATTATAAGTCAGACAAAGGTCTAATCTCTAAAATCTACGAGAAAATCCAACACCTCTACAACAAAAGAAAAATAATCCAATTAAAAAATGGGCAAAGGCAATGAACAGACACTTCGCCAAAGAAGACATTCAAGCTGCCAAAAGACACATGAGGAAATGCTCACGATCACTAGCCATTAGAGAGATGCAAATTAAAACCACAATGAGATACCATCTCACCCTGGTATTACTGGTACTAATCAAAAAACACTGGAAATAACAAATGTTGGAGAGGCTGTGGGGAGATCGGAACTCTTATGTACTACTGGCAGGATTGCAAAATGATACAACCATTTTGGAAAATGATATGGCGCTTCCTTAGAAAGCTAGAAATAGAAATACCATACAATCCAGCAATCCCACTCCTAGGAATATATCCTAGAGAAATAAGAGCCATCACAAGAATAGACATATGCACACAGATGTTCATTGCAGCATTGTTCACAATAGCAAAAAGATGGAAACAACCTAGATGCCTATCGACAGATGAATGGATAAACAAACTATGGTACGTACACACAATGGAGTATTATGCAACGATCAAGAACAGTGATAAATCTGTGAAGCATCTCATAACATGGATGAAACTGGAGGACATTATGCTGAGTGAAATAAGTCAATCACAAAAGGACAAATATTGTATGAGATCTCTACTGTAAAAACTCATGAAAAAGTTTACACACAAAAAGAAACAATCTTTGTTGGTTGCGAGGGATGGGAGGGGTGGGAGGGGGAAAAACTAAATAGACAATAGATAAGTGGTAACTTTGGTGAAGGGTAAGACAGTACATAATACTGGGGAAGCCAGCACAACTTGTACAAGGAAAGGTCATGGAAGCTCCATAGGCACATCCAAACTCTCTGAGGGACTGAATTGCTGGGTGGAGGGCTGTGGGGACCATGGTCTTGGGGAACATCCAGCTCAGCTGGCATAACACAATTTATAAAGAAAATGTTCTACATTCTACCTTGGTGAGTAGCGTCTGGGGTCTTAAAAGCCTGTAAGCAGCCATCTAAGATACTCCACTGGTTTCACCCCTTTGGGAGCAAGGGAGAATGAAGAAAACAGGATACAAAGGAAAGATTAGTCCAAAGGGCTAATGGACCACAACTACCATGGCCTCCACCAGACTGAGTCCAGTACAATTAGATGGTGCCCGGCTACCACCACTGACTGCTCTGACAGGGATCACAACAGAGGGCCCTGGACAGAGCCGGAGGAAAACGTAGAACAAAATTCTAACTCACAAAAAAAAAAAAAGCCAGACTTAATGGCCTGACAGAGACCAGAGAAACCCCGAGAGTATGGCCCCCGGACATCCTTTAGCTCAGTAATGAAGTCACTCCCGAGGTTCACCCTTCAGCCAAAGATTAGACAGCCCCATAAAACAAAATGAGACTAATGGGGCACAACAGTCCAGGGACAAGGACTAGAAGGCAGGAGGGGACAGGAAAGCTGGTAATAGGGAACCCAAGGTTGAGAAGGGACAGTGTTGACATGTCATGGGATTGTTAACCATTGTCATAAAATAATATGTGGACTAACTGTTTAATGAGAAACTATTTGTTCTGTAAACCTTCCTCTAAAGTACAATCAAATAAAATAAAGGAGAGAAGTGAGCAGAGAGACAGGGGGACCTCATACCACCAAGAAAGTAGTGCTGGGAGCAGACTGCACCCTTTGGACCTGAGGTTCCTGCACTGAGATGCTCTCAGACCAAAGGAAGACTGATGCATCACAAGGACCTTCCTCCAGAGCAGACAGAGAGAGAAAGATTTCCCCTGGAGCTGATGCTTTGAATTTGGACTCATAGCGTACTAGACTGTGAGAGAATAAATCTCGCTTTGTTACAGCCATCCACTTGTGGTATTTCTGTTACAGTAACACTAGATGACTAAGACAGTTGCCATCAAGTCAGTTCTGACTCAACAGAAGGAAACACTGCCCAGTCCTGTGTCGTCCTCCCAGTCTTTGTTATGCTTGAGCCCATTGTTGCAGCCACTGTGTCAATCCATCTCATTGAGGGTCTTCCTCTTTTTCTCTGACAATCTACTTTCCCAAGCATGAAATCCTTCTCCAGGGTCTGATCCCTCCTGACAACATGTCCAAAGTATGTGAGAGGTAGTCTCGCCGTCCTCGCTTCTAATGAGCTTTCTGGCTGTACTTCTTCCAAAACAGGTTTGTTCGTTCTTCTGGCAGTCCGTGGTATATTCAATATCCTTGGCCAACATCATAATTCAAAGGCGTCAATTCTTTGGTCTTCCTTATTCCTCGTCCAGCTTTCACATGCATGTGAGGCGATGGAAAATACCATGGCTTGGGTCAGGTGCACCTTAGTCCTCAAAGTGACATCTTTGCTTTTTAACACTTTAAAGAGGTCTTTTGCAGCACCCACTAGGATGACTATTATCAGAAAAAAAGAAAACTAACAGGTGAATGAGGATGTGGAGAAACTGGAACCTTCCTCCATTGTTGGTGGGAATGTAAAATAGTATAACCACTGTGGACAACAGTGTGGCGTTTCTTCAAAAAGATAAACAAAGAATTATCATGTAATCCAGCAATTCCACTCCTATGTATACATCCAAAAGAATTGAAAACAGGGACCAGGGAACGAAACAGATACTTGTACATCAATGTTCATTGCAGCATTATTCATAATAGTCAAAAGGTGGAAACAACCCAATTGTCCATCAATAGATGAATGGATAAACAAAATGTGGTCTATCCATACCATGGAATATTATTATTCAGCCATAAAGAGGAAGGAAGTTCTGATACATGCTACAACATGGATGAATCTTGAAAATATGCTGAGTGAAATCAACCAGACACAAAAAGACCCAGACTGTGTAATTCCACTTATATAATACATCTAGCATAGGAAAATCCATAGAGACAGAAAGTAGATTAGAGTTTGCTAGCGGCTGGGGGGAGAAGGGAATGGGTGTTATTGCTTAATGGGTACAGAGTTATTGTTTGGGTGATGAAAAGGTTTTGGAAGTGGGTGGTGATGATGGTTGCACAACACTGGCGTTGAGACTGAAGCCACTGAATTGTACACCTACAATGGTTAAAATGGCAAAGTTCATATTATATGTATTTTACCACAATAAAAAAAATTTTAAGAGGCGTGTGTTTTAAGAAAGGAGTGACTGCTTCGATAACTGATTAGTTTAATCCTACTTTTATTCTTTGATCTAAAACTACTTTTACAAGAGCTAATGAATAAAGTGCAATCCATGTGTACAAGGCAGGGCATTAGTTATACACCATCAAGGAAGGAATTGAGCCCAAAACCGAAAATTATTTCCATTTTGTAGCGTTTTTCTTTTGAATGTTTGCTCTTTCAGAATCTACCCAGCACCACAGGGTTGTTTTCTTAGTCAGCTCCGCCCCCTCCCTATTTATTCCATTTTTCTTCTATTTTAAAGCTGTTGGAAGTGCTTGTCTCTGAAAGGGACTAAAAGGGGTTAATTAGCATTAAAAAGCCCCTTTCTTTAGTTGGCATTTAAAAATCCTTAAATGCCGCTCCCTCTATCCACCCCTCCCCCCATTTTGTGAATGGGAAAGTTAGAGGAAAAACCCCAGTGATAAGAGAATGTCTGAGATCAAGCCCAGCGCAGCCGCTTCCCCAGTCACATTTGGAAATGATGTCTTTAGTAACAGGTTGCATGTGAAATCATTGTCAAATCCTTTTTTGTACCCACTCATGAATAATATTTGCCAGAGTGTTACTAATCGCCACAGGGCACAGTGGGTGAATTTCAATGACTGAACTGCCATGGAGAAACTGAATGGACTGTTAATAGGATCGCTCTCAAATAATAGCTAAATTATTAAACTGTAGAGTGGTGGGTGTCACTTCCTTAGTCTGGCAAACTCAACTTGAAAGTGCCAGTGTCAGTGTCTCAGGAATATTACATCGCACAGCCCTTTAGAGGGATTTTAAACTTCTCAACACCGTTCTTTCCTTTGCCAGAGCTCATGTTTACTTCTATTTCTCATTTACTTTTTAGTAGAGGGTGCAGCAGATAGTATCAGTTCCGTGCTCATATCTCCATGCTATCTACCCCTACACCAAAGACTGTTTACTGCAGACACCTGCAGGGCTTCTCCAGACGGACCTTTTCTGGCCCTGGGAGAAGCTCCATTTGTCCTCAGGGCAAGCCCAAAGTGCTAGAGAGCCATTCCCTCCAAAAGCAGCTCTCATCTAATGTTGGATGTGAGTTGGTGGATAAATATCTCAGCTTCCTTGCCTTTTGCTTAGGATAATGATGTGTGTTCTCCAGGGGTTCTGGGAGTTCCCCAGCAGGACCGAGCTCTAGTTACCCCCAGTTTTGATAACCCCCGTTTTGATAACCCTGTATTGGCTGCCTTCCCTTCCCTGTCTCACTTCACCACTCCCTGCTGGTGTTTCTTGGAATCACCACCCAAAGAAATGACTTGCACTCAAATCCTTGTCTTAGGTTCTGCTTCTAGGGTAACCCAAACCAAAAGAGAAAGCAAATATAAAGGTTTTTCCTCACTAATAAGCACTCAGCAAAGGCAACACTCTATAATTCCCTTCCATTGAATAACCTTGGTAAGTCCCTTGCTCCTGCAGTTGGAAAGACATGGACTTTGGGGTCAGATTTGATCTTGAATTGAAATGCTGTTTTTGCCATGTGTGACCTGTGTGACCTTGCATGAGTTATTTTGCTTCAGTGAGCCTCAGTTTCCCCACTTATAAAAGGGATAATAATATTTCCCTGATAGAATTGTTAAGAGTTTACTAGAAAATGTATGTCAACAGCTCAGTATAGCGTTTGGCACTTAGTAGCAACTCAGTAGATTGCTCCATGATTACTACTAATAGAATGTAATGTTTTTGTCCTTGTAGCGTTTCTGCTGGGAAAATAAAGCCAACACATACCAAAAGGGAGAATTCCAAGGATTCAGGCTTCGTGTGATTGCAAAACACTAGTAAAGATAACTATGAGAAAAATTTTATCTGGTTAAATTTTGTTTTCCAGTCTGTCTTTTAATTTTCTTTGAAAAATTTCTGACACTACAGAACTAAACTGAATTGTATTAATGTTCCATTCTTACATTTCTATGACAAACAAAAAATAAATTCATGGGCAAAAAATATGTAAATAAAATAAAAGAAAGCAGAAAGAAGTTTATAAGATGAAATATAGATCTTGGCACTCACAGCTGAATAGAGAAAGGCATTAAAATTCATTAATTTGAAAATCACAATGAATAATGAAGTATAAAGAAACTGAAAATGTACAGACTGTTGAAAACCTGGAATTGCTGACTGTTCAGAAACTACACAGAAGGATCAAGGGTGGTGAAGAGCAGAAAAGGATTGTATTAGTTTCCTAGGGCTGCTGTAACAAAGTACTATGAACTGGTTGGTTTAAAACAATAGAAATGTATTTCCTCACAATTATGGAAGCTAGACGTCTGAATTCAGGGTGTTGGCCAGGCCATGCTGTCTCTAAAAGCTCTAGGGAAAGATCCTTCCTTGGCTCTTCCTAGCGTCTGGTGGTTTCTGGCAACGTTTGGCGTTCCTTGGCTTGTAGACACATCACTCCAGTCTCTGTCTCCATCTACACATGGCTGTCTTCCTCCTGTCACCCTGTCTCTGTGTATCTCCTCCTCTTTTATAAGGACACCAGTTATATTGGATTCCAGTACGACCTCATGTTAACTAATAACATTTTCAAAGACTATTTTCAAACAAAGTTACATTCACAGGTACCTGGGCCTAGAACTTCAACATATCTTTTTGGAGGACACACTTCAACCCATAACAGAGGTTATGGAGGAATCTGCATCGTTCTAGATGCTCCACATGCCACCGGTCTCCAAGGAAAGCCTGACGTTGATTAAATATTGAGCCCTGGTGGCACAGTGGTTAAGCACTCAGCTGCCAACCGTGGGAGAAAGATGTGACAGTCTGTTTCCTTAAAGATTATAGCCATGGAAACCCTGTGGGGCAGTTCTACTCTGTCCTATAGGGTCGCTATGAGTCAGAATCAACTCGCCATCAACGGTTTTTTTTTTTTTTTTTTTTTAATGCTGGCAGCAGATCCAGGCATGGTATCCTGACTCTCAGTAGATCTTTCTACTGGGTTTATAATTTTGTTCTGCGCTCAAACATCTGGTGGATCTCATTGATTTTGGCACACTGATGCCCAATTATGTAGCCAATTAAATTGCTTGGAATGGTGAGTTCATGAATAGTCTTAGCAGATGCATCCAAACTTGCCCAATAACCTTTCACCCTTGGAAAGATGGATTCAGTGCCATTGAATCTGGTGTGGCCATGCATCATAGAAAAAAGGAGGTTGTTTCGTGGCCAGCTGGTGCAGCTCGGCCAAATAAGGCTGTCCTTGTAGGGTATAGACCTCTGGAAGTGGTCCCTCTAGTTAGAGTTGCTGCACATGGACGAGGGGTGGTGTGAGAAAAGGTCACACTGTCACTGCCTGTGCTGAACCTGTCCTAACCACCTGCAAAGATGACTAGAAAGCTGGACGGCCTTCAGGGGGAGGAAGGAGAGGACTCCAATATAACCACACGAATCTAACACATTCAGTGATGAACTATGAAATGCCAACATGTATGATGGCCTGTTCAGTTCAGTTGGGGAGCTATTCCTTGCCATCTTGACCAGAAACCCTGTATTCTCTCATCACATTTCCTTGATCTTGCAACCTCCTTTCCCAATGAGAGAGCCACAGTGCCTAGCAAGGACCACCAGCCTCAGGGTGACCAGGGTCTAGTGTCAGCTGTGCTACTGTGCTGATGTCCTCTTCCAGTTTGTCAATGATCATAGCAAAGGATTTAAAGATGGCATTAGTGAGTCCAGCCAAAGTGGTAATTCTTTCAGAATAATTCCGTTCTGAGATGTTGATACATGCACCACCTTCCCCATACATGTTCTTAACTGAGTCTCCTCTCTGATGATACTGCCAACTTTCTTTCCATGCATAAGGAGTTGGATGGTGAGAATGACATTTAATCCACCTTCAACCACACTCTCCACGCTCCTGCAGGGTCCCCCTCATCTTCCTGTCTGCCTCTATTGTTCTTTCTCCAGCCTTCTGCCTTTCCCCTTCCCATCTGATTCCCTTTCCTCCTCAGTTGCCTTGTGCCTGCAATTTTTGGCTTTCACCACCACCAGTGACCAAAGACTTGACCACTTAGAGTCTAGCTCCTCAGAACACTGCTTACTGTGAAGACTAGGGTGATTAAACAAGACCCATAACCATAAAAGGAAAACATTCCATAAATTTGATTACATTTAAATGAAGAACTTCTGTTCAATAAAAGGCACCATTAAGATATATTCGCAACTCTTATTATACCTAACAAAGAGCTTTTATCTAGAATAGATAAAGAACTCCTATAAATTGAGAAGAAACCCACCCCAACATTTCATTGTTCTGTGAAATCGTGTGAACTTAGGAAAGCCAAGAGAGACCAGGGAGCACCCTGAGGGGCCTCTGGGTGGACTTGAACCTTCAACCTTTCAGTTAGCAGCTGAGCGTCTTAACTGTTCGCACCACCCAGGGACTCCAATCCATGGTAAAGATCTCCGAATTCTTTGCTTTGAGTGACATCGGAGCTTGGTGAAGTCAGAGTTTCTAAACTTTTTATTGAAAAATTTAGATGACAATGATGATGGTGATGGTACAGAGTAGTAGCTCTTGCCAGGTGCTTGATACTGTTGTCCTTGTTAGGCACCATCAAGTCCATTCCTACTCACAGTGACCCTATGTACAATAGAACGAAACACTGCCCAGTCCTGCACCATCCTCACAATCGTTGTTATACTTAAGCGCATTGTTGCAGCCACTATGTCAATCCATCTCATTGAGGGTCTTCCTCTTTTTTGCTGACCCTCTACTTTACCAAGCATGGTGTCCTGCTCCAGGGACTGATCCCTCCTGATAACATGTCCAAAGTATGTGAGATATAGTCTCCCCATCCTTGCTTCCAAGGAGCATTCTGGTTGTACTGCCTGACACTAATCATATAATGTAATCGTTATTACCCGCCTGTTGTTCCTATTTGACACAGAAAAAACCAGAGGCCCCAAGAGATTAATTCACTTGTCCCAAGAACCTGGACTTGTAAATGGTAGTGCTGGTGTTTACCCAGGTCTAATCTGATGCTGGAGCCCTGGTGGCAGAGTGGTTAAGAGCTCGGGGGCTAACCAAAAGTTCGGCAGTTTGAATCCACCAGCCATTCCTTGGAAACTCTATGGGGCAGTTCTACTCTGTCCTATAGGGTCACTATAAGTCAGAATCGAAATCGACTTAACAGCAATGGAGAATCTGATGCCAACGTACTGCTCTTAACTACTCAGCCACACCACCTACTGTAGAGAACATACTGGGTATGTCTGAGCATTATCATCGTCATCATCTGTACTATTATCGGGCATTCACTGATTGTTTCTAGAGTGTACAGAACTGCACTGGAGGTGTGGTATAAAAATGCCTCTTGCCCAATAGAATGTGGCATAGACAACCTTCTAAATGGCTCTCTCTGGTTGGCATTCTTGGTGGAGAGGGAAACGTAAATTATAACAAACTTGTCAATTGCTTTTAGTTAGGCGTTTAACCTCCCCCTACCCCAACAAATCCCTGTAAGAGAATTGATAACAAGCAGCAACATAGAGCCATTTGAGTCCTAGCACACCTTCTCCATCATACCCACCCCAACATTTCATTGCTCGGTGAGGGTGAAATAGTGTGAAGTTAGGAAATCCAAGTGAGACCAGTGAGCACACGGGATATCTCACAGCTGTGACTTTCAGACACCAAGTCATTGAGAAATGACCTTTCAGATTTGCATATGTTTCTGTCTCTGTGATGTGCCATTTGAAAGCACAGACTCAGGAACCAGATACTGAGGATTAACCACAGATCTGCCATTTTACTAGCCGTGTGACCTTGGATAAGTTACTTAACTCTTGGGGCCTCAACCTCCTCAACTGGAAAATGAAATTATAATGGTACTTTCTGGAATGAAATTATTGTGGGAAATGAGATAATATGACTAAAACACTTAGTGCCTGGCACATAGTAAGTGCAATTTAAATGTTAGGTATTAATTATCATTATTCTACCAAAGTCAATTTAAATCAGGTAGAAGTTTTCAGTTTTTTTATTTATAAATTTAAGAAATTAATTTTAAAAATTTTCAATGAAGAAAGAAATTTTTTTCAGAATCTAAAAGTAATACATGCTCTTTGTAAAAAATTTACAATATTGCAGAGTTATAAAAAAGTGCTTTTTAACTTTTTAACATCCAAATTCTACTATCCTGAGATAATATAGCAAACCATCCAGAATGTAGTGGCTTGAAACAAGAATCATTTATTACCTCACAATTCTGTGGGTCGGCAGTTTGGGCTGGGCTCAGCTTATCTCTGCAGTTTTCTGGAGGCTTGGTTGCAGCTGGATGATCTAGGATGGCCTTACTCACAACTGGCAGTTGGCAGAATATTGGCCAGTTCACCTCAGTTTTTTCCAGAGGACCTCTCCAGCTGGCTGGCTGGGGCCCATTCACATGGTGGTCCCAGGGTTCCAAGTGCAGCAACAGAGTGAAAGCACAGAAGAACAAGCCCTTTTCAGGCCTCTGCTAGTACCACGTCTGCTATTGTCCCATTGGCCAAAAAAGTCACATGGCTAAGTCCAGCCTCAAGGGATGGAGAGAGAGAGAGAGAGACAGAGAGAGATTTCACCTTTTGATCAGAGGAACGCCAAAGTCACATTCCAAAGGGAAGTGGATCATGCATACAGGGATGAGAATAATGCATGGCTATTTTTTGCAATTTGTTTAATATGGTCAAATATGTCGGTTTTTTTCCCTTAATGGATTTTGTCTTTAATATTATTTTCAGATGTTCCCTGTTTTGTTGTTGTTAGGTGCCATCGAGTCAGTTCTGACTCATAGCGACCCTATGTACAACAGAATGAAACACTGCCCAGTCCTGCGCCATCCTCACAATCATTGCTATGTTTGAGCTTATTGTTGCAGCCCTGTGTCAATCTATCTCGTTGAAGGTCTTTCTCTCTTTCACTGACCCTCTACTTTACCAAGCATGATGTCCTTCTCCAGGGACTGGTCCCTCCTGATAACATGTCCAAAGTAAGTGAGATGAAATCTCACCATCTTCTCTTCTAAGGAGTATTCTGGTGTACTTCTTCCAAGACAGAAAGGTTATAAAAATATTCACCTCTATTTTCTTCTAGGATAGTGAACTTCAGAATTACCTGTATTAACAAAATACATGTGCTTAGGCCGCACCTCAGACCTAGTGACTCAGAATCTCTAGAGTGAGGGCTGAAAGTGTGTCTTTTTAAAAAGATCCCAAACTTCCAGTTGAAAAGGAAGGCGTTAGTACACACATTTACTTCTTCTTACTCCCCAAATAGCATGAAATTGACTGAAGAAATAATAAATTAAGAATATAACTACAAAATCAATTCCAGATGTGTTAAAAACTTAATTGTGAAATTCCAAATTTAACTGTTAAAAGAACTTATAGGAGGATATCTTTTTGATCTTGTGGTAGGGAAGGATTTCTGAAACAAAACACACACACACAAAAGACTTGAGAAATGGTGTGAGCAGAGAAGGGAATGTTGTGTTTTCCGACCCTGTGCAGTCCTTCCTCCAGTTGGCAAAACCAAAACTAAACCTGCTGCCATCGAGTCAATTCTGACTCATGGCGACCCCGTGTGTTACAGAGTAGAACTGTGCTCCATAAGGTTTTCGAGGCTGTAATCTTCATAGAGGAGCCCTGGTAGCACAGTGGTTAAGAGCTTGGCTGCTAACCAAAAGTTCAACAATTTGAATCCACCAGTCACTCCTTGGAAACCCTATGGGGCAGTTCTACTTTGTCCTATAGGGTTGCTATGAGTTGGAGTCAACTTGATGGCAACAGGTTTGGTTTTTTTGGTTAATCTTTACAGAAGCAGATCGCCAGGTCTTTCTTCCGTAGTGCCACTGGGTGGGTTCGAACTGCCAACCTTTAAGGTTAGTAGACTAGCACTAACTGTGCCACCCAGGGACACACCCTCAATTGAAGATGCCCCCCAAAAGACTAGAACCTATACTATGCTGCATGGGACCATCTCAACTTACTTCCTTGGCAGAGAGCTATTTTCTTTCTTTCACTTCTGTGATTCCTGATAAACACTAAGAAACACAGTATAAGAACTATAAAAGAGACACGTGTGTTTTAATTTAGACCTCCACAGACTTAGATATTAGCTGTGGTACCACATTATCCCAACCCAAAATACTGAACGATGATGGATTTATTGTTGCCCTAATTTAAAACAAGCATGATTTATTGTTTAAAAAATGCAACCTTAAAACGTAACTCTCCAGACATGATATGGAATGCATTATATGCCTAACCAAAAAAACAAAATGCTACTCAGTACAGTGGACTTGAAAATTATCTTGCTATTAATAGATCTTCAGAATGGCTGTGATCTGCTGGATTTGATACATTCAGGTTTTGGCAGCTGCTGAAGACTGAAGAGGAAAAAAAAAAAAAAAAAGACGTTCCATACGTTATTACTTAATAAAGAAACTAGGTCATGAAATAGCCCTTTGGTGAATTTTTTAAGAAGATTATCAAGAGCCCATCTGCATCTTTAAAAAGTCCCTGTTGCAGAATGTTTGGCAAAGCAGCAATTTGATTAGTGGACTCCTTATTTGGAATGGCATTAAAGTGAGAGCAACTTGGGGTACCCTGTCATTTTCTTCTCTTCATATGGCACAAATATTTCAACCATTGTGCACCCTCAACAAATATTTGCTGAATCTAAATACATTCCTCTCTTTTCTTTTATATAGGGCCTGACACTGAACCACTGATTCAAATGTTTGGATTGGGGACTGTTGTAGTCTGCTAGGGTGGCCATAACAAAATACCACAAAGTGGGTGGCTTTAAACAACAGAAATTTATTAGCTCACAGTTCTGGAGGCTAGGAATCAGAATTCAGGGTGTTGGCTGGGCCACGTTCCCTCCCAAGGTTCTAGGGGCAGATCCTTTCTTGTCTCTCTCAGCTTCTACTAGCCCCAGGCGTTTCTTGGTGTGCAGCTGCAGCTTAACTCCAGTGTCACATGGTTGTTTTTCCTGTCTGCCTGTCCGTGCCTCTTCTCCTATGTTACAAGGATGAGGACCCAGCCTACCCTGATATGACCTCATATTAACCGATAACACCTTCAAAGGCCCTATTTCCAAATAAGGTTACTTTCACAGGTAGTGGGGGTTAAGACTTCAGCATAAATTTTGGGGAACACAATTAAATCCATGAAAAGGGCTTTTAAGAACACATCTGTAGCACAGATTAAAAACATTTTCGGGAGTTTAAGGTAATACTGATCTGCCCTGCTGGGCTCCAGATATTTTTAAAATATTTAATTGGGAAACATTTCCACCCAGTCATCTCTTTAAAAACAAACTTGTTTTTTTAAAAAGAAAACTCTAGTGGATTTTAGGGTTTTATTTTATTTTGTTTTATTTAAAGAAATACTTGTCTTGGGTTGGATTCCCTAGTAGTAGACTCTGAGATGAGGATTCTTTTAAAGCAGTAAGGAAATGAGACTGGAAGGGGAAGAACACCACGGAAGGGTGAGACATCAAGCAAAGTTCCAAAGAGGATAACTTGGTCTCAGTCCTTCTCTGGGGAATAATGTATGTCCTGACCAGGGGACTAGAAAGCCGGAGTATTTATAAAACACTCTCCCCACCAATAATAATCAATAGATCAAGACTTGCTGCATCATAGATTCCCAGGTACTTCCTGATCTCCCTGCAAAGTGAGTTTCAGCAGCTGGAGGACTATCCTTCAACAAAGAGATGCAGGTGCCAGATGTTGTGGAGTGGCGGGGGGAAGATGTGCATGAAGATGATAAACAGCTCCAAGGAGATATGTGCAGACTTCTGGCAGCATCTGCCTCACCCTCTACAAGAGACAATTTGTCAAGGTCTTCTCCACAAATAAAGAGCAAGTCCAGGTACAAGGAGAAAAATACTGTATCAGTGATGTAAGACTTGAGGCAGACATTTTCTTTGGTGTTCCTGTCTCCATTTCCCCCAGATTGAATCAATCAAAAAGAGGTTGAAGAAGAGTTTAGTTTGAAGAGGGATAACTGTGTGACACTCCCCTCTTGAGGGTAACTCCACCAATAGATCCCTAAGGCTGGGAGGTGGAGAACAGTGAGCAGGTCCAGACAGCGAGAGCAGAAAATCCTTCCAGAAGAGGGTACTTGGGTCAAAGGCAGAAAAATGAGCTCAAGCCAGGGCTTCGCTAAGGGGAAGACAGGAAAGAGGATGGGAAAGAAAGACTGGAACTGGAATAATTGTTATTCAAATTATAGTACAGTTATAAATTATTTAAAAAACTGTAATGCATATTGAATGCAGTAGCCACATTTTAAGTGCTTAATAGCCACATGTGGTTAGAAGTTACTGTATTGGACAGCACATATCTAGGACATTCCATCATGGCAGAAATACTGTTGGACAGGGTTGGCCTATAGCTTACTGAAAGGATCAAGGAATGAGATGTAATGCACTTTAATCTCATCTCAAACTCTTATTTCCTTCCTCTCCATATGCAGTTTATAACAAACCAAATCTTGCCACTTGGATTTCCCTGGAAATTTTGGAGCAGTGAGGTAAACAGAAATAGTACAGAGAAATTTTGACAACTTTTTGTCTGGAGCTAAATGTCTTTCAACTCCTTGGGTCTAACTCGAGTTTTTAGGAGTTAGATGTTAATACAGAATTAGTTGACACTGAGTTTCAGATGAGCTATTACAACAACCAAACAGAGTCATCTTTACTTTTTTCTTCAACTGCTGTTTTCCATTATCTAATTGTTTGTGTACATTTTAATCTCTACAAGGAAAAGAACAGAATATGATCTTGGGATGGAGGAGGAAAGAAGCCAAGTAGGAGAACGCAAAGTGGCAGAATTCAACTTTCTCACTCTCTCCTCAGCTTCCATTTCCACATGGCCAGAGCAGGACAATTTTGCTTATCTGCTGGAACAAATTCTCACAGGCCAAGGGACCAAGTAGAATTTGGGCATGATATTTCCCACAGCTTGGGAGCTGCTGCTGCTTTTGTTGACATCCAGGAACATCTTAAAAGTGGAGGTTGCCTTCTAAGCTATCAGTCAAAAGTCCAGGGCTGAGGAGACCCTGTGTTGTCATGGACCACTTTTTTCCAAAGTTGAACTACAGATAGTCTACATGTGGGTACCCCCCAGGAGAAGACTTTGCTACAAGGATTCAAGTGCAAATAGTTTGTTTAGGGTGTGATCCCAGGAAACACTGGTAGGGGAACGGGGAAGAGAGAGGAAAAGCAAGGAAGCCAATAAACGATGCACTATCAAGCAGGTTTCCCAGTGGGGAACTCTGGGAGCCAGTGCCTTAGAGTTATCCCGCTGAAGGATGAGAGAGAGCCGAGGCATTTATCCACCAACTCACGTCCGTCATTGGTTGAGGGCTGCTGGGGCAGGGGGGACAGAAGCACTTTGGGCCTGCTGTGTGCATGAGCGGAGAAAGTCTTCGGACAAAGAAACGTAGGTTTGTGCAGTCAGGTCAGCATGCAGGGAAATGGTGAGTGTTGAGGGATATTGGTAGTGTATATACAGAGTTGACTACACAGAATTTATTTTGATTTTGAACAGGCAAAATAGATCTATGCCTCTTAAGAGTACAACACATCCATGTTGCAGTAGGGCTGATCCACTGGTGCAGAAGAGATAATGAGTCATGGCCAAATGGAAGAACAAAAGGCTCTTTAATGGGTATCTTGACCTCTGGTCAGAATATCCCAAAGAGTTGAGAGGGAGGATGGAGCCTATGGTATTAAGTGGCTCTGAACTGAAAGAGCAGGGAGACTGCGTGCCGGTTTTTGCACCAAAGAAGACATGGAACAACTTATTTTAACCACTTGTCAGGGGATATACATGGGCTGCTTGTACATTCTGGAATTTCTGAGAGAAACTTACCAAATGCTTTCTGCTGAGGCCGACAAAAGCAGGCTGGGGCGTCTGCATGCCAGGAATATACGGTTGCATATGCACCTCTGTTTATCTGTTTGCAAAACATGCCATATGTTGACAGCCTGACATATGTTGAGCTGTATAGATCAGTCAGAGAGAAAGAAGAGTCAGAGCATAAGAAAGAGGGGGAGAAGGAAAGACACAAAAGAGAGGGAACAAATCCCTGTGACTTTGGCTACATGATGAATTCCTTAAACATAAAGGGTGTGTCTTGGTAATTTTTAATCCCCACTGTCACAGCTGTTCTGGCACATAGTGGATGCTTAGTTAGTTCAGCCTGAGGTGAAATGAGTTAGCACATGCAAGGTGCTTAGAATCATGTCACCTACATAGACAACGCATGGTAATTCAAGCGTAGTTTGAATCAACGTGTGACAGAATGGTTAGAGCTAGAAAGACTCTTAGAGTTTCTTTACAGCACCTCTTTCCTCTTACACATAAAACTAAATCTTGGGGAGGTTACATGACTCTCCAGTGGTAGCACAGCATATTAGTGACAGATTGGGGTTAAGACTCAGATCTTCTGATCCCAGTCTGTGCCCTTTTTGTCATTACACAGAAAGAAGACGGGAGAAAAGAATTGAATGTCAGGCTTTAAAATGTAGCCAGACAGGAATCAGTTCTGTGGTGCAACTCCTGAGTGCCTTGTGGAATCAGACTGAAGCTGGTCCCCAGCTGAGACCGTATCCTTAGTTTCCCTATCCTGGTCCCTTCGCACTGCTTCTTCTGAGATCATTCACTCACTAAATCATTTGCACAAAACTCTCCTTTGCAGGCTCTGCTTTGAGGAAATCTGATCCTACCATAGGAGACTCTGAAGCACAGTCAGGTTTAAGAACCACTATAGTTAATGAAAATCAATAAATAAAGGAGATAGATATGTTAGCAGTATTTCTTCTTTATGGATGTTGCATTTTATGGGAGAGACTTGAACCTGACTGATGGAAGACAGGATGGCCATTGGTTCATCTGCAGCAGAAGACAATATAGGAAAATAAATTCATGACTTCAGGGTAAGGAAATATCCCTTTTCCTATTTTTGCCAGGTATAGACTAATAGACTGACTTTTATTTTTTTTTTAAACCTATCAAGCTTATGGGAGGCAATGACCACATTACAATTTGCAGGTTAAACGGCTAGATAACAAATACATATGCTTTCATTAGTTGTCCAAATTCGAACAATAATAATGCTTAGAAAATATTTCACATGTTCCTGTAACCAGGTGTATTAGGACTTCTGGACAAGATGGAGTAAAGGGGATTAGATTTACCCTCCAACCCAAAACAACTAAAAAACTGAATGAAATACATGAAATAACTGTTTGTACACATTGGACAACAGTGACCCTGAGAGAGGGGGAACAAACAAGGTAAGCCCTATGATTACCCCAGCCTACGGCCCAGAAGGAGTTTCTGGACTGAAGCACAGGGAGGGGTAACCCGGGCAGAGCCCAGGAGTTTCCTGGGTAGAGGAGACAAAGCTGGGAGTCCAGGGAGGCCAAGGCAGCTGGAGTGCACAGGGAAGAGAACTAGAGAGAAGAGAGTTAAACACAAAGAGTCCAGAGATATTCAGAGGATAGTCCTTGAGTCTTCAGCTGAGTACTGATCAGTGCATGTATGTAAAGATACTACCAAGGCAAGGGAAAAACCCACCCAAAATGAGCAAAGGGAATAATCCTTGGAGCACACACAGCTCCAGGAATAGTGAGTTGATTTTCCTACCAGTCAGAGAAAAAAACATCTCATGGGACATCGAAGAGAGTACTAAGACAGGTATTACCTCGATAGTGAAGCAAAATTAACCCTATACTATAAGCTGTTCTGGCCAATGACTAACATATATTGAAAACAAACCTCTAAAGGATCAAACTGTTTCCAATTAACTTAACTGTGTCCCAGAACAAAGCCCAAGAATATTTATAAGAATACAAAAATATTCAGCAACCAATGAGGTAAAATTTACAATGTTTGACACCCAATAAAAAATTACCAGACATGCAAAGAAGTAGGAAAATATGACTCATAATGAGGAGAAAAATCAATCACTACAAACAGTTTCAGACACAGATGATAAAATTAGTAGATATGGAAATTTTAAAAAGTTATTATACCTATATTCTATATGTTCAAAAAGGTAGAATAGTGTGGTAAATATAGACATAGAAGACATAAAAAGGTCCAAATTTAACATCTAAAGATGAAAACTACAACATCTGAGATGAAAATATACTGGATAGGATAAACAGCAGATTAGTCAGTGCAAAAGAAAAGATTAACAAACCCGATGCTAGAAAGTATCCAAAATGAAACACACAGGGAAAGTAAAACTGAAAAATATGAACAGAGTATCAGTGAGCTATGGCATAACTTCCAGCAATTTAATATACCTGTAATTCAAGTTCGCAAAGAGTGTGTGTGTGTGTGGGGGGGGGGGGGGGGGTACCAAAAATTTGAAGAAATAAAAATAAAATTAAAAATTTCAAATTTGGTGAAAATCATAAACCCACAGATCCAAGAAGCTCAATGCATGCCAAGCACAAGAAATAATGATGACATTACACCAAGTCAGATCACAATCAAATTGGTTAAAATCAGGAACATAGAGAAAATCTTAAAACCTGTCAGAGAAAAATGACCCATGATGTACAAAGAAACAAAGATATGGAGGACAGCGGACTTCTCTTCAGAAACAGTGCGAACCAGAAGATACTAGAGCAACATTGTAAAAGTACTGAAAGGAAAAAAAATCAGCCTATTAGTCTATACCTGGCAAAAATAGGGAAAGAGATATTTCTCTAACCTGAGTTCATGAATTTATTTTCTTATATTGTCTTCCAAAACCTTCATTATTTTCACTTTTACACTTAGGTCTCTAATGCTCCTGGAATTGATTTTTTGTATGGTATGAAGTAGGGATTTAATTTCATTTTTTTCCATATGGATACCCAATTTTCACAGTACATTTTGTTCAAAAGATCCCAAAAGATGAACCTTCTCTATTGCTCTGAGTATTACGTATGCCATAAATCAAGCGTTTAGATATATCTGTGGGTCTGTCTCTGGATGATTTTCTATTCTGTTCCATTGGTCTCTGTTATGGATTGAATTGTGTTCCCCTAAAATATGTGTTGTAAATCCTAACCACTATACCTCTGGTTATGATCCCATTTGAGAATGGGTTTTTTGTTATGTTAATAAGGCAGGATCAGTGGAGAGTATATCTTAAATCAATTCGTTTTGAGCTATAAAAGCACAGAATAAGCAGAAAGCAAGCAAGCAGAGATGGAGGAAGATAGATGTCAAGCCACATGAAGCCTGCTGAGGAACAGAGGCTGAAAAGAGACAAGGAATTTACTACAGAGCTGACAGAGAGAGAGCCGTCCCCTACGGCCAGCACCCTGAAGTCAGACTTCTAGGAAAATTGGAAGTTGTCATAAATTAAGTGGAATGCTTGAAGATAGACACCCTAGGCATTGTTGTTGTTGTTGTTGCTATTAGGTGCCTTTGAGTCGGTTCCAACTCATAGCAACCCTGTGTACCACAGAACGAAACACTGCCTGGTCCTGCACCATCCTCACAATCGTTGCTATGCTTCAGCCCATTGTTGCAGCCACTGTGTCAATCCATGTTGTTGAGGGTCTTCCTCGTTTTCACTGACTCTCTACTTTACCAAGCATAATCCTTCTCCAGGGACTGATCCCTTCTGACAACATGTCCAAAGTATGTGAGATGAAGTCCTGCCATCCTTGCTTCTAATGAGCATTCTGCCTGTACTTCTTCCAAGACAAATTTGTACTTAACTGGGACCTGCTAGAAGTTCAAGCCAGATTCAGAACAGGACATGGAACCAGGGATATCATTGCTGATGTCAGATGTATCTTGGTTGGAAGCAGAGAATACCAGAAAGATGTTTACTTGTGTTTTATTGACTATGCAAAGGCATTCGATTGTGTGGATCATAACGACTTATGGATAACATTGCAAAGAATGGGAATTCCAGAACACTTAATTGTGCTCATAAGGAACCTGTACATAGACCAAGAGGCAGTTGTTCGGACAGAACAAGGGGATACTGAGTGGTTTAAAGTCAGGAAAGGTGTACTTCAGGGTTGTATCCCTTCACCATACCTATTCAATCTGTATGCTGAGCAAATAATCCGAGAAGCTGGACTATATGAAGAATAAAGGGGCATCAGGATTGGAGGAAGACTCATCAACAACCTGTGTTATGCAGATGATACAACCTTGCTTGCTGAAAGTGAAGAGGACTTGAAGCACTTACTGATGAAGATCAAAGACTATACAGCCTTCAGTATGGATTACACCTCAACATAGAGAAAACAAAAATCCTCACAACTGGACCAGTAAGCAGCATCATGATAAACAGAGAAAATACTGAAGTTGTCAAAGATTTCACTTTACTTGGATTCACAATCAACACCCATGGAAGCAGCAATCCAGAAATCAAAGGACGTATTGCATTGGACAAATCTGCTGCAAAGGACCTCTTTGAAGTGTTAAAAATCAAAGATGTCACTTTGAGGACTAAGGTGCGCCTGACCCAAGCCATGGTATTTTCAATAGCCTCATACGCATGCAAAAGCTGGACAATGAATAAGGAAGACTGAAGAAGAATTGATGTCTTTGAATTATGGTGCTGGTGAAGAATGTTGAATATACCATGGACTGCCAGAAGAACAAACAAATCTGTCTTGGAAGAAGTGCAGCCAGAATCCTCCTTAGAAGCAAAGATGGTGAGACTTCATCTCATGTACTTTGGACATGTTATCAGGAGGGACCATTCCCTGGAGAAGGACTTCATGCCTGTTAAAGTAGAGGCAACTAATTAGAGGAAAAACTTCAATGAGATGGATTGACACAGTGGCTGCAACAATGGGTTCAAACATAGCAACGATTGTGAGGGTGGGGAAGGACCGGGCTGTGTTTCATTTTGTTGTACATAGGGTCACCATGAGCGGGAACCAACTCGATAGCACCTAACAACAACAAAAAGCCTCCTAAACTGTGAGAAAATAAATTTCTGTTTGTTAAAGCCACCCACTTGTGGTATTTCTGTTAAAGCCGCTCTAGATAACTGAGACAGTCTATTTTTCTGCCCTTGCACTAATGCCACAGTAACTTAATTACTAAATGCTGATGTCAGGTAGAGCCCTGGTGACACAGTAGTTAAAGCTCATGGCTGCTAACCAAAAGTTGGCGGCTAGAACCCACTAGCTGCTCTGTGGGAGAAAGATGTGGCAGTTTGCTTCCATAAAGATTTACAGCCTTGTTAATCTTATGGGGCATTTCTACTCTGTCCTATAATGTCGTTATGAGTTGGAATTGACTCGATGGCAGTGAATTTTTCTTTTTAGAGTGAATTCTCTCACTTTATTCTTCTTCAGGAAGGTCTTGCCTGTCTTTGGCCCTTTGCACTTCCACATACATTTTTAAATCAGCTGGTCAAGTCGCACAAAAACCAAGAGAAACCGTTATGATTTTGATGGAGATTGCACTGACTCTGTAGACTTGAGGAGAACTGACATCTTTATAATGTTGAGTCTTCTGATTCATTTTGATAATCTGTGTCTCTTTATTTGATTCTTCTTTAATTTCTCTCAATAAGTTTTTGTTGATTCTTTCAGTGGAGATCTTGGACATATTTTGTTAACATTATCCTCGAATACTTGGTATTTTCTGATGCTATTATAAATAGTATCATTTTAAATTTTCATTTTCTGCTTCTTGTTGGTATATAGAAATGCAATTGAGTTTTTATATTCACTTTTTTCCAGCAACATTGCCAAACTCTCTTATTTTTAATAAGTTGCCTATATATTATTTTTGAATTTCTTATGTGTATAATCACATCATCTCCAAATAATGACAGTTTTATTTCTTCCTTTCTTTTCCTTTAATACTTTTTTTCTTGGCTTATATGCTGGACAGGGCCTCCAGAACAATGTTGAACAGAAATGGTCCTGATAAGCATTCATGTCTTATTTTTACCTCAGAGGGAATGATTTCAGGGTGATAAGTATGTGAGTATTCATTATAATAATTTCTCTACTTTGTGTCTGTTTGAGAAGTTCCATAATAAAAAGAAAAATTTTAAGAGAAAGCTTTCAACATTTCATGTACGTTCAATTTTAAATCACAAGTTGACGCTGAAGAAATGAAGTTTCATCTGCATCTATTGAAATGAACACATGATTTTCTAGCTTCGATTTCTTATCGTATCAAATTTCATTGATTGGTTTGCTAACATTAAACCAGCCTTGCATTGCTAGGATAATTCTAACTTGGTTACATAGTGCATAGTGCTAGATTTTGTTTGTTAATATGTTGCTGAGGATTTTTACATCCACCCATTCTATCCTCGTGGAGTCTCGCTGTCTAGGTTATACTACGGTCATATGATGAGTTGGAGCTTACTGCATCTTTTTCTCTTCTCTGGAAAATCTGTTTTGAGCTACTTCTTCCCTAATTGTTTGGTTAAACTAATCGGTGAAGCCCTCTGAGTCTGGAGTTTTCTTTATAGGAAGGTTTTCATTTACGGATTAAATTTATTTTGTACTTACAGTCTAGTGAGCTTTTCTAAAGGATTGTGCCAGTTTTAATAAGTTGTCTTTGTACAGGGATTATCTATTCCTTCAAAATTTTCTCTCTCTCTCTCTCTCTCTCTCTCTCTTTTTTTTTTGTGGACTAAAGATATTTATAATACCCACTTATTTTTTTTTTTTTATTTGTAACATTGGTAATTTGTGCCTTCTCTCTTTTTTCAAGACTAGCCTCACCAGAGTTTTAGTAGTTTTTAAATAAAATCAGCTTTTGGCTTTGTTGATCCTCTGTATTATGTATTTGTTTTCTATTTCAGCAATTTTTCTTCTTTATCATTTGTCTTATACTTTCATTGAGTTTATCTTGCTATTCTTTTTCTAATATATTGAAATTAATAAATATTTAGCTCATTTATTTTTAGGTTTTTTTTTTTTGAGTCTAAAATATGCGGTTAAGGCTGTAAAATCCCCTCTAAGCACTACTTCAGTTGCATCCCACAGGTTTTGATAAGTAGTATTTTATTTTCACACAGTTCAAAATAATTTCTGTCATTGGACGAAAAGTTATCTGAGAACAGGATATTCAGATCATTTCAATGTATCACACTACAGATTACTTATTAATTACAAAGAGGGAAAAGTACCCACTGGGCTTCAGCCCATCTTCTGCCTGTGTCCTCCTCTCTACCCTTCCAGTCCTTGGTCTCCTTACCTCCCCCATCCATGATGCATATTGTGCCCCAGCTAATCCTCAACATTCACTCTTCCATGAACGTAACATTGATCATCTCTTCTACGGACCTTTGCCCCCATTGTTTCCTCTCCCTAGGATTTCTTTCCCCCCAAATCAAAACCCTAATTATCTTTAGAGTCAACCCAAATGGTACCTCTGCCATGCGATCTTCTCTAGAATATAAGACTAGAAATAGATTCTCTGTCCTCCGTGTTCCCATGACACTGCATTTCTATTAGACCATCTATTAGTTCTGCTTTCTATTATGGTTGTTTATGTTTGTTTATTTGTTTTCTCTAAAATATTATTATCCACTTGCATGTAGAGAATATTTCATCCTTCACCCTCCTCAGTGCCTAGGGTAGAAACGTCAACATAGTGATAATAATAACTAGCAACTACCGAGTGTTTACTATGTTAAGCAACTTGCTTAAAGCCTTACATGGCTTGGTGCATTTGCTTCTCACGATAATCCTATGAAGTAAATACTATTATTAGTTTCATTTTACACATGAGGAACCTGAGACAGAGAAGTTAAGATATTTGCCTAAAACCACACAGCTGGGGAGTTAGTCTCAGGGTTGCTGATGCCAACATTCAAGCTCTGTCCATAATGCTAGACTTCCTTCTAAGGACCATCTGGGTATTTGGACTTATTTCGCTGTTATTAGATATTGTTAAGATAATTTTTGTTTAAAAAATAATTAAAAACTTGAATATATAAGAATAATTGTCTTTCCAGAAAGGAAGCAAAAAGGAAACACTGAGTAAACGGTTAGGATTTCTCAGATTTTCCTAGTAAAAAGTTAAGTGAGTTTTATCAGATTACTTTAAAATGTTTATCTCCCTTTTCTACTTTAAGAATAAAGTTTAAGTCCTCTGCTAGCAACAAAGTCTGCTGTTCTTGGGTTGGTGTGGGCTTATTATGCTTTATTTTATCACCCCAAATGAACCATATCTAACTATAGCAGTATCAACTTTGTGGGATCTGAAAAATTAGTATAGGCTCTATTTCCTCCCTGACCCCCTAAACCACTAGATAGCTCAGGAGATTTTAAATGCAAGGATATAAAACCAAAGGTTCCTCAGAACAAGGCCTTCTGAAGCATTTGGGCTGAAGAAAAGAAATCCAGGGAGTTAGGTCACAGTTGGCCAGAATTACTATTGTATTTTACTTACAGAAACTACAGTATGGAAGTGGTGGGTCAGACATAGCTCCAGGTTTACCTGAGAGGCTGTATGGTGAAGCATTAAAACCCAAGCTTCTGTGGCAGACAGACCCCAGACTGTCCATCCGGGCACACCATTTAATAGCTTAGTGACGTTGGTTAAGTTGCCTAGACTCTCTAAGCTGCACTTTCCTCCTGTGTCAAGTGGGGATAAGGATACTTATCTTAAAAGGTTGTTATGATGACTTAATAGCACAGTGCGGCTTCCGAAACTTGAATCATTCACATACCACTGTATCAGTCAGGGTAATTTTGAGGAAAGTTTAGTAAAGGGACCTGTTATAAAAGCGTGGGAAGGGTTCAAGGAAACCAGCTAAGGGATAATGCAGGACCCAAGGTTAGCAACTGGGGGAGCTGTTATCATGCCAGGCCTGAAGGGGGCAAGAGGAGAAAGCATTGACAGAACCCGGTAGCTGTTTAGAGAAGGCTACAGGAATGTGACTTTCAATAAAAGGCCCAGTCAACTGCAGTGACCTTCCTGGGAGGGAGTAGGGGACAGAGCAAGTACCCGTCCTCACTCTCCTCCTACCCCTCATCACCTGCTGGGGATCCCAGAGGGTGAGGGAGTAGGTCAGCCTCTAGGAGAGCGAATGGAAAGGGAGGCAATTTCCGTGGAGTCGACTCTGGCTCATGGCGATCCCATGTGTGTCAGAGTAGAAATGTGCTCCATAGGGTTTTCAAAGACTGATTTTTTGGAAGTAGATCACCAGGCCTTTCTTCTGAGGTACCTGTGGGTGGGCTGGAATTTCCAACCTTTCGACTGGCAGCCGAGCGCATTAACTGAATGCACCACCAAGGGACTTCTGATACGTTATAGGAAAACAAAACAAAAACGCTGCCTGCTAAGGATCTCGCCTTTGCCTGATGGTTCTTGGGCCTCAACATGAGATCTGGGCAACAGGTAAGGGGCTGAACTTAAAAGAGCTTGATTGGTTTACAATGGGAAGGGCAGAGGATCCAGTTAACTAAAGAAAAGAAAAGAATGCACTTAAAAGGTGAGGGACAGGGGCAGGAGGGTGGATGGAGGGGAAGACAAGTGGAAACTATCCAGCACACGTCCTCTATAATTGTCTGCAAGGCCAGAATAAGGCGTGTGAGGGCCTTAAGCGCTGAAAATCTGTAGTACTCCCTCCTCTGCTTACTCATGCTTTCAAAGGGGATATGTGAGTTATATATATACACGGATATATAACCAAACCCAAGCCCATTGCCGTCAAGTTGATTTCAACTCATAGCGACCCTATAGGACAGAGTAGAACTGCCCCATAGGGTTTCCAGGGAGCGGCTGGTGGATTTGAACTGCCGACATTTTAGTTAGCAGCCAAACTCTTTAATCATCGCACCACCAGGGCTTCATATGTGTATATGTATATGTATGTATGTATATGTATGTATGCATACATACGTATGTATATATATGTATGTGTGTGTGTGTGTATATATATATATATATATATATATATATATATATATATATATATATATATTACTGGCCCTCCTGGCTGGAGCTGGCGGATCAGCAGACATGGATGTACAAGACGGTTCTCTCAAAATGGATCAGAGACCTGTTATCTATTAATATAATCTGTCCTTGCCTAGTAACTGCTCATGTTGGATCCAGTTGCATATTAGGTGAATGTCGCAACAGTTAAACTTGACACCTCACCCCCACCTCTTGTTTGTTAGAAAGAAATAGTATACTCCCAAGAGCTCCACCGAGATAAGGAGTTTCAATTACATGGGAGGGGACTGCAGGAGACAGATTTCAACGAAGGTGTTGAAGTGGTAGGGGCCTCATACCTTAAACAACTTGCACAGGGGCACCCTCGTGACCCTGCGTAAACTTTATTTCCGGTCGGCACATTCTCACGCACTGGAGCTGGTATCACGTTCATTTAGTGCCCTGCCAATTCCCTTCCGCTGCGGCGCTCACTTTTCCTTGTGTCCTGTCTGCTTGGCATCTATGGGTCTTTGCTTTGGACAACTGGTGCCCCTGTTTTGTTGATGCCCTAAGCACTTGCTTACCTTGCTTATTGGGTAATCCGTCCCTGATTGTTTGCCCTTTTTTTTTTTTTTTTTTTTTTGCTTAGAATAGTCTTCTCTTTTATTAACTTAAATAAATTCACTTTTAAAAGGAGACTTCATAAGCCTCATCCTAAGCAATGATATCCATGAACTCACAGGTTTGATGCCCTAGTTTTATTCTCTATACTATACATTAGAATAAGGAACTCTGGTGGCGCAGTGGTTAACCACTCAGCTGCTAACCAAAAGGTCAGTGGTTCGAACCCACAAGCTGCGCTGTGGGAGAAGGATGGTGGCAGTCTGCTTCTGTAAAGATTACAGTCTTGGAAACTCTATAAGCAGATCTACTTAGTCCTATAGGGTTGCTATGAGTCGGAATCGACTCGACGGCAAAGGTTTTTTTCTTTTTTCTATGTCTGTTTATGCATTAAAATTAATATTCAAATAGAAAATGTACACAACTGTACTGCATTTTGGGAAACTCTGGCTTCAGCTTCGTGCTTGGAACATAGTAAATAATCGATAAAGTGATCATCTCTTTTGCTAAAAGTCACAATTAATGTGCATATTCAAATGAACTTTTAAAAACATACGTAACTGTTATCAATGTGACCTTTTCTTTATATATTTTTCTAACTGGATATTACTTACTTGTAGAAAAGATTATATAAATGAGTTTTGTGTATTTGTTTTGTAACGGGCCCACCTTAATGAATTTGATTATTTGGCCCATTGGTTTTTTATTAGATGCTTTTGGTTTCTCCAAGGAAACAAGTAAATCATGTGGGAATGTTGATAAGTTTTTCCTTTCTTATTGCTATTTAACACCTTATCATAACGGCTAGAACCTACAGGGCAAGGTTGAACAACAATGGTGATATCAGGAATTCTTTGTTTCTTCCTTACTTTAATAGAAAAACACTTCTAGCTTTTTTTTCGTTGCTTGTTTGGTAACATTAAATATAATGTGGGCTGTTGGTTTATGAGAGATATTCTTTATCTTGTCAAGGAAGTGTCATTATATTCCTAGTTGACTAAGAATTATTATCAGGAATGGGCATTTTGTCTTATCAAATGCCTTTTAGATGTCTATTGAGACTTTACATTCCTGGAATAAATCCTGCTTGGTGATGATATGTAGTTCCTTTAGTATATTGCCTCACTATTTTTTTCCTAGAAGAGTTAGATCTTGGTTGAACAAAAGGAGAATACGTGTGCCTAAAGGTTCCTTTCAGAAATTTGAGGGACTAAAGCGATGGCATAAAATTAAAGTGCATACTATTTATTCTGATAAAGAATAAATACATAAGAGCTTATTAATGAAATTGTATGTTGCAAACGCAATAATGTTGAAAATAACATTGTATGAGAAATAACTGTACTTGCAGATTTCCATCAAAATGGGAACATTCCCCAACAGTCCTCAGATACTGAGTCTTTTTTTTTACCTCCAGTACTTACCTTCACAGTTTCTCAAAGAACATAGTGACTGAAAGTTGGAAGATTCTGCATCTTATGCTGCCCTTGCTGTTTCAGGATAGAATTCCAGGCTGAGATTAGTTTGGGCCTAGGGTCGCTACGAGTTGGAATTGACTCAACGGCAACTGGTTTGGTTTTGGTTTAATCTTCCTACTTTCCTGAAACTAGGTCCAGCATCAGACCTTTCTGTTTTGTCTCTAGTTAAGGTAAGTAAATTTATCCCAAAGTGAGCAAGGACAACTAACTAAGCAAATAACAAACCAAAGTGTAATGTTAGAGAGTTGTATGTGTGTACCGGGGGTTAGGGTTGGGGGCACAGGCATACGCATAGGTGGTGTTATGGACTGAATTGTGTCCCCCCAAATATGTGTTGAAATCCTCAACCCTGTGCCTGTGGATGTGATCTTGATGGGAAATGAGTTTTTCTGTTGTTATGTTAATGAGGTCATGCCAGAGTAGGTAGGTCCTACACCTAATCACTTCTGAGTTATAAACAGACCAGAATAGACACAGTGACACACACATGGGGGAAGACAGATGCCATGTGAGGATCATCAACAAGGCAAGGAAGCAAGAAACACCAGGGTTACTCACAAGGAAGGAATCAATATGACAGAGACCCTGATTTGAACTTTTTAGCCCCCAGAAGTTGAGAAAAGAAACTTATGTTTTTTAAAGCCACCCACTTGTGATATTGTGTTACAGCAGCAGTAGGGAGCTAAGGCAGGTGGGATGGCTACATATTTGTAATCTGCACACATCCGGGCCACCCTGTTGCCCACTCAGCACAGTGTTGCATTTAGAGGAAACGCCACTCCAACAAAACGAAATAAATGGAAAACTATTTAAATTCTTCCTGTATTATGTTTAAAAAAGTAAAGGAATTCCATTCATAACACACAGAAAATCTCCTCTTCACCTCTTTCTCCCCAAAGCCCCACTTTGTCACAATCTAACAGTTGCCCATCTCTCTTCCTACTCTCTCTCAAAAGGTCCCTAGGCTGTCTCTCCAACCCAGCCTGACTTGGTCTTTGCCCTTTCTCACCTTCTAGATACATTCTTTTCTCTTCCTTGAGTTACGACTCTTTGCCTTCCCATTGTAAACCAGTCAAGCTCTTTTATGTTCAGCCCCTCACCCATTGCCCAGATCTGCACATTGAGGCCCAAGAACCCTCAGGCAAAGGAAAATGAACTCTATGGGTAATGGCATGTGGAGTCTGTTGACAGTATTCTGGTCACAAAAAGTGCCGCCTCTTTTGCTTGGCCTGGTTCCACTAAAGCTGAAATTTACCCCAAAAGTATGATTGAAACCTAGAGAAAGAGGCAGAGGAGGAGCAAGGCATTAAGCTGTCTTTTTGCTGCTTGCAGCTGGACAGCTTTCAAGGACTGTGCTGCATCTAGATAGAGGAGGAGGGCACTGCCCGCCTGAGGCCGTTCCAGACCTGGCCCTTGCCCTCTGCCCGCCCTGCTCAGTCTCTAAAACCCAGACGCTCCCTCCAGCAGAGGGATGAACCTATTTTTAAAGACCAGGCGTACTCTGAATGAAGAATGACTTCTCTTTTTCTCCATCCTGTGCCAATCAGTGACTCATCAACCATTTTCTAAATGACTATGTTTTCATTCCCCAGTTTCCTTTGCACTGTGATATTAGAGAAGATGAAATGCAGCCCCTAGCTGCCTCCCCCTGCTTTTCTGTGTCTTGTTTTAGAGACGATAATGCCTCTAAAATAGAAGCGTTTCACTGAATGCTGATCATTCAGTGACAAGAGAAAAAAATACACGAGTGCGTGCGTACACAAATACATACACACACAGACACACACACACTGCGGTGTCAGGGGAAACTCTGGCTGACTTCCAGAAGGTGGTTGGGTGGAAAGAGAAGAAAGTGGAATCGCAGACTTCCAAAATGTGATCTCTCAGCTCGACCCCATTCCCTGCCCCTCCTCACCCCAGCTTTCCAGGCCAAGCACCCTTATCGAGGACCCCCAACCACACTTTTGGAACCCTGGTGGTGCAGTGGTTAAGAGCTCAGCTGCTAACCAAAAGGTCGGCGGTTCAAATCTGCCAGCCACTCCTTGGAAACCCTATGGGGCAGTTCTATTCCGTCCTATAGAGTCGCTATGAGTCAGAATCGACTCAACAGCAACAGGTTTGGTTTGGTTTTTTTTTACCCACACTTTGTACAATCTCTTTCCACTCTGTGTTAGTCTCTTACTGCCAAATATTTGTTTTCCTTTATGAGCCCTTTCTCTGTCCTTAACCCTCACCCCTGGCACCTTTTCCTGCCCCCTCAGAATACGTTTTCTAGTTCCCTGTGGTCCTGTTAGCCGCCGCAGGGACAACTCAATTTCTTTGCTAGAGTTTTCCCTTCCTACTCCTGCTCCTGGACAGGGCTGTCTCCAAAATGATGCTTGACTTTTGCCCCCGGGGCAAAGAGAGAGTTTAAATGGATGGACATAAACCCATCGTCACTTCAGGGACAATTATACTTAGCTGATGAGCCTGTTGTCGTGTCCTTTCAACAACAACAGTATCAGTCTTTAGATGTCCTTCCTGTACTGTGCTGGAGATCCTTTGTTTGCCCCTCTCCATCATTCTTCACCCTTGCTCTGTGGCTTCTAGTAGGGTTCAAACCATGGGGCGTCCTGGAGGTAGATTGGAGGATGGGAGGACAGTGAGGTCCCGCTCAGTTCCCTCCTAGGTCTGGCTCTGTCCCTTGACCTAAGGTCATGGCTTCTTTCAAAGAAGACTGCCTCCATGACTCTCTCTCCTCTCGGGTTCTGATAACCTCTCCCTCCCCTCCTCTCTCTGGGCCTAGGGGTGGTAAGAGCTCAGCTGCTGCTTGCCCTGGGTTCCTTTATTATCCCCATTGTGTAATTAGTCCCTTGTAAAAGAATCCGCTCCAAATCATCCTCATTTGGATGTGCCATCTGTTTCCTGTTGAGACTCTGACTGGCTCTACCTTCCTCTCTTCTCTGCCCCTAGCACTTGGCCCCACTTGGCTCTGACTTTTCTCTAACTTTCTGAAGCATCTTCTGGCCTTCTCAGGTCTCTAGGACAAAGCATGGTGGGCCTTCCAGGCATCAGCTGACCCTTTGGGAAACATCAGCAGTGGCAAGAATAAGCTTTCCTGGAGCAAGAAGCACAGCCCCCCAGAAGTCTTCAGGCTTATGGTCTATGTGTGGTGCACATGAGCATCTGTTGGCCAACACATATTTGCTGGGAAGAAAGGATAAAACTTGATTTGGAGCTGGATTATTAACGGTTCCCAGCCCTCTACATTACAATGTACTTCTCAGCATACAGGATCTCTTACTCTGTGAATCATTCCTGGATCATTTAAGGCCATAGTAATCTCTACAGCAACTGAATCTCAATAATCATAATTACAATCATCATAATGGCTACCAATTACCGAGTGCCAACTCTGACCCAGGCACTGTGCCTGGTGTTTTGCCTCTGTCAATCAAATGGAAGCCTCCATTTCACCCTTAAGGGTTGCCTCCCCATGGTATTTAAGAAAAGGAACGGCAAGTATCCCAGTCCATTCCCAAACTGCATCATTCTGCTTCTCTGAGTTATGTGTTACTCCAGGCTCCACCAGAGGGCGCTACAAACATCACTGTGAGTGGAAGTCTGGAACCTGGGGAGGACCTTCCCTTCAGGATGTTGCTGTTCCCTGCGCAAGGACCTCTGAGACCTTTGGGGGTGATCGGGAGCCCCAACTCTCACTTTCCTCCTCAACACAGCCAGTTATGCAGTCTGGGCTAAAGAAACTTGTATATGGTCATGCCTCCTTCAGCTAAAATGTAAGCTCCATGTGGGCAGGGACTTTGGTTCCCTACTGTGCCTAGCATAGTGCTTGGCAGGTAGTGGGCACTCAATTATTTGCTGAATGAATGAATAAATTGTTGAGTCGAATTCACTAATCCCTGGAGGCTGGAGAGATTAAAACCCCTAACACTGTCTTGCAATAGAAAGCAGTCAAGGAATGTCTGTTGGATAAATGAATATTTCTTTTGCTCAAGGCCACATGGCTAATTAGTGGCAGCACTTAAATCAAGTCTCCTTACTTCTGTTGATTCTTAACCTTGGCTGCACATTAGAAACAGCTGGGGAGTTTAAAAAAAAATCCTGATACCCAGGCCACATCCCAGTCCAATTAAACCAGAACTTCCTAGTGGGGGTGGGGGTGGGGGTGGGGGTGGGGGTGGGGGGTAGGATCCAGGTAACTATGTTTTTTAAAGCTTCCCAGGTGATTCCAATATGCAGCCAAGGTTGAGAACCACTGTATTAAATCATGAAGAAGGGCCAGGGTAACCCCATGGTCCTCATACTGTATCTCATAGAAACATTTTGAGAAAAACTTGAAAACCTTACTGAGTGAATTGAACATTGAATTCATATGTTGAGAAATAGTGGCAGCTTTTGGGAGACTGAAAGGCAGGAAGTCAGCGAGTTGTGTTGGGCCCAGACCAGGGTAAGAACCAGCATGTGTTAATCTCTAAAAGTGAATCCTAAAGGGCGAGAAATAGTTTTGTAAAGTGGGTGGAGGCACTGGAAGAAAATAAGTAATGGGTATGTGTTTGAGACTGGTTACTGGGAAGCTATTGCCTAATAATTCTTTTAGACCACAGAAGAATAACCCCAGGGATTTGGGGAGGATTCTTTGTTTGCATCATTTAAAATGGACCTGCCTCCGGCTGTCCTTACCAAGGAAACCATTTTACACAATGATGGACAAAAGGCTGGAGGAGCCATTTTCTCATAGAAAAATATCTTGCTGGATAACTGTAGTGCTTGGTGGTTCATTTCACCCCAGAATCTCAAAGGTCTTTGGTGAGGCTGGGAATTATGACTTGAAAGAGATGTGAGAAGAGAAAGGATGAGTGGCTTGCTCAAGGAATGCTTTAAGTCGTTGAAATCACTGGGAGAGAGTGCTGTGGTGAGGAAGCCTGACTCGGACTCCCAGGCTCTGCCGTTTGGGTGCAACCCTAGCCACAGAGGGCTAACTTCTTACAGTGACAACTTCTTCAATACATTACAGAATTTTTTAAGATACGAGGAAACAGCAAAGTAAACCACCGTTGGCTCAACAGCAAAGAATTGACTTGTTAACAAAATACCACAGAGTAAGTGGCTTTAAAGAACAAAACAATTCTATCACACTTCCAGAGGCTAGAAGTCTGAATTCAGGGCTTCGGCAAGGCTAGGCTCTCTCTGTCAGCTCCGAGGGGAAGATCCTTCCGTGTCTCTCAGCTTCTGTAGCCTCGGATGTTTCTTGGCGTTCCTTGGCTTGTAGAGGGATCCTCACGTGCTGTCTTCCCCCGTGTGTGACTCGCTTTTCATAAAACATCACTCAGAAGGAGTTAGGATTTGGACCCACCCTACTCCAAGATCTGGCCTAGCTTAATTTAACTAATAGCATCTGCAAGGACAAACTCTATTTTCCCAAACATGGTCACGTTTACCAGTGTAGGGATTAGGACTTCAACGTATCTTTTTGGAGGACACAATTGAATCTGTAACTCTTTGCAACATATATAATAAATAGATACTGACATTAATATATAAAGAGCTCATGTAAGGTACTTAAGTTGGTATTATAATTCAGTACAATGTTTACTAAAAATACTATCTTTACATGGTCAGTACTCCTATTTCCAAAGAATTGCCCAGAGGTTTTTTTTTGTTTTTGTTGTTCTTATAACACCATGAAGGTTTATCGTACTTGCCAAAGGCAGAGTGTTGGTTGGTGGAGGAAGGGGCCAAGGAGGTCATTCTGTACAAAGTGCATTTTTCTTTCTGCACCATTTTTTTTTCACGTTTTTCAAATTTTCTGGGGCTCATTATTTATTTATTTATTTTGTTTGTGGCAAATATATAGGTAACAGAACATTTGACATTTCAATCATCTTGACATGTACAGATCAGTGATATTATGTTCATCATATTGTTCAACCATCACCCTTACCCATTTCCAAATTATACTGTCACCCATGAATCCCAGGGAGATGTTTGCTGAGCCTATGAAGATGCATGGACAGACCTGTTGATTAGCTCTGTTAAATGAAATGAAAATGGAATCGTGCAGTTGACAAAATGGCATCAACAGTCGAGTGGACAATGCCCCTGAGACTTGTCTTTACCGAAACTTAAACCTAGCTTTCCCGTAAATCAGACCACCCTCGTTGACCAATAAGATTCTGACATCACTTCCATCCTCGTTGACCAATGAAGAAATCCTGACAGTGTTTCAACAGTAAACTGTATAAACCAATCAGAAATAAACTTATTTTGCTTTCGAGTTTTGTCAGTAAAAGCCAGTCACTGCTGATACTCGGTGGAGTACGTTTACACTTTCCGTTTGGCGCTACCCGATTCTCGAATCTTCTGCTCGACTAAACCTCACCTACTAGATTCATTTTATTATTGACTCAGTTTCTTATAACGGTTCTACGTTTGAGTCACTCAGTTGGCATATATGGAAGAACAAGACTGAGGAGGAAAAAAGGTCATGTTGATTTAAGAGCTTTAATAAGATGGAATCCTCTGCTTTTACTGGGAAAAACCAAACCAAATCAAATTCACTGTAAAAGCCAATGGACTTGGTCCAAATGGAAACTCCGTTTGAGTATCTTTTCTGACCTCCCAGATCACACAGTTCTCTCTGGTTATCTTCACTTTACACACTGCTTTATAATTGCGGTGTAGACATAATCTACATCGTGCACTTCATGCATTTTGACATTCAAAACAATAAAGCAGCATTCAACAACTCAGTTTGGATTCATAGTGAGTGTTGGAAACATGTAATCTTAGACTTGAAAAGGTCATTTAGTTCCGTTTCTTCCCTCTGGGTATTCGAATATTTAAACACTCAAGATGTTGAGTTTGGAGACAGGTCATTTTATTAAAAGATCTCCGGGATTGGTGAATCCATAAATTCAGTTCAGGGTTTTTACAGTCAAGAGACTTGTATTGCTTGGTTCATTTCACATCCAAAATCATGCTTTTTTTCCTTGGCTAAGCCCAGTACTTCTTGTTTAGAAAAAAATACAGTATGATGAGATAGGTTCTAGGGTAGAGAAAGGTTCTATGGGCTGTAGGACACCAACGAGGGCGACTTGGGCTGAGCCATGAAAGAGTTGGGAAGAGTGGGACAGTGTCTGCTTTAGAATACTTAAAAACGTTTCTCCAATTAAAAAAAAAAAAAAAACAAATCAGTTGCTGATCAGTCAATTTAGACTCATGGTAATTCCATGTATGCAGAGTAGCACTGTGCTCCATAGGGTTTTCAATGGCTGAGTTTTGGAAATAGATTGCCAGTCCTTTCTTTCCAGATACCTCAGGGTGGGTTCAAACTGCTAAACTTTCAGTTAGTAGTTGAGTGCTTTACTGTTTGCGCCACCCCGGGACTCCACCTTATCTTATTATCTGTTAATAAAATGAAAGATAAATAAAATTCCCCAGGCACGTTACACGCGAAGTTCAACTTAAGACAGGAGAATCACTGTTAACCCCATGGGATCCCAGAGATCAACTATGTCAGCATTTCCCATTTTATGGACACTTCAACTCCTTTTAGGGTAACATGTAATCTTTCCAGTTCCTTAAAATGTTAAAAAAAAATCATTTTACCCTTTTTGCATGGTGGGTGATTAAAAGGCCCAATTTTAAGCAAAAACTGCTTAATTTTGGATTAACAAGTAATTACGACTTATACTAGGAAATTGATTTTAATGCCATTTTTACTAATATTCATAACCTGTGAAGACCAATTTTGATATTTTCATTTATTTAACAAGTGACACACTGTTTCATTTAGTTTAAATTGCTTATACAAGAAAAAGAATGTGTCAACAAAATAATTTTCAATTAACATTATTTTGTGTGTGGTTCTGAGACTGAGTGTATATTAAAATCCAGTGGAAATGTCCATCTATATTCAGGCATCAAAAGAGACAGAAACTATTTTCATGACATGATGTTAATAACTCATTTTGTGCTTTTCATATATGATATATTTTTGGAGTTTTTAAACATGAGAATATGAGAGCCAAGTTTTGATGCTATTTGTAAGCATAGCAAGTTACAGTGTGGATAGTCTTTATTCCCAGTAAATGCAAATGCAAAATGGAAATAATCATCATGATACTTTCTAACTTTAGCCTTAGTTTTTCAGATACCAGCAACATTCTGATGTGCTACATATGATTTTGATCAGTTGAATACTGATCAAGAGGAGATGATCATAATTATTCTTGTTTTTAAACTTCTTATGAACTTGTATTTCACTATTGAGAATCCTTACGCATCTTTTATCCAGTGCTCAACTGAGGGTATACTGGTCAGAACCAACGTAGCGGCTAGCCGCATTTAGTTGAGTGATGATAAACTGTGTGAGTTCTAACCAAATCACTCTGATTTCTGCTAACCTCAGTTGAAACTAGAAAGTTTTCAGATGGTCTGTTCAAAGGCGGGAATGCAAAAAGTTATATTCTTTATTAATTAAAAAAATGGAAACAGATACTGTCTTAGGTCAGGTTCCCCATTAGCGGAGCCTGAGGTGGGGATTTTTCTGTGCAGGTGACTTAGTGAGGGGGAGCTCTCAGGAGGAAACTCTGAGGTGTGAAGGAAGCAGGACTGGCAGGGGAAGCTGCTAAGCAAAGATGTGGATTCAGGAGAAAGCTGGCCTCAGCCTGATCCCACGGGGGCGGGGGAGGGGGGTGCGGGGAGAACTCCGGAGTGTGAACAGCACCATAGAGTTTGTCCTGCCCTCTACCATTGAGTCATTGGCCATGAGCCGCCCTTCTGGGGGGATGTAACTTCCCAGATGGCTCCAGTGAGCTACAGGACATCCTCTAGAGAAGGGTGTGGCTGTTAGCAGCCAACATCCACAGCAGCTCTGGAGATGGGTGCACCAGCGAGGTAAAGGGGATCTGGGACAGGAATCAACAGTACCTGTTACGGACACCATTTCTTTTTATTATTTTAAGTCAGGGTCGGATTAACCAGTAAGCAAGCTATGCACGGGCTTAATTGTGCTTACTTATCCATCTGTAGTGCACAATTTCACCTGTTTTTATGAATAGAGAAACTATTTGTTATTGAACAAATGATTGTTCAATATTTGTTTGACTGTCTCGCCCCATGACGGCAGATCTTTGTTTTCTTTAATTCACAGATGATTCTTCGGTGCCTAGAACAGTCACAGGCACATAAGTATTTGTTGACTAACAGAGTCCAGGCCTCCTGTATTTTGGTTCATTGCTTTTTAATGAATCGGTACTACTATCAGTCAGAACTGCATCTGGCTGCGTGTAGAGTGGCAGACCCAAATAGGGGGTTATTTTTTGTACAAGATAAAAAATATGGAGAGGGGAGTCCAGGTCTGGGGCAGCCACTCTGCTATAGCATTTGGATTCCAGGTGCCTTCTTGCTTTCGGCTTGGCCATCCTTCACACGCGGCTCGCATCCTCATGCTTTGTGTGACTTGTTCACAGAAGAGCCCCTCCATCCCAGCCTCAAGTCCATTCTCCAGGCTAGAAGACGAAGAAGGAAGAAGCCTATACCAAGAAAGCAAAACCATTCCCAGCAATCTCTCGCATATTTCCATATACGTGTCCTTGTCCAGAACTACGTCTTCTGGACAACTGTGAATGCAAGGGAGCCTGGGAAGGTGAGTAGATTGGCTGGTGTCTATTGTCACCCTGAACAAAGTTGGAATTCTGTTAAGAAGGAAGAAGGGGTTCATGGGTAAGCAGATGACAACATCTGCCACAATAGCAAAACTACACCAGGTCTCTGGGTGGTTAAAAACAAACAACCTCCTCTCGCCCACCCCAAAGCAAATAAAGGCAAAATGAAAATAATTTTTCAAAATAAGATCACCTCTTTTCTATTTTTCTGCTTCCCCACCCATGGGATATAACTCTCCTAGCAACAAGAGGTGTGGTTCTCCCCAAAGTCAGTAGGAATTACTTTAAACCTGTTTCAAACAGATCAAAATGAGACTGTAACCGAGACACTTGCTTTCTGCATTTTCTTTTTCTCTTACAAAATTCTTGGACAACTTTTCATTTTCATCTTGGTGGCCTGATATTCCAACTGTACACGAGTGTGTAGGATGGTCACCTTTTAAATTCTTCTTTTTCTCGTATATAGGAAGTGTGGGCTTCTGTGATGTTTTGGCTAGTGTTGCCGTTACTGTAGGAAACTCCTAGGTGTTATTATCATGCCTTATGGCAAGTCTTGTGTTTCTCCATGGAGAAGCTTTCATTATTTCCAGACTCTTATTGAACCCATTACAAGACCATTGAGACAGGATGAGAAATAAAAATGACTACTTTCTGCCCTGGGCTGTTATTCTTGGATCTTTACAATTGAGGTGGAGAAAGAAAACACCTCCGGAAAAATAATTTAAGAGGCATGGCTGGTTGGTTGTCTGAGGTTTGATCCCAGGAGTCCTGTAGTTCATGTGCAAATATGAAAAGGACCACATAAGTAAATTTCAGTGACTTTTTTTTAATTTAAAAATATCCCACTGACCAAATCCCTTTTCCCATCAAGGGTCATCTCTGTGCACAATTTAAAGGTTGGCCCTTCCAGTAAAGAGCCTTCATGCCAAGAGTTTGAGATTTCCATTTACAGAATGCTTTCTCTGAGTGGTCATGCTGGGTTTGGATTTGTGCATTGACCTTTTTGTGCCTTTGTGTTCCCTGTCCATAAAACTGGCCATACTTTTTGGTTGTATTGATGTGGAGCCACCGAGTCAACTATCCTGACCCCAAAATACGTATGTGACACCAACAGAATCGTTTCTGAGGGCAAGACATTTCAGCAAGTTGATTTGTTAATCAAGTTGATCAGAAGGTTGTAAAAGCTCCTACCAAAAAAACAGACTGTCTCTCATTATTGCTCCAAAACCAAAACCGGCTGCTGTTGAGTCAACTCTGACTCATGGCCACCCTATCCGTGTCAGAGTAGAACTGTGCTCCATAAGGTTTTCAGTGGCTGATTTTTCTGAAGTAGATTGCCAGGCCTTTCTTCCGAGGTGCTTCTGGGTGGATTTAAACCTCCAGCCTTTTGGTTAGCAGCCCAGCAATTAATCATTTACTCCACTCAGGGACTCCCATTATTGCTCATTTGGCTAGATATTGTTTGTTCATTTGCTTGTTAGAGCCCATCCAATGCAGCATCATATATTCTTACCCAGTGAACTTCCTATGGTGACATTAATTTATTCTATACCCACATAAAATATTTTATTCTCTAGTTTTCTTATTAGATTTACTAATATGTCATTATTGTACCATTAACATTTAACAGCCTGGGAAGGAAAAAGAACAAGCGATTACGCAACTCTTGGCCAAGCCATTCGTGATGTAGGGAAATCATTAAACTTCAGGAAGTTTTAACTTTTCCTGCACCCAATTTCTTATCCTTAACACAAGGTTTGTATTCTTCCATGGGCCCCTGATCTTATAAAGGAAGTGGTGGGGGGGGGGGAGGGGGAGAAGGGAGGAGGTACTAGGAAGAGACACAAATCGGGCCGAACCATTTCCAGTGACTACACTTACATCAGTGATTAATCAAACTAATGGGGAATTCTAATTCGGTGCTTTGCTACCCTTAAGCCCTGTAATTGCGATGCCTCCGAGGCCAAAGGAAACACGTAGTGTTCTGCGTGCCCAGGCACATAGCTTTTAAATCTTGATAACTCTGTAATTATTACAATACTTTCCTTCAAATCTGGCTCAATTTCAGTTCCTTAATGAGCACTGCAATCTTGATAAAGTTTGAAGTTTGCTGCCTCTGCTGTTCACAAGGACGAAATCCCAGACTGATAATGGGGGTTGTAGGTTTTGACTCCCCCGAGTTCCTCTCAAAAAGAGCTGATTTATTTCAGGACCACCACAGTCAAAAGCACCTCCTTTGGGTCAAGGCCAGCAGTGGGTGTTTTGATCACAGAAGGGTGCTCGGAGAGTAAATTCTGAACAGTTCCAAAGATGGGGAGCTGGCTTATGAACCCTGGGGGAATGGCTGTTTAGCCTTATTAGTGCCATGTGCCCAAGAGACTGGGGTTCATCTTACCCAGTTGAAGACTTCTCTTTATGGGAAATACATTAAAAGTCTACTTCCCCTTTATAAACTGAGCCTCGCCAAAGAGTGAAAATTATAATTCAACTGGAAAAAAAAAAAAAAAAAAAGGCAACATCGATTCTACATTCTTTGTCCTACTACCCGGTTTTTACGGTTTTTAGAAAAGATTGTTGGAAATGTTATATAATGATTGTAGTCAAAAGCACATCTTCCCTTGCAGCTGGTTGGAAACAGTTGTTGAGTTGATGCCGATTCATAGCCCCGCCATGTGTGTTAGAGTAGAATTGTGCTCCGTAGGGTTTTAAATGGCTGAGTTTTCAGAAGTAGATCACCAGACCTTTCTTGCAAGGTGCCTCTGGGTGAACTCGAACCTCCAACCTTTTGGTTAGCAGCTGAGTGCTTAACCATTTGCACCACCCAGGGACTCCAGCTGGTCGGAGGGTCTCTTAATTTTAGCCACTCTGTTTTGCTTGTAACCACGTGTCTCAGCTTTTCTCTTTCCGTTCCTAAGCTATAAGAACCAGCACTAGGGCCTGGGTTGCTTTTGGAATCCCTGCTGCAGTCTGTATTCCCCAGACAGTGTTAATCGCTCTGGGATTCTGAACAGCGCTTAATTCTTATCTCTATTATAGCTTGCCTGGCGGTGCACTACAATTATTTGTTTACATGTCTGTCTACCCCACTAGACTGCACCCTTTGAGAGGGATGTTTATGTCTTTCCTTTTATATCCCCAGCTTCTAACAGAGGCCTGAGCGCCCAATAAATGTTCGCAGTCAATAAATGGAAGCATCCGGTGGGTGTTTGTTGCATAACCAAAGCAACGAAGAAGTGAATGAAATGCCATTGTTGTTTGCTATCACCATCTGCTTTAACTCTGTCAGTTATTTGGAATCACATATTTGCAATTCTGACTAGGTCCAGATTTGGCATGTTCAGAATTACATTCAGTTGTAAAATGTGAGGCTAGGATTTTTGAAGATAAGGAGGAAGAAAAAAATGTCTCCCACTGAAAACAACGTCAGTCGTCAACAGTTCTCTGCACTGAAGATGAAAAGGCTGGATCTAGTCCCAACCTGGAGTCACAGTCTTTGGTATTTTGAGAAAATCATTAAGCATTATTTTTTTTTTCTGCTCAAGTTTCCCTGTTGGTAAAATGCAGAGAGAAATCTCTGTCCTTCTCAGTTGATAGACTAAACGAGAAGTTGTGAGGAGAAAAAAAACACAAGCTAAAACAAAGGGAAAAACTTCACTAGTGGTATATAGTCTCCTTTCCCCTTAAAGCTATACACATGGTAGTTATCAATAGACAGGTACGTACACTTACCTGTATGTTGTTGTTGTTGCTCTGTGCCGTCGAGTTGATCCGACTCATAGCGACCCTGTGTGCAACAGAACGAAACGCTGCCCAGTCCCGCACCATCCTCACAATCATTGCTATGTTCGAGCCTATTGTTGCAGCCACTGTGTCAATCCATCTCATTGAGGATCTTCCTCTTTTTGGCTGACCCTCTACTTTACCAAGCATGATGTCCTTCTCCAGGGACTGGTGCCTCCTGATAACGTGTCCAAAGTACGTGAGATGAAGTCTTCCCATCCTCGTTTCTAAGGAGCATTTTGACTGTGTTTCTTCCAAGACAGATATGTTCGTTCATCTGGCAGTCCATGGTATATGCAATATTCTTTGCCAATATCGTGATTCAAAGGTGTCAATTCTTCTTAAGTCTTCCTTATTCATTGTCCAGCTACCCATGCATATGATGCCACTGCAAATACCATAGCTTGGGTCAGGCACACTTTAGTTCTCAAAATGACAGCTTTGCTTTTTAACACTTTAAAGAGGTCTTTTGCAGCAGATTTGCCCAATGCAATACGTCCTTTGATTTCCTGACTGCTGCTTCCATGGGCATTGATTGTGAACCCAAGTAACGAAATCCTTGAAAACGTCAATCTTTTCTCCATTTATTAGGATGTTGCTTATTGGTCCAGTTGTGAGGATTTTTGTTTTCTTTATGTTGCGGTGCAATCCGTACTGAAGGCTGTGGTCTTTGATCGTCATCGGTAAGTACTTCAAGTCCTCTTCACGTTCAGCAAACAAGGTTGTGTCATCTGCATACCGCAGGTTGTTAATGAGTCTTCCTCCAATCCTGATGCCCTGTTCTTCTTCATGTGGTCCAGTTTCTCAGATTATGTGCTCAGCATACAGATTAAATAAGTATGGTGAAAGGATACAACCATGACACACACCCTTCCTGACTTTAAACCACACAGTATCCCCTTGTTCTGTTCGAACGACTGCCTCTTGGTCTATGTACAGGTTCCTCACGAGCACAACTAAGTGTTCTGGAATTCCCATTCTTTGTGATGTTATCCATAATTCATTATGATCCACATCGTCGAATGCCTTTGCATAGTCAGTAAAACAGAGGTAAACATCTTTCTGGTATTCTCTGCTTTCAGCCAGGATCCATCTGACATCAGCAATGACATCCCTGGTTCTGTGTCCTCTTCTGAATCCACCTTGAATTTCTGGAAGTTCCCTGTCGATGTACTGCTGCAACCACTTTTGAATGATCTTCAGCAAAATTTTACTTGTGTGTGATATTAATGATATTATTCAATAATTTCTACATTCTGTTGGATCATCTTTCTTGGGAATGGGCACAAAGATGGATCTCTTCCAGTCATTTGGCCAGGTAGCTGTCTTCCAGATTTCTTTTTTTAAATTGTGATTTAGTTGAAAGTTTACAGAGCAAATGAGTTTCTCACTGAAAAATTTATACACAAATTGTTTCACGGTATTGGCTGCAATCCCACATTGTGTCAGCACGCTCCCCCTTTCCCTTTCCACGCCAGGTACACCGCATCCTTTCGTCCAGTTTTCCTGTCCCACCTTCTTATCTTAGTTTCTGGACAGGTGTTGCCCATCAGATCTCATATACTTGATGGATCTAAGAAGCAAGTTCCTCATGTGTGTTATTGTTTGTCTTATAGGCCTGCCTAATTTTTGGCTGAAAGGTGAACTTTGGGAGTGGCTTCAAGACTAACTTAGGTGGGTGTCTAGGGGCCATAGTCTCGGGGGTTCCTCGAGTCTCTGTCAGAGCAGTAAGTCTGATCTTTTTCTGTGAATTTGATCATTTGTTCCACATTTTTCTGCTGCTCTGTCCGGGACTCTCTATTGTAATCCTAGTCAGAGTGGTCGGTAGTGGTAGCCGGACAGCATCAAGTTCTGGTCTTGGAATTGCGTAGGCTGAGGTTCATATGGTCCATTAGTCCTTTGGACTAATCACTCCCTTGGGTCTAGAAGAGTCGTATCTTAGATGGCTGCTTACAAGCTTTTAAGACCCCTGTTGTAACTCACCAAAGTAGAATATAGAACAATGTCTTTAATAACTATGTTGTGCCAATTGACGCAGATGTCCCCTGAGTCTATGGCCCTTTGCCTTCGTGCCTGGGAACCTCATCCTGTAAGGTGTTTGTTATGTATAAGAGGTTTCCCCGACTGCACCACTTGTGTGCTCTCTTGTCTATATTAATATATGAGGAGCACCTACAGTCATGTATGCAGAAATTTCCACCTCCAAACCTGTATCTGCCGGTGGGTGTCTTCTCTTACCCCCTCCCTCACTTCTTGGCATATATATCTGTGTATCAATTCATAGATTATTGTTTGTTGATTCTACTGTTGCAGGATTGTCTATGCTATAGTAGTTACCATAAACCAAACCAAACTAAACCCGTTGCTGTTGAGTCGATCCCGACTCATAGTGACCCTATAGTTTTCCTTTATTCCTACGTTCCTCTCAATGTCCTCTCTTGCCTTGGTCATGTTGTGCTGACTTCTCCCCTATTGTGTATTGCCTTTCCCTTCACCAATATTAACTCGTGTCCACTGTCTGTTTGGTAATTTTCCCTCCCTCCCCGTCTCATCCCTGGGAACCATCAAAGAGTCTTTTTTTTTCTTTTTCTTTTCCTGTGTGTAAACCTTTTGTTGTTACTTTATAAAAAACAGTCTTATACAATATTTGCCTTTTTGTGATTGACTTATTTCACTCAACATAATTCTCTCCAGATTCATCCATGTTGTGAGAAGTTGCATGGAGTCCTCGTTATTCTTGATCATTGTGTAGTATTCTGTTGTGTGTATGTACCAAAGTTTGTTAATCCATTCATCTGTTGATGGGCACTTAGGTTGCTTCCATCTTTTTGCTATTGTAAATAATGTTGCAATGAACATGGGTGTGCATGTGTATGTTCGGGTCATGGCTCTTATTTCTTAAGGGTATATAGCTAGGAGTGGGATTGCTGGATCATATGGTATTTCTATTTCTAGCTTTTTAAGGAAGTGCCATACCATTTTCCATAGTGGTTGTACCATTTTACATTCCCACTAGTGGTGTATAAGAGTTCCAATCTCCCCACAGCCTCGACAACATTTGTTATTTTCTGGTTTTTTTTTTTTTTTGATTAGTGCCGGTAATGTCGGGGTGAGATGGTATCTCATTGTCTTCCAAATTTCTTGGCATAGACGAGTGAGGGCTTCCAGCGTTGCATCCGTTTGTTGAAACATCTCAATTGGTATTCGTCAGTTCCTGGAGCCTTGTTTTTAGCCAATGCTTTCAGTGCAGCCTGGACTTCTTCCTTCAATACCATTAGTTCTTGATCATATGCTACCTTCTGAAATGGTTGAACGTCGACTGTATCAAAAAGAACTGGTCGACCTTACATGTATGGTGCCTTGATATTTTGATATATTAATGAATATGTTTTTCCTCTGGTGTTTCCTGGGAATACCAGTACACAAAGCCAAATTCAAGGTTCTTGAATTAGACGAACATGGGCTTTCAAGTTTCAGAAACCAAGTTATGAAGGCTGTGGACATGTTTGTGCCTCAATGTTACAGATTAAACTGTGTTACCCAAAAATATGTATTAGAATCCTAACCTGTATACCTATGGAATAGGGTCACTATGAGTCGGAATCGACTCCACGGCAATGGGTTTGGTTTGGTTTTAATCTCATTTGGGAATAGGGCTTTCTTTGTTATGTTACTCAGGCCCTATCAGTGTAGGGTGTGTCCTAAACCTAATCACTGCTGAGTTATAAGGAGCAGCACAGACACAGAGACAAGCAAGGACAAAAGGAGGAAGATAGATGCCCTGTGAAAATCGCCAAGAAACTGAGGAAAGCTGGAAGAGACAAGGATCTTCCCCCAGAGCCAACAGAGAAAGAGCTTTCCCCTAGAGCCAGCACCCTGAATTCAGACGTTTAGCCTCCTAAACTTTGAGAAAGAAATTTCTGTTCTTGAAACTTACCTTCTTGTGGTATATCTGTTACGGTGGCACTGGGAAACTGAGACGGCGCTGTAAACCATACATGATGAAAACCGCAGGCTCCGTCAGACAAGAGGGTATCCCAGCATGGGCTGCTGGATTTCTCTCATGAACTAGCAAAGCTAAAGGAGAGACGGAGTTGGTGGATCTCAGAGCTCAGCAACCAACATCAAACTTGAGAGAAGGACTCGGGAAGCCTGAAGGTGGTGGCATCCTGATGTGTGAGTAGCAGCTTCTCCAACTCTTCAGTCAACTTTGCCTATGCGTCCTTTCCATATTTTTCAAAGCACTCTCACCTTTAGCCTTTATTTTACCTTAATGGTGTATTTCTGGGCGATAACTTCATTTTTAAGTACAGTTTGTGTATAGGATAACCATGAGCTCCCAAAAGTTTTCCACCCGAGTGTCAGCCACCTGACTCTCCACCCATTTCCCAAGCATGGCAACCCTCATTCCTCCTCTACCCATCACTACCCACTATCAAGTCTTCTCCTCTTCCTTTGGCAAGTACAATGAACTTCCATCACAAGATATCTTAAGCTTGCGTTTTATGTACAAACTGTACTCATTTACCTTCAAATTGTTGTTTTTCACTTCGATAAACTCCATATATTTTTCTGTGATGTGGCTTGGGTAACTTGGGTTGGGATGTAATGTCATAATTTTTTCCAATAAAATTAATGGAAACATATTTGATGTAACAGCTCTTTATTTAGTGGCAAGGTTTTCAGGAATGAATTAAAGTGGTTCAGCGAGGAATAAGTGCAATTGGTTGGGGAAAGTGGAGACTTCAGTCACTATAATTACGTGATTATGCTAACATGCCCAAGTAGCTCCTGGAATTTCTTGGACAAAAGAAATATTTTTAAAGTATAAATAATGCTGGGGCAGCATCAATGCTGGGATGTTTGGAATCAGAGCAGACATTTTGGTGTAGTGGTAAAGTCTCTTAGGAATCTCTGTTTTGTTACTTGTGAGGTTTCAGAAGAAACTTGACTTTGATTCTGTCCAAGTGTGAGGCTAGCTGGGCAGAGGGGGCGGTGCCTCATGGTGCTGTCAATGCCAACCTTGTTGTGCAGCAAAGACCTTGTTCCTATTGGGCTGGAGCAAGCAAGGGTGTAAGCGCGTGGCGTGATGACACAGACAGGATATTTCATTCATTTGACGATGGCATAAGGTTTATACTGACCGCACACATGAGTTTCTGGGAAAGTTGTTCTGGCCTCCGAACTGCATGAATGATCACTGGGAATTAGGCAATGTTGCCATTTTCCAATGCTGCTTTTTCTTTCCGCTTTGGCTACAAGTTCATGGTAAGTAAATATGTGTACATGGGTAGTGGAGGTGTGTGTGATCAAGACAGATCAACAACACACACACACACACAGCTAGGTATAAAAATCTGGCTTTAGATATCAACCTTGACTTCAGAACTTTTGTGTGGTTCGATCAGGGATTTGAATAAGAAAGGCCCTGCTCTTGGGTGTGTTGAAAACTCATGGGCCTTAAGCATAGTCATACATCCCTTCATGATTACATATGGTTGCTACACTTCATTTGATTTCAATATTTCAGTTCTACAAAGCAGGAGCCAAGCCAAAAAACTACGTGTGTGGGATGGTGGAGGAGATGGGGCGGTGGGTAAGCCACATAGGAGGGGTTTGGGGTGGGAAGGGGCAGGGTGGGGCAGGGAGTCTGTCTTGAAGCTCCCCTTGCAAAGTAGCACACTGTTTGTATTTCGATGGTGTTACAAATGTATAACAATCACAAAGTTTTCTAAAGATGTCTTTATTCACACTTCACACCTTACAGAGGACTGAGAAAACCTCAGCCACCCATATCAATGAATATGATTATTTCTATTAGTTTTATTTTTGGTGACTGTGAAGGAGGTTATCCTTCAAAGTCATCAAAAATAAAAACTCAGGTGACCTTGGAGTGGTCACTGGCAATTATCAAAGGAGGGAGGAGGGGAGACGTGCTGAGGATGAAGGAGATCAAAAGCTAAAAATCAAAGCTTTTTATTTTCAACCACATGGCTAGGAGCCCAGGACATTGCAGAGTCTTTTTTTCTTTTTTTTTTTTTTGCCTCATTGAACTCTGCTTTGAATCATTTTGAAATCTTGAGTTGAGCCTGTGCTGACCACTTTGGGGCAGACACCAAGGTGGCTAGCCTCTCCTTGAAAGGAATTACCCCCTGTAATCTTCCTGCTCCTGGGCCTGGAGGAGGACCTGCCAAGGCACTTCCTCCACCAGGCTTGGCTTGGCTTGGCTGCCTTCTGCTCAGATCACATACTTTGGTGGACAGGGGCTCTCAGGCTCAGAAAGGAACTCGCCAATAATCTGAAGCTCCTTTTAGGAGTGAGAGCTGCATGCCACTCCTTGCTGATGTCAATGTTGAGCTGGACTCACTGGAGACTGTTGCCCTTGGATGCTATTAATAGGACAACACTGAGTGAGGGGGAGTGAGAGGCAGGACAGACCGTTGCCACAAGGCTTGTTAACTAGATGTCCTTAATACTCCCATTGTTCTTTATGCTTCAGTGTGTTTAGGGAGGAATTGTGTGGCTTGGCTACCTAGCAGAACTCAAGCTCAGAATTTTGAACATATTAAAAAGTCAAGATAAATTTTCAAACAGCCAGCTCTAAGCGTTTTAGATTTGTGAGATAAAGAGCAATCCTAAATGACCCTATTCCCAAAATTTTTTTTTTCATTTTTCATTTGGAAACCAAACCAAATTTATAGTAAAGTTGCAAGAAATGTACATTGTACCCCAATATGCCCTTTTATAGGTTCACCATTTGGAACATTTTGCCATGTTTTCTTTTTCTCTCTTTTTACACACATTATCGTTATTATTCTTGTTGTTGCTGAACCATTTATGTGTAAGTTGCAGACATTGTGGAGCTTTATCCCAAATCCCAGCAAGGATCTTTTATTAATGGGGACATCCCCTTGCCAAAAAAATGTTATTTTTCAAGGTAGAGTGAGACAAGGGTTTGTGGAAGCCTTTATAAAAAATGTTGGCCAGTCCAAAGTGCTGACTGTGGTCCCAGATAAAGCTAGAGAGAGAGAGAGAGAGAGAGAGAGAGAGAGAGAGAGAAGAGGAGACACCACCGCAGCTCTGGAGGACTTTATTGTTTCCATAAAACATATTTTTTCCATGTTCTCTTTAGACACATGAAATGAAGGCTGCATTCCTAAGATCTGGCTTGTGGCTTTAAAATAAAAATATTTTTGCAGTATATTTTTTGGAGGGATGAAAGCATGTGTTTTATTAACATTTCCCAAACTCTTTTAGGTCTGAGGCTGACAGCCTCCAGCCTGCAGACTGCTGCCATCGAAAATGCATGCCTTTTTTTTTTTTTAAAAAAGAAATCGTACCTTTCCGTTAACTGAAGGAGAAAACTTTGCTTTCTTCTATGAATCAGAATATCTCTGATGGAAAACTTTAACAACCCTGGGTAGGATCCGCCCCCGTAGGATGGCAGGGAGGTAGTCAGGTTTATCTCACCTGGAGTGTCAATGAGTTTTGCAAGCAGTTTTCTGGGGTTGTCGCTCATTGGTGGTTTGGCGCTCATTCATGATATTCTATAGAGACCTTGCCCGGCGCCGGTGGCCAAGTGATGCCTGGGAACAGAGATAAACAGCACCCTAGCGACTCTGTACGGGGATGCGCCCACGACCCGTCACCCTTGCCAGCTGTCTTCTGAGTTCACAGCGATCAGGGCACTCCGAAGGGCAGCCCAGTTTTCCATGCTAAGAGCCCATAGGAATTGCACAGAGCTGGAATTCGGCGAAGCAACTTGCTCCAACACGCCAAATTTGCCGCATCCCCAAGACCTCACCCTCCTCTCTCCGCCCTCGCTACCGACACTCCCACCCCCAACTCGGGGACTCCCCGCCCCCACAACGCTGACAATCTCAATCCTGACCCCTTGGATGCGAGGAAGTGGTTTAGCGCCGGAACGCGCTCGGCGCAGCGAGGCCACCAGTGACTCCCAGCGGTGGCGCGTGGTGCTGCGCCCCCTCGGCCCCGTCTCCCCCCGCCCTGCGTCCGCCCCGCCGCCCCCGCGCCGCCTCCTGCGCCCGGGCTGGAGGCGGATTCCTCTCTCCGGGTTTTCAGAGCGCCTCTCCGAGACCTCCTCCCCGCCCAGGAGGGAGAGAGCCCGGGCGCAATCGCTCCCCGGAGCGGCGGAGGGGCGCGCAGGGAGAGGCCTGCGCCGGGGTACTTTCAAACTGAGACGCGCGCACACCCTCCCACCCACCCACATCCACACACACACACACACACACACGCGCGCGCGCGCGCGCGCACACACACACACACACACACACACACACACACACACACACACGCGCGCGCGCGCACACGCCCATTTATATAGGCAGCTGCAGCGGCAGGGGTGGCGGCAGCGAGCGCAGGAACGATGGAGCTGAGCCAGCCGGCCCCGGCTGGAAGCAAGTGAAGAGAGCCCAGGAGCGCCCTGGAATTCCTGCACACGCGCTTGTCACCCTCTCCAGGGAACCGTGCACCCGGCGGGGGCCGACTGGACTAATCTGCTGGGGGCGGGCGGGGGCGAAGAGGAGGCCAGGTGAGCGAGGAGCCCCTGAGTACCCCGACCGACAAGCACTCCTGTGCCCGACTTCTGTCCGCTCTCCGCCCAGGTGGGCGCGCCGGCTCCCGCTCGCCAGGGGCGCACCGAGGAGACACGAAAGTCGCCGCCCGACTGCTCGGGATGCCTTTCGCCAAGCGGATCGTGGAGCCGCAGTGGCTGTGTCGGCAGCGGCGCCCGGCGCCCGGCCCGGAGGAGGACGCGAGTGCGGGCAGCTACGAATCCCCGCCGCCGCTGCAGCCGCCCGGCTGGCGGGACGAGGCCGAGGCGCCGGGGCCCGAGGAGCCGCCCCGCACCCTGCCCGCGCCGCCGGGGCCGCCGCCACCGCGCGGAGAGGCACCCGCAGGCGGTGAAGAGAGCCCGGCGGGGGCCCCGGAGGCGGCGGCCGGGGCGGGCGAGGCGTCCTCAGCGGCGGCTGCCGTGCTGCTCATGTTGGACCTGTGCGCCGTCAGCAACGCCGCGCTGGCCCGCGTGCTTCGGCAGCTCTCGGACGTGGCCCGGCACGCGTGCAGCCTCTTCCAGGAGCTCGAGAGCGACATCCAGCTCACCCACCGTCGCGTCTGGGCGCTGCAGGGCAAGCTGGGCGGCGTGCAGCGCGTCCTCGGCACGCTGGACCCCAAGCAGGAGGCAGTGCGTGAGTACCGCCCGTTTCCTCCCGCGCCGCGCCCTCGCGCCCTCCCCGGCTGCCGCAATCCCAGCCCCGCAGCGGCGCGCCCGCCGCAGCTCGCTCCTTCCTCTCCCTCCAACCCTATCCCCGGGCTGGGTGGCCAGGCCAGAACTCGAGGTAGGGAGGCGGGCGAGGAGCAGGGAAAGTTGAAGGGCCGCCTCGGAACTCGCAGGCAGCAGCGAGCGCGGAGGGGCCCAAAGGGCGCGCTGATGGGCACATGGGCAGAGGGGTCTGTCGGTCACCTCCGGGGCGCGCCTTCCACATCCCTCCCCGAGGGGACCACTCCAGTCATTTCCAGTAGCCCTGCCCCGAGCCCCTTAGCCGACCCCATCCACGTGTGTTTAGGGGACTCCAAGGCTGGTGGGTGTGCTTTCGGGGCTTCTGCAGCGCCGCGGCGGTTTTGCCACTCTTGCTGTGACCTCAGGGGCTGCGCCGAGTCCCGAACTTGTACCTTATGATCGTGTGCGACACAGAGCGCGGCGCCGCTCGCCTCTGGAGCGAACTCTGAAGTGCTGGGCTTCAACCCTAGAGGCCCAGCGGCGACGCGGGAACGGGGAGGAGGTCCCGGGCCCGGGGAGAGCGAGGAGACCCTTGGGCCTCTGCTGCCCGGGGCAGCCCAGGGTTCCTACTAAATGGTTTTCTGTGCCATCTGGTCTCCTAGGGTCCCGCAGGCGGACCCCTAGATTCCCTGTCGCCGAACTCTATTGCTGTGTTGGTTTAGGCATGAACTAGTGCTGCCAGACTCGGGAAGGGGGCGAGGGAGGCGGTCTGGGAGGCCCCTGGGCCCCTTTGCCGCCTCTTCACTGTTGCGACAGCACAGGGCTCCCTCTAAATGGCCATTCTGTGCTATCTGCCCTCAGAGGGGCTCGGAGGCTGGTTCTCTGGCGGACCGTCGCCCAAACCTGGCGGCGGCGGCATCACTGAGGCACGACCCGGGCGGCGCGCGGGTCCCTTGGCGCCTAGTCCGGCTGCGACGCTCGCGGCGTAGGTGATGTCAGCGGGTCTGGCTTACATAAGAAGCTTCCCCGGTTGCGGCAGCAGCTGCGCCGGTGCGCGGTGGCCGCGGAGTGCGCGGGGTGGGGGCGCACTTGTGGCCTTGGTCCCCCGGGGTTTCCGGGCACCTGGCCCTGAAGTCCGGCCCGGCCTTCTGGCTGTTCCCCCTTCCCGCGCGTCCCACCCCTCCTCTGACCAACGCTTTGAACTCCGCCCCGGGAATTCACCGCTTTTCTGCAATAACAATAACAATAAGCGTAATGAATAAATGATGTGCGCGATCGGTTTTCGCAGCTGTAAAAGACCCGGAGTTGAGTTAATGACTGATTGTTTAAAAGGGCAATTCCGGGGATGAGTTCTGGAAAGAATTAGGACTGCCGTGGGCCAAGTCGTATTTTACTTTTGGGACTTGAAATGAGCGCTTTAATCCTGCCTCCTTTTTTATCCCAACCGCACAGCAGGGACAAGCCCTTCACTTTCAACAGCGCTGAGTTCTGGGGAGTGTGGTTGAGGCGAGTGGTGATTTCACTTCAAAAGAGCTGGAGGGAAGTTTTGCAGACTGTTGAGCAGTGTCTAGATTTCCCGTGTGTGTGTGTGTGTGTGTGTGTGTGTGTGTGTGTGTGTGTGTGTGTGTGTGTGTGTGTGTGCGCGCGCGCCCGTGTGCGTATGTCTCATTGCTCCTTAAGTTAGGTTCAGTCCTGGAGCAGGATCAGAATATGCCCTCCGTTCCCCTCTTTCTTTAGAGGCAGCAGTGGGCAGTTGTGTGCCCGGCATTTAACACAGTCTTTTCAAGTCCTTTTAATTGGGGTGCAAACTAGTGACTGATGGAGAAAAGAAGATCTTCAGTGTCTGCATACATACAGTTGATGAATATATACTCTATTTATGCATATTTATACATGAATAAATAACCCGTTGCCCTTGAATCAATTCCAAGTCATAGTGACCCTATAGGACACGGTAGAACTGCCCCATAGGGTTTTCAAGGAGTGGCTGGTGGATTTGAACTGCCGGCCTTTTTGTCAACAGCTGAGCTCCTAACCACTATGCCACCATCGCTCCTGAATAAATAAAGACGGGGCTAAATAATACTGAGGAGTCCCCAGGTGGCAAACCGTTAAGAGCTGGGCTACTAACCAAAAGGTTGGGTTTGAACTCACCCAGAGGTGCCTCAGAAGACAGGCCTGGCAATCTGCTCCCAAAAGGTCACAGCCTTGAAAACTCTATATAGAGCCCAGCTCTACATGGGGTGGCCATGAGTTGGAATCGACTCAAAGGCAACTGGTAACTGGTAATATAATATCAACGGATAGACTTAAAATCTATTATTTTTTAATCTTTCTAAGAAGGCTATCTCCAGGCTGTGTCTAGATCTTCCCTCTTGTCCGTATGTGTTTAGGATGGTATTGTTCTTGTTTGATATTGTAAAAGGCATTACCTTTGGGAGGAAATGCACAAGGTTATGTGTCTTAGTTTGGATTTCCCAAAATACAGAGCCTGAGACAAGGATTTTGGTGCAAGTAGTTTATTTGCAGTGGGATTCCCGGAAGCACAGGGAAGAAGTAGGAAAGTGAGGCAGAGAAGGAGTGAAAGTCAGTACACAATCCATGGCGTGTTATTGAGCTAGTTACCACTGTGGACAACTGCGATTCAACCCAGCTGGGGACTCTCTGAGAACCTACCTCAAAATTGTTCCACTGGGGAGTGAGGAAGCAAGAATATTTATCCACCAACTTCCCTCCCTCAGGGAAGTTAGCATCTGGAGCATGACCTCCCTGGCTTCTGGGGCCTGCCCCGTGTGTGGTCCCAGCATGCTCCCAGGGCCAGAGAACTGTCTCAGGCAGAGAGGTGCAAAAAGCCTATGGTGTGTACAGGAATTACACAGGTGTCCTTTGCGAAGGGCAGAGGGGGTATGAGTGAGGCACCAGTGGCATCTGCTACATCATCCACCTCCTTTTGGCATTGCTGAAGGCCTAGGGGAGTTTCAAAGGGAAAAGAAGCCTAAAAGTGAAGCACCTTCCCTTTTCTCCCACTTTGAGGGTATTTGTGTTTCTCTACACTCCCTATAGAGCCTTCCCACCCAGGTCACCATTCCCCATGCAGTCAGTGGGCTTGCTGCTTCTCCTTGGACAGTACAGGTGCTTTCTGTTGCCCTGAAGCACCCTGGGAGGTGGTTTGCAGGGAGTGACAGGATCTGACTTACATTTTAGCAGAGTCACTCTGGAATCAAGTCCGGTAGCCCAATTGGCCACTGTGGCTGGTGATGATAGCTAAGGTGGTAGCTGCGGAGATGGTGAGAAGTGGCTAGATTCTGAATTCCTTTTGGAAATAGAAATGACAGTGTTTACTGATTGGACTGGGTACAGGGTGTGAGAGGAAAAAAGTAATTAAGGATGACTCCTAGTTTTTTGGCTTAAACAACTCATATAAAATGGTAATATTTACTGAAATGGGACTAGTGGGAGAGAGAAGGAGCCCTGGTGGTGCAGTGGTTAAAGCTCACAGCTACTAACCAAAAGGTCTGCAGTTTGAACCCACCAGCTGAAAGATGTGGCAGTCTGCTTCCGTAAAGATTACAGCCTTGGAAACTCTATGGGGCAGTTCTACTCTGTCCTATAGGGTTGCTATGAGTCGGAATTGACTTGAAGGCAGTGTTTTTTTTTTTTTCTTTCTTTTGTTTTGAGTGGGAGAGTACACGTTTTATTGTGGAGGGGGTGGAATCAATAGTTTTCTTTTTGGCCCATGTTAAGTTTGAGATGCCTGATGTGTCTTAGACAACCAAGTGGAGATGTTTGAGACAACTAGAGGTGTGGGTCCAAAGCTCAGGTAAAAGGTCCGGGGAGAGATGTCAATGGGAGACATAAGGGTAGAGATGCTATCTGAAGCCTTCAAGCTAGGGTAGTGTAGCTAGGAAAGAGAAAAGGGCCAGGTCTGAGCCTGAGGCCACCCAACCTTGGAAATCTTGTAGTGGAGGAGAGAGGCTGAAAAAAGAGAAGCCAGCCGGGTAGAAGAAAAACCAGGAGAGGGTGGTATGATGGAAGCCAGGAGAAGACGACTAAAAAATGGGGGAGAAGTCAATGTGATCAAATGCTTCTGAGAGTAAGATGAGGACTGAGAAGTGACCACTGAGTTTGGTAAGTAATTAGTAGCCTTCATAGGTTCCATTTGGGTGGAGGGATGGGAACCAAACCCAAATAAGAGAGGTTGGAGAGAGATCTGGAGGGAGCAGAAGATGAGATACTGACGATTGACTACTCTTGTATGAAGTTTTGCTCTGCAGGGGAATGGCGAAATGAAGCAGTTGCTGGAGAGGAGTACACAGGGACAAGGGAGGTTTGCTTAAAAGTTGTACACATTTAAGCATGTTTGGCTTCCATGGAGAGGGGGAAATTGATGATGCTGGAAAAGGAATGAAGTACTTACGGAAGTTCTTAAGAAGGTGAGAGGCGATGGGATCAGAGCCTCAGTGGAGGTGGAGGGGTTGGTGTAGACAGGAGCAGGGGAGTTTCATTCACAGGAACTGGAGGGAAGATGAAGGATCCAGGCAGAGATGCAGGTGGCTGCTGGACTGACAGATGAGATGTTCTTTTTTTTAAATAAATTTTATTTATTTTGTTGTTGTTAAGAATATACACAGCAAAACATACACCAATTCAACCGTTTCTACACGTACAATTTAGTGACATTGATTACATTCTTCGAGTTGTACAACTATTCTCACTCTCCTTTTCTGAGTTGTTTCTCCCCCGTTAACATAAACTCACTGCCCCCTAAGGTTCCTGTCTAATCTTTCGAGTTGCTGTTGTAACTTGATCTCATACAGATAGTTCTTAAAAGAGCATAACGCTCAAGGCAGTCCTTTTTTACTAGTTAAGCTAAACTATTGTTCAGTTTTAAGATGACTTCAGGGAATATTTTTGGTTTAAGGTTTAAAGATTATCTCAGGACCATAGTTTCAGGAGTTCACGCACCCTCCATCGCTCCAGAAAGTCTAGAGTTCATGAGAATTTGAAATTATGTTCTGCATATTCCCTCTTTTGATCAGGACTCTCCTATGGAATCTTTGATCAAAATGTTCAGTAATGGTAGCCGGGCACCATCCAGTTCTTCTGGTCTCATGGCAAGATGATGTTCTTATCGATCACATCAGTTTTCTCTGTGAAGTAGTATGTGGCGAGGCCATCAGCTGGGAGGGGGTTGGAGATATGCGAGGAGAAGGAAAAGTGCTATTATTTGTCTTAGAGGGGGACGCAGGTGCAGGAAGGAAGTGTAGTAGCGTTATTTGGCTGTGCTGAGAGCCTTCTGAGATTGATGGTCATAAACTTGAAGTGAGTCTAGCTTTTCTGTCACTCAAACCTGAACCTTTGGAATTACTTCATCAGCCTCAAACCCAAGCTGTTCATCATTAGAAATTTTAGTGATGTTGGCTTTTTGGTTACTGATTATGTTTAGTTAGTAATTTTTTTTTTATATTTTGTTGTACTTCAGGTGAAGGCTTACAGAACAAATAGTTTCTCATGAAACAATAGTACACATGTTGTTTTATGACATTGGTTAACAACCCCACAACATATTAAGCCTCTAAATTCTCAACCTTTTTTTTTTTTGATGAAAATACAGATAGCCAAAGATATACCGTTTCAAAAATTTCTACATACACAGTTCAGTGACATTGACTACGCTCTTCCAACTGTGCTGTTATTCTCACTTAAGATGAAGGCTTAAGGAACAAAATAGTTTCTCATTTAACAGTTACTACACATGTTGCCCTATGACAATGGTTAACAATCTCACAACACATCAAGAATATCCTTACTCCACCTTGTGTTCCCTATCACCAGGGGACTTCCTTGTCCCCTTCTGTCTTCTGGCCCTTGTCACTGGACTACTGTACCTCATTAGTCTCATTTGGTTTTTTGTTTTTTTTTTAACACCATTTCAAAACTTTTAACTTACACATTTAAGTGATATTGACTATGCTCTTCCAATTGTGCTGCCATTCTCGCCCAAGATGAAGGCTTACAGGACAAATCAGCCTCCCATTTAATAGTTACTACAATTGTTGCCCTATAACAGTGGTCAACAATCTCACAACACATCGACAGTGTCCTTACTCAATTTGTGTTCCTTATCATCAGTTTCCTACTCCCCCTCTGCCTTCTGGCCTTTGTCACTGGACTCCTGTACCTAGTTAGTCCCATTTAGTTTTACTGGGCTGTCCACTCCCAGGCTTAACATCGAACCTCGAAGGTAACTTCATCTCTGAGCTGAAAGGGTGTCTGGGGGCCACACTCTTGAGGTTTCTCCAGTATTCTTTAGGCCAGTAAATCTGGTCTTTTTTTTTTTTTTGGAGTTAAAATTATGCTCTACATCCTTCTCCAGCTCTGTCCAGAACCCTCTGTTGTGATCCTGGTCAAAGCAGTCAGTGGTGGTAGCCGGGCACCATCTAGCTGTACTGGACTCAGTCCGGTGGAGGCCTTGGTAGCTGTGGACAGTTAGTCCTTTGGACTAATATTTTCGTTGTATCCTGTTCTCTTCATTCTCCCTTGCTCCCGAAGGGATGAGACCAGTGGAGTATCTTAGATGGCCGCTCATAGGCTTTTAAGACCCCAGACACTACTCACCAAGGTAGAATGTAGAGCATTATCTTTATAAGTAGTGTCATGCCAATTGAGCTAGATGTTCCCCGAGACCATGGTCCCCAGAGCCCTCCATCCAACAACTCAGTTCCTCGGGGGGTTTGGATGTGTCTGTAGGGCCTCCATGACCTTTCCTTGTGCAGGTTGTGTTAGTTTCCCCTGTACTGTGTACTATCTCACCTCTCACCCAAGGTACCACTTATCTATTGCCTATTTAGTATTTCCCCCCCCACCCCTCCCATCCCTGGTAACCAACAAGGATTGTTACATTTTGCATGTGAATTTTTTCATGGGTTTTTACAATAGAGGTCTCATACAATATTTGTCCTTTTGTGACTGACTTATTTCACTCAGCATAATGTCCTCCAGTTTCATCCATGTTATGAGATGGTTCACAGATTCATTGTTGTTCTTTCTCGTTGCATAGTACTCCATTGTGTGTATGTACCATAGTTTGTGTATCCATTCATCTGTTGATGGACATCGAGGTTGTTTCCATTGTTTTGCTATTGTGAACAATGCTGCCATGAACATAGGTGTGCATATGTCTATTCGAGTGATGACTCTTATTTCTCTAGGATATATTCCTAGGAGTGGGATTGCTGGATCGAATGGTATGTCTATTTCTAGCTTTCTGAGGAAACGCCATATCATTTTCCAAAATGGTTGTATCATATTGCATTCCCACCAGCAGTGTATAAGAGTTCCCATCTCCCCGCAGCCCCTCCAACATTTGTTATTTCCAGTATTTTTGATTCGTGCCAGTAATGCCGGGGCGAGATGGTATCTCATTGTGGTTTTAATTTGCATTTCTCTAATGGCTAGTGATCGCGAGCATTTCCTCATGTGTCTGTTGGCCATTTGAATGTCTTCCTTGGTGAAGTGTCTGTTCATTTCCTTTGCCCATTTTTTGATAGGATTGTTTGTCTTTTTGTTGTAGAGGTGTTGGATTTTCTTGTAGATTATGGAGATTAGACCTTTGTCTGACTTGTACTGTCCAAAAATTTTTTCCCAGTCTGTAGGTTCTCTTTTGACTCTTTTGGTGAAGTCTTTTGAAGAGCATAGATGTTTGATTTTTAGAAGATCCAGTTATCTAGTTTATCTGTTGGGTTTTGTGTGTTGATGTTTATGGTTTGTATCCTGATAATGCCATGTATTAAGGCCTGAAGTGTTGGTCCTATTTTTTCTTCTATGAATTTTATAGCTTGAGGCTTTATATTCAGGTCTTTGATCCATTTTGAAGTTGTTTTTGTATATGGTGTGAGGTATGGGTCCTGTTTCATTTTTCTACAAATGGATATCCAGTTTTGCCAGCACCATTTGTTAAAAAGACTGTCTTTTCCCCATTTGATGGATTTTGGGCCCTTGTGAAAGATCAGGTGACCGTAGGTGGATGGATTTACATCTGGGTTCTCAATTCTGTTCCATTGGTCAATGTCTCTGTTGTTGTACCAGTACCAGGCTGTTTTGAGTACTGTAGCTGTATAGTAGGTTCTGAAGTCAGGTAGTGTGAGTCTTCCAACTTTATTCTTCTTCTTCAGTAGTGCTTTACTTATTCAGGGTTTCTTCCCTTTCCATATAAAGTTAATAATTAGTTTTTCCATCTCTTTGAAGAATGTTGTTGGTATTTGGATCAGGATTGCATTGTATTTGTAAATTGCTTTAGGTAGAATTGCCATTTTCACAATGTTGAGTCTGCCTATCCATGAGCATGGTACGCTTTTCCATTTATGTAGATCCCTTTGGGTTTCATGCAGCAGTGTTTTGTAGTTTTCTTTGTATAGGTCTTTTACATTCCTGGTCAGATTTATTCCTAAGTATTTTTATCTTTTTAGGGGCTATTGAAAATGGTATTGATTTCCTGATCTCCTTTTCATCATTCTCTTTACTGGTGTATAGGAATCCAACTGATTTTTGAATGTTTATCTTGTATCCTGCTACTCTGCTGAATCTTTCTATTAGTTCCAGTAGATTTCTCGTGGAGTCTTTAGGGTTTACTATGTATAGTATCATATCATCTGCAAACAGGGAGAGTTTAACTTCTTCATTACCAATTTGGATGCCCTTTATTTCTTTCTCTTGCCTTATTGCTCTAGCTAGAACTTCCAGCACAATGTTAAATAAGAGTGGTGATAAAGGGCATCCTTGTCTTGTTCCTGTTTTCAAGGGGAATGTTTTCAGCCTCTCTCCATTAAGAATGATGTTGGCTGTTGGTTTTGCATAGATGCCCTTTATTATGTTGAGAAATTTCCCTTCTATACCTATTTTATTGAGAGCTTTTATCAGGAATGGGTGTTGGACTTTGTCGAATGCCTTTTCTGCGTCAATTGAGATGATCATGTGATTTTTTTCTTTCCTTTTATTTATGTGGTGAATTACGTTGATGGATTTTCTAATGTTAAAGCATCCTTGCATACCCGGTATGAATCCTACTTGGTCGTGGTGTATTAGTTTTTTGATATGATACTGAATTCTATTGGCTAGAATTTTGTTCAGAATTTTTGTATCTGTATTCATGAGAGATACTGGTCTGTAGTTTTCCTTTTTTGTGATGTCTTTGCCTGGTTTTGGTATCAGCGTTATGCTGGCTTCATAGAATGAATTTGGAAGTGTTGCTTCCTCTTCTATGCTCTGAAATAGCTTGAGTAGAATTGGTACAAGCTCTTCTGTAAATGTTTTGTAGAATTCTCCAGTGAAGCCATCTGGGCCAGGGCTTTTTTTGGTTGGGAGTCTTTTTATTACCTTTTCAATCTCTTCTCCTGTTATGGGTCTGTTCAGATTTTCAATATCACTTTGTTGTAGTTTGGGTAGGCCGTGTGTTTCTAGAAATTTATCCATTTCCTCTAGTTTTTCAAATTTGTTGGAATACAGTTTTTCATAATATTCTGTTATAATCCTTTTTATTTCATTTGGGTCTGTTGTAATGTCCCCCATTTCATTTCTTATTTGGGTTATTTGTGCCCTCTGCTGTTTTTCTTTTGTCAGTCTGGCCAGTGGTTTGTCGATTTTGTTGATTCTTTCAAAGAACCAACTTTTGTTTTTGTTGATTCTTTCTATTGTTTTTCTGTTCTCTATTTTATTTATTTCTGCTCTGATCTTTACTATCTCCTTTCTTCCAGTGGTTGCAGGCTTTTTTTGCTGTTCTCTTTCTATTTGTTTGAGTTCTGTAGTTAATGTTTTGATTTTGTCCCTTTCTTCTTTTTTGATATGTGCATCTATTGCTATAAATTGTCCTCTGAGGACTGCCTTTGCTGTGTTCCAAAGGTTTTGGTATGATGTGTTTTCATTTTCATTTGATTCTAGGAATTTTTTAATTCCATCTCTGATTTCTTCTATTACCCATTGATGTGTAAGCAGAGTAGTATTCAGTTTTCATGTGTTTGATTTTTTTTCCTTGCTCTTTCTAGTGTTAATTTCTACCTTGATGGCATTGTGGTCAGAGAAGATACTGTGAATTATCTCAGCGTTTTGGATCTTGTTGAGGATTGCTCCGTGGCCTAAGATGTGGTCTATTCTGGAGAACGTTCCATGTGCACTGGAAAAGAATGTGTACTTTGCAGCTGTTGGGTGGATTGTTCTATATATGTCTATGAGGTCCAGTTGGCTGATTGTGTCCTTTAGGTCTTCTGTATCTTTGCTGAGTTTCTTTTTAGTTGTTCTGTCCTTTACTGAGAGTGGTGTGTTGAAGTCTCCTACTATTATTGTGGAACTGTCAATTTCTCTTTTCAGTGCTGTTAGAGTTTTTTTTTTGTGTATTTTGGAGCCCTGTCATTGGGTGCATAGATGTTTATTATGGTTATGTCTTCATGATGGATCGTCCCCTTAATCATTATATAGTGTCCTTCTTTGTCTTTTATGGTAGATTTTGTTTTAAAGTCTATTTTATCTGAGATTAGAATTGCCACTCCTGCTCTTTTTTGGTAGTTGTTAGGTTGATATATTTTTTTCCAACCTTTGATTTTTAATAAATTCACATCTTTGTTTCTAAGGTGTGTCTCTTGTAGACAGCATATTGATGGATCCTGTTTTCTTATCCATTCTGCCACTCTCCGTCTCTTTATGGGTGCATTGAGTCCATTTACATTCAGTGTAATTATTGATAGATGAAAGTTTGTTGCTGTCATTTTGTAGTGCTTTTTTTTGTGGTGCTGAAGTTTTCTTTGTTCTTCTTACTCTCTTGTGCTGAGTTACTTTTGTTTGTGGATTTTGTGTTCATTTCTTTTGTTTTTGTAGATTTTGTTTTTGCTGAGACTTTATGTTTTTTGTCTTTATTTTTATGAGTTGGTTTGTTAACTTTCTTTGTGGTTACCATGAATTTTACCCTTATCTTTATAAGTTTGAAGCAGTCTACCCTTACTTGGTATCGCCTTGCCTTCCTCTCCATTAGAAGGTTCTATACCTATGCCGTTTGTTCCCTCTTTCATTGTTTTGATGTTGTTGTCATCCTTTGATTGATTTCTCTGATTCCCTGTTGTATTTCTTTTGTTTTTGGGTAATCCTCAATAGTTCATTTCCTAGAATGGTATCTGGTTCGTATGAACTTGTGTCCTAGGTCCTAGGTCCTGCCTGAGGGCTGAAGCTGTTTGTCCTCAGATCGAAGAACTCCCTTTAATAATTCTTGTAAGTTTGGTTTGACTTTCGCATATTCCCTTAGTTTCTGTTTATCTGGAAATGACCTAATTTCACCATCAAATTTGAACGAGAGTTTTGCAGGATATATTATTCTTGGCTGACAATTGTTTTCTTTCAAGATTTTATATATGTCATCCCACTGCCTTCTTGCTTGCATGGTTTCTGCCGAATAATCTGAGCTTAGTCTTATTGTTTCTCCTCTGTATGTGACTTCTTGTTTTTCACGAGCTGCTCTCAGGATTCTTTGTTTGTCTTTAGTTTTGGCAAGTGTGAATATGATATGTCTTGGTGATTTTCTTTTGGGGTCTCTTCTATATGAGGTTCGTCGAGCTTCTTGGATGGCCATCTTTTCATCTTTCATGATATTGGGACAGTTTTCTGTCAGCAGTTCCTCAGTGATCCTCTCTGTGTTTTCTGTTTTCTCCCCCTGTTCTGGGATGCCAATCACTCGTAAGTTTTTGCTTTTAATTGTGTCCCACATAACTCTCAGGGTCTCTTCATTTTTCTTTGTTCTTTTTTCTGAGTTTTCCTGAAACAGAGTTGTATCCAAGTGTTTGTCTTCAGTTCCACTGATCCTGTCTTCCACGGTTTCAAATCTACTTCTCAGCCCTTCTATGACACCGTCCATTTCTGAAATCTTGTTGTTTATCTTTTCGATTTCTAATTGTTGTTTTTGTATAATTTCGAGTTGTGAATTTATTTTGGCATTTTGTTCCTGCATCATATTCCTGAATTCTTCCAATTTTTTGTCTGTATTTTCCATAAATTTGTCTATTTTTTCCTCATGTTTGTCAGATTTTTGCCTCAGTTCTTGGAAAATTCTGAGTATTAGTGATTTGAGTTCCCTATCAGGTACTTCTAGTGCATTTTCTTCCACAGGAGAGTTATCTGGTGTTTTAATTTGGACGCCTATTGGAGCCATCTTGTCTTGTTTTTGTAAATGTTTTGATATTGTTTGCTGTTTTTGGGGCATTCAGTAGATATTTCTCTCGTTTATTGACTGTAGATTTTTTTTGTTTCGTCCTTGTGGTACAGCTGGGCAGATCTAGCTGAAGAGGAGCCACTGGGATGGGTTGTTTGTGGCACTCACCGCAGCCACCGGGACCGTCGGTAGTCAGTGCTGGGCAGGTTCCAATAGGGTGTGCCTGCACAGCTTGGTGGTGTGATGTCAAGTGCACGGTGCAGGTAGGCAGGATGCAGAGGGGAGATGGTTATGTGTGAAGCTAAGCTGGATATGGGAGAGAAGAGAGAGGAGCAGGAGCGAAAAGCATATAAACATAAAAGAATGCTAGGGGAGCTTGTCATTGGAATGGACAGATGAGAGACTATGGGATGGAGAAAACCAGAAGGGGGAAGGGAAAGAAAAGGAAAGAATGAACAAATAAAAATCAGAAAAGTTAAAGAACTGCAAAGTTCCCAGGGATCCCACCGATGCAGCTATGAGGTCTGGGGGAGTCGGTCTCAGGTTTCACAGCACAGCCTGGCCAGAAGGTGCAGAGGCATACATCGCCTGGTATTCAGGGATCAGAAAGAGAAGGGAGAGATAGAGAGACGAGAAATTAAGCAATGAAGAAAGACAAAAGGGAAAAAGAGGGAAAAGAAAACAAAACTAATCAAAAAAGAAAAAATAAAATTAAAAAAAAAAACAACAACAACACCAGCAGTCAATGAATGGCACTCAGAGAGCCAGCCAGTGGGGGCTGGTGTTTCTGGACAAGAGACTGTGTCCGTGTGAAACAGAGGAGGCCGAGTGTGAGTGAAGAAGGGTGGAGAGTGGAAAGCGTATATCACAAATTACCTGCGCTCTGGGGACCCTCAGAAAGGAGCTAAGAGGGTGCAAGGAGACAGGCACCCGAGTGAAAGGAGGGGGAGGTGGCGAGAGGCAAGCGAGAAACCAAAAGAAGCAGGAGGAAGAAAAAAAAAAAAAAAGGCAGCACCAGCAGCCAACAAATGGCACCTAGAGAGCCACCCGCCCGGGCACGCTGAATCCAAGCAGCTGGCAGACCCCGGTGAAGAGACTGCGGCCACGGGAAGCAGAGGGGTGAATGAACAAAGGTCCCGGGATCTCACCAGCGTGGCAGCCCAGACCTGGAAGCAGCCACACGCCCGAACGCAGCCCCACAGCCCCGCAGGAAAGAGCAAAGATGGCGCTCGGAGCCAGGCACCTGAGCAAAAGGAGGGGGAGGCAGCGAGAGGCAAGCGAGAAACCAGAAGAAGCAGAAAAAGCCACACCAGCAGCCAGCAAACGGCATCCAGAGAGCCCCCGCTCAGGCGCGCGGATTCCAAGCAGCCGGCAGTCTCGGGTCAAGATACCGTGGCCACGGGAAGCAGAGGGGTGAACGAACAAAGACCCCGGGATCTCACAAGCGTGGCAGCCCAGACCTGGAAGCAGCCACACGCCCGAATGCAGCCCCACAGCCCCGCAGGATAGCGCAAAGACGGCGCTCGGAACCAGGCACCTGAGCAAAAGGAGGGGGAGGCAGCAGAAAAAGCTATGCCAGCAGCCAACAAACGGCTCTCAGAGACCCCCCGGCCCGGACTCGCGGAATCCAAGTACTGGCGCCCCCCGGCCCAGGGACCCTGGCCACGGGAAGCAGGGGAGCCCCAGCCGAGGTGGAGAGGGGTGGGGGGTGGGAAAGTGCACACCGCAATTTACCGGTCGTTCCGTCTCCCACTGGATGCTCCGCGAGGCTGCTCTCCTGTTCTCCCCTTTGCTGGTCTCCGATAGGAGTCCAAGATGGTGGATCCGCGCTGCGTTAGCTGGTAAGGAATCTCTGCATGAGTCTCTCCTTGCTCTCCATTCTCTTTCAGTATTCTCATTCCGTTTGGTGTTTGGCTGAGTTCTTTATCTCTTCATTTGATGTTCTATGGTTTCAGGATTGTTGATTCTCTGTTAGGCTTAGTTTTTTGGGTCTTTACTGTGGAGGGACAGCATGGTGCTTCTGCCTAGAGCGCCATCTTGCCCCGCCCTACCTAGTTAGTAATTTTTTAAGTGAATTTTATATTGAAGTTTAACATTATCTACTGAGAAGTGCACACGTCATACATGCACAGCTTGGTTAATTTTCACAAAGTGAACATATTCGTGTAATCACCACCCAGATCAAGAGGTTGAATATTACTGCACTCTGGAAATTGCCATTCAAGCCTCCTTCCAGTCACTACCCCCTCCCCCAAGGTAACCAATGGCCTGACTTCCATCTCCATCAATTAGATTTTCCTGTTTTTGAACTTTATATAAATGCAATCATACAGTATGTACTTTTTAGTGTCTGGCATTGTTCACTCAACGTGATGTTTATAAGATTGTTTCATGTTGTCTAGTACAGAAGTAGCTGTAAGTAGATGTTTGTACTCATCACTGAATAAAATTTCATTGTGTGCATATACCACAATTAGTTGAGCCATTCTCCCGATGATGGACCTTTGGGTTGTTTCCAGTTTGGGGCTATTGCCATGAACATTTTCGTACGTCTTTTGGTAAGCCTATGTGCACACAGCTGTTTGGCATATATCTAGAAATAGAATTGCTGGGTCAGGGGATGGATATGTTTGGCTGTAGTAGATACTACCTACAGTTTTCTAATCTGATTGTACCAATTTATATTCCCAGAATTCCAGTTGCTCCACATCTCACCAACACTGGTATTGTCTTTCTGCTTGTAGCCACACTGGTGTGTATGTAATAAAATCTCACTGTGGTTTTAATTTGTGAGGTTGGACACCTCTTCTTTTTTTTTTACCATTTGGATAATCTCTTTTGTGAATTAACTGTTCATGGCCTCTGCTCATTTCTCAATAAGGTTCTTTGTATTTTCCCTTGTTGTGCTGTAGGAGTTCTTTATGTATTATAGACATGAATCCTTTTTCAGCTCTAGGTATTGCAGCTACTTTCTCGCACTCACCTATGGCTGTTTCCTGGGATCGCCTCTCATATAAACTACTTGTACTCAAATCCTTGTCTTAGGGTTTGCTTCTAGGGAAACTCAAACGAAGATAATCTAGGCAAAAACCTAGGGCTGGGAGTATGGTAGAGGTGATGTTTCTCACTGTTTCCTTAAACTATTTCCTCTAGGATTATCATATTATCCACATTCCCACTACCTGCCAGAATGCTCTTTGGTTGGTCTAGAAATACTTGTTACTGCCCTTTAGCAGATTCACAGCTTGAACCTCTCTGTTGGCATGGGAGGAGATCTTCAATGCTTCAGTGGTGAGAAGGGGCATGGAAGGAACTCAAGTCTATGGTGAAGACACACCCTCTCAGTTCCTCAATGTTCCATCAGGCAGCCTTTGACAGTGCTGTTTATTGTTCTATGGACTGGATCAGAGACAGCTCGAGGAGATCCAAACTCCCTATTTGAGAAGCATAATTTTAGCCAGAGCAGACATAAAACCAGTTGCCATCAAGTTGATTCTGACTCATGGCAACCCCATATGTGTCAGGGTAGAACTGTGTACCATAGGGTTTTCAATGGCTGATTTTTTTGGAAGCAGATTGCCAGGCCTTTCTTCTGAGGTATGTCTGGATAGGCTCGAACCTTCATTTAACCTTTCGGTTAGCAGCCAAGCACATTAACCATTTGCACCACCCAGGGACTTGAGAGCAGACCCAGAAACTGCTAAATCCTGAAAGAAACTTTGAAGTAACACACTGGGTGAATTGATCATTTTGAGTTGGTATGGCAACGCTAATTATCGGTCCATTCTGCTTTGGTGAGGATGGTCCTGCTTTTTCTTCCCCATTCTGTTCATTCTGCCACTCGAAAAAAACCTTTCACAGTCTGGTTAATGTGTTTCCTTGGACGTTTCAGTAACTATGGTTAGGTTTCTCTTCTTTCTGGCTCTGCTCAGTGAGTTTTCTGAGGTGTTCTGAGAGCCTAACAGCTCCACTGAAAGCTGTTTTTAAACCCATCACAGAACAACTGAGAAAAAAGCAATCTTTCAAAGGTTAATAATTCATGGTTGTAATTTCCTCATAACCAGTAAGAGCAACACATTTCTTGCTATACTTTTCTTTTGGATTGGGCTTTTAAATCAAAACTACTGAGCTACTTTACCTAGGAAATCCTTTACCTAGGAAATTCCATTGGACTGATGTTGCTAAGATGGTAACAATAAAGATGTCTTTCTTCCTGTGTGTGGAGGTCTTTTCCACATGACATCAGAAAGGTGTAAAGTCCATATGAGCTTTTAGAAACGTCTTCAGTCTCAGAGCTTCTAGTCTACCTTTAATGGCCCTTACCTTTAAATTGCAGTAACATAAAATCTCTCCTGTAGTTCCATGTTAACCCAAGAGTCTCGAGGATTTGCTAACTTCCTGCCACACCTTGGAATTTTAGGGACAAGGACAGTTTTAAACATAGTTTGTCTTAAATTAAAACTCAACAATGAAAAAACCAACAACCCATTTACAAAACGGGCAAAAGATCTAAAGATAGTTGGAATTTCATTTTGACCGTTCAGTTTAATTTCTTTTTACTCTGTTAAAAAAATCATGAGACATAAGATTTTGTGTGTCATGCTATTAAAAAATAATGGGAAGAGTATGCCTGGTGCAAACCATCAATCACAAAAATTCCTGAAGATTCTTTTTGCGTCAACAATTCTTCATGGATCCCATCTTGGTAATAAATGGAAATAAAAATTCATGAGGCGAGAATGGTTTCAGGAATCTAAAGATCTCATTCTAGGGTCTGAATTTGTTGAAACAATGTTTTGGAGAGCCCTCCCACCAGACTGTAAGCCCACAGAGGGAAGGGACCTTGTCTAGCTCATCTTTGTGAATGACTGTGACAGGCATGGCCAATTTTTATTTCTATTACATTAATGTTCATTTCTTAATACATTACTAAACATGAGAAGGTTTGGGTATTCTGCAATAACAATTCAATGTCCTGGGCTCTTTATGCTGAAAAATTTCTTACAACTTCTTCAGTGCCTAAGTCATTCAAAATGAAATTAACCAAGAATGAAGTGAATTTAACAAGAATCATGGAATCTTGGGATCTTAAAGTTGGAAAAGACCTTAGCACCCATCAAATCCAATCTCCCACCTAGAGTCAGAGTCTTTTTTAAGGTGTCCCAAATGGTAGTCCATCTGGTTTCCATGCCCTCTGAGACTCCTGGGAATGGAAAATGGTCCCACCCACTGCTCCCAGTTTATTGCTGGATAGTTGCCGTTCTCAAACAGTCCTTGCCTCCATTGAGCCTTAATCTGTATTTTTGTAATGCCTGCCTGTTAGTCTTAGTTCTATTGTCTGGAGCCATGTGGAATCTGCCTATAACCTCTTTTCTGGGACATCTTTTTTTTTTAATTGCATTTTAAGTGAAAGTTTACTGTTCAAGTCAGTTTCTCATACAAAAATTTATACACAGACTTCCAGGCAACATGGCGCTATAGGCAGAAGCACCGTGCTGTCCCTCCACAGCAAAGATCCGAAAAAGTAAGCCAAACAGAGAAAACGGCAATCCAGAAACCCTAAGCATCAAATGAAGAGATAAAGAACTCAGCCAAGCACTGAATGGAATAAGAAACTGACAGAGAACAGAGAGTGAAGATAGATACATGCAGAGGTCTCCTATCAGCTAAAGCAGCACAGATCTGCCATCTTGGACTCCTATCAGAGATCAGCAAACGGGGGTACGAGAAAGCAGTTTTATGGAGCTTCCAGCAGGAGACAGAACAACCGGTAACCAGCGATATACGCTTTCCCACTTCCCACCCTTCTTTACCCCCACTCGGCCTGCTCTGCTTCCTGTGGCCAGTCTCTTGGCCAGGAAGCACCACCTTCACTCCAGTGTCACTTGGATTCCACCCACCCTCACTGGCTGGCTCCCTAAGTGCCATTTGTTGGCTGCTGGTGTAGCTTTTTTCTGCTTCTTTAGATTTCTTCCTTACCTCTCACCACCTCCCCCTCCTTTCTCTCAAATATCTGGCTCCGTGCACCATCTTTGCTTCTTCCTGAAAGGCTGTGAAATGCTGCTCGAACGTGAAACTCCTTCCTGGCCTGTGCTGCCACACTGGTGGGATCCTGGGGCTTTTTGTTTGTTCGTTTTGAATTGTTTACTTGTTTGTTTTCTTTTTCTTTTCTTGAATTGGGAGCCCGTTCTAGCTGGGCAATACTGCCCGGCTTGGGACCTAGCCCCTCCATTTGTGCAGACGTGCAGAGGGATCCCTGAGGGCATTACTTTTTTCTTGTTTTTTTGGGGGGGCCTTTTTTCTGTTTTTCTTGTTCTTTTTTATTTGTTTTGTTTTCTTTTCCCTATTTTTCCCTTTTTGTCTTTCTTCATTACTCAGTTTCTCATCTCTCTATGTTCTCCTTGTAGTCCTGTCTCCTGAATATGTGGTGCTGAGTGACACCACTACCCCTTCTAGCCAGGCTGTACTTTACAGCCTGGAAACAACTTCCCCAGACCTGGCAGCACTGGAGGGATCCCTGGGAGCTTTTCTTTTCTTCTTTCTTTCTAATTTTTTATTTATTCTTTTTTTTCTTTTCTTTTCTTCTTCTCCTTTTTGTTTTTCTCCATTTCATGGTCTCTCATCTCTCCACTCCATGGCAAACTCCCCTGCACTGTTTTTCGTTTGTATGCTTTTGGCTCCTGTTCCTCTCTCCCATACCCATCTTAGCATCACACATCATAATCTCCCGCCTCCATCCTGCCTACCTGCACCGTGCACTGAGCATCACACCACCAAGCAGCCCAGGCATGGCCTACAAGAACCTGCCCTGCACTGATTACCGGCCAGCCCTGGTGGCCATAGTGACTGCCACAGACAACCCATCCCAGCAACTCCTCTTCAGCTAGACCTGCCCTGCTGTACCATATATGACCAACTAACCATGCCAACTGGAGAAGGAGGTGAAAAGTATCGTGCCCAAAGATGAGCAAACAACAAAGAACACACAGCCTGCCTGCTCAGACATAGCCAAATAAAACAAAAAAGCAGGACGAAACAAACAAATCTACAGTCAATAAATGAGGAAAATAACTACTGAATGCCCTGAATACAGCAGACAATATCAAAACATTTACAAAAACAGGACAGGATGGTTCCAGTAGGGGTCCAAAATAAAACACCTGATGACTTTCCCATAGAAGAAAAGGCACTAGAACTACCTGATAGGGAATTCAAATCTCTGATATTCAGAGCTATCCAAGAGTTGAAGCAAAAAGCAGACAAAAATGAGGCAAAAATAGACAAATTCATGGAAAAGGCAGATAAATTCATGGCAAATACAGACAAAAAAATGGAAGAATTCAGGAAAATAATTCAGGAACAAAATGCCAAAATAAATTCACAACTAGAAATCATACAAAAACAACAATTAGAAATCCGAAAGATAAACAACAAGACTTCAGAAATGGACAGTGTCATAGAAGGGCTGAGGAGCAGGTTTGAAATAATGGAACACAGGATCAGCAAAATTGAAGACAAACACTTGGATACAACTCTGTTTCAGGAAAAATCAGGAAAAAGAACAAAGAAAAATGAAGAGAATTATGTGGGATACAATCAAAAGCAAAAATTTACCAGTGATTGGAGTTCCAGAACAGAGGGAAAAAACAGAAAACACAGAGAGGATCATTGAAGAACTGCTGACAGAAAAATTCCCCAATATCATGAAAGATGAAAAGCTGGCCATCCAAGAAGCTCAACGAACACCATATAGGATAGACACCAAAAGAAAATCACCAAGGCATATTATAATCACATTTGCTAAAACCAAAGACAAACAAAGTATCCTGAGAGCAGCTTGAGAAAAACAAAAAGTCACATACAGAAGAGAAACAATAAGACTAAGCTTGGATTATTCGGCAGAAACCATGCAGGCAAGAAGGCAATGGGATGACATATATAAAACCTAGAAAGAAAAAAATTTCCAGCCAAGAGTAATATATCCTGCAAAACTCTCGTTCAAATATGGTGGTGAAATTAGGTCATTTCCAGATAAACAGAAATTAAGGGACTATGTAAAAACCAAACCAAAGTTAAAAGAATCATTAAAGGGAGTCCTTCGATTTGAGAACAAAGAACATCAGCTCACAGGCAGAATCTAGGACTCAGGATCATACTAGCCAGATACTAATCTAGGAAATGATCTCTCAAGGACTATCCAAAACTGAAAGAAATACAACAGGGAATCAAAGCAATTAATCTATTAATGAAAACAACATCAGAACAATAAAAGAGGGAATAAACAGTGTAGATATAGAACCTTCTAATGGAGAGGAAGGCAAGGCAATACCAAGTAATAATAGACTGCTTCAAACTTAGAAAGATAAGGGTAAATTTCATGGTAACCACAAAGAAAGTTAACAAGCCTACTCATCAAAATAAAGAGGAAAAACATAAAGTCTCAGTAAAAACAAAACCTACGAAAACAAAAGAAATGAAAAAAAAAAATCCACAAAAAAAAGAATTCAGCACAGGAGAGTAAGAGGAACAAAGAAAAAGCACCACAAAAAAAAAAAAAAAAAAAAAAAAACCTACAAAATGACAGCAATAAACTCACACCTATCAATAATTACACTGAATGTAAATGGCCTAAATGCACCCATAAAGAGACGGAGAGTGACAGAGTGGATAAAAAATAACAGGATCCATCAATATGCTGTCTATAAGAGACACACCTTAGAAAAAAAGATGTAAATTTATTAAAAATCAAAGGTTGAAAAAAATACATCAAGTAAACAGCTACCAAAAAAGAGCAGGAGTGGCAATACTAATCTCAGATAAAATACACTTTAAAACAAAATCCACCATAGAAGACAAAGAAGGACACTGTATAATGATTAAGTGGACGATCCATCATGAAGACATAACCATAATAAACATCTATGCACCCAAGGACAGGGCTCCAAAATACATAAAACAAACTCTAACAGCACTGAAAAGAGAAATTGACAGTTCCACAATAATAGTAGGAGACTTCAACACACCACTCTCAGTAAAGGACAGAACATCTAGAAAGAAACTCAATAAAGATACAGAAGACCTAAAGGGCACAATCAGCCAACCTGACCTCATAGATGTATATAGAACACTCCACCCAACAGCTGCAAATTACACATTCTTTTCCAATGCACATGGAACGTTCTCCAGAATAGACCACATCTTAGGCCACAGAGCAATCCTCAACGAGATCCAAGACGTTGAGATAATAAAGTATCTTCTCTGATCACAAAGTCATCAAGGTACGAATTAACAACAGGAAGAGCAAGGAAAAAAAATCAATTACATGGAAACTGAATAACACCCTGCTTACAAACCACTGGGTAATAGAAGAAATCAGAGATGGAATCAAAAAATTCCTAGAATCAAACAAGAATGAAAACACAACATACCAAAACCTTTGGGACACAGCAAAGGCAGTCCTCAGAGGAAAATTTACAGCAATAGATGTACACATCAAAAAAGAAGAAAGGGACAAATATCAAACATTAACTACAAAACTTGAACAAATAGAAAGAGAAGAGCAAAATAGCGCACAGCCACTAGAAGAAAGGAAATAATAAAGATCAGAGCAGAAATAAATGAAATAGAGACTAGAAAAACAATAGAAAGAATCAACAAATCCAAAAGGTGGTTCTTTGAAAGGATCAATAAAATCGACAAACCACTGGCTAGACTGACAAAAGAAAAACAGGAGAGGATGCAAATAACCCAAATAATAAATGAAATGGGGGACATTACAACAGATCCAACTGAAATAAAAAGGAACATAACAGAGTACTATGAAAAACTATACTCCAACAAATTTGGAAACCTAGAGGAAATGGATAAATTTCTAGAAACACACTACCTACACAAACTATTACATAGTGATGTTGAAAATCTGAACAGACCCATAACAAGAGAGGAGATTGAAAAGGTAATAAAAAAATAACTCCCAGCAAAAAAAAGCCTTGGCCCAGATGGCTTCACTGGAGAATTCTACCAAACATTCAGAGAAGTGATTGTACCAGTACTACTCAATCTATCTCAGAACATAGAAAAGGAAGCGACACTTCTGAATTCATTCTATGAAGCCAGCATAACCCTGATACCAAAACCACGCAAAGACACCACAAAGAAAATTACAGACCGATATCTCTCATGAATATAGATGCAAAAATTCTCAACAAAATTCTAGCCAGTAGAATTCAGCATCATATAAAAAAAATAATACACCATGACCAAGTGGGATTCATACAAGCTATGCAGGGATGGTTCAGCATTAGAAAATAAATCAGGGTAATCTACCACATAAATAAAAGGAAAGAAAAGAATCACATGATCATCTCAACTAACCCAGAAAAGGCATTCGACAAAGTCCAACACTCATTCCTGATAAAAACTCTCATTAAAATAGGTATAGAAGGGAAATTTCTCAACATAATAAAGAGCATCTATGCAAAACCAACAGCCAACATCATTCTTAATGGAGAGAGGCTGAAAACATTCCCCTTGAAAACAGGAACAAGACAAGGATGCCCTTTATCCCCACTCCTATTTAATATTGTGCTGGAAGTTCTACCTAGAGCAGTAAGGCAAGAAAAAGAAATAAAGGGTATCCAAATTGGTAATGAAGAAGTTAAACTGTCCCTGTTTGCAGATGCTATGATGCTATACATAGAAACCCCTAAAGACTCCACGAGAAAACGACTGGAACTAATAGAAAGATTCAGCAGAGTAGCAGGATACAAGATAAACATTCAAAAATCAGTTGGATTCCTATACACCAGTAAAGAGAATGATGAAAAGGAGATCAGGAAATCAATACCATTTTCAATAGCCCCTAAAAAGATAAAATACTTAGGAATAAATCTAACCAGGGGTGTAAAAGACCTATACAAAGAAAACTACAAAACACTACTGCAAGAAACCCAGAGGGATCTACATAAATGGAAAAACATACCATGCTCATTGATAGGTAGACTCAGCATTGTGAAAATGACAATTCCACCCAAAGCAGTTTACAAATACAACACAATCCCGATACAAATACCAACAACATTCTTTAAAGAGATGGGAAAACTAATCATTAACTTTACATGGAAAGGGAAGAAGCCCCGACTAAGTAAAGCACTATTGAAGAAAAAGAATAAAGTTGGAGGACTCACACTACCTGACCTCAGAACCTACTATACAGCTACAGTAGTCAAAACAGCCTGGTACTGGTACAACGACAGATACATTGACCAATGGAACAGAATTGAGAACCCGAATGTAAATCCATCCACCTATGGTCACCTGATCTTCCACAAGGGCCCAAAGTCCATCAGATGGGGAAAAGAAAGTCTTTTTAACAAATGGTGCTGGCAAAACTGGATGTCCACCTGCAAAAAAATGAAACAGGACCCATACCTCACACCATATACAAAAACTAATTCAAAATGGATCAAAGACCTAAATATAAAGCCAAAAACTATATAAAGTTCATAGAAGAAAAAATAGGATCAATGCTAGAGGCCCTAATACACAGCATTAACAGGATACAAACCGTAACCAACAACACACAAACTCCAGAAGAGAAGCTAGATAACTGGGATCCTCTAAAAATTAAACAGTTATGCTCATCAAAAGACTTCACCAAAAGAGTAAAAAGAAACCTACAGGCTGGGAAAAAATTTTTGGCCATTACAAATCAGACAAAGGTCTAATCTCTAAAATCTACAAGAAAACCCAACACCTCTACAACAGAAAGACAAATAATTCAATGAAAAAATGGGCAAAGGAATTGAACAGACACCTCACAAAAGAAGACATTTAAGCGGCCAACAGACACATGAGGAAATGCTCGTGATCACTAGTCATTAGAGAAATGCAAATCAAAATCACAATGAGATACCATCTCGTCCTGGCATTACTGGCACTAATCGAAAAAACTGGAAATAACAAATGTTGGAGAGGCTGCGGGGAGATCGGAACTCTTACGCACCGCTGGTGGGAATGCAAAATGATACAACCATTTTGGAAAATGATATGGCACTTCCTTAGAAAGCAAGCAATAGAAATACCATAAGATCTAGCAATCTCACTCCTAGGAATATATCCTAGAGAAATAAGAGCCATCACAGGAATAGACATATGCACAGCCATGTTCATTGCAGCATTGTTCACAATACCAAAAAGATGGAAAAAACCTAGATGCCCATCAGTGGAAGAATGGATAAACAAACTATGGTACATACACACAGTGGAGTATTATGCAACAATAAAGAACAATGATGAATCTGTGAAGCATCTCATAACATGGATGAAACTGGAGGACATTATGCTGAGTGAAATAAGTCAATCGCAAAAGGACAAATATTGTATGAGACCTCTACTGTAAAAACTCATGAAAAAGTTTACACACAAAAAGTAATGATCTTAGCTGCTTACAAGGGATGGGAGTGTTTTTTGGGAATATACTAAATAGACAATAGATAAGTGGTAACTTTGGTGAAGGGTAAGACAGTACACAATACTGGGGAAGCCGGCACAATTTCTACAAGGAAAGGTCATGGAAGCTCCATAGACACATCCAAACTCCCTGAGGGACTGAATTGCTGGGCAGAGGGCTGTGGGGACCATGGTCTCAGGGAACATCTAGCTCAATTGGCATAACACAGCTTATAAGGACAATGTTCTACATTCTACCTTGGTGAGTAGCGTCTGGGTTCTTAAAAGCCTGTAGCAGCCATCTGAGATACTCCACTGGTCTCACCCCTTGAGGAGCAAGGAAGAATGAAGAAAACAGGATACAAGGGAAAGATTAGTCCAAAGGACTAATGGACCACGGCTACCAAGGCCTCCACCAGACTGAGTCCAGTACAGCCAGATGGTGCCCGGCTACCACCACTGACTGCTCTGACTGGGATCACAACAGAAGGTCCTGGACAGAGCTGGAGAAGGATATAGAACAAAATTCTAACACACACAAAAAGACCAGATTTACTGGCCTGACAGACACTGGAGAAACCTCGGGAGTATGGCCCCTGGACACCCTTTTAGCTCAGTGGTGAAGTCACTTCCGAGGTTCACCGTCCATCCAGGGATTTGACAGCCCCATAAAACAAAATGGGACTAATGAGGCACAGCAGTCCAGGGACAAGGACTAGAAGGCAGAAGGGGACAGGAAAGCTGGTGATAGGGAACCCAAGTTTGAGTAAGGACAGTGTTGACATGTAGTGGGGTTGTTAACCATTGTCATAGGGCAACATGTGCACTAACTGTTTAATGAGAAACTATTTTGTTCTGTAAACCTTCATCTAAAGTGAGAATAGCAGCACAACTGGAAGAACGTGATCAATGTCACTGAATTGTGCATGCAGAAATTTTTGAAATGGTATATCTTTGGCTATGTATACTTTCACCAAATAACAAAGGTCCTCCAAGGCCGAGAAGGGAGAGTGTTAACATGTCATTGGGTTGTTAACCAATGTCATAAAACAATATATATACTGACTGTTTAATGAGAAGCTTTTTGTTCTGTAAACCTTCACCTAAAGTACAATAACAATAAAATAAAATAAAAAAGCCTGTGAGCAGCCATCTAAGATACTCCATTGTTCTCACCCCTTCGGGAGCAAGGGAGAATGAAGAGAACAGGAAACAAGGAAAAGGTTAGGTCAAAGGACTAATGGACCACAGCTACGAAGGCCTCCACCAGACTGAGTCCAGTACAGCTAGATGGTGCCCGGCTACCACCACTGACTGCTCTAATAGGGTTCACAACAGAGGGTCCTGGACAGAGACTGGAGAAACCCTGAGAGTATGGCCCCTGGACACCCTTTTAGCTCAGTAATGAAGTCACTCCCGAGGTTCACCCTTCAGCCAAAGATTAGACAGCCCCATAAAACAAAACGAGACTAATGGGGCACAACAGCCCAGGACAAGGACTAGAAGGCAGGAGGGGACAGGAAAGCTGGTAATAGGAAACCCAAGGTTGAGTAAGGATAGTGTTGATGTGTTGTGAGGTTGTTAACCATTGTCATAGGGCAACATGTGTACTAACTGTTTAATGAGAAATTATTTTGTTCTGTAAACCTTCATCTAACGTGAGAATAGCAGCACAACTGGAAGAACGTAATTGATGTCACTGAATTGTGCATGCAGAAATTTTTGAAATGGTGTATCTTTGGCTATGTATATTTTCACAAAAAAAAAGGTTGAGAAGGGAGAGTGTTGACATGTCGTGGGGTTGTTAACCAATGTCATAAAACAATATGTGTACTGACTGTTTAATGAGAAACTATTTGTTCTGTAAACCTTTATCTAAAGTACAATAAAAAAAATTAAAAAAAGAAAAAAAGTAACCGAGAAATGATGTTTGCTTAACAATGAGAAACTCAACTCTTGGTTATTTGATGTTAAGGCTCTTAAAAATTTTTATAAATTAATTAATTGAACTTACTACTGCAGTAAATGAGAATTTTGACTATATTAAATAAATTGATTTTTAATAAACCTTTAAAAAATGTTGAGCTTTTGGTCTCATACAGATGATTTTTTAGTAGAGCACCGTTCTTATGGGTAATATTCTTTATTTTGTGTGCCACTCTGCTATTTTTCTAAAAGGTCGTCTTAGAGGATAGTTTTGGTTCAAGGTTTAAAGAGTGTCTCAGGGTGATAGTCTCTGGGAATCCTCTGATCTCCACTGGTCCAGTTAATCTGGCCTTTTTAAAGAATTTGAGTTTTTTCTACATTTTTCTCTCATTCTATCTGAGACCATCTAATGTGACCCTAATCAGAACGATTAGTGGTGGCAGCCAGGCACCATCTTACTCTTGATTTTTAGTGCTAGGCATTTAAAGGAGGGAAGAGCTAGTAGCTCTGAGGAGGGATGACAGCCAGTGAGACATAATGTTCATTAGAATATAATATCAATATTTATGTTTCTCCCCAGCTTGCATGTGGACTGTGTTCCTCGAGCCTTTATTTATATTTTAATTATTCTAGTGAAGCTGTATTTTCCTCTTTAATTTTGAATCAGCCGCTCCCCACCCCCCACCCCCGCCGCAAAGTGATTCATTTGCAAGATGGCGCATGTTTACTGAGAGTTTGATTCTCAGAGATTAAGTGTGAGGAGGGGAAGGTACAGCATGAATAAATCCTGCAGGGGCTTTCTGCTCAGGGAAGGATTGCCCAATAAGCAAGGTATGCACGTGCTTACTTGTGCTTATTTACTAATCCATAGTGTGAAATTTCACCTGTTTTTCTCCACATGAAGGATGTGGTAGAACCCATCTGAAATTGCGGACTACAGATTAGTAAGTAAACACAATTAAGCCTGGGTGTACCTTGCTTACTGGTTAACCTGCCCTTATTTCTGCTTCACAAACAGGAGAGATGTGCACTTCCACGTTTGGGGCAGAGTGGGGGAGAGAGACATCAGGAAGGTGCCCTGGAAGGTTTTCCAAGAGCATCACTTGGGTTAAATGCCTTTGGTGTGAGAGAAGAGATGTTGGAACCCTGCTCAGGTATCAGATGTCACCAAGTGTTCTTCTGGCAAAGCCTTTGCCTTTGCTAATTAAAACTAATCCAATTGCATGAAGAAAAATATATTTCGTGAGGTTGCATCTTGTGTGGCTATATTTTACCCCTTTTCTCATATCCTAAGATCAATGAATCTCAGGCTGGTTATAAGATGAGAGGTGATAATGTGGAATGACATTCACTTACAAATATATATGAGTAAAGACAATGACGGGGGCAGGCTATTGCATGTATTGGCTTCTCAATGTAAATTTGAAGCTGCTTTTGAGTTTTCTTGATTGATTTGTCAATTTAAAGGTTTTAGTAGCTATTGGGAGCCCTGGTGGTGCAGTGGTTACAGCAATCGACTGCTAACCAAAAGGTCGGTAGTTCGAAACCACCATCAGCTCCAGGGAGAAAGATGTGGCAGTCTGCTTCCATTGAGATTTACAGCCTTGGAAACCCTGTGGGGTCACTATGAGTCGGAATTGACTCGACAGCAGTGGGTTTTAGTAGCTATTGAGTGGGAAGAAAAATGTAAAAAAACAGAAAAACAAAACAAAAAAACCCAAAAAACCCCCCAAGCGACGCCCTTTTAACTTCTCAACTTGTACTTTGTTTGCTGTCCAAGTTGCTCCATGTGCTTTTCTGTGGCGTGGTTGGCCTGGCTGGATCAAGCCCTGTACTTAGGAAGCTGAGATTCAAGGTTTGCTCCCTGCAGAACTGGGATTTTGTCATGATAACAGGCTTCGTTCCTAACCCTGGCCATCTCTCTAGTAAAGGGAAAGTGTTGACCTTTGATTCTCTGAGTTCCACCACTTACCAGCTGTGTCACCTTGGACAGATTCTTAATCTGTTTGCCTTGGTTTCCTTATCTGTGAAATGAGGATACTTAGTACTCACTTCATAGGGTTGTTGTGAAGATTAAGTGAATTAATCCATGGAAAGTGCCAGCAGTTTATTTCTTCCCCACTCTGCACATAGAGGGTCCAGCAGCGGACTCCAAGGCCGTAGGGGATTGCAGAGTCACAAGATGGAAGGAGCCTGGGTTCCTGAATCACTGCATGGAAGGCTGTCTGCCAACACCTGATTGGATTTCACACAAGGAGAAGTAACCTTTTACTGTGAGATTTAAGGGATATTTGTTATAGCACTTAGCTGACCCTGATTTATGTAGAGGTGCAGTGTAGGGAGAAAAAAATGAATGGTTTTCCTGAAATGCATAGATGATGAAGGTACTCCAAAGTAATTGGGGTTCTTTCCCTAAACAGAAGAGGTGTCGATCTGTAGGGTCTTCTTTTTCTGAGAAATGTAAAGAGTTCCCAAGTGAGGCCAGAGGCAGTGTAGCAGCTTTCCTCAAGTAAGTGAATGGAAATGAAAACTTCTTGGCAGAGTTCCTGTTTCTAGAGGAAATGCTGCTACCTGGAACCAAAAGAATTCACTGATTCAGATTCTCTCTCTGTCTTTCAATCCATACAGATGAATATATATTTACAAATATAGATATATTTGTAAAATTTAAAAAGTCCAATTATAATGCAAATACCAAAAAGTACACAGATCATAAGTCAACAGCTCAATGAATCTACCCCAAGGGTAGCCATCACCTTCACTTCTAACAGCAGAGATTTCTTTGGCTCGTTTTAGAATCAGACAATATGTGTTTTTTTTTTTTATATCTGGCTTCCTTTCCTCAAAATCGTAGTTGTGTGATTCATTCATGGTTTTGCATGTAATTGTAGTTCTTTCATTTTTATTGCAGCATAGTGTTTCTTTTCATGATTTATTTGTCTGGTCTACTATTAATAGGCATTTGGGTAATTTCCAGTTTGGGCTATTTTGAATAATGCTGCTGTGAATGTTCCAGTGTCTGTCTTTTGGTGAATATACCTCCACATTTCTGTTGGATTAAAAACTCCATGACTTGTATTTTTCAAAACTTTAACCCTCAATAAGACCCTTCAAGGCGGTGACGGTGACTGTTCTTATTCCTTGCTGTCCCTTGCTTCTGATCCAGGCCAAGCAAAAGTCTTGCTCTGTTTTTCTGTGATGCAAGAGATAATTATTTCATGGAAAGCACTAATCCTTAATGGCAAAGTTTTGATGTCTAAAATGGAGGAAACCTCCTTAAAAGGACTCCCCCCACCCGTTTTAAATTGGAGCCTAGTTATGGGGCCCTTTGCTTCACAGAATGGGCTCTTCACAAAGCCATGTTCCAAATCACTCGCAATTCCCGTGAAACTGGAGTTTAACATGGAATCTTTATTGGTGCTGCTTCAGCTCTTCCTTGGTGAGAAGGAGAATCCTTTTGGCTTTGAAATTGCTTCCTTTCATTGGAGAAGGAGTGGAGGGGAAAGAGTGATGAGTTCTGTAATCACTTGACTGCATTAGCCTTAGAGTTATCAGGAGTGGCCTTTTCTGCGTAGTGCAAAAGATTAAAGTACTCCGCTGCTATCCAAAAGGTTGGAGGTTCAATTCCACCTAGAGGTGCCTCGGAAGAAAGGCCTTGTGATCAGCTTCTGAAAAACCAGCCATCGAAAACCCTAGGGAGCACAGTTCTACTCTGACACACATGGAGTTGCCATGAGTTGGAGTCGACTCGATGGAAATTTTTATACAAAATCTAGGCAAAGCAGAACATTTCCTCAGAAGGACAAGAGGCAGATAAGAGGGTGAGGCCTTTCTCTCCATGAGTGAGAGGGTTTATTCTTGTGCCTCTGCCTTTAGTGCCCCGGGTATCTGATCCACAAAGTAGGAACCCATACTAGATGGAACTTTGTGGATTTGGGGATTGAAAAGGCCTCAAGCAAATTCTAAAACTGCCCACAGGACTTTCTTTGAAACCTATGCCATAGGCTCAACTTCCCAGACTCCTTTGCTGAGGTTTGAAGTCCTGGGCTCGATGAGTGGTGTAACCCCCACCCAGGCTCACAGGCTTCCTCACTCTTTGGTTTGCAGTGACCATGACTGGAGAATTGAGGGGTGAATGTCTGAGTCTAAGCTTTCCCCTTCAAGCATATCGGGAATATTTGAAACATCTTGGAGGCCAAAGCAGACTCATGGCTGCTCTGTGCTTTGGTTGTGTTTTGATTTCACATTTGGTTCACTTTGGGTGCGAAGCGTGTGAAGCCTTTACAGTGAAGTCTGAAAAATGGTTGTGAGACGCTCCCAGGGGACCCTGCTGCTGAGTGACACACAGCTGGGCCTTTGAAAGTGGGCTTTTATGATAAATTTGAACATGGTTGTAAACTTTACTATTCTTTGCTTCATTCCTTTTTCCTAACGAGAGGATAGGTGAGCTGATTTTTCCATGAGAGAACTGTTTTGGACCATTAACCCAGATTTTCTTCAAATGTAGAGGTGACTATATAACTTGCCGCCGGAGGCTAGCGAGACAGTTCTGGGAAGTCAGGAGCTGGGGGGAGGGATTCTGTTCTTCACTTGCCAGGAGTGAAATGCAGAAGAGCTTTAAGCAGAATAAGAGACCTTGAAAAACCTAGACATACTCTGAGGACCTGTGTAAGTCTTGCTTACATCCACTGTCTCCAGGCTGCCTTTCTCATCTGCAGAGTACAGCTGAGATCATGACCTGCAGCTTCTTCTTCTTCACCCCGTTGACTTCTTTCTGCCTGCCCCCAGTTTTTGGAAGATTGCTGCATTTTTGTCTTAGATGACTGGAAGTTATTAAGGGGATTCTCCTGAAAATGTTCAGGTGGACATTGAGCAAATTCTCTCTCCCCCACCCCCCCCACACACCCCTAACATTTATTATGTGACTGCTTTCTGCTAGTATTGTCTCGCATTATTTCGCAAGGCCCCCAGAATTCTGTGAGGGAAATAGTATAATATTCATTTGGTAGATGAGGAAATGGAGGCTCCATTGGAGGCTTTAAGACCATACTGTTGAAAAGTGCCTAGCCTCGCTTTTCAGTCTTCAGTTCTAGTGCTCCATCTAGTCTCCCAGCTCCTCTCTGTTAGGGTACTTGCCTTCCATCATTGCCCCTTCATGGCCACCCAGACAGCGTTCTGCCTCCCAGTTATATGATGGGGGATATAGAGGCAAAAAAGACACAAGGGCAAGATCCAGATGGGCCGTTGGACTCTCAAAAAGGCTGAGGTCAGGATACCTGGCCAGAAAGGCAGCCATTCATGAAGTGAGAAGTACCTACTGTGCGTCCAGTGCACACATATAACTATGCTATGTGATGACACGCATCAGTGTCGTTGGGCGCCAGTTGCAGCATGCATTGTCATTGGCCGTAGCAGGAGTCACGATTATGCATATCAAGGCCTGTGCTACCTAAACCCAAAAGACTAACCTCCTGGGGACCCATGTTTCCTTTCTAGCTCAGCAGTTGCCTTCTCTATTGTATAATGTTGCCTGAAGGCTCGGAGTCAATTAACTGCGGGTGGCCGAAATTGAGATGACTGTTGTTGTTGTTGTTGTCAGGTGCCGTTGAGTTGGTTCCGACTCATAGCGACCCTATGAACAACAGAACAAAACAGTGCCTGGTCCTGCACCGTCCTCACAGTCTTTGTTATGCTTGAGCCCATTGTTGCAGCCACTGTGTCAATCCATCTCATTGAGGGTCCTCCTATTTTCTGCTGACAATGTACTTTAAAAAGTATGATGTCTTTCTCCGGGGACTGGTCCCTCCTGATAATGTGCCCAAAGAATGTAAGACGTAGTCTCGCCATCCTTGCTTCTAAGGAGCATTCTGATTGTACTTCTTCCAAGACAGATCTGTTCGTTCTTTTGGCAGTCCATGGTATAGTCAATATTCTTTGCCAACACCACAATTCAAAGGTGTCAGTTCTTCTTCGGTCTTCCTTATTCATTGTCCAGCTTTGCATGCTGTCATGGTTTGAATTACGTCTCCCCAAAAATGTGTGTATCAATTTGGCTGGGCCACGATTCCCAGAATTGTGTGGTTGGCCTCCATTTTGTGATTGTAATTTTATGTTAAAGAGGATTAGGGTGGGATTGTAACACCACCTTTACCCAGGTCACATCCAATGTAAAGGGAGTTTCCCCGGGGTGTGGCCTGCACCACCTATTCTCTCGCAAGAGATGAAAGGGAAGCAAGCAGAGGTTGGGGACCTCATACCATCAAGAAAGCAGTGCCAAGAGCAGAGCGCGTCCTTTGAACCGGGGTCCTTGCACTGAGAAGCTCCGAGTCTGCGGGAACACTGATGAGAAGGCTGAGAGACAGAAAGCCTTCTCCTGGAGCTGACACCCTGAATTTGGACTTTTAGCCTACTTTACTGTAAGGAAATAAACTTCTCTTCATTAAAACCATCCACTTGTGATGTTTCTGTTATAGCAGCACTAAATGACTAAGACACATGCATACGAGACAATTGAAAACACCATGGCTTGGGTCAGGCTCATCTTAGTCCTTGAGGTGACATCTTTGCTTTTCAACACTTTAAAGAGGTCTTTTGCAGCAGATTTGCCCAATGCAATGTGTCTTTTGATTTCTTGACTGCTGCTTCCATGGGTGTTGATTCTGAATCCAAGTAAAACGAAATCCTTGACAACTTCAATCTTTTCTCCGTTTATCACGATGTTGCTTATTGGTCCAGTTGTGAGGATTTTTGTTTTATGTTGAGGTGTAATCCATACTGAAGGCTGTGGTCTTTGATCCTCATCAGTAAGTGCTTCAAGTCCTCTTCACTTTCAGCAAGTAAGGTTGTGTTATCTGCATATCTCAGGTTGTTAATGAGTCTTCCTTCAATCCTGATGCTGTGTTCTTCTTCATATAGTCCAGCTTCTCAGATTATTTGCTCAGCATACAGATTTAATAGATATGGTGAAAGGATACAACCCTGACACACACCTTTCCTGACTTTAAACCACGAAGTATCCCCTTGTTCTGTTCGAACAACTGCCTCTTGATCTCTGTACAGGTTCCTCATGAGCACAATTAAGTGTTCTGGAATTCCCATTCTTCACAATATTATCTATAATTTGTTATGATCCACACAGTCAAATGCCTTTGCATAGTCAATAAAACACAGGCAAACATCTTTCTGGTATTCTCTGCTTTCAGCCAGGATCCATTTGACATCAGCAATGATATCCCTGGTTCCACATCCTCTTCTGAATCTGGCTTGAATTTCTGGCAGTTCGCTGTTGATTTACTGCTGCAGCCACTTTTGAATGATCTTCAGCAAAATTTTACTTGCGTGTGATATTAATGATATTGTTCAATAATTTCTGCATTCGGTTGGATCACCTTTCTTGGGAATAGGTATAAATATGGATCTGTGCCAGTCGGCTGGCCGGGTAGCTGTCTTCCAAATTTCTTGGCATAGGCGAGTGAGCATTTCCAGTGCTGCATCTGTTTGTTGAAACATCTCAGTCGGTATTCCCTCAATTCCTGGAGCCTTGTTTTTCGCCAATGCCTTCAGTGCAGCTTGGACTTCGTCCTTCAGTACCATTGGTTCCTGATCATTTGCTACCTCGTGAAATGGCTGAATGTCGACCAATTCTCTTTGGTATAATGACTCTGTGTATTCCTTCCATCTTCTTTTGATGCTTCCTGCGTCGTTTAATATTTTCCCCATAAGAACCCTTCACCACTGCAACTCAAGGCTTGAATTTTTTCTTCAGTTCTTTCAGCTTGGCAAATGCCGAGCGTGTTCTTCCCTTTTGGTTTTCTGTCTCCAGCTCTTTGCACATGTCATTATAATACTTTACTTTGCCTTCTTGAGCGCCCTTTCAAATCTTCTGTTCAGTTCTTTTACTTCATCATTTCTTCCTTTTGCTTGCCTTAGCTACTCGACATTCAAGAGCAAGTTTCAGAGTCTTTTCTGACATCCATTTTGGTCTTTTCTTTCTTTCCCGTCTTTTTAATGACCTCTTACTTTCTTCATGTGTGATGTCCTTGATGTCATTCCACAGCTCGCCTGGTGTTCGGTCATTAGTGTTCAAATCTATTCTTGAGATGGTCTGTAAATTCAGGTGGGATATACTCAAGGTCTTACTTTGACTCTTGTGAACTGGTTCTAATTTTCTTCAGTTTCGACTTGAACTTGCATATGAGCAATTGATGGTCTGTTCCTCAGTCTGCTCCTGGCCTTGTTCTGACTGCTGGTATTGAGCTTTTCCATCGTCTCTTTCCACAGATGTGGTTGATTTGATTCCTGTGTATTTCATCTGGTGAGGTCCATGTGTATAGTCGTCTTTTATATTGGTGAAGGAAGGTGTTTGCAATGAAGAAGTTGTTGGTCTTGCAAAATTCTATCATGCGATCCCCGGCATCATGGCCATATTTTCCAACTACCGATTCTTCTTTGTTTCCAATGTTCACATTCCAATCACCAGTAATTATCAATGCATCCTGATTGCATGTTCAATCAATTTCAGACTGCAGAAGCTAGTAAAAATTTCCAATTTCTTCATGTTTGGCCTTAGTGGTTGGTGCATAAATTTGAATAATAGTCATATTAACTGGTCTTCTTTGCAGGCATATGGATATTATACTGTCACTGACAGTGTTGTACTTTAGGATAGATCTTGAAATGTTCTTTTTGGCTATGAATGCAACACCGTTCCTCTTCAAGCAGTCATTCCCGGCATAGTAGACCATATGGATGTTTGATTCAAAATGGCCAATACCGGTCCATTTCAGCTCACTAATGCCTAGGATATTGATGTTTATGCATTCCATTTCATTTTTGGTGATTTCCAATTTTCCTATATTCATACTTTGTACATTCAACATTCTAACTATTAATGGACGTTTGTAGCTGTTTCTTGTCATTTTGAGTCGTGCCGCATTAGCAAATGAAGGTCCTGAAAGCTTGATTCTATCCATGTCATTAAGCTCTTCCCCTGTGGTCTTTTGAGTGCCTTCCAACCTGGGGGGGGCTCATCTTTCGGCACTATGTCAGACAATGTTCTGCCGCTATTCATAAGGTTTTCACTGGCTAATTCTTTTCAGAAGTAGATCGCCATATCCTTCTTCCCAGTCTGTCTTAGTCTGGAAGCTCAGCTGAAACCTGTCTGCCGTGGGCGATCCTGCTGGTGGTATCTGAATATCGGTGGCATAGCTTCCAGCATCACAGCAACACACAAGCCCCCACAGTATGACAAACTGACAGACACATGGGGGTCAGATGACTAATCAACTGAAATTTAAAATAAATGGCCTTTGTTTTTCATTTATTCAGATAGGCCAAGATGAAAATAGATCATGTTCAGGTTTAGGGTGGGAATGAGGGTGGAGTGGGTATATAGCACTTTCAGACACTATTGATGGAAGTGTAAATGGATATAATATTTCTGGTAGGCAGCTCAGATTTATGAAATTAAGAATACTGTAGTCCAATAATACTGTGTGTTAATAATACTGTATATCAAGGATTTCCCTTAATAATTAAACCTAAGAAAATAATTGGAAAAATAAAATCAAAGTATATATAGTTGCTTAAAATGAAGAATATTGGAACTATCCTAAATGATTAACAATAGAAAAATTGGTTGAACAAATATTATTACTGTACATTGGTGCAATTAAATAATCTACCACCATTAAAATGATATCAATTTTTATTTATTAACCTAGAAATATGTTTATGGTGTGTTCCAGAGTTTAAAAAGCCGGCTACTAAATAGTATGTAGATTATGGCATGCTTGCTAAGAGTATATAGGAATATAAGGAAAAAAATGCCTGGAAGGCTATATACCAAATAATATTTTAAAAACATTTTTGATCATGATCTACAGTCAGAAGTACCTTTTACATTTGTGACTCAGTAGACACATGTAGCTGAAACAATAGTTTCATTAACAATATTCATATTCGCTATGTGGTGCATTTTGATATTTCTTTTCCTTTTTTTATGGGGCTTACATTTTTTTTTAAGTTGTGCTTTAGGTGAAGGTTTACAGAGCATGTTAGTTTCCCATTCAATAATTTGTACGCAAAGTGTTCTGTGACATTGGTTGCAGTCCCCGCAATGTGTCCGCACTCTCCCCATCTCCCATTTCCACCCTGAGTTCTCAGTTTCCATTCCTGTGGTTTTCCTGCGCCTTCCTGCCTTCTCATCTTTTGGGCAAATATTGCCCATTTGGTTTCGTATCGTTGATTGTTCTGAGGAGCACTTTCCTCATGTGGGTTATTGTTTATCTTATAGGCCTGTCCATTATTTGGCTGAAAGGTGATCTCCAGGAGTGGCTTCAGTTCTGAGTTAGAAGGGTATCCCGGGGGCCACAGTCTCCAGTCTCTATCAGACCAGTAAGTCTGGTCTTTTTTATGAACTTGGATTTTGTTCTACATTTTTCTTCCGCTCTGTCCTGGACCCTGTAGTGTGACCCCAGTTGGAGCGGTTCTTTTCCTTTCTTTACTGCATTACCCAAGCCTATCTTTTCCTTCTCTGTTCTACTCTCCTCCAGTTCTATCCCTCTTCTGTCTCTTTTGTTTTATTTTTGAAATGCTGGCCATGAAACACTCAGTTGATTTCATGATCCCCTAATGGGCCACAAAGCAGTTTGAAAAACACCTCTCTAAAGTGTTAACAGTGGTTATCTCTGGCAGGTGTGATTATCGATAACATTTTTTTTTAGTCCTTTTTGCTTCTCTGTGTTAGTTATATAACACAAAAAACTAATGAAAGCTTGGAAATGATATAATTCAATGGAATGCAAGATTCCATTTGTAAACATATTGATGCCCTGGACTTTTTAAGAACATCCTGGTTATAAAAAGTAAGATGCCAGCTCTACTTCATAATTATTGGGCATTCAGAATGTTCTGGGAATGCTAACGAACATCGTGGGAGGAAAAATATCTCCACTGAGACACATAGTTTAAATAATAGAATAGCGAGAAGAAAAAAACTCAACCTTACCTCTTCGCACTCAAAAGATGACCAAGAATCCGTACTTATTGCTTTACCCCAGTGATGTTGCATCAGTTCTTTGGGATTGATTTCTATTTCTGTTCTAGACTGCATTTTTTTCATGCTCATTCTCCACCTTAAAAATAAAAATAAAATAAAAAGCTATTAAATTCATCAGACTTCTTTCTGGCCAGATTCTCTTGGCTTACAGTACTGTCAAAATTGGCCTCCTTTAAAGCTAAAGACGATTTTAAATGGAAGGTAGTCATTAAGAACTTAGAGCAGGAAGCGTAAGCTTTAAAGGAGGACAGGAAGAATTCTGGGTTTGAGCCAGTGCACTTCTCCATGGGCTTCTTGTTCTCAGCCTACAGCTGGAAATCAGCAGAACTCCCCACATGACCACCAACCAAGAGGGTGGCATAGAAAGTGAGCTTTCTCTGACTCTTCTCTGAGAAAATCATCGGTGAACAAGTGGAACAGAGATTTCTGCAGGAGGTCTCATTTCCTTAGAGTCCAAGTAAAGCTCTGGGCACAAGTGCCAACTACCAAAGCAGAAAGAGTGGTCCACTGGGTTGGGTTTGGGGAGAGGCCGAATGGCATTTACAAGGTAGGGGCATGCATGGAGAGAGATGCCTCCTGCCCTTGAAAGGACTTAATGGTGGGAAATCTGAGGTTGCTTTCCAAAGTGAAGTAATCTAGTTACTGTTGTTTCAGACTTTTTGCCTTGAATAATCTGGCAATGCTGAAAATGTGATTTGGAGCTCTGGCTTTCTCCTCAAGGAGAATGCTGAATTCATTTTACCTTTGAAACATTGTGAATAATATGTCAAAATTATTCATGTGATCATTTATTGATTGATTTATTATCCAATAATTATTCATTTATATGGTCATTCATTCATTCATCCATCCATCCATCCATCAATCCAACCATCTGTCGATCCAACCATCCAACCATCTATCCAATCATCCATTCACATGGTATTTCTTGACTAGATGCTGTGTGTTGGGAAGCATATGGCTATCACTAGGGGTCGGGGAAAGAACTCCAAAAGAAGGAAGAGCAGACTGTGTAGTTGAGTTGCTTGTAGTCTAGCAGAGCAGACAGACAAGTAGGCAAGTGATTACCAGATAGTGTAGAAAATGCTACAAGAGGGGCCAAGTTTGCATGATTCACGCAAAGCTAAGTCTCCCCTTCAGGCCTAGAATCATGGAATGTTAGCCTGAAAAAGACCTTAGAAAAATTGAATGGCACAACATTTTCCAGACTTTATCCACAGATCCCTGGGGTGTCATTCCAGGGAGTGGAAATGGGAGTGGGAGGGAGGAGTGAGGAGAAAGCTTAGTAGATGGGGTTTAGCTTCCTCCAGAACCATAGCAGATCTCTTTTCATCTGTTTCATATATTGAGGTTCCTTGTACAGTGTCATTTGAGAAAAAGCCTTGACTTCTTGATATTTGCAATGCACTGGACCAGTCCACCATCTTTCCTTGCTTCTCAGATTTAAAAATTGTGGGCCATTCTTGAAGTCCACGTTTCAGCCAAAGATTAGACAGGTTTATAAAACAAACAACAACACATATGAGGAATGGTGTTTTGTAGTTCAGTCATGTATATGAGACTAAATGGGCACACCTGTCCAAAAGCAAAGACAAGAGGGCAGGAAGGGACAGGAAATCTATACGAATGGACACGGGGAACCCGGGGTGGAGGCGTGTTGACACGTCTCAGGGTTGGCAACCAATGTCACAAAACAACTTGTGTATTAATTGTTTATTGAGAAACTAATTTGCTCTGTAAACTTTCACCTAAGGCATTCGCATGTGCACGCGCGCGCACACACACACGCACACACACAAAATATTAAAAAAAAAAAAAGAACCAAAAATTTTGTGGGCCAAAAAGGTGAAGTGATTTGCCCAAGGTTGTAAAATTGGTTAGTGAACAATCCAGGAATAAGACTTGGTCTTCTAACTTTATGTGGACATCACCGCTGCATCAGTTAGCTTTTTCTGTGTAACAAATAATCCCAAAATTTAGTGGCTTAAAATCAGGGTTTCAAACCGATTTGTTCCAGTTTGAATTCCTGCTGAGAATTTTCATTTCTAACAAGTTCCCTGCTGAGAATTTGCATTTCCACCCCAGATATACTGAATCAGAGTCAACATTTTAACAAGATCCCTAGGTTATGTTTATGTATAATTTAAAAACCGGAATGAACCCGTTTGAAGCCCTGCTTAAAACAACCACCATTTATTTAGCTTACGATTTTATGAGGTGGCAATTTGGGCTGGACTTAGCTGGGCTGGCTCTTCTGGTCTCAGCTGGGCTCATTCATGGCTGTGATGAGTTGCTGATCAGTTGGCAAGTCACCTGAGAACTGGCTGGTCTAACATGGCCTTTCTCACCTCTAGGGGATGGCTGGACGTTGGCTGGGTGACCAGGTAACCAAGCCTGGAGTCTTTAATCATCAGTAGTTATGTTAGGGTAGTTGCAGTAACAAATAGCCCCCAACTTTTAGTGGCTGAACACAATAAAATTTTATTTCTCTCACACAATAGTCTGATGCTCATCAAGTGAAATCCTCAGTGGCTCTCTTGCAAATGGTGACTCAAGGACCCAGGCTCTTCCCATCTTCTAAATCTGCTGTCTTTTAGGTCTCTGCCACTGGGGAAAGAGAGTGGGGGACTGAGCATGGGAGGGTTTTATGGTACAGGCTTTGGAGTGACTCACCTCACATTCTATTGGCCAGAACTCGGTCAGGTGGCCACACCTAACTGCAGGGGAGGCTGGGAAATGTAGTCTAGTTATGTGTCCAGGAGGAAAAGGGGAACAGGTTTGCTAAACAACTAGCCAGCCTCTGTTACAAGGGCTGACCAAGGACAAGGAGAAGGATTGTAGGCTCTGAGCCCAGCTTGAGGTAGCATGTATTTGTGGTCACAGCTAACACCATGCTGGGTTGTTTTCTCCCATTGTTCTTGGTGGAATAGTCCCAGGTTGAATGTACTGCTGTGGGGTACATTCCTGAGGGTGAATGTAGTCTGGACTCCATTAGTAATGCCTGTGGAGGGAACTAAAGACCAGGGCAACCTTGAACACTTTGGCATCTTACCCACGGAGTGACAAATGTAGCCATGCTGTCCACATTGTCATTAAAAGGGGAGCAAGAGACGAAGGTTGGAAATCAACTGCTGTTTCTTTGCACTTGGACATGGGTTGAATAAAAATAAGAATCTGTCCCTTTTTAAGGTTGTGCTTTAAATAGATGTTTGCCTCAGGCTCTTCTTGTTTTTTTTTTTCGTCTTGGCTCCCTCTCTCCCAGTGTCCTTCAGTCCCAGCCACATCTGCTCCTTTGTATTTGAAGCCTGAGTTGTGTTCTCATGGCCTGAGTTCTGCTCAGGAACCAGCTCAGCTTCACAGATCCTGCAGGTTGAAGCCCCCTCCACCCAGCCCCCTGCCACCACACGCACCTTTTTCATAAGTTTTCAGAGCTGCCCTGACAGGTCTGGCTATTTTAGTGACAATTCTGTAGTGATTGTACCTGCCCTTTTAGCCTACTGCTGCCTGTCTTCTGACAAACTGTTTGTGTCTGGCTGCTAATGCCATAGTAAAAATCACCTCACTGGCCTGCCCTTGTTTTCAGAGGCACTTGTTTTTTGGTATAATGCTGGACGTTTAATGAATGTTGTTTATGGAGAGTGTAAGACTGACTAGTACGGATTCTTTCTTTATGTCATAATCCCCTGTGGACTTTGCTGAAAGGCATGCTGGGACCTTGAGGACAGGCTGGCAGCAAGAGGGTGTAAACCAGGAAGGGGGAGCACCAGGACCAGAAGAAATGATTCTGTTGAGAGAGGGCCCTCAGAGAAGGTGGCCAATAGTCCAAATAACAATGGCCAAGGTGTAGGGTAAAGGTGGGTAGGATCTGGGCTGGTATCGATGCCCAAGGGCCTGATCCACTATGTTGGTGCATGGAAGGAATTTCTGATTGGTAATCGTGTTTACGCTGTCTTGCTCTCCACCAATCCATTGTCTGCACCCCAGCAGAGTGAGTCTTGCAAAGCACAAATCCAATCCCATCACTGCCTACTTCACATTCTTCCATTGCTTCCTATTGCTCTTGTGATAACGTGTAAACAAATTGGTTTTCGAGGCCATCTGAGTCTGGTCCTAGCCTCTCTCTAGTCTCATCTCTCCCTCTGCCTCCCTAGACTTATTGCTTTGGCCCCAGTTCTAAGATTCTTTTGATTCTTTTTGCAGGCAAAACTCTGTAGCTCCTACAGCCTCCTCTGGTCCTGACCTCGATGCCATTTTCTCCTGCAGCCTTCCTGACTGAGACCCCCTCATAAAGCTAGCTCCCCGCAGCACTCTGTATCTCCCTCTCCACAGTGATCTGACTCTATTGTAATTACCTTTTTTTTTTTCTCTCCCCCACTAAACTGAAAACTCTATAAGATCAGGGACCATGTCTTATTGCCCATTTACTCCAGTTGTATTAGGCAGGGTAGGCTAATTGCTATAACAAAGAATCCCAAACATCTCAGTGGCTAAAAACCAAACATCTCAGTGACTGAATTCAACAGAAGTTTTAGTTTTTGCTCACATGACAATTCATTGTGGGTGTTCAGTAGATGATCTTCCACATGGTTATTCAGGGATCTAGGCCTCTTTCAACTGGTCCTTGGGTGGCACAAACGGTTAAGTGCTTGACTACTAATAGAAAGGTTGGTGGTTCGAACCACCCAGATGTGCCTCGGAAGAAATGCTTGGCAATCTGCTTCTGAAAGTTCACAGCCTTGAAAACCCTATGGATCAATTCTACTCTGCACACATGGGGTCACCATGAGTTGGAATAGACTTGTTGCAACTAACAACAACAACAAGGCTCCTTTCATCTTGTGGCTCTCTCACCCCCTAGGGCTGGTCTCTTTCCCTGTCTGCATCTGACAAACAGATGGAAGAAGAAATAGAGAATCATATAGGAGGTTTTGATAAGCCATGCCCACAAATTGTGACTTAACTCCCACTCATATCCCATTGGCCAGAACTCAATCCTATGACCACATGTAATTGCCAGGGATGCTGGGAAGTGTCATCCAGCTGTGAGCAGGCTTAGTGAACAAGTAGATGATCTCTGCCACAGCAGTACTTGCCTGGAGGAGCTGATCAATATTGGCTGAAGGAGGGAGTGTTGTCTTCTAGGCTCCTTCTTGATTCTTTGGTGATTCAATTCAATCATCAGGAGGCACATGTGATGACAGGTCGTTGGAAGGAGCCCTGGTGGTGCAGTGGTTAAGCGCTTGGCTGCTAACTGAAAGGTTAGTGGTGTGAACCCACCAGCTTCTCTGCAGGAGGAAGACGTGGCAGTCTGCTTCTGCCTTGGAAACCCTGTGGGGCAGTTCTACTCTGTCTTATAGGCTAGGAGTTGGAACTGACTCTATGGCAATAGGTTAATGAGTGGGGTACCTTAGAAGGGTTGTAGCCAGTGGCAGAGGGAGGAACAGTACAGTCTGAGAGTCCAGCACCCAAAGAGTGAGGTGATATGCTTCAAGTCCCCCAGGGAAAGAGATTTTTATTAATACTAAAATATCTTTCTTTGGAGGGGGGCGAAGGAAGAGTGAGGACTGCGTCCTTGATTTTGTAAAATGTGATGGTGTCAGCTTTCTTCACACATTGCTCCTAGGTCTACAGAAGAAACGTGTGGCATGCCTGAGCATGTCGCCTGGCTGCCTAGCACTCTCCTGCCTGGGAGGGAGCAGGTGTGTGTAGCACACGTGATGTGTCCACTCTCCGTTCTGTGGTCAGGGCACCCCTGAGACCATGCTCCCTCCAACTGAAGTTCTACCCAGGCTTCTCCCACAACCCAGCCTCTTATGTGTGGCAGGAAACCCATTCCCCACAGGGCAGGGAGAAGTGAGAGAACCATACGGTGACAACAAGCACTGACGAGTCATTGGGTTTGAAAATTTGCCTCCAAGGACTCAACTTCTAGATGAGCTGGGATATAATAACTCCCTGCCTGTGGGTGGCTCTTTAGAATTTTCCCAAGCACTTTCCCACACCTTATCTCACTTCATTCTCATAACAACATGGTGAGGTAAGAGGGCCAAGGGTTATTATGTCTGCTTCACAGATGAGAAAACTGAGGCTCAAAGCAGCTCCCATGACTTTCCCAGCATCACGTGGCTGCTCTTCTTCTCTTGCCATTTCAAGCCCAAGTGCCCCTGCTGGAATCTGCAAACTATTTTCCAGACAATTCCCTCTTAGCATGCAATTAGTGAGACTGAAAAATACGTCTGATGACTGACCTTACCTCTCAATGTTGCCCATTTATTTTCCTGTCTAAACAAGCGGGTCTGCAAGAAGATGCCACAAAATCCTCCCTTATGTTTATATCTCTGTGTGCCATGGATCTGTGGCCTCCCAGCGTCCCCTCTGAGTGTTGGCAGAGAAAACTAAAGACAGCAAAAATGTTTCCCAAGTTGCAGTGCCCCACATCCCGGTTGATTACAACAGCGTTTAGCAGGGGTTGTGCCATGGGACTCTTTTCATTAAAACGAAACAAAACAAAAAACCACAGGGCCTGGATGTTTTAATAAATGGCCGTGCGCATGCCGACTGGCTGCTGAGCACTGGCGCTGCAGACCCAGGAATCCTCCATGCTCTCCCCTAGCCTTCCTCAGACAGAAAGCCGACATCACCTGGCCACCGTACCTAATTAAAGGCAAAGGCTGCATTTTCCCCAGTCTGTCATAGTCTGGTTTATGGGTTTTTCCAGCACAGAGGAGGAGCTAAAAGCTACAGGCTAACTTAATATGGCCAGGGACAAAGGCGGTCAGGATGAGTTCCTTACCCCACACAACTTAAAACAGCATTTCTAGCAAAATCCCAACAGCACAAAGAAAGTATCCTTGTGGAGGAAAGACTGAGTAACGTCAGCCCCTGACCCGCCCGCCACCTCCCCACCACACAGCCCGTCTCAGGGATACCTGGGGAACCCATGTCTTCTGGCATCATCTCCCATGTGGTGCTTTTTCAGCAGCAGAACATGACCGACATCTAATAGTATCTATGTTGGTATCTGTCTCAGCAAATCCCTTCCCGCATTAAAAGATTAATGTCGTAAATCCCGAGTTAGGTGGAGACTGTAGTGTTTCCTCTCCTGCTGTCAGGGTGGTGTTTATTAACACTATTTTCTGTTTTCCGGTTTTGCTCTTCCCTCGTGCCACTCTAAACTGTATTTTGAAGCCCTTCTCTAATTTCTCAGTTTTCCTAATTATAATCCAAAGCATGAACAATTTGCATGGCATCTGACCCACCTCTCTTAAGGGCAATAACCCAGCTTTGCTCCAACAGAGAAGTTACCAAGTCTTTATGATCTGGAGTGAGGTTGACATGAAGAAATGACACTTGGGTCATAAGATTTTAGGAGAGACTCTGAGAGCAAGCTTTCTCTGAGGTGGGTTGATGTTGCTTTTGTGGGAGCTCATTTTTGTCAGGAGCCCTGGTGGTGCAGTGGTTAAGAGTTTGGCTGCTAACCAAAAGGTTGGTAGTTCCAATCCACTGACTGTTCCTCGGAAGCTCTATGGGGCAGTTCTACTCTGTCCTATAGGGTTGCTACGAGTCGGAATCAACTCCATGGCAATGGGTTTGGTGTGTGTGTGTGTGTGTGTGTTTTTGTCAAGGTTCAGGTAAGAATTCAAATCTGCTTCTGTTACTATTCATGATAGCTGAATGGTGGGCTTAATTCAGATACTGGGCTGTGCAACCACCACTTGCTCTGAATTATATATTAAGAAATGCTATCAATATCACTTTTTATGAGAACCAAGCATTTGCCTGGTGGAACTAAGAATGTGGCTGTTACTGGTTCATTTTTAGCAAGCCCCTGCTGTTTACAAGATGCCATACTGGTTGGACTTGTCTCGAGGACTTGCAGGGTAACTCAGCCAGACTGAGAGTGGCTTAGGGAGAAGACAGCAACTTTTTGAAGACAGTAGTGCTGCCAGGTGAAAAATAGGCCATGGACATTCATCCCCCACCCCTCCTCCCATGATGATTGAGTCTGCTTATAACTGATCAGTACATGAAAGTCTATGAAGAATGATTTGATGATCAGTAATAATTTATTGCCTCGTTCAGCTGCTAGCACAGCGCCTAGTAGCATATGGTAGATGCTCAGCAAATGTTTGTGATATGGAAGTAATGTGTTTAGTCCATGTACAGTCGATCCTCATGATTCACAGATTCCATACTTGTGAATTCACCAGTTTGCTAAAAATTTCTTTGTAATCCCCACATCAATACTCGTGGCACTTTTGCGGTCATTTGTAGACATGTGTAGAACAGCAAAATATTTGAGTTGCCTGATGCTCACGTTCCCAACTGAATTTGAACAAGGTGACACTCTGTCTCCTTGATAAGCTCTTATACTGTAAATAAGTGTGCTTTTCCCAGTCTACTTAGTGACACATTTTTTGAATTTTCGTGTTTTTCTTTTGATTTTTTTTGGGTGATTTTGCTGTTTAATATGGCCCTCAAGCATGGTGCTAAAGTTCTGTCTAGTGTTCCCAAACGCAATAAGGCTGTGATGTGCCTGATGGAGCAAATACATGTGTTAGATAAGCTTCGTTTAGACATGAATTATAGTATTGTTGGCCGTGAGTTCAATGTCAATAAGTCAACAATATATATTAAATGAGGAGTCCTGGTGGTGCAAGAGTTAAGTGCTCGGCTGCTAACTGAAGGGTTGGTGGTTCGAACTCACCTAGCGACTCCGTGGGAGAAAGACCTGTTGATCTGCTCCCACAAAGATTACAGCCTAGAAAACCCCAAGGGGGCAGTTCTACCCTATCACATGGGGTCTCTGTGAGTCGAAATCAACTCGACGGCACCTAACAACAATAACTTGTATTAAATAACGTATCTTTAAACAGAAACACACATACAACAGGTTACTGATCGGTTGACAAAAATATTGTGACCAGAGGCTCTCACGAATGTAACCCTATAGTTCCCCTAGGAGCAATCATTTAGTATTTGCTAATTCAGTGTTTGTGGCCATTTTATAGAATCTAACTACAGCAAATAATGAGAACTGGCTGTATTTTCCATTAGATCATGAGTTCTTTGAAGTCCGGGCCCATGTGTCATTTGCCTTCATGTCACCAGCATCACGCACAATGCCTGGCACATGATGCATATTTACTGAGCTCCCATTGAACTCCTGGTCATCTGTCAAGTATGATTCAAATCCCTCCTTCCAATTTGTCCTCGCTCCTTCCTCAGGATAAGCTTTCTTCTATCTTAGTGTCTTAGTCCTGAGAGACGTTTCTTTAAAGAAATCACCAACTCATATCATCACAGGTCACTTGATTAGTCCCAGTGTACTTGATGCCCACTGTAACATCTGGAGTTTCCTGATCAAGAAAAAGGTAATGAACAATTAAAACTGTACTAGGTTGTTCATGTAAATAAGCAGAGCCCCATGTGCAAAGAGTCTTAAAGGAATCAGGCAGTAGCGTTTAATCAAAGTCTATGGTTGGTCCAAAATGGCTTTTACAATATCCTTGCCCTTTCCTTCCATCCTGAGTTTTTCTTGGATTCCGTGGAATTTCTCCAGAATGCATCTATTGCAGAAAGTGCTCATGTTTTGGAGACAGGGCAGCAGTAGTAAAGGAAGGTGGAATAGGAATGTCAGGATGAGCTGGGTTATTTTGTGATAACAAACATCCCCCAAATCTCAGTGGCTCAATACGACAAACGTTTATTTCTCCCCTACAGAACATGCCTAAGGCGGGTTGACAGGGGTGTTCTGCTAGTTGTCGTTGTCCGAAGACCCAGGTTAATGGATACACCATCTTGACACATGTGTCACGAAGGGGAACCTAATAAATTGCGCACCTAGAAGTGCCACGTGTCACTTCTGCTCATCCTTCATTGGCTAAAGCAAGTCATATGGCCACACCCAACCTCAAAGAGGTTGCTGAAGCAATCTTACAAAGTGCCCAGAAGGAGGAGAGCTAAAGAATTTGGCAAACATCACTGATTATTATCATAATAAGGTAATAATGAGGTCTAGGCACACGTGGATGGAATGGGAGCAAAACTGGTGGCACAGATGAGAAGTTTTATTTACTTACTGCTTTTTTTTTTTATAAATGCTGTTTGCAAAATAGCGCTAACGTCTAGGATTTCTTGCCTAACTGAGTATTTCTGTGCCTAGGAAGTGATTCAGAGAATGAAACCATTTTCCACTGAGATCATGAGAGTTGCCTTTCAAGTGTCCATATAGTATAAATAACAATAGCCTCAAAGAAACAATTAAAAGCTCTCTGGGTGGCTTATATCAGATCCACTGAGAAATGAAAACCTCAAAACATGCCAACACATTTAAAAAAATGGCTGTCTGAGGGTGGTCTCCTTGTAATGATAAAGCTTTCTCCCCATCCTTCCTGAAAGTGATATGGCCCCATGTTAGCAACAGTATCGCTGTCTGGAAAGGGGATGGCTGAATCTGGTGGGATTACATTTGAGCTGCTTAAACACAGATTGAATTAAGCTTGGTGAGTTGATGATGGGGAGCGTAGAAAGAGTCAGGACCTTCCGTTGAGATAATAACTAGTTCATTATCTGCTCAGATAAAGGTCGTACAGGCTTTCAGCAACAGCGTGGAAGGGAGACCAGGCTGACCTTTCTGACAGCACTTCTCTGCTCTGTTTTTTTTTTTTTTTAAACAGACCTTAGAACACCAGCAAGTAAAAAAATCCATGTTCCTCTGACCGTTTTCCTTCCCCTACCCGGGCCTTACCAATACACAGGCCTTCACTTCCATTATTTTTGAAATGGCCACCTTTGTTTAAATTACTTATAATGACACTTTCCTGGAAAAATCTCAAATGGGCCCATGAATAGATATTATTAACTTACTTCTCCCCCATTTTACATGCCATATCATACGTCTTCCTTGCTCCTAAATTCTGCCTTTGCGCCAAAAGGCAAAAATGCCATCACTTAGTCAAAGGAAACTTCTGCCTCCTGGGCTGTATCTTCCACTTTTCCTTAAAAGAGCCCATTATGAATCATATGGAAGGAGCCAGAAAAGCAGATTGTCTTGGTGTGAAATGTAGAAAGCAGTGTGGTGTGGGTGGACGTACTTCCACTTATGAAGAAAAATGGTAGTTAAAAGTGACTTTCAAGACATTAAGGATATTTTGGACTCCTAAAATTTTTCCCAGGAGATGGTGATTTTGGCGAAGTGTCATACAAGTGTTAGCCCAATGCCAAAATTTCTAATGAGATTTGAAATGGATGATTTTCACTTATTCATTTTGCATAATCATTTTACTATGCCAAGTACGTTCTGTAATGGGCTGGCAGAACCTGGACAATATATTTTCTTTAGAAATCTTGTCAATAAAATAAAGACTAGTCATATGAGTTTATTACATGGCTATCATTTTTATTTGTAAGTGGAGTTCCGATGTGTACTTCTGTAAGAGGCACGCACTGTGTTGAATGCCAGTTAGTAATGAGGCCTCTTGGCTCCAATAAATTACATTTGCTCTGGGTTGACTAGCCATGGGATGAGGTCATGCACCTTGATCCAAATCATGAATGTGACAGCCTGCATCTACATAAGGTGTAACCAAATCATTGCTCCCATGCTACACTCCAATACCACGTGTCATCTTCAGGGCCTGGGCTTGGCAGAAGATGATGGAAATGATGTGTATTATGCTCAGTCCTTAGCCTCAAACAGCAAAAAGCCTTAAATTTAGATTGTTTTTAAAGAGGACAATTTCATGTCGCCCAGGGATAATTAAATAGGTTCCATATGAAAAACGAAATCAGAATTGCTGAATTTAGAAATAGAGAAAAAATGGAATATTCCCTGAAATATATTGAGTTTATATAGAATAACCTGTGGCCAAATTTTGTAACATTTTCCTCTCCCCGGCTCACTACTGTATGTTTATATTCGCTTCTAAACACACTTTTAAACATAGCTATATTTTTCTACACGAGAAACAAGAACAAGTAATTTTTTGAAATAGGATCATCTTATTTTGTACGGCGTAGAACCTGCTGCCGTCGAGTTAATTCCAACTCCTAGCGACCTTAGAGGACAGAGTAGAACTGCCCCATAGAGTTTCCAATGTTGTTGTCTCAGTCATCTGTGCTTCTCTAACAGAAATACCACAAGTGGATGGTTTTAACGAAGAGAAGTTTATTCTCTGACAGTCCAGTAGGCTACAAGTCCAAATTCAGAGCAACAGCTCCAGGGGAAGGCCTTCTCTCTCTGTCGGCTCTGGAGGAAAGTCTTTGTGATGCATCAGTCTTGCCTTGGTCTGGGAGCATCTCAGCGCAGGAACCTCAGGTCCAAAGGACATGCTCTGTTCCTGGCACTGCTTTCTTTGTGGTATGAGGAGGTTCCCATGTGTCTCTGCTCACTTGTCTCTTTTATATCACAGAAGAGATTGCTTTAAGACACTATCTAATCCTGTATACCTTATCAGTATAACCTCATCATAGTGATAGAGTTTACAACACATAAGGAAATCACATCAGATTTACAAAATGGCACACAATCATACAACACTGGGAATCATGACCCAGCCAAGTTGACAGCTATTTTGGGGGGACACAGTTTAATCCATGACAGCTGTAATCTTTACAGAAGCAGATTGCCACGTCTTTCTCCCACGGAGTGGCTGGTGGGTTGAAGCCAGTGACCTTTTGGTTAGCAGCCTAGCGCTTAACCACTACGTCATCAGGCCTCCCTTTGTAAGGCGTAAGTGGTTGTTAGACCCAGGAAAGATATATGTGGGGAACATATTTCACAATGACATTAGAATTACATGTAGCTGCACAGTAGTTTTGGTAACAAGGGATTTTAGATGGATGTTCTGATGCCCCGGATTGTATATATCTCCGTGAAGTTTGCAGTGAAATAAAATGGAATGATAATGAATTATGGTAAATGTAGTCATGGTGTTAAGTGTATCTGTTCATAAGAAATAGTGGGAAAAATCCTGTGCATATATGAAGCTCTTGAAACATGGATTAATAACATTTGTGTAGCTCTATTTCAATGATATTTATATATTTAAATAATGTGTTTATTTATAATACATATTATATTTTTAAATAATATACATGTATCATAGCGTTATTTCAAGAACATAGCTCAAAAACAAAGGTAGCAATTATACTAAGTCTTGAAAGTTCCTTTTCTCTGAATCATTAGTGTGTCATGAGATTTAACACTTTCCAATAATTTGGGGAAAAAAAAGTCTAGAACTTGTCGAATCAAACCTGACCAATGTATGCATGCTGATTTGTGTGAGACTTAGAAGGTATTCATTGTTTTAATCAAGGGCTGGCAAGCATTTTCTGTAAAGGTCCACACAGTAAATATTTGAAGCTTGCGAGCCATACGGTTTCTGTCACAACTACTCAACTCTTCCATTGTAGCACAAAAGCAGCCATAAAAACAGAAAATCAAACCCATTGCCATCGAGTCAATTCTGACTCATAGCCACCCTACAGGACAGAGTAGAACTGCCCCATAGAGTTTCCAAGGAGCGCCTGGTGGATTCAAACTGCTGACCTTTTGGTTAGCAGCCATAACACTTAACCACTACGCCACCAGGATTTCCAAAGCAGCCATAGACTCTACGTAAACAAGTGAGCAAATGAGTATGGCTGTGTTTCAATAAAACTTTATTTACAAAAACAAGTGGTGGGCCAGTTTGGCTTCTGAGCTCAAGTTTGTCAACTACTGGTGTTAACTATGAAGCTTTTAAACTATAGCCTAATTGAAAAACAATTTATATATGACACCTAGAATCAGTTTAAGAGAATTTCTGTGTATGTAGTTTTGTCTTACAGTAAGTGAATATACTCCATTTTCTAAATAAATATTTGGATTCTCTCTGGGGTTGTGGTTGCCTTATTCAACTAAAGTTTATGCAGTGTCATGATTGTTGTTTTCTCTCCTCTCAAGTTCACTGCATCATGATCATACTGGCTGCTTAATTAATACTCTTTAATGGTGACAATGCTATTCACCTGGCCCCCCCTTTGTTTCCTTTAATGTGGGCTGTACCAGTTGCTTTTGTTATGAGTCAGTCTCCATTGATGTCATTAGACAGTTTTAAACTAGGCCTGGTGGAAATGAAACCACAGGACTGGTCAGAGTGATCAGTCTTTACAGACTGTATTCAAAATACTTTTCTTTCTACTCAGAAAAAGAAGCTGTAGTCAGTTGCTCAGAAATGGGAACGAACCATACCTTTCCAAATGAAAGATAGTTTTGAAAGGTAGGTTTACTGGGATGTTAAGTCTGGCTTGTACTATCTGCTCACCTGTTTTTCCTCAGGGGAACTATCACTCATTATTAATCCTTTTACACCGCTGTTGCTGTTAGGTGCCATCAAGTCAGTTCCAACTCATGGTGACCCTATGTACTACAGAACAAAACACTGTCTGGTCCTGTGCCATCCTCATAATCATTGTAATGTTTGAGCCCATTGTTGCAGCCACTGTGTCAATCCATCTCATTGAGGGTCTTCCTCTTTTTTGCTGACCCTCTACCTTACCAAGCGTGATGTCCTTCTCCAGGGACTGGTCCCTCCTGATAACATGTCCAAAGTACATGAGACAAAGTCTCGCCATCCTCACTTCCAAGGAGCACTCTGGCTGTACTTCTTCCAAGACACTCTTGTTCGTTCTTCTGGCAGTCCATGGTATATGCAATATTCTTCTCCAGCACCATAATTCAAAGGCATCAGTTCTTCTTTGGTCTTCCTTATTCATTGTCCAGCTTTCACATGCCTATGAGGCAATTGAAAATACCATGGCTTGGGTCAGGTGCACCATAGTCCTCAAAGAGACATCTTTGCTTTTTCAATACTTTAAAGAGGTCTTTTGCAGAAGATTTGCCCAATGCAATAGATCATTTGATTTCTTGACTGCTGCTTCCATGGGCATTGATTGTGGATCTAAGTAAAATGAAATCCTTGACAACTTCAGTATTTTCTCCATTTATCATGATGTTGCTTATTGGTCCAGTTGTGGGGATTTTTGTTTTCTTGGTGTTAAGGTGTAATCCATACTGAAGGTTGTAGTCTTCGATCTTCTTCAGTAAGTGCTTCAAGTCCTCTTTGCTTTCAGCAAGCAAGGTTGTGTCATCTGCATATCGTAGGTTGTTAATGAGATGCCCCGTTCTTCTTCATATAGTCCAGCTTCTTGGATTATTTGCTCAGCATACAGATTGAATAAGTATGGTGAAAGGATACAACCCTGATGCACATCTTTCCTGATTTTAAACCAGGCAGTGTCCCCTTGTTCTGTTCGAACGACTGCCTCTTGATCTATGTACAGGTTCCTCATGAGCACAAGTTAAGTGTTCTGGAATTCCCATCCTTCACAATGCTATTCATAATTTGTTATGATGCACACAGTCAAATGCCTTTGAATAGTTAATAAAACACAGGTAAACATCTTTCTGGTATTCTCTGCTTTCAGTCAAGGTTCATCTGACATCAGCAATGATATCCCTTGTTCCATGTCTTCTAAATCTGGCTTGAATTTCTGGCAGTTCCCTGTTGATGTACTACTGCAACAGTTTTTGAATTATCTTCAGCAAAATTTTACTTGCGTGTGATATTAATGATGTTGTTTGATAATTTCTGCATTCAGTTGTATCACCTTTCTTTGGAATGGTCACAGAGATGTCTCTCTTCCCTTTGGCTGGCCAGGTAGCTGTCTTCTATATTTCTTGGCATAGACATGTGAGTGCTTCCAGCGTTGCATCCGTTTGTTGAAACATCTCACCTGGTATTTCATCAATTCCTGGAGCCTTGTGTTTCGCCAGTGCCTTCGGTGCAGCTTGGACTTCTTCCTTCAGTACCGTTGGTTCTTGATCATGTGATACCTCCTGAAATGGCTGAACGTCGACCAGTTCTTTTTGGTCCAGTGACTCTGTGTATTCCTTCTGTCTTTTGATGCTTCTTTCGTCGTTCAATATTTTGCCCATAGATTTCTTTAATATTGCAACTCGTGGCTTGAATTTTCTCTTCAGTTCTTTCAGCTTGAGAAGTGCCGAGCGTCTTCTTCCCGTTTGATTTTCTAACTCCAGGCCTTTGCATTATTCATTATAATACTTTATTTTGTCTTCTGGAGCTGTCCTTTGAAATCTTCTGTTCAGCTCTTTTACTTCATCATTTCTTCCTTTTGCTTTAGCTACTTGACCTTCAAGAGCAAGTTTCAGAGTCTCTTCTGACATCCATTTTGGTCTTTTCTTTCTTTCCTGTCTTTTTTTTTTTTTTTTTCATTGACACATATTGAAGATTTTATTTAACACATTAACTTTCCTGTATTTTTAATGACCTTTTGCTTTCTTCATGTGTGTTGTCCTTCATGTCATCCTACAACTAGTTTGGTCTTCTGTCATTAGTGTTCAGTGCATCAAATCTATTCTTGGGATGGTCTCTAAATTCAGGTGGGATATACTCAAGGTCATACTTTAGCCCTCGTGGATTTGTTTTAATTTGAACTTGCATATGAACAATTGCTGGTGTGTTCCACAGTTGGCCCCTGGCCTTGTTCTGACTGATGATATTGAGCTTCTCCATAGTCTTTCCACAGATGTGGTCAATTTGACTCCTGTGTATTCCATCCAGTGAGTTGCACATGTATAGTCACCATTTATGTTGTTGAAAAACGGTATTTGCAATGAAATTAGTCATTGGTCTTGCAAAATTCTATCATGCAATTTCTCATAGTTCCTATCACCAAGGCCATATATTCTAACTACCCATCCTTCTTGTTTTCAACTTTTGCATTCCAATCGCTAGTAATTATCAATGCATCTTGACTGCAAGTTTGATTAATTGCAGACTGCAGAAGTTGGTAAAAATCTTCAATTTCTTCATCTTTGACAAAAGTGGTTGGTGTGTAAATTTGAATAATAGTCGTATTACTTGGTCTTCCTTCTGTCCTATCACTGACAGCATTGTACTTTAGAGTAGACCTTGAAATGTTCTTTCTGATGATGAATGAGATGCTGTTCCTCTTCAATTTGTCATTCTCAGCATAGTCGACCATGTGATTGTCTGATTCAAAATGGCCAATACTGGTCCATTTCAGCTCACGAATGCCTAGGATATCTATCTTTAAGCATACCATTTCATTTTTGACAGCTTCCGATGTTCTCAATTCATACTTCGTACAATCCATGTTCTGATTATTAATGGATGTTTGCAGCTATTTCTTCTCATTTTGAGCCATGCCACATCAGCAAATGAAGGCCCCCATCAACGTCATTAAGGTCAACTCTACTTTGAGGAGGCAGCTCTTCCCTAGTTGTATTTTAAGTGCCTTCCAACGTGAGGGGCTCATCTTCTGGCACTATATCAGACAGTGTTCTGCTGCCATTCATAAGGTTTTCACTGTCCAATTTTTTTAGAAGTAGATCGCCATATGCTTCTTCCTAGTCTGTCTTAGTCTGGAAGATCTACTAAAACCTGTCTACCGTGGGTGACCCTGCTGGTATTTGAAATACCAGTGACATAGTTTCCTGCATCATGCAAGCCACCACAGTAGGACAAACTGACAGATGAGTGGTGGTTTTACACTGGAATGGATGAAATGTTAGACAATTGCAAAAGTTGGATCCCCCACTAAAAAAATCTGAGAAGCATAGAAAAAAAAATTACTAGCATAGCAAAAACAATTACTTCTCTACTTTAGCTACCTGATAAGTCTGCATATTTACCTCACCAGTTGCCGCTGAGTCACTTCAACTCACGACAACCCAACATGTGTCAGAGTAGAACTGTGTTCTGTAGGTTTCAATGGTTGATTTTTCAGAAGTAGATTGGAGGCCTTTCTTCCAATTAACATATAGAGGCAGGTAATTAGACAAGAGTTTTGGCCTTTTTTAACAGGGTTCTGACTCGTTAACTTCTAACTCCTAGACTAAACATATCTTTCCTTTCTGTTTTTTCGAAGAAAGAACTGATCTCTCCTAAATAGGAAGAATTAAAGCTGAAAGGATGATTTTCATTTAGTTAAATCACAGTAGACCATAAAACATTAGAAATTTGAATGAAGAAAATGCCACTATCATTTACATTTTATTTCTAGAAAATTATATTTTATTTTCCCAAAGACTTTTCTGGATCCACCTATGAATAAGAAGAGGTATTCTGCCCCTCCCAGACCCTGCCATAGTAGAAACCGTCTTAGCTTTCTAAGGCAAGGCAAGGTATATTCAACCTGTCCAAAAAAAAAAAAAGAAGAAAGTCAACATAGACCCATTTGAGGTACCCGAAATAAACTAAAAAACCATGTTGTTGTTGTTAGCTGCTGTTGAGTTGGCTCCGACTTATAGCAACTCTATGTACAACACAACCAAACACTGCCCAGTCCTATGTCATCCTCATAGTCGTTGCTATGTTTTAGCCCATTGTGGAGCCACTTTGTCAATCATCTCATTGAGGATCTCCCCGTTTTTTGCTGACCCTCTACCTTACCAGGCATGATGTCCTTCTCCAGAGATTGGTCTGTCCTGATAACATGTCCAGAGTAAGCGAGACCAAGTCTTGCCATCCTTGATTCTAAGGAACATTCTGGCTGTACTACATCCAAGACAAAAAAACCATACAGAATTTCCATTTTTCTCCCAGTTGCTGTAGAGTCAGTTCTTTTTTTTTTTAATTGTTGTACTTTAAGAGAAAGTTTACAATTCCAGTTAGTCTCTCCTACAAAAATTTATACGTACATTGTTATGTGATCCTAATTGCTCTCCCCATACTGTGACAGCACACTCCTCCTTTCTACCCCTGATTTCCCGTGTCCATTCAACCAGCTCCTGACCCTCTCTGCCTTCTCATCTCACCTCTGGACAGAAGCTGCACATTTAGTCTCATGTATCTACTTGAGCTAAGAGGCACACTCTTCATGAGTATCATTTTATGTCCCATAGTCCAGTCTAATCTTTGTCTGAAGAGTTGGCCTCGGGAATTGTTTTAGTTCTGGGTTGAGAGTCTGGGGGACATGCTTTCTGGGATTCCTCCAGTCTCAGTCAGACCATTAAGTCTGGTCTTCTTACTAGAATTTGAGTTCTGCACCCCACTTTTCTCCTGCTCCAGCAGGGACTCTCTATTGTGTTCCCTGTCAGGGTGATCATTGATGGTAGCCGGGCACCATCTAGTTCTTCTGGTCTCAGGATGATGCAGTCTCTGGTTTATGTGACCCTTTCTGTCTCTTGGGCTATTACTTTCCTTGTGTCTTTGGTGTTCTTCATTCTCCTTTACTCCAGGTGGGTTGGGACCAACTGGTGCATCTTAGATGGCCGCTTGCTAGCTTTTAAGACCCCAGACGCCACTCACCAAAGTACGATGCAGAACATTTTCTTAATAAACTTTATTATGCCAATTGACCTAGATGTCCCCTGAAAGCATGGTCCCCAGACTTCCGCCCCTGCTACTTTGTCCCTTTAAGTGTTTAGTTGTATTCAGGAAACTTCATAGCTTTGGTTTAGTCCAGTTGTGCTGATGTCCCCTGTAGGGTGTGATGTCCTTCCCTTCACCTAAGATAATTCTTGTCTACTATCTAGTTAGTGAATAATCCTCTCCCTACCTCCCCACCCTTGTAACCATCAAAGAATGTTTTCTTCTGTGTTTAAACCTTTTCTTGAGTTCTTATAATAGTGGTCTTATACAATGTTTGTCCCTCTGTGACTGACTAAATTCACTCAGCATAATGCCCTCCAGATTCCTCCATGTTATAAGATGTTTCACGGATTCATCATTGTTCTTTATTGTTGTGTAGTATTCCATTGTGTGCATATACCATAATTTGTTGATCCATTCTTCCGTTGATAGACACCTAGGTTGTTTCCATCTTTTTGCTATTGTGAACAGTACTGCAATGAACATGGGTGTGCGTATATCTATTCATGTGACAGCTCTTATTTCTCTAGGATATATTCCAAGGAGTGGGATTGCTAGATCATATGGTCTTTCTATTTCTAGCTTTTTAAAGAAGTGCCAAATCGATTTCCAAAGTGGTTGTACCATTTTACATTCCCACCAACAGTGTATAAGTGTTCCAGTCTCTCCACAACCTCTCCAACATTTATTATTTTGTGTGTTGGGATTAATGGTAGCCTTATTGGGACGAGATGGTATCTCATTGTAGTTTTGATTTGCATTTCTCTAATGGCTAATGATAATGAGCATTTCTTCATGTGTCTGTCAGCCGCCTGAATATCTTCTTTGGCAAAGTGCCTGTTCGTATCCTTTGCCCTCGAGTCAGTTCTGACTCATGGTGACCTCATGTGTGTCAGAGTAGAATGTGCTCCATAGGGTTTTCAATGATTGTGACCTTTCAGAAGCAGATTGCCAGGCCTTTGTTCTGAGGTGCCTCTGGGTGGATTCAGACTGCCAACCTTTCAGTTGATAGCTGAACATTTAACCATTTGCGCCACCCGATGTCTCCTCAGAAGCAGACTAACCACTTCAATATGAGAGGGAGCTCATCTTAGCAAAATCTCTACAAACATAGTTAGACACTTCCTGACCTGGGGAAGCCTGAGGAACAATTCTTGTAATGATTTTATTGATCTATTGGTTTCCTTTTGATGCACCTCATATCAACACCTTGGGCATGGAAAGAAATACCGAATCATGCTGAACCACCCCTTTAAGTATTAGCACCATTTGGGGCTTAGGCTACTTCTTCAGGGGCATTTCATCAATGAGTCTTATTCAGGCTGGCCCAGACAGTGGCCACACGAGTTTTATTTCTTCATTGCCATCTGTTCAGTTGGTTGCATCATCTCCACAAAACCACCTCTATTCTCTTAACTGTAGTCGGCTTCTTTGTGAAATGAGTCAAATGTTAGCACAAGGAGACCTCGAACAAAGATGTAAAAATCACCTGAGGGGGAAATGACAGCTATGAATGCGTGCGGCTGGGGCTGCAGCTTAACATTTGTAACTACTATTGACACGCGCATTCCTCAATGGTAGAGCCATTTTAATAATCTACAGTGGCATGCTTTCATGTGCCATTTGCTTTTAAAAATATGTGGGCTTTCAAGGTTTTTATTTTGTAATGCATTTCCCCTCTGTGAAATAATTGGGTAATACGTTTAAAAGAATGCCTCTTCTTAGCTGGGCCTGCTTTCTCTAAGAGGTTCCTAGTGGTGTGATCATTAGGGGTGGCAATGAAATGGCGCCCAAGCAGATTCCAGGAAGGGCCTCTGCTAGGACCTGGGTGGTGGGTGACTGATGGCTGAGGCCTGGGCAGCTTTAGCAGAGGAGGACAAGGGAAATAAGGGCTTGTCTAGCTTTAGGATATTTTCATGCATCCACTCTGTGGAACTGATGAGCAGAAATCCCACATGGTGGTAGGAAAGACATAGAGAAAGATAGATACAGACAGACACAGAAAGAGAGAGAGAGAGAGAGACATACACGCAGAGAGGCAGAGAGAGAGAGCTGGCCCTCCTCACCTGTGGGTCTTTGGAGTAACCTTTGCTCTTAGACCATTTAGGAGTGGAGGACAGGAAGGCAGAGGAGGAAATGGTGAAGGGGCCTTCCCTGTTGCCCTTGGCAACACTGCCCTGGGTCCTGGCATCCTGGGAGCCTGGCTGTTCTGCCCTGGGGAGGTCGTGGCACCTCGCAGGGGTGGAGACATCAATGGGGAGGGCTGAGCAGTGTGGTGATGACAAGACTGCACCGTGGGCAAGCGAATGTCCCCCGCTGGGCACTGTGGCTCTACCTGGCTCTTGCCAGCACCTTCTGAGCATGCTCCCTGGGGCACGGTAGAGTCCACATCTGACCCTTGTTGGTCGTCTTTTTCTAAGAGTATCGATTCATTAGAGTAAAAACCAGCCAAGAGGAAGAGTGGGGGATGAATCCATCCCCTAGACTCCTCTTTCCTCCCCCTTCTGGAGTCTCCATGGTATCACATGGCCGGTTGTAACCATTTACTTCTGATTGAGTGCCCTGATTTCTCTCCTGTCTTATCTTCTCCTCTTCCCTCCCCCAGTTCCTTACCCCTTGCCCCTCTGCCCTCCTCCCCCCACAGCTTTGGTAAGAAAGAGCCAGACTTGAATTCAAACATAATTGCTCAGCAGGGGGGACTTCCTTGCAAAAACCTCAAATTTTTGGGCTGTAACAGTGGAAATCTGTTTGAACCCTTGAACTTCCTTTATTGTTGAAATGACCACCTACAGAAGCATGCTGGGGAACGTTGCAGAAGCACAGTGGTCCCTTTTATGGGAAAAACAGTAGCTGGAATTATTTCCCTTTTGCAAGAATTCTATAATGAGGAGGCATTTCTGAAGGGAGCATATGGTGCAGACATTCCACAAGTTGGAGATGTCTGGGCTGTGATCGGGATATTGTAATAATCGATGTTGCTGGGCTTGGAAACAGAGTCTTCATTCTTTTTGGACCCAGTTACAAAAGCGGGGAACTGTAGCATTTCTGTATACTTTTGTTGCCATTTCCATGGGCTTTCTCTGGATACTGGAGATTTTCAGGCACACAAGTAACAATAGAAAGGGGAAGGGTTTTTTCCTCTTATGCAGTGGAATTGGCGTGCTCGGACCATTCTGTGTTTTCCAACGTGCAGATTGCGTGGCTTCTTTCTTTGACTAACTCAGGCATTGGGATAGCTTCCATTTATGGAGGCCCTGTTTACTTGGTGTGCCTGGAGAAGGCTCGTGGGTGGACATACACTGATAAATCTGGGAAACTGCTGTTTTCAGTCTCTCTCGTGGCTCTCCCCCTCATCCTCCCTTCCTGCCCCCTTCAACATCTTAATACAGAAATCTAAGCATGTCATTTCTCTGCCTAAGAAATGTCTGAGCCTCCACCCATAACGATAAAGCCCGAACTCTTTAACATGGCATGTGCTTGGACTTCTGCCCCACTTTTTCCAGCTCATCCCTTTATGTGTCCCTGGACTCCAGCACACACAGCTTGCAGGTCCCCAGACCTGTCATGTTTGTGTCACTTCATTGCATATGCTGTTTCTGCCGCTTAAAATGCCCTTTCTTCCCTTCTTCACTGGAAACAACTCCCACTCAGACTTCAAAGCCCAAGCCAAATGCCCCTTCTTCCTCCATGAAGTCTTCCCTAACTTCTTCAGCTGGTCACTTCGTCCACTTTGCCGCCAAAACGTTTTAGTATTTTACAGATATTCCTCTTACGGTACTTACCACATGGACTGTTGTCATTTGTGCACACCTGTGGCTTCTGTTGGACTGCGAGCCCAGTGAGGGCAGAGGCCATGCCTTACTTTGCTTCGGATTCTCAGGGCCGAGCACAGTGCGTCTTAGTCGATATTCAAAAAATACTTACTGAATGAATTGGATGAGGTCCAGAAGGAAAATGTGACAAAGTGCGTGCGTGTGTGTGTGTGTGTGTGTGTGTGTGTGTGTGTGTGTGTGACAGAGAGAGAAAGCACACACTGTAGAGTGTATTTTAGTTGGGAGGCAGTTACTGTGATTGGGGTTGTTACCTAGTTTCAAAAGAGAGATCATTTTCTTCAAATGAGCTGTTGAAAAAGGGGATGTTTCCATCAAGAAATAGCAAGATAATGACATCCACCCTCTTTATCAGCCTTCTGGACAAACACCTCAATATTATTATGGGATGACACAATGCTACTGTATTTCACTGAGATTTGTGGCTCTGTGTGAATTTAGGACCCTGGATGGTGCAAACGGTTAACTCACTCAGCTAACTGAAAGGTTGGAGGTTCGAGTTGACCAAGAGGCACCTGGGAAGAAAGGCTTGGTGATCTACTTCTGAAAAACTAGTCACTGAAAACCCTATGGAGTACGGTTCTACTCTGACACACATGGGGTTGCCATGAGTCAGAGTCAACTTGACTGCAACTGGTTTTGGTTTTTGATGTGAGTTTTAAAAACACATATTAAGATTTTATATATATATTTTTTTCATTGAGGGATTGCATACGAGGTATCTGCAAACTTTTTCTGTAAAATATCAGGCAGTAAGTATTTTAGGCTTTGCAGGCCATTTGATCTCTGTCAAAACTACTCAGCTTTGCTATTGTAGCACGAAAGCAGCTATGGGCAATGTGTAATTTGCAAAAATAGGCAGCTGGCTGGATTTGGCCCCAGGAGCCATAGTTTGACACCTTCGATACACATACCTATATAACCAGTTGCCATGGAGTTGATGCTGACTCATGGTGACCCCGTATGTGTCACAGTAGAACTGTGCTCCACAGGGTTTTCAATGGCTGATTTTTCAGAAGTCGATCACCAGGTCTTTCTGAGAAGCCCCTCCGGGTGGACTCGAACCTCCAGCCTTTCAGTTATCATTTGCGCCACCCAGAGACAATACTCCAAAGTATATAAAGCATGTTTATTTTAAGAGGTCAGCTCAGTGATTGCTTTACATATGTAATCCCTGTGTAACAACCATACAGACCAAGATAAACAGACTAAAGCTTCAATATGCGTTTTTGCTAAGCTTTTTTTTAAAATTAACCTACAGAATCTTTATTTTTAAATAGTGAGCATTCAGCAATGATTTTGTCTTAAAAATTATTGCTTTCTGCAACTTTTTGGAATTATATAAACCATGTAAACGGAGATGGGCGGAATAGCTGGAGCAAATTCACTGTGCCTGGGTAATTGTATTGGAGCCAATTTATTTTCCTGTTGACCACAAATACTTAACGATGAAACGCTTCAAGTTGCCAAAAGTTAATTTACAAATGCAATATACAATCCAAGTTTTTACCAATGAGTTTACTTATTTATGGCCTCCGTGGTTCTTTTTGTCATTTACAGTGATTAAACATTGGCTTATCTGAGAAAGATGCATGTTCCCAGAGAGGATTATTATTCTTTTTTGGCATTGTTTTGACCACACCAATCATAATTAGGTATTTAAAAGATGTTTGTAAAAGCTACAGTGTGGTAGAAGTCTTTGCATATGTTGTGATAGGGGCTGCAGAATATTCTGTGAACCAGTCTAGTGATTTGCATTTGGATGAGGAATAATAGATTATGGATGTTGTGCGTCCACGTCCCACCATTGCTAAGTTTTGCGACTTTTAGTTTTACCCACATGTAGGTTTCGTTTGTAGTATTTATTGCGGGGCTGCTCAAGTTTCCACTCAAGCATGGAGTCCGTTGTGTTCACTACAGAACCATTTGCAAGGTTGTATCCTGTTCTTCCACATCAAGGACTGTTTGACAAAACTAAGCGGCAAAAGATCAATGTAAAAAGAAAAGATAAATAACAACCAGCTGTATTGCAAATATATGTGTTTAATGCCTTAATATTTCAAGAAAGCAAGATGGTGCCTTCAGAGAATTCATTTCCGGAATGCTGGAGTCTTTTTATTATTGCTCATAAAAAATGGTTGGATGTGTGGCAATTATCTCTTCATTAGCCTGGAAGAGGCTGGCCGTTCCTCATTCCTCCCTTCCAGGGTGACTTGGCCTCGCCTGGAGGTTCTCCCTCTGCCCAGGGGCCTTCCCCTGCCCTGGCCCAGGCTCCTCTGGGAGATTTCCTCCCTCACTTCCGGAAGCATTATAGTTTCTGCAACTGGGCCTGCTGGGGCCTGTCCTCAGAGGCCTCAAATCCAATCCATCAGGACACCATACTTTCTCCTCAGTCCTTGGCTGCCCTCAATCCAATGCCAAGGAAGCTGGAAATTCCCTCAACTTCTTCCACGTTCAGGCTGACTTTGTGGAAAAGAAAAATCTCTATCTGCTGAGAATTTGTTAGTCCCCAAATCTCCATGTGGCATTGGAGTCTAAGAGAAATCTTGGTGAAGGCCTGGGCCAACAGTCCTTCCCAGTACCTTTTCTCAAGGCCTACCTTCTTGATAACGTTCATTCAGCCACTTCGATTTTTGAAGTGAAGGAAAGAGAGGAAATAGAAAGAGACTGAGGGAGAAAGAGTCAGAGAATGAATGAGGAGGACTAGGAGAAAGAGGGAGTCCCTAGGTGGTACAAATACTAGGAGTCCCTGGGTTTTGCTAATGGCTAACACACTCAGCTGGTAACTGAAAGGTTGGAGGTTTGAGTCCACCCAGATGTGCCTAGGAAAAAAGTCCTGGTGATCTCCTTCTGAAAAATCAGCCCTCGAAAACCCTATGGAACAGAGTTGTACTTGGACACACATGGGGCCACCATGAGTTGGACTCAACTCCGTGAAAACTGGTTTTAGGAGGAGGAAGGGGAGGAGAAGGAAAGAAAGAGCGACTCTAGTGGCAAAGAGTGAATAGAGAAGAATATTGATGTCAGGCTGGCAACTGATAAAAATCCATTTCACAGCTAAAGCTTTCAAAGCAGAGACCTCTCCTTCCAGTTCTTGTATATGTATTTGTGGATAGGACCACAAATAAATGAGATTATTCTTCTGTAAATATTTTTGTTGCAGTTTTATCTTAGTGTCTTTATGGTTTAACATATAGCCTTTCCTTTGATCAAACGAATCCTGAAACCAGCAAGCTTTGCTATAGACTTTTATAAACAGAATTTTCCCTTTTTAGTGTGGAGCCTGGAAAATGACTAAAAGGAATTGTCCTTCTTATGGGTAGATCTTTTGTTTAAAACCTTCAAGGGCCTGCCATCAGCACCAGAACATTTTAAAATTGGATTCTGGACTATTATCTTTGGTTTGCATTAAAATTCTCTATTGAAACTTTTTCTGTTTCAAGTGGGCCTTCTGAACTTGAACATAAACTTCTACAACCTGGTGTGTTTCTCAGAAAAACAAAATTTAAAGAAAGCGTTTGGGTGACTCTCGTTTCTGACTTGAAGCGAGAGCAAAATGAACATGTAGAAAATGTGAAAAGAAAATAACTATTGTCTTTAATGTCTGGTTGGTGTTTGTTCTGGGCTGCCTAGGTTTATGTAATGTTGCTTGAGCTTGATTTGATGATACTTTAAAAACCATGTGTATGTCCATGTGTGCACACACATGATAGAGAGGATATCTTTAGATTTAGTGCACAAAGAATAATGGGTTAGAAGGTCTAGAAGGTGAGAAGACTTCAACCATGGCCATTACCAACTTGGAAACCCTGGTGGTATAGTGTTAACAGCTATGGCTGCTAACCAAAAGGTCGGAAGTTCGAATCCACCAGGTGCTCCTTGGAAACCCTATGGGGCAGTTCTATTCTGTCCTTTTAGGGTCGCTATGAGTCGGAATCAACTTGACAGCAACCGTTTTTTTTTTTTTTTAATGACCCACCTAGCCCAGGGTTCTGTCGCCAACCAGCTGAAAGGTACCAATACCAGTTGCTGTAGAGTCGATTCTGACTCATGTTGACCCCATGTGTGTGTGGTATGTGCCATGAAAAGCTAAAGTTTTTCCCTGATGTCACTTTTAAAGGTGAAGTCTATGATAGCTTCTTTCCTAGACAGTAATAGTTTTGAATCATTAAAATGCCCTGCCTATACAAACTTAGGAATAAGTAATTCTATAAGTCTTTCCTAATATTTCTGAACAAATCTATGTTCACGTTATCCACGTCCTTCATGGATTTATAGGTTTCCATTGTATTAACCTTAGCTTTGGTCAACAAAGCTGGTAGCTGAATAGCGGCTGTAGGCTAATTCTTTTACTTCTCTATGCCATAGTATTCGCCCTCAGCATACAATCTGCTAGTCCCTCTTTTTAAAATGAGGTTATATTTTATTTTTTTTAATTAATAAATATTACCTGAGAACCTACTATGAACCTAAGAGATATAACAAGCTGTCTAACAAAAACAATTTGAGAAGCCAGAAATCATTTGCCAAAGCAAGTAATCAGTTTGTTAGTTCTTTGTTCATTCATCCATTCGCCCATAACCTGACTTCCATTTTTTTATCACCCTATCTGCTCTTCCATTTACTTATTCACCCATCCACCTGTATACCTATCCACCCACTCATCCATCCACCTACCCACCCACCTGCTCATTTATCCACCCACCCATTCATCCAACTACCCATCCATCTACCCGTCCATCTGTCCGTCCATCCATCCATCCATCATCCATCCATCCACCCACCCACCCATCCACCTATCCATCCATCCATCCATCCATCCATCCATCCATCCATCCTTCCATCCTTCCACTCATCCATCATCCATCATTCACCAGACAGATGCTGAAGACCTATTATGGTCTTGCATTTGTCTTAGCACTTGAAGTATAAAGTTGGCGAAATGGTGCCTGTCTTCTAGAGGCTCAAAATCCAAGTGGGAAGACAAACTAAATAAAAAAATTCTATACAAAGATTTTTGAACTTTCTGGTGGAAAAGCGTTCTTCACCCTCACAATGGCCTAATCAGAGTAAATGTGTATTTGGGCATTCTTTAACGGTTATCATTTAAAGGACAATGCGAAGTTCTAGTTTTGCAACTGAATAGTCTCTTCTTGTACTCGCTGACTTCTTAGTTACAATGACAGCAATTTTATAATGATCTATAAAGGTACGCTTTTACGATGAAATAAGAAATATAGAGGCAGGTGTTGTGCTGAGTTAAGGGGCCACTGGGATGTGGGAATTTAGTCGTGTGACTTAGCTGAGAATTTATTGGTTTTAAAAGAACTTGCCATCTTTTTTCAGTAGCAGGAAACTAATGATTTTCGGTTTCTTGGGAGGGAGGGCGTAGGGGAGGTTGCTTAACTATGGTTGCTTAACTATGGAGTGCAATTGTTTAGATTTTTAAGTAGTATTATTCCTGTTATGAGCTGCCCCAGGCAGCCACATCAAAGGCAGTTGGGTGTGTATGTATGTGGTGTCGGCCTGGATCCTGGAGACAGACCTGGTCTCTCAGACCTGGGTTTAATTTCATTGTTTGAATGGGAACAAAGTTAGTGTGTTCTTTCTGGTGGAGAGCCTCGTTTTCTTTTTGTCCTGCCTTGTTTTCTAGCCATAAAGTCTGTATTTGCATTTCAATTAAGAAAGAAGACTACTCTTAGAGCTGAATTTTGGATGAAAGCTGTGAATATTTACCACTTGAAAGAGCCTCCTTAACATAAGCTTACCTATGAAAAACCATAGTTTTAAACTTTTTTACTGTGTCTGATTTATTTATTTTTTGCATTTTTAATTGATACTTTAAAAAAATAAGGGTAACTGATATATAATATGTACTAAGTGTATGGCTTGATACATATTTATGCGTGTGCGCGCCAGGTAACCACCATCCAGATCCAGATATAAAAAAATGTTTGGTGTTCCAGAAAGTTCCTTTGTGCCCTTTTTCAGACAATATCCATACCCTTCCTCCCACAACAGTAACCACTGTTCTGACCTCTAGCATCACAAATTTGTTTTGCTTGCTTTTGAACGTCATATAAATGGAATCATACATTATTTATCTTTTGTGTCCATTTCTTTTGATCGATATTTTGCCTGTGAGATTCATCTATGTTCTTGCACGTTGAGCTGGTCGTTTTTTTTTTTTTTTTTTTTTTGATTGATGTATTCTGTACCATGACTGATATTTGATTGCTTCCCTCGGTGCTTTACCTTAAAACCATAATGGAATTTAGCAAAACATTTTATTTCTTTCCCATCAATATTTGGTCATTTTCCCCACCCCCGTGATGTAATTGAGGTCCATGATCAAATTGACTCAACAGCAGTGGGTTTGGTTTGATTTTGGTTTCTATACCCAATTTGACACAAACGGTTAAGTGCTTGGCTACTAACTAAAAGGCTGGTGATTTGAATCCATCCAATCTCCTCGGAAGAAAGGCCTGGCGATCTGCTTAAGGATCACAGCCATTGTAAACCCTATAGAGCACAGTTCTACTCTGAAACACATGGTATAGCCATGAGTTGAAATCAACTCGACAGCAACTGGCTTGCGTTTTTTTTGATACACCCAGTGTCACTGGGGATAAAAGAAGTATAATGATCCTGCCATCAAATATCTCACAATTTGTTTAAGGTAAACAAGACTTATGCGTTTTTATTCAATCTACAGTGACAAAATTATCAAGGTTCTACTTAGGTTATAAGAAAGTTAAATTGTTATCTGGGTTGCTCTTAGTTGGATTTGTCTGATTTCTTTGTTTTGTTTTGGCAACAGGGATTGGGCCCAGTGATAAAAAACTTGTTGCTGTCGAGTTGATTCTGACTTATAGCAACTCTTCAGGACAGAGTAGAACTGCCCCATAAGGTTTCCTAGGCTGAAATCTTTATGGGAGCAGATCGCCAGGTCTTTTCTCCCTCAGAGCTACTGCTGGGTTAGAACTGCTGACCCTTCAGTTAGCAGCTGAGTGCTTAACCATTGTGCCACAAGAGCACCTTTATAGAGGCAGCTAATGATTCAGTCCATCAAGCTGTAAGTTTTTATTAAAAACCTACGGTGTGCTCAGCATGTGCCTCATCTAGATGGTTCTCTTTTAATCCAAGGCACTATTGACATTTTGGGCTAGATAACTCTGTGTCATGAGGGGCTGTCCTGTGTAGGGGTTTAACAGCATCCCTGACCACTGCTCACTAAATGTCAGTAACGCTCCCTCCTCCCCCAAGTTGAGACAACCAAAAATGTCTCCAGGCATTGACAAACGTCGCCCCACTGTCCTAAACATACTACTTCTTTTTCCTACATTTTAGTTCACACACATTTTTGGATACTTGCTGTGCACTTCTCATAGGAAGGAAGAGTCTAGGAGACACGTTGGAGGGATGGGGAGGGTGGGTTCTAAGTTCTCCAGCCGCAAGGGCTTTGTTATGTACCTGGACTCTTGAAGCACACAGATTTCCCTTGTAGGGGTAGATAATGGTACAAAAGAAAACAAAGGTAAAAATCAGTAAGCTTTGATGGTAGCTTTTGAAAGGGCAAACTTAAAAGTGGCAATTCTGAAGAATGTGCTAACAATCTGAATCTCCAAGTGATTTTTTTTTAGAGCTTTTGCAAATTCAAGAACTCCCAAGACCACCATGGTTTGGAATTGTGCCTTGAGTAATAGGCCTGGGTAGACATAAAATTCCTATGCTGCATTTTATTATGAGGTTTTGACCAGGACTCCAACTGGCATCTGCAGCTGGAGTTTGATCAGATCTAGTCCCGTCCGAAAGTGTAAGAAAGCATGAATAATAAAAGCACCGAGTCAACGGCGGTTCATTTATTTGTTTAGAACTTGCCTTGCTTCCAGGAAGGATGTAAGGTGGTTTCCCATCCTTGAGTGTGCTGTGTTCAGCTTTGTTTAAAATATCAAGCAGAGTGGAGATGTAGAGAGAGGAACATCAGGATCATTGCTCAGAAGATGGCTTGAGAAGGCATCTCCTCCTCCTCCATCTAGTCTTCAAAAAGGACCTCCCCTAACCAGACAGGCTGGTGAAATCATGACTTAATTATAGACTTGGAAGGGTTAGCAGGAGAGCCTTGGCTGTCTTGCCTCTGGCCCTCTGTCTGCTCAGCTACCTCCCGGTTAGGAGTGTTTGGCAGTCTTCAGCCTGGGGATGGGATCCCTTGGCAAGCTTCAGTGGGCATCAAAGACACCGGGAAGGATCCCAGCCCAGTTTCTGGCAATTCTGTCTGTCACTGGGTTTTATGCCTGTGTTCAAAATAGTCCATTTCTCCATCTGTGAAATGGAGATAATCCTCCCTCACCTTGCAGGGTTGTTGGGAGGATTAATTAGCTAATGTTCCTCAAGTGCTTTGAAGATGAAAAGGCTTGTGGAAGTGCTAAGTAGTATTAAGGAAAGGCAGCAAGTGCCTGCTTGGAAGTGCTCTTATTTTTCTCATTCTCTTTTCGACAGTTGTGTTTCTCTTGACTTTTACGTACGTCTCATGGAGCAAAGTGCTGGCATGATGGGCAGGACGATGCACTGATCGGTATAGAACAAAGGCAGTGCCGCCTTATTTTATGCTTTGGTACTAATTTGGCTTATCAGTTGGCGTGACTTCTGAAGATCTTTAGCTCAGAAGGTTTTCATCATCAAGTTCTGGTGGTTGTCCAAGATGAGCTTAATCTACTTGGGGGTGGAAGGATGACGTAGGGTTAGGAGAGGCCCAGCCAGATGGCCTTGAGTTAGAAGCTCCGAAGAAGGATTTCTGGAAATTGAGGTCATTTTTGAAGTTATGAAAAGTGAGAAGCGAGCAGGGAGGAGAGAAGCAGGGAGAAAGATGCTCTGTGCTTCCCTCTCACTTTTACAAACAGGAGTAGAACCTCCACTGCCCTAGCAGTAGCTTGTCTCCCGCCCCTAAGCTGTCATGCCTTCTGATTATCAGCTCTCATGAGGTGAAGTTCCCCTTCCCAGCCCAGACTTAGAAGAGGGAGTCCATGCAGGTCCCTTCACCGTGAGGACGGACGGATTGGGCATGCTAATTGTAATTAATCTATTCATCCTTTGCTGTCCCAGTGAGAGGGCTCGATTCGGGGCGGTATTGAGAAGCCTTTTGCACTGGTGGCTCCACAGGATCTTTTTGAGGCATGTTACTGTTGGTGGTTCAGTGGTAGAATTCTCGCCTTCCATGTGGGACAAACAGGTTCCATCCCTGGCCAACGCACCTCAAGCACTGTCACCACCCATCTGTCCGTGGAGGCTTGTTTGTTGCTATGATGCTGAACAAGTTTCAGTGGAGCTTCCAGACTAAGATAGAAAAGGAAGAAAGCCCTAGCAATCTACGTCTGAAAATTAGCCAGTGAAAACCCTGTGGATCACAACGGTCTGATCTGGAGTCAATCATGGTGATGTCGCAGGACCTGGCACGTTTTGTTCCATTGGGCATGGGGTTACCATGAGTTGAGGACTGACTTAACAGCAGCTAACACAAACAACATTGTTGGTACATAACTCCCTTGAGCCTGGAAAAGAAGAACTGTACCAGGCGTACTCAATTGCTTGTTGGTCTGCTTGTAATGTTAAAAATTCTTTCTGATTTTTTGAGAAGTCTCTCTGATCATTGATTTAGAAGTCCCCTCTGCTTTAGGGAATGAGTGTGCTCCTGAAACACAGAGGACAAACCAGATTTTGGTAAAACAGGTTACCTCAGGGAAATTTGGCATTTAAATGATGCCTTAGAGTGAATCCTTGTGTAAGGCAAAGTATCTTGTATCTTTCCAGAACTTAATTTCAGTTGAGTTTATCAAGTTGTGGGGGCAGGGGAGTGGTTGGCTAAGGACCAACAGGCAACATTTCGCAGGATTTCCCCCAAAGTGACCCCCTGGAAAGGGCCGTGCATGTGTCACTTTGGTGTGTCTAATCATGTTGCTGTTGTTAGGTGCCGTCAAGTTGGTTCCAACTCATAGTGACCCTATGTACAATGGAACGAAACACTGCCCGGTCCTGCGCCATCCTCACTATCGTTGTTATGCTTGAGCCTGTTGTTGCAAGCCACTGTGTCAGCCCATCTCATTGACGGTCTTCCTCTTTTTAGCTGACCCTCTACTTTACCAAGCAAGACGTCCTTCTCCAGGGACTGGTCCCTCTTGATAACATGTTCAAAGCACATGAGACGAAATCTTGCCATCCTCCCTTCTAAGGAGCATTCTGGCTCTGCTTCTTCCAAGACAGATTTGTTCATTCTTCTGGCATTCCATGGTGTATTCAATATTCTTCACCAACACCATAATTCAAAGGCATAGATTCTTCTTTGGTCTTCCCTTATTCGTTGTCCAGCTTTCGTATGCATATGAGGCAATTAAAAATACCATGGCTTGGGTCAGGTGCACCTTAGTCCTCAAAGTGACATCTCTACTTTTTAACACTTTAAAGAGGTCTTTTGCAGCAGATTTGCCCAAAGCTATACGTTGTTTGATTTCTTAACTGCTGCTTCTAATCACAGGGTCAGGAAACCAGGGAGAAAGCTGAGAGATGGGTGGTTATAGGTTTTTCTCTTTAAATCTGGTCCACTCGTGATATGTTTGATATTTATTCTTCTCCATTTCTGAAGCTGAGACCTCGGATTCCCTTCTCATCAAAGGCCTCCTGGCAACCTTCCGAAGAATAGTAGCGTTCATTTCCATTGGTGTCCAATGAGTGGAGCTCAACTGTGATGGAGCTTAACCTGTCAAGCTTGCAGAAAAATGCCTGTTACATATTCCAGCTGTTTCTTAAACATGCTCCCTAAGAGCCATTTCCATTTGTTAACTGTCAGAACGATGGAGAGGAATTGCTACAGATCCTCGGATGTCATCAGCCACCTTTGTTTATACACTGTTTTTTTTTCTCCATTAGCTAATCAATGTTTGGCAAAAAGAAAGCACAGGCTGAGAACTTTCCCTGATGAGTTGCTGCCCCCAGCCTTGGAGCTCTTCTCAGCAAAGGGAATTTAGGAGGGATTTGGTTTTACATGTTTCTCCTCCTGCTATAGTGACCTAAGGAGGGCTGCCTGAAGCTCAATCCAAGCACCCCCTTTGACACTGGCCAAGATGGTGATCAGAGCTCATGCATCACCTTGGGAAATGGATCCCATTGGTCCTGGGAGAGGAATGCTTCGCTGACCAGAGTTTGAGGATAGGGAATGTGGATTCCACCTCTCAATGCTATTTCCTGGGACACTACCCAGACATGTAGGCAGGATGGACCAGTGACTTCCTGAAATTTTGATTCTCTATGGGGCCCATGGGCATGGGAACTAGAGATTTTGGAGTTCAATGAGTGAGAGAATGCACTGCTAGAATTTTCCTTACAAACTTGGGTGTTTTCCCCTTGTGTGGCAGAAGGTCCTTCCATCCTTCAATCCGAGTGATTTGGATTTCTCAGAAATTCAGTGACGAGCTGGAGCCAGCTGGTATCAGCTCACAAAAGCTGTTTGTGTACATCTCTCCCCAGCTGGCATCCAGTGATATCACGTTGGTAGCTTGAAATCTGCCATGGTGGGAGTATTTACACCATGGAAATTGGCAAATGCTGCAAGTCAGGACTTCCCGCCCTCACAAGCTGGCTGTTAAACATCTACCAGCCCACACAGAATTTACCTTCACCCCTCAGTCTCTCTTATGGGGCTATTTTGCTTAAAGAGAAGAGGGCCTCTTTTGCTATGGGTTTCATCACGTTGTGTGAGGCAGACTGCTCCTTGTTCTCTCATCTATTAAACTCAGCCTGAGAGAGAGCATTGTGGGGTGGGCCATGAGGCAGAAAGAAGATCACCAGAGTAATGATTCTGCTCCTTTCGCTAACAAGATACATGACAGGCCATTTTACCTCTCTAGGCTTCAACTTCCTCTTTGCTATAATAAAAAGAATTTGGATCATTAGATGATCGCTAGGTTTCCTTTTAGCTTTGACATTTTGCGAGTGTTTGGCTGCAGAGAAATGTCACGTGTTTTAAAGGCTGAGTCACCTTCACAGTGCTCATGCACCCCATTCCCAGCTCAGCTCTCCCGTTTGCTTGTAGGGTCTTGAGCTACCAATAATTTCAACTCTACTGGACTTTCAAGTCCCTTCTGTTTCTACCTCCAGCCTGAATGAATAGCATGATAAGGGGGCACCTCCAAGCGAGAAGCACAGTTCATTAGTTACTTTCACCTGGGGGTGTCAAAGCACTTTGAAGGCAGTGTTCAGCACCCTGCATGGTCACTCTCCAAGGCAGGCTGCACGAGTGGGCCTGTTTTATTTTTGTTGTTGTTGTTGTTTATTCTTGTAGTTTAAGTGAAAGTTTACAATTCAAGTCAGTCTCTCATACAAAAATTTATACATACATTGTTATGTGACCCTAATTGGTCTCCCTATACTGTGACAGCACACTCCTCCTTTCCACCCCGGATTTCCCGTGTCCATTCAACCAGCTCCTGACCCTCTCTGCCTTCTCATCTCACCTCCAGACAGGAGCTGCCCAGTTAGTCTCATGTATCTACTTGGGCTATGAAGCACTCTCTTCACGAGTATCATTTTATGTCCCATAGTCCAGTCTAATCTTTGTCTGAATAGTTGGCCTCAGGAATGGTTTTAGTTTTGGGCCAACAGAGAGTCTGGGGGCCATGTCTTCCAGGGTTTCTCCAGTCTCAATCAAACCATTAATTCTGGTCTTTGTACTAGAATTTGAGTTCTGCACCCCACTTTTCTCCTGCTCCATCAGGGACAGTCTGTTGTGTTCCCTGTCAGGGCGGTCATTGGTGGTAGCCGGGCACCATCTAGTTCTTCTGGTCTCAGGCTGATGAAGTCTCTGGTTTACGTGGCCCTTTCTGCAAGTGAGCCTGTTTTAAAACGTGTTTATCCTGGTAGAGGAGTCCCTGGGTGGTGCAAACATTTAATACTCTTGCCTGCTAACTGAAAGGTTGGTGGTTTGAGTCCACCAAGAGGCTTCTCAGAAAAAAGGCCTGGTGATCTACTTCAGAAAAATCAGCTATTGAAAACCCTATGGAGCACAGTTCTACTCTTGACACACATGAGGTTGCCATGAATCGGAATTGACTTGACAGCAACTAGTTTGGTTTGGTTGGTTTTATCTTAGTGGTGGACTGAGAGTTTAGAATGAGGGACTTATCTTCTCTTGAATTTTTTTTCATCATAAGCTTAATTCATTGCAAAAATGTATTTTCCAGCAGATTGTACATCCTTGTAGCATCCGCACCCCCCACCAGCTTGCTGGAAATGCAGAAGCTCAGGTTCCTCTCTAGCCCCACTGAATTCAAATCTGAATTTGAATAAGATCCTCCTGTGATTTATATGTACATTGAAGTCTGTGAAGTGCTGGTGTATATCGTATACATGCTTTAAGTGTATCTTCATCAAAACCTTTCAATTTATGAAGAAAAGGTCTACTCTCTGACCTAACTGGAAAAGCCATTTCTTACTGTTCAACCAGCCAGACAAATCAGACTTGTTTGCAGTCAGGAAAGAAAAAATGGGTTTCTTCGTTGATTCAAGTGAATGTGTTAATACGTGTGCTGGACCAATCCTCTCACTTCCGAGTTCTGATTCTAGGATGGACGGGTGGCTGGCTGGCTTGATAGATTTAAAAGGCGCAAAACCTTGCTATGAATTTGTTGCCTGAATGAAATATGGTGCTGTAGACTTTAGTATTTGTTACTGAAGCTTTCTTTGCTCTGCCCTTGGGATTCTCCCTCTGACCTGATGTTCTCTCAAATTATCCCTTTGCTTGGGGCCCAGGAGATTTTTACTCCTTGGGACAATGCACCCTGGGCAGATTGAGGATGGGTGGGCAATCTGCCTTTCTTGAGTAAAGGGGGAGGAAGGGAGCTGGGAAAAGGGAGTAAGGGGAATCAAAGACCACAGACCTGACGGATAAGCTCTAGGGAGGCAATATATACTGTATTTTTACGCAAATAACAACGCATCTTCTATGTTTGTTTGCTAACCGAACCCTCCCCCACGAGGTATTTTCATAAGTGCCCACTATGCCAATTTTTCTTACGTGTTGCTGTAGCTGAAGATCTGGAAGTAGAGTCTCTTAAAGCTTATCTAGTCATATGCCTACATGTGACCAGAAAGTCTCTGGGGACTCCAGCGGTAGGAGAACCACAGTTTAGGAGCATTGAGTTGGAGAATGAGTTGATAACCCTTTTGGAACTTCCTGGATTCAAGCCTTTTTATCCTCTCTTCTGTCTTTGAATTCACACACACACACACACACACACACACGTGTGTGTGTGTGTGTGTGTGTGTGTGTGTGTGTGTGTAAATGAAAGAAATCAAGCCCAAATTCACCAAAACAAAAGCTCCCCCATCTACTCTTGAATTCCAGCTTCAGTTGAATTGATCAAATATTTATTTAACATCTCCTATGTGTCAGTCAAAGGAGCCCTGATGGCGCAGTGGTTAAGTGCTCAGATGCTAACCGAAAGGATGGCAGTTCGAATCCACCAGCCACTCTACGGGAGAAAGATGTGGCAGTCTGCCTCCATAAAGATTACAGCCTTGGCGTCTGGGGTCTTAAAAGCTTGCAAGCGGCTATCTAAGATACATCAATTGGTCTCAACCACTTGGAGTAAAGGAGAATGAAGAACACCAAAGACACAAGGAAAGTATTAGCCCGAGAGACAGAAAGGGTCACATAAACCAGAGACTTCATCAGCCTGAGAGCAGAAGAACTAGATGGTGCCTGGCTACCACCAATCATCGCCCTGACAGGGAACACAACAGAGAGTCCCGGATGGAGCAGGAGAAAGGTGGGGAGCAGAACTCAAATTGTAGTAAGAAGACCAGACTTAATGTTCTGACTGAGACTGGAGGAACCCCAAAAAGCATGGCCCCTGGATTCTCTTATCAGCCCAGAACTAAAACAATTTCCGAGGCCAACTCTTCAGACAGGGATTGGACTGGACTGTGGGACATATAAAGTGATACTTGTGAGGAGTGTGCCTCTTAGCTCAAGTAGATACAAGAGACTGAACGGGCAGCTTCTGTCCGGAGGTGAGATGGGAAGGCAGAGAGGGTTAGGAGCTGGTTGAATGGACACGGGGAATCAGGGGTGGAAAGGGAGAGTGTGCTGTCACAGTATGGGGAGAGCAATTAGAGTCACGTAACAATGTATGTATACATTTTTGTACGGGAAAAAAAAAGATTACAGCCTGGGAAACCCTATGGGGCAGTTCTACTCTGTCCTATAGGGTTGCTATGAGTCGGAATTGACTCGACGGCAACAGGGTTGGGTTTCTGGTTTATGTGTCAGTCAGGAGCCCTGGTGGCACAGTGGTTAAGTGCTCAGCTGCTAACCGAAAGGGTGGTTCAGACACACCCAGAAGCACCTTAGAAGAAAGTTTATGTGGCCCTTTCTGCAAGTGGGCCTGTTTTAAAACGTGTTTATCCTGGTAGAGGAGTCCCTGGGTGGTGCAAACATTTAATACTCTTGCCTGCTAACTGAAAGGTTGGTGGTTTGAGTCCACCGAGAGGCTTCTCAGAAAAAAGGCCTGGTGATCTACTTCTGAAAAATCAGCCATTGAAAATCCTATGGAGCACAGTTCTACTCTGCAACACATGGGGTTGCTATGAGTTGGAATTGACTGGACAGCAACTTGTCTGGTTTTCTGGTATGTGTTAGTGACTGTACCAGGCATTAAGCATATAGAGGTGACCAATGTAGACACAGGGAAGTAGCCACCATTAGTAACCAAGATGCAAACACTTGTAGAAATTCTATAGAAATTTTCATAGGATTCCAAAAGAAAGGATGGCAAGCAACTCCCAGTGTTACTATAGGGGCTCAACCTCCTTATTAAGGGGGAAGTTCCCAAAGAAGGGATAATGAAGATTGTTAAGGAAAAGATGCATCTGCCTTTGAATGTGTGTGAGTGTGTGTGTGTACCACTCCTGCGTTACAGATCAAACCATCGCAGACCTGCACTGTTATCTGAGTGCTTTAATGTTTAATTCCCTTTGATTTGTTCCACGGTAACATCAACTGTTTCTGTGGGTAATTCCAAGGCTTCTGAGGAGCCTTGCTAGGAATCAAAATCTACTAAGACCTTCAGAGAAACTGGAGAAGAGGGACTTTCTTGGTTGTCAGGCCAGTCTTACAATGTCGTTCTGTTCTGTCTGAGGCACACACGTGCACAGTCTTTCATCCTCCTTTCAGCATGTGTTCTGCCACAGCATTGAAGGTGAGAAAATTAGGCAAATGCTGATGGGTAGAAAGTAGAGCTATTAGGGCCCCGTTGCTCTTCCAGCACTTGGGGAACCAGGCAAACGTGGGATCAGTGTGTTCGAAAAGAAATGGTGCCGAGAGATTCTAGTGCCCTCCATGAGCCATGGTGCATCCTGAGGTCAGGTTATTGCTGAGTCACTGTTAACATTAACAGTTGTAGAATGGTCCTCCCATTTTTCTACCTGTAGGGAATCATTTTGGGTCTTCACGGTGAGAATGTTCTCCAGATGTGGCTGGCATCATAGTATTTCTCACCATTGCTGTTTGGGTGACCTCGGTTCCAGTCCTCTCCCTCCATGCCTGCTGCTGCAGCCCAGTCTGTGGCACTTGCTGCCTTCTTCCCCACGGCCATCACTTCCCGCTTGGGTGAACTTGGCCAAAGGCTGAAGGCTGGGGACCACCTGAGAGCAGCTCAGCGCTATAAGAGGGTTGGGGTTGGATGTATCAGTGGACGCCTTGAGGTCTTTGCTGTCCCTATCAGGTCTTGCTGTTTCTTCCTTTATCTTGTTTTTTTTTATTTTTTATTTAAAAAAGGGTACTTTTAAATTCTCATATTATTTCAAATGTGCAGAAAAGTTGCAAGGATAATACAAAAAGCCCTTTCATGACACTGACATTGCCTTTTATGACACTGACACTTTTGAAGCGTACAGGCGAATTCTTTGAGTTTGCCTGATGTTTTCCCATAATGAGATTCAGATTATACATATTTTTTCTTTGTTTATTTGTTTGCTTATTAGGTGCTAAACGTTTATCGAGTAAAGGGCTTACTTTTTTCAAAACACTTTTTATAACAGCTTTATTGAGATATCAGTCACATACCATATAATTCACCCATTTGAAGTGTACAATTCAGTGGTTTTTAGTGAATTCACAGGGTTGTGCATCCATCACCGTAATCAATTTTGGAACATTTCCATCACCCCAAGAGGAAACCCGCATACCCATTAGCACTGACTCCCATTCCTCTCCCCCAGCCCCTGGCAACCACTAGTCTGCTTTCTGTTGCCTGTTCTGGACATTTTCTATAAATGGAGTCATACAGTGTGTGGCCTTTTTGTGTCTGGCTTCTTTCACTTAGCATCATGGTTTCAAGGTTCATCTGTGTCGTAGGATGAGTCACTACTTCATTCCTTCTGATGGTTAAATAAGATTTCATTGTATGGATAGACCACATTTTGTTCATCCGTTTATCTGTTGATGGACACTTGGGTTGTTTCCACTTTTTGGCTATTATGAATCATTCTGCTCTCAACATTCATGTACAAGTTTCTGTGTGGGTGTATGTTTTCATTTCTCTTGGGTATACACCTAGGAGTGGAATTGCTGGGTCATAGGGTAACTCTATGCTTAACTTTTGGAGGAACAGTTTTTGCATTTTTGACTTTTCATTATCCTGTGAGGCCCAAGGTAGCAAAGGTGGGGGGTAATTATGGAGGTAGACTTTGGTGGATCACAGCAGTGCCCAATCTGACAGTACCATTTTTATGGGCACAGTAAGCTGCTGACGCCTTCGTCTTCAGTCCCTCGTGGCCTCATTTTCCAGAGACTAGCAGCCCTCCCGGGTCTCTGGCCAGAGCTAAGGTGTTTTGATTTTTCAACATCTCTCGAAGGGTGCCCGTGAAACACGACCCCCTAGAGTGCTTGGTGGACTGTCAGCCCAGGATCAGCAGGGAACACAAACCAGCTGTTCAGCTCAGTTTGCTCCTGGCTCCTTGGGAACTAACTGCCTTTTGTAGGTTTTCCCCCAAACGATGGTCCCAGTTATAGCCCTGCAGTTGCCAGCCTCCTTTAATTGGGCCCTTCGTTCTGCAGTCCGTTATTTGTGTGGTGTCTGGGCAGTGATTGGAGGGCCATGCTTTTCCTAAACCCAACAGTTTAGTAAGATGTTCGATGGAATCCAATGGTTCATCTGTTCTGCAAAGAGTGAGGGGTGTGTGTGTGTGTGTGTGTGTGTGTGTGTGTGTGTGTGTGCATATGTGACGGTGCACTGAGGTTGAAATTACCTTTCAAACAGAACCCTGGATTCAATATCAGATCAAACTTGAAAAACCTCTACTTTCCATAAGAGACTCCTTTCCCAGGGGTTTAATTACTCAAATGACAAATGGGCCTTGTAGGGCAATTTCACTGGTAAATGGGCCCCTGGCATGAATTTCCAATGCAGTGTCGAGTGACCCCGCCATCTGTTATGTTCTGGGACACACAGAACAATTTTCTCCTGCTTTGCTGAACCAACCTGGATTTGAAGTAGCCCGTCTTCCCTGGCTTACATCACTGGCAGCTTTGGGCTCTGAGCTTCATTTGTGGGTCTTCATCCTGTGTGTAGTGGTGCCTCAGATCCTGAGAAAGACTGCACTTGGAAATTTCTTTGCCCAGGAATTCAAGACCATTCATGATTTAGGTGTAGTGGATAAGGATGAGGGCCATGGAGACAGATTGCCGAGGAGAAAATCCCAGCTCTGTGTGACCCTGGACAAGTAACTTAACCTCTCTGAGCCCAGCTTCCTCATCTGTAAAATGAGAAGAAGAATAATACCTACTGCATAAGGTTGTTGGAAAGATTCAATAGGTTGACACATGTAATACACTTGTCAGGGGCCTGGCACATAGTAAGTGCTCAGTAAATGTTAGCTATAGTTATTGTTATCATTATTATTATCTTATGCTCCATCCATTCAAGGCTACAGCACAGATACCACCTCCTTTCTGAAGCTGTGTCTAAGTGAGAATCTCTCTTGCTTGCCATTGTGTGCACAGTACCAAGCATAGAGCCTGGCATATAGTAGATGCTCAGTAAATATTTGTTGAATGAATGAATGACTTTTCCCATCGGAGAGCAATCTGCTACACCTATCTGTTTCCATAGCACTTTGTCTCTATTTCCATTTTTGGACTTTTCCACATTCTACCTTTGTTAGATGGAGTCCCTAGGTGGTACCAACAGTGAACGTGCTCGGCTGCTAACTTAAAGGATGGAGGTTTCAGTCCACCCATCTACTTCCAAAAGATCAGCTATTAAAAAGTATATGGAGCGTGGTTCTACTCTGACACACACGAGACCTCTATGAGTCAGAATGAACCACACGGTAACTGGTTACCTTTGTTAGAGTTCATTGTGTTTTAACTCCCTTATCAAGATGGTCAGCCCATGGAGAGCAGAGCCTGGGCCAACTCTTTTGGTATTTCCTGTGAGGCCTTCCATGGTGTTTTTGGAGCACAGTAAATATTTGGTAAATAATTAATCCCTTTTGGAAAGGTGGTCTTAAACCATTAAATTGTTGGGTGCTTTTGCTGGATACTCACGAAGAGATATGTGCATACAGAGAGAGTATCCCTCCAACGATTTCATGTCATGTTTCTTCTCTTCTTTTTTTTTCTAAAGTAAGTGATAAAGGTAAAAGCTGAAGAGGTGGGCCACAGTGGGAGCCAGAGACTTGTGAAAAATAAAACTCTGAGTTCAGTTCAAAGAACACGTTGACATTTTATTGGAGTTTAACAATTTTAGAAAATATATAGGCTCCGTTTTGCTTTGAACTTCTTTGAATTTTGTTTTTAAAAACAGCACACAACCTTTTGGTTCTGTCTGAAAAATAATGGATACTTTGAATTGAATTCTGCGCTTGGAAACTAGTCACTGTTCTTGTGCTTTTGTGGTTCATGGTTGGGAATGCTGTTTGTCTATTGAGAAGTGAAGGCCTGTTTTTCTTTGGGGATGGCTGGTATGAGGATGAGAAGTCACTTGGCCAGTGGCCAAATAGATCTGAGCAGGCCTGGTCCACATGCAGGCCAGGCTCCTTCCTGGTTGCAAGAGGGCAGGTGATTGGTCAAAGGGTGGTGGACGCCAACTGGCGCCTGAAGACATCTCCCCACTTTCATTAGGAACAGGTAACACTTTGCCCAGCTGGGAGGAAAAGAAGTGAGTGATACTGAAACCTTTAACACTTATTTTGAAGGAAGAGGCCATGTGCGTCAAAACAGAAGTACGGAGTGGGCCAAGGGGATTTTTCTTCACTTTGCCCTTTCAATTTATGGATTGCGTATGCTCTGAAGTTTTGATAAACTGGTGAAAATTTTAAAAAGGATATTGTCCATAGAAAGCTAACTGCTGTAACACCCCCTTGCCCCAATAAGTTAACCCAATAAATATTTATTTCTCACTCACATCACGGTCCAATGTGGGTTGGCAGGGGGTGGAGGAGGGTGCTGTGCTCAGTCATTCAAGGACCCAGGCTCTTTCCATCTTGTGGCTTCTTAGATCCTTGGAGTCCTCTACCGGATCCCCAAATCTAGTCAGCGGTCGAGGGATGAGAGAGAGAGCAAGAGCAAGAGTGAGGAGGAATGTGAAGGCAGTTGTTATGGGCCAGGTCTGGAAATGGCTTTTATCACTTCCACCCATATTCCATTGGCCAGACTCAGTTCATGGCCACACGTAACCACAGGGACGCTGGGAAATGTGGTCTAGCAGCGTGCCAGAGGAAAGACAAAAGGTTTGATGAAAAAGCAGCCAGTCTCTGCCACAAAAACCAAGCTGGAAACTTCACCTCTCAGTTACCACAAGGAGGAACAGGGTCTTTTACTGTGGTTTGGAAAACACTTGATTTAAAAATCACTCCCAGTGTGTCCTAAGTAAGGGCCTTGCTGAATAAGCCAAGGGCAATCACTCATTCAAACAATTTTTTATTAGGCATCTACCCTGGGTCAGGCATTGTGCTGGGCACAGGGGTCTGATGGTGAGCAAAGATGCAGTCCCTGCCGTCTTGGAGTTGGCACCTGTCAGAAGACAGAATTGAACAAGCAATTTCTATACAACATGAGGACTGTGTGAGGGAAAATAGGGGTACTATGGAAACTCATAGCCAGAGACCTAGGCTAGTCTGGGGGAGACAGAGAAGCTTCCAGAAAGAAGTGGCGTTTGAACTGAGGCCTGAGGAAGCCTGTGAAGAGTTAGCCAGACAAAGGAAGGCAGGGCAGTGGGTGGGTGAGTGTATGCCAGGTGGAGGGAATAGCTCAGTAGTTCTCCACCTTGGCTGCACTTTGGAACCACTTGGGGCAGGTTTTAAAAAGCACTGATACCTGGACCCACAGCTGACAAATAAACTCAGATTCTCTGGGGATAGGCCCAGGCATTAGTTTTGTTTTGTTTGGTTTTTTAAAGATGTTTCCCCGGTGATTCTGACATGCAGCCAGGGTCGAGAATTACTAGAATAGGGGGTTCAAAGAGATCCAGAAGGAGGAAAGTGTTGCGTGTGTGTGAGGAGCTGCAAGCTTTTCGAAATGGCACAGTTGTCTCCACACTGAGGGTGTGTGAAGGTGAGGTGTGGCTTGCTTGGGGCTGCTGGGGCATCTGGCAGAGGGTTGGGTGTGAGGGCACAGAATGCCTAGCTGAGGAGAAGCCCCTTCCCAGAGCTTCCTCTTCTGTGGGCCGGGAGGAATGGTTTCTCCTCAGAGCTCTCAGCCTGGCAGGGCTTCACCAGCAACGTACTTCCTCCTGCAGGGTCTAATTATTCCATCTCCTGCCTGTGGTGGTTTGGGGGAGGCTAAGGTAAGAGCCAGGGAAAGGCAAGGGTGGAGTATGTGAAAACCTGCCTAAGCCTCTGATTTCTTAGCCATGAAGGGCCAAAGTGCAGGCCCTGGTCTGAGACTGTCTGGGGCGGGGCAAGGTGCAGCCTCAGACTCGTGAGCTTGCGGCGGGGATGCCAATGGCTCCTTTAGAAAGAATCCACTGGGATTTATTGGGCCAGTCTGGGGCCCAGAACACAATGGAGGGGTCTCAGGGCTGTTGTTTCTGGCCCCCACTGGGGCCTATGAGTCTCTGCCCCCGTAAGGAGACCCGCAGAGACCCCGGGTTCCAGGCTTGCATGCTAAACAGGCTAGTTTTGTCAGCCTCATGCGCCCCCTCCCCAGGCCAGGCTGGTTTGCTCATGTGTTTGGAAGCCCCTGGAACATCCTTGGTAACACCCATGAGGAGCTACCTTAAAATGAAAAGCAAACACTTTGTTCTTGTTTGGAAAAGATATAGCCACTGCCTTACCCTTATGGTTTTATCATTCAGACTATAGAAGTTGAGGCTTAAAAGAAATTGGAGCTGGACCTCAAAAAATACTTTTTTACACCAATATCCATTGCAGCACTATTCATAATAGCCAAAAGGTGGAAATAGCCTAAATGTACACCATCAGGTGAATAGATACATAAACTATGGAATATTACTCAGCCATAAACAGAAATGAAGTTCTGAGACATGTGACCACACGGCTGAACTTTGAAAACACGCTGAGTGAAACCAGTCAGTCACAAAAGGACAAATGTAAGATCCCACTTATAGGAACTATCTAGACTAGGCAAACGCAGAGAGATAAAAGTTCATTAGTGTTTCTCAGGGGTGGGTGGGAGGACAGCAGGGAATTTATTACTGAAGGGTTCTGAGTTTCTGTGTGGAGTGATGAAAAGCCTTTGTAAATCGATAGTGATGTTAGTTGTACAAGGTGGTGAGTATACTTAAAAGCAGTCAAAATGGCAGATTTTGTTATATATATTTTACCACAACAAAATTAAAGGAGAAATTGGGGCTGGATATTGAATCAAAGTCAGAGTCTGATTCTCAGAGGACTGTGAGGTTTAGGGGGAAGCATCCCAACTACAGAGGCCATCTTGTTTAAGAATGAAACTGAAGGAAGAGTTTAGACTCATGTTTACTATTTTTCCTCACAGAAAAACTATGGTTATTGGGTTTTCCTCAGAGATGAAAAGCAACGAAAACCTCTCCTCTTTATCTGCCTTCTCATGGGGCTTTCCTGGGCACGCATTTTTCCATGCACCCTGGACGCTGGATGTGGGAACAAAGGTTTGGAAACAGTTTATATCTGGACACTTACCACATGAATGTATGTGGGTATCTAGAAAGTGCTTGAACAATGAAACGGTAGTAGTTGTCTCTGGTCAGATACTGCAGCCATTTTGCTAGGGGATTCTAGGCTGAAAAAAATCCAGTCACACCCCCCCGCACACACACACCCATTTTCCCCCACTGTGGGTGATCAACCAGAACTCGTTGCTTTATTTGCTTCTGTTCTGCGAAGTGCTAGTATGGGGCCTGGCTTGTACTTTCTCAGATATTTGAATTTAATGCCCAAGCTGACTGCCTGCGGGTCCATTGCCACAAAGGAAGAACAAGCTCTGAAGGACAGGAAGAGCTGTTGGAATCCAAGAAGGCCAGGAGAGTCAATGTGGGCTCTATGCCAGAAGTAACCCCCAACTCAGCAGCTCTTACCTGTCATCTCTTCCGTGTTACAGCTGAGAGAACAGAAGGCTTGAGGGGCCAAGGGCCCAGTTCAAAGTCACACGACTATTTAGTGGCAAAGCTGGGACTAGATACTTGGTCTCCTGACACTCAGGGAAAGCGTATTACCTTATCAGAGATGGCAGGCTGCTTTTCTTTTAATTTTATCTTTTGGTTGTTGTTGAGAATATACACAGCAAAACATACACCAGTTCAACCATTTCTGCACGTACAATTCATTGACATTGATTAACATTCTTCAAGTTGGGCAACCATTCTCACCCTCCTTTTCTGAGCTGTTCCTCCCCCATTAACATAACTCACTGCCCCCTAAGCTTCCTATCGAATCTTTCGAGTTGCTGTTGTCACCTTCATCCCGTATAGATAGTTCTGAAAAGAGCATAATACTCAACGCAGATATTTTTTACTAGTTAAGCTTAACTATTGTTTGGTTTTAAGATTTCAGGAGATATTTTTGGTTTAAGGTTTAAAGATTATCTCAGGGCAGTAGTTTCAGGGGTTCATCCAACTCCCTTGGCTCCAGAAAGTCTGGAGTCCATGAGAATTTGAAATTCTGCAGGCAGGTTTTTGATTGCATGCTAGTCTTCGTCAATTGATAGTGGCTGTGGAAGCACCGTGTTGAGAGGGATCCTGAGGCCCAATTTTCACTCATTCAGAAGGAGTGCTGTGAGCCGTTGGCTTTGTCTGTCTGGGCTACAGGCAAGCAGATTTGCTGCACTTTGTGACATGTGTGTACCCAGCTGTTATAACATGCTGTATTTTTATTTTTAAAATTGTTTCGAGAGCCCCTACTGCTCCCCCACCCCTGCTAGTGTCACATAAGCTTCTTCAGGATGGCTGAGAGCCATGTTTGCCACACCTACAAGGAAGCCCTGGTGGAGGGCAATATAGCGTTTCCAGCCTATGGGGGCACCTTCTCCTGGTGCTTCTGAGTGAGGCCAAACAGAACTTCTGACTCTGGTGAGCAAGAAAATACTAAAGCACGACTCCAGCGAGCCAGCTGTCTAGCCCTGGTGAAGGACTGAGAGACAGTGAGCAAATCATTTCTCTCCCTAAACCAAAAAAACAAGCAAGTTGCTGTCGAGCTGATTCCGACTCATGGTGACCCCATGTGTGTCAGAGTAGAACTGTGCTTTATAGGGTTTTCAATGGCTGTGCTCTTTTGGAAGTAGTTAGGCAGGACTTTCTTCTGAGGTGCCTCTGGGTGGGCTCAAATCGCCAACCTTTCAGTTACTAGCCAAGTGCATTTTGCACCACCCGGGACTCCTTTTCTCTCCCTTGACCTTGGCTTTCTCATCTTTAAAGGAGAGGAGCAGCTAGGGTACTCTAAGGCCCTGCTATTCCCAGAGGGGTCCCCAGCCCAGCACGACGGGCTGCTCCAGACCTCTTGCTTCCGAAGCTACATTTTAACAAGATCCCCAGGGAGTCACTTACATGCTGAAGTTAGAGAAGCACTGGTCTAAGACTCTTTTCAGCTAGAAGATTCTGTGAATCTGGAGAGTTCTAATTCTAGCTCTGGTGACAGAAATCTCAGACAGGAATCACTCCAGTTATAAAATGGGATGTCTTCATCAAGAAATAGCCTTTTTTAGTTCTTTGACATTCTCCTTGGTGATGATATACAGATAAGGTCAAACCAGCAAAATATACTCTGCAGCAGCATTTGCCTGAACTGGAGTGAGAAGGGAGAGTGTAGAGAATCCTGATAGAGTTTGGACATGAGACACTGGCTGCCGTCCACATCATTAGGGATGCTGCTGATCAACAACAGATTCCGTGGCTTAGATTGTGTGGTTCCTCTAGGCCTGGGGGCTGTGTTTCGGGTAGTGTTGGAGAAAGCACATCCTCTAGAGTAATGGCTTCTACTATCATGGATACCTCTCTCAGCCCTTCTTGGAATTCGCAGGGCATTCTCCCCATCTTTTCAGAGAAGTCCTGGACCTAGCCCCAGTTCCTTATCTTCCTTCGAAGCTGGTGCTGATTGACAGGTTGGGAAGAAGGCAGTGGAGCGGGAGACCATGGGTCCATATCTTGAGCTCGCCCTCTGCTATCTGATGGGAACTGGGACTGAGAGTGGAGAGCTTTTATTTCCTTGAATCCAAAGGGAAGGAGCAAAATTGTCCCAAGATTTCAGTTTTGTGGCAGAATTTTTGTTTAGTTATAAAAATTTCCCATATATGAAAAAGAGAATGATATAAGAAACACCGCCCAGGCTAAGAAAGAAACAATTACAAATAAAATTGTAGTTGTGGACTCCTCCGCAATCATATTACCTTCTTCAACCGTCCCCTGAAATTTGGTGTCTATAAATCCCAGGTGTGTCCTTATATTATATGAAAATAGTTTATTTAGCCTTTTTTCTGTTGATATTTGGAGTCCCTGGGTGGTACAAATGGTTAACACACTCAGCAGCTAACAGAAAGGTTGGCAGGTCAAGTCCACCCAGAGGCACCTCAGAAGAAAGGCCTGGCCATCTACTTCCCAAAACTCAGCCAATGAAAACACTACGGAGCCCAGTTCTACTCGGGCACACATGGGGTCGCCATGAGTTGGAATTGGCTCGATGGCGACTAGTTTGGTTGATATTAGGTTGTTTCTAGTTTCCTATTTCAAACAATGCTACAATGAACATGTATCACTTTTGTGCATATATGTGTGAGTTTTTCACAGGCAATATTTTACACAGAGTGTGTGTGACCCATTCATGGGTCATGAAATCAATTCAGTGGGTTGCAACCAGCTTTCAAAAAATGAAATAGAATAGAATGCATTAGAAAATATCAAGATGTGTTGCACATGGTAAGAGTTGTTATTGTTTCATTCAACTTGTTGCAATTACAAGGTAATGAACTTTGCTTTGCTACCTTTTAATTCAAATGTATTGAATGAAACAGCACTTACTCTTACCACCTGGGTCATAGTCAACAAATGCAAAAGCCCCTGGATGGGCAATGTGCCTAGGAATGGACTTGCCAAGTTGAAAGCTATGTGAATCTTTGGCTTTACTGTTGTTGTGTGCCATCGAGTTAATTCCAACTCATAGCGACCCCATGTGATAGAGTAGAACTGTCCCATAGGTTTTCTAGGCTGTAATCTTTACAGGAAGGAGCCCTGATAGCACACTGGTTAAGCGTTCAGCTGCTAACTGAAAGGTCAGTGGTTCAAACCCACCAACAGGAGAAAGATGTGGTAGTGTGCTTCCATAAAGATTACAGCCTTGGAAACCATATGGGACAGTTCTACTCTGTCCTGTAGGGTCGCTATGAGTCGAAATTGACTCGACGACAATGGGTTTGTTTAATCTTTACAGGCGCAGATTGACAGGTCTTTCTCCTGCAGAGCCGCTGGGTGGGTTCAAACTGCCAACCTTTTAGTTAGCAGCTGAGTGCTTAACTGTTGTGTCACTACGGCTCCTAGAGACTGCCAAAGTCCTACACCAAGTGTACTAAGTCACACTTTCATGAGTTTTTAAGTCAAAAAGCCCAAGAAAAAAGAGACTCCAAGGACTGATGGAAGCCATGGCTTAAATAAGTAAAAAAAGTAACACTTAAAATTTCCACCTTCTTTGCTCCTCTCACATGCCTCTTAACCCCAAGTAAATGTTGTGGGTTTTCCTGACCCTGTAAATTTGCTTTTAATCTTAAAAAAGAAAAAAAAAAAAGTATTTAGAAGGAAATTCCTCATCTTCCTGTCTCTCTTGCCTCAGTTCAGGAAGGGGTGAGCTGGAAGGAGGTAATAAATAAGCAACCCCTTTCCTTTTAGGAATCCATTAATAACAAGTCTGAGGAGAGATGTGTCTAACTTCTGCTCTCTAGCTGCTGTGGGCTGTTTTTCAAAGTAGGACAAAGATTTCTCTGGGTCAAAGTCAACTGCGCCATCATTGCTGTTGGTTTAGAAATGAAGTGGGGACTTGGGAAGCCTAAGGACTGTCCTTCCATAGTTCCTCTTATGGAGGGGAGGCGGGGGAGTCAATTCCTGCTCTAGTCCCAAACCTCCAACATGGCCAAGCCCCCTATGTCTCCCCTCCCAGGCACTCCCAGTTGTGCCCCAATTGCTGCTTGACTTGCACCTTATTTTCCTGGAAATGTGTGCTGTCTGCTGCTCTGCATTGCACAGGCGAGGTATAAAGATGGCAGGCCCCTTCCATGTCAGTCCCTGTGCTCAGCACCTACCATTCATCGTCTCAGCCCATCCTTGGAATAGTCCTTTCTATAGTTGAGGAAACTGAGGCATAGACAGGTTAGGTGACTTCCCCAGGCCATCCAGGCCATAACATGTAATTCCTACCCTTTATAGTGCATGTTCTGCGTACCAGGTGTTGTTCCAAGCACCTTACGTGGATTCTCTCTTTAAATCCTCATCACACACCGATGAGGGTAAGTACTGTTGTTATCCTGACTTTACAGATGAGGACACTGAGGCACCAAGAGGTTAAATAATTGGTCTGAAATGTAGTGAGTGCTAAAGGCCTGGGTGGTGCAAAGAGTTTGTGGTTGACTATTAACCTAAAAGTTGGTGGTTTGAACCTACTCAGTGGCACCATGGAAAGAAGGTGTGGTGATCTGCTTCTGTAAAGATGAAAAACACCAAAAACCAAACCCACTGCCGTCAAGTCGATTCCAACTCATAGTGACCCTATAGGACAGAGTAGAACTGCCCCCTAGGGTTTCCAAGGCTGTAAAGTTTCTGGAAGCAGGCTGCCACCTCTTTCTCCCACAGAGTGGCTGGTGCTTTCGAACTGGCAGCCTTTCAGTTAGCGGCTGAGCACATACCCATTGCACACCAGGGCTCCTTTCAACGTATCGTTTTGAGGGGACACAGCTCAATCCATAACACCCCTGTGATAGGGTTGTTGTGGTGATGGAATGAGATAAAGCCAAGGAGTGTACTGAGGAGTAACTGATAAAGATTCATGAATTTCCTAACCATGTGTGGCACTCCACCATTTTTTCTTCCACTGGTGTCATTCGCCGAGGACAATATGGAGGTTCTTTAAGCATAAAAACCCATTAGCTTTGGTTTAGTGTTAGGATGGCATCCAGGGCCTGAGACAGCCCTGTCCTCTGCCCTAACTTCGAGTGTCCACTAGTAATTCCGGGACTCCTGAACTGTCAGTGGACATAAAGGCAGTCAGAGAGAGGAGGTGGCGAGGAATTCTCTGAGCTCTTTCTCAAGGCCGCCTGACAGTACATATTTTATTAAGTGGCCCTCTGCTGAGTGAACCGAGCAGCAGAGATGAAAGTCTCCCGGGCTTCTTAATGGCAGTACTAAGGACACTAAGGCTCCCTCACCTCCCCATCCCAGCACCAGCACACATTTCCTTCATTTTACTTTGTTATTTTGCTCTCCTCAGGTCTGGGCCTTTTAAAAGTCTTTCCCTCCCCTTTGTTCAAATGGTGCAATTACGGATGATTGAAACCACATTTTTATATGTGTCAAAATCAGTTCAGCCCTTTGAAAGAAATCATAATATAAATTGGATCCTATATCCTAAGTGGATGCCACCAGCTAATTCATTCATTAGACCATCCAGCTACACGGGATTAGGTGAGTGTTACTCTTAAGCAGTTGCATGTGGGCCTTATTAATGCACACACTCTGGCAGGGCTTGTGACTTGTCAGATGGGGAGCGGATAGAAGGCTCTCACAGACCACTGAACTGCAGAGAGCCATTACTTCCCAAGTGAAGTCAGTCCCTCCAGTAGTTGATGGGGTGGGTCTGGGAGAGCTGGCCTGCTTTCTGATTGGATGTTCGAGAAACCTGGTGTCTTGCCCTTCTATTGGTCTCTCTCTAAAGCACAGGAGGGCAAAAGCAGAGCCCACACATCTTTAGTATAGAGGGGGCACAAATTGGGAATCTCATTGTGTATAAGTGGACATGAAAACCAAACCAAACCGGTTGCCATCGAGTTAATTCCAATTCATGGAGACCCCATGTGTTGCACAGTGGAACGGCGCTCCATAGGGTTCAAACAAACAAACAAACAAACCAAAACCAAACCCATTGCCGTGGAGTCAATTCCGACTCATAGCGACCCTATAGGACAGAGTAGAACTGCCCCATAGGGTTTCCAAGGAGCAGCTGGTGGACTCCAACTGCTGACCTTTTGGTTAGCAGCCGAGCTCTTAACCACTACGCCACCAGGGCTCCCCACAGGGTTAAGGAACTAGAAAAAAGTTATTTTAGAATGTCCCTGCCCCTTTTCGAAGAGCACATTCATTAAGTTCCTTGTAGCCTCAGATATGTTGTCTATACCGTTGCTACTCCAAGTATAGACTGGGGACCAGCAGCATCAGCACCTCCTGGGAGCTGATTAGAAATGCAGGCTCTCAGGTCCCACCCCAGGCCTACTGAATCAGAATCTGCATTTTAACGAGGTCCACCTTGGTGATTCTCATGCTATTGAAGTTTGAGAAGTGCTGGTATAAACCACTTGTTCTGAAACTTAGCTGTACCTTGGATACATTTGGGGAGTTTTAAAAAATGCTGGTGAATTTTTTTAAATTGAAGTATAATAGACCCAAAGAAAAGTACACAAATAGTAAGTGTACAGATCAATGAATTTTTATAAAGTTAACAAGCCTGTATAAGGAGCACCAAGATCCATAAGCAGAATGTTACCAGCTCTCCAGAAATCCCCCCATGCCCCTGCTAGTCACTACCCACTTACCCTCAAGAGTAGCTGCCACCCCAACTTCTGACATAGAATTTTGCCTGTTTTATGTTGTAGGTAAATGAAACCATTCAGTTTGTGCCCTTTTGTATCTGGCTTCTTTTGCTCAATGTTGTGTTTGTGATATTCATCCATATTGTTGTGTGTAGTTGGAGATTGTTCTAGGGAAGGAGTTTGACCAGATATTGATTTTGGATTTTGGGGAGAGTTAGCACTTGGGTAAAGCTAAATTTAGCAGCATTTTTTTTTTTTGTTTCCTTAGTATAGAAGCATAAGACCTGTTAAACGAACAAAATTTAAAAAACAAAAATCAACCAAATAAAAATAATAAAAGTTTCCTCTAAATCTATCATCCAGAGAGAAACACTCTTTAATATTTTGGTGTATATCCTTCAGGTTTTCTTTCCTGCACATATTGAAATAAATAATTGGCTTATAGCCTACATATTGCTTTGCAAATGAATTTTTTCCCACTTATTAGAAGAATATCTTTCTGTGTCACAAATATTCTTCTACAACATTGCCTTTAATGACTACGTAGTTTTTATAACGAAATTAAGGCTTAATATATTTTAACTTAATTTGTCTGCACGAGATTTATGAGCTGTCTAGAACAGCTTTTCATTGTCATGAAAATGCAATCAGTAAGTAACATTGCCAACTCTTTTCAAGGAAACCAGGCTTTTATTTTATTTTTTTCTGAATGGTGTATTTGACTGCCCCAAGCTTCTTAGTGCTATTTGGTGTCTGCTGTGTGGCAGGGGTAGGGCACAGTTGTCAAGTTGGGAAGGTCTCCATGTGTTTCTGAAATGAAGGCAGGTATTTGGTGTCTAATGTCTTGATCTTTGATACTTTTCAGGAAGTCGGGAGCCAATGGGTGAGTTCTCATTGACTTCCCTACCGGTCAGGCTTATGAATTTTCTCTTTCCGCCTGCCAAAAAAATCCAACCGTGTGCGCTAAGCATTCAGGTCAGAAGACTCTAATTTTGAAGGCACATCTTTTTAATTTTGTGAAATAGTTCAGTTCTGTTAACTAGCACCTGAGAGCATTGATTGATTTTTCCTTTTTACCAAAAGGCGTTAAATGGTCATCATATCCCTAACTCTTGTGCAACCTTCTCACTGAGGGCCAAGGAGACAAGTGGACATTTTAGTTTTTATTGGTGATGCTATTAGAGTGTTTATAAACTACAAAACTACTTTGGAGAACTTTAAAGCACTTCAGGCCAATAAGCTCATTAATGATGAGGAAAAGGAAATAAAATTTCATTGTCTTTGAACACATGCTATGGCTAAAGTCCAAGTAATTTTGGCTAACTTCAACATTTTCTGGCTAGCACACTGAGAACAAATAGACACAGTATTAGCAAGATTTGAGCCAAACGTTTTCATTAGCCATACAGCAACAAGAAGAAACTGCTGGATCTGGAATTCTCTGAAGTCCTTCCTTCCTTGCATCCTAACAAGGTATGTCTATTTTTGTTTAGAAAGATTTTTCCTTCTTTCATGCACTAAGTTACTGGCCTCCTTAGGATTTCAGAGGCCTTTTGATTCCATCACGGTTTCTGTTTGTTGTTTTCCCCTTCTTGTTGACCTGATCTTTAAGATTGGGGCTTGGGTTGCTTCCTTTTGACCCACTCATGAAGTATTAAAAAAAAAAAAAAAAAAACCCTTGTGGTTGAGTCGATTCCGACCCATAGCAACCCTATAGGACAGAGTAGAACTGCCCCGTAGAGTTTCCAAGGAGCACCTGGTGGGTTCGAACATGCTGACCTTTTGGTTAGCAGCCATAGCACTTAACCACTATACCACCAGGGTTTCCCATGAAGTATAGCAGTACACTTTGATTCTATAGTAACCGCCTGGGTGAGATGCTGGAGAAAATTATGTTAGAGGACATTGTACATATAATCCTAGAAAATGTTATAGTAGAAAACTTTCCGATCATCACAGCATCTCTCAAAATTTTTATCGCTATCTTTTGAAAAAAAAATCTTTAGAGTTGTCAGATATATTCCTTTTAGAGGCAAGGACGCCTTGCTATGCCTCATGCCACTTATCTTTTTCTCTCTAGCTCTGGAGTTTTGAGACATTTCATAGGTCTCATGGAATTCTCAAGGCGGAAGGAATTGCCTAGATGATATTCTGGGCCGACTGCTTTTCTCCTCTCCTGAATGCCCGCTATGCTTTGGGGCCCATGAGCATCATTTCCCACCAGGATTTTACATCCATTTTGTGACTTCCAGCTCACACAATGCCATGTCAGAATAAATGAACCCGGCGTGCATCCAGGGAATGAGACATTTGCGTCCCCCAGACCTACTTATGGCAAATACTTTCCTTATGAATGAGGGTCCTCTCCCTGTTTTACACTTGCTTTGCTTTGATCTTTTGCCTCTGGTTTTTAATGAGCAGGCGCTTTCTAAGATGGTTAGGAGACGTTTTGCCATCTCTATCCCGAGAAGAGGGGAGCTGAAGGTGCATATGTGTGTATGTGCACACCCATGCGTGTGTGTGTAGGTACCTGAGCGGATCTGTTCGCATACGTGTGTATGTGTGCACATGCACGCACATGTGTTCACATGTGTGCCTGTGTGAGTGTGTGTTTGCATGCGCACATTGCAAATTTGTGGGTCTACATTGTAGCCTCTAGTTGTCTCTGGAGGCGTTAAGGATATTTTTTAGGTTATTATAAATAAACCAAACCCACTGCTGTTGAATCAGTTCTGACTCACAGGGACCCTGTGGGACAGAGCAGAACTGCCCTATAGGGTTTCCAAGGCTGTACTCTTTATGGAAGCAGACAGCCACATCTTTCTCCCGAGGAGGGGTTGGTGGGTTTGAAGCACAGAGCTTTCAGTTAGCAGCCAGGTGCTTAACCACCGCACCACCAGGGTTCTTATGATAGCTCATCTTTAGTAAGTACTATGTTTCAGGCACTGTCCTAAGCACTTAATCCTTAGACCACCTAATGAAGTAGGCACTGTTGCTATCCCCATTTTTCAGATGAGGAAATTGAGGCACAGAGAAGTTAAGACACTTAGCTGAAGTTACACAGCTAGGAAGTGGCAAAACTAGGATTCAAACACAGGCTGGCTGTCTCCAGCTCTTAACTTGCACTCTAAGCTGAAAGGGATGTCCCTATGGGAAGACGACCTCATCTTTCGGCAGATAAAGCTGAATCTTGTTAGGATGCAGCTCGCCGCCCTATGGCTGTGGGCCTGATGTCCTACAGAGAGGTGCTCGCAGTGGATTGGGACTCCTGGGTACCTGGGGCAGTAGCATTCACGCACTGGGGTCAGAGGACCTGTGTGCAGCATGTTGGTGTGTTTGGGGTCCTGTCACCCTCTCTAAGGCTTCTTGTTTGTGTCTTTTTTTGTCCGTATTGGAGCCCTGGCGGCAACAGGTTTTTTTGTTTGTTGGTTGGTATTAAAAAACCAAAGAAACAAGCCTGTTGCCATCGAGTCCATTCTGACTCAGAGCGACCCTATAGGGCAGAGTCGAACTGCCCCCGTAGAGTTTCCAAGGAGCGGCTGGTGAATTCGAACTGCCAACCTTTTGGTTAGCAGCCAAACACTTAACCGCTGCGTCACCAGGGCCCCTTGTTGGTATTAGGATGTATAAATGAGATGGGTCTAGTGTCCTTTATCACTTCTCATTTCTCCCTTGTCTTTCTTCTGCGTCTGTGCTATGATATGCCAAAGCCAATGCTGGAGGACTCATGAAAGCAAAGGAGACATATAATTAATATGAAGTTCAAAAACAGGCAAAGCTAATTTACGGCGGTAGAGGTCAGAAGAGTGGTTACCTTTGTGGGGGGTGCTCATGGGAGGGGCCCAAGTGAGCATCCTGGAGGAGCTGGAAAGTTTCCATATTTTGACCTGGGAGTCTCTGGGTGGAGCAAATGGTTAAGCACTCAGCTACTAATCTAAAAGTTGGTGGTTGAAGCCTAACCAGAGGTGCCTTGGAAGAAAGGCCTGGCGATCTGCTTCTGAAAGATCACAGCCTTGAAAACCTTATGGAGCACAGTTCTACTCTGCACACATGGGGTCGCCATGAGTTGGAATCGACTCTGCGGCAACCGGTTATTTACATATGTAAAACTCCTTTGAGGTGTACACTTAAGATTTATGCACTTTACTGTTGGTAAGTGATAAACCTCAATAAAAAAGTAAATATAAATGGAGGCATCTAATTTGACCTGTGCCAACATTCTAGAAGCCGTGCCAGGGATGCCAGGGGAGAGGAATATCTGAGTCCGGTTAAAGGAAAAATCAATCAGGGCTTTTGAGATGTCTATAGCTCTTAATCTGCAAGATTCAGAATTTATTTCCAGGAAGTTGTAATTGCTTATATTTGGCAGATGTTAATTTTATTGCTCTTAATTTTCCCTTTATTTTCATGATTTACATGCTGGCTTCTAATAGTCCCAGTCACTTGGGTGTTTGGCCTGCCTTCATTTGATCCTGAGTCTGCCTTTTAAAACGGTTGCTGCTGCTGCCTCCCCCAAGTTCAAAACAATTTACAAATGTTTGAACAGAGAAACAAAGACTGAAAATGGGAGACATGGTCTGGTTTGTTGCAAATGGCTTTTCCTGCCAAGCTGCGGGGAATGGTATTTGGGCCAGCTTAGCCTTCCTAATTGGAACCATAGCTCCTCCGATTGCCTTTAGATTGCAAACTTGAGGGCCTGCCACCCTCCAAGGACCATTTCACGCTGTGACGCTGCTGACCAGGATACTCACTTTCCTTGGCTCTTAAGGGAGGACAGCAGAGCTTCCTAATCTGTTTCGATAGCACCGAAAGGAGAGTAGCAAACCTCTCTCTTTCTCTACTAATTCTATACTTCTCTGCCCCCGTCTTCCCTGCTCTCCTCTGGAGCTGGAATAATAATTGCAGCTAACATTCATTGATGGCTTACTATGTGCCTGTTGCTGTTTCTAAGCATTTTGCACGCATTCGTTCATGTAATTCTTAGCAACTCTGGAAGTTGGTACTGCTATTACCCCATTATAGAGGAAGAAATTAGGCACAGAGAGATGAAGTCACTTGCCCAAGGTCACACAGGTGGTAAGTGGCAGAGCTGGCATTGGAACCCAGTCTGGATCCACAGCCTGAGCTCTTAGCCACTATCTAAATAAAATCAAGTTCCCAGTGCGGTGATCACCATAGCTGTCAGTTTGCTAGCTAGTCCTGTGCTGCCCAATATAGCAGCCACTAGCCACATGTCGCTATGAGTCAGAATCAACTAGACGGCAGTAGGTTTGGTTTGGTTTAGCCACATGTGGCTATTGAACACTTGAACTGTGACTAGTCAAATTGAGATGTGCTAAAAGTAGGAAAAGGATCCCTGGTGGCAAAACGGTTAAGCGCTCGGCTGCTAACCTAAAGGTTGGCAGTTGGAACCCACCCAACGGAAAGCCCTGTGGGCAGTCCTACTCTGTCACCTGGGGTCGCTGTACATTGGAATCAACTCCATGGCACCCAGCAACCACAACAGAAGTATAAAATGCACACTGGGTTTCAAAGACTTAGTATGAAAAAAAGAATGTAAAATCTCTCCTTGGTAAGTTTTTATATTCATGAAGTGTTGAAATGATAATCTTTTGGATATATTGGATTGAATAAAATATATTTATTAAAATGAATTTCACCTGTTTCTTTTTACTTTAAAAAACCATGGCTACTAGAAAGCTTCATTCCAGCCTGCTCCAAATACAGTAAAATTTTGTTCCAGCCCAATCACGGGTAAAATGGATTTAGGAGTAACATGCCACGGATCAAATTCCTGTATTCCACCACCACCTTGCGGGCCATGTACAATTAAAAAACCTTTATACGTGAGGGAAAAAATCCAAACATTTAATGGATGCCTCTTATGTACCAGTAGGGTGCTAGGTCCTGTCACATAATTGTTGCATTTCGTCTTTGTAATTCTTCTGTGAACTATCATTAGCCCCATTTTACAAACGGGGAAATTGAGGGTTAGTTTAACAACTTGTCTAACTTTCTATTACTAATAAATGGAGGGGTCAGGATTTGGATATAGGTCATCCAACTCCAGTTCTAAGGATTTTTACCCCCAATGATCTATCTTGCATAGCATGGATCTCATTCTGCATTGTGTCTGAGGTATTTTTGCATGCCTTAGACTCTAATATTAGTTACATTCTTGCAGGAAGAGCCTGTGACCCACAGTAGCCCACAGTAAATGTTCAGTGAATGGAATAGAGGCATTTATCCTGATATTCTCCCACAGGGCTTGGTACCTGCCCCATTATTCTCCTCTTAAAAGCTATGTCCAGATCACTAAGCTTGCATCATTCAAATGCTATTTTTATGTCCCCATGACTTCCTGCAGAAATTGCATTCTTTGGTTGAGTCACTAAATATTTATTAAGGACATACTATAGGGCATTTACTGCACCAAGCCCTGGGAATCCAGAGGAGATCAACAGGGTCCTTGCAGGGTCCCTGACCTCAAGTAACATATAGTCTAATGTGACATACCTGTTGCCGTCAAGTCGATTCCGACTCATAGCGACCCTACAGGAAAGAGTAGAACTGCTCCGCAGGGTTTCCAAGGAGTGGCTGGTGGATTCGAACTGCCAACCTTTTGGTTAGCAGCTGTAGCTCTTAACCACTGTGCCACCAGGGCTCCTAAGGTGAGATAGAAATACATAAATAGGCAACTGCAATGAACGTGGTTGTGCTGTGGACAGGAGTAGGTGAAAGAGACTCTGGGAGCATATTGTCTGGGCACCAAACTCAATCTTGGAGGTTACAGAAGGCTTCCCAGAGGAAAGGGAAGGAAATGCTAAATTTTAGTTCCAGATTGTTGTTGTTGTTAGTTGCCATGGAGTCAATTCTGACTCAGTTTCAGGTTAGTGAAAATAAAGTTGTGATTTCTTCAGGACCCCCTGAATTCTAGTCACCAAAGATCTTACTGTGGTGACAGGAAGTGGAGGCTTTATGGAGACAGGAAATGGGGGCTTTATGGAGACAAGAAGTGGGGGCTTTATGGAGACAGGAAGTGGAGGGTAGTCTGAATCTAAGGCTGCTTCAGGGACCCTGCGACAGGGTTCATGGTCTCTAGTCCAGCGCTCCACCATTGGCTGGGCTCAGCTCTTCTCTTGGTCCTTCTCTCTTATGACCTGGAGTCCAAATCTGCGGTTTCCTCTGTGTTTTCCTTCAGCTTTAATTTCTACCAGTAATTACCTCCTTGCAGTGTGTTTCAGTTCACATTCCCAAAGAGAGCATGAAGGAGGGAGGTTGACTGACCCAGATCATTTTTTAAAATATCAAGCCACACCATTGGCTCATGACCAATCAGTAGTTAGGCTGCTCTTGAATCAGGTGCTCGCCCTTGGTCCAATCAGCTATGGGTTTGAGAAGGGGCAGGGACATATTGTACAAAAAATGGCTGTCAAAGTCACTCTTTCCCCTCCCACACACCTCTCCTAGGCTGTGGTAGATTGGACAATTTATTCAAGGATGTGGCATGGCAGGCCTGATTACTGACCTAGAAAGTTCTTCTAATACCTAGAGAAGCAATGTAATGGATAACAAGTGAGCAAGTTGGAAAATTCACAAGTATGTCTCTTGAACTGTAGCAGGGCAGGTCCCTGGGCCCCTTGTATTGGGATTGTTTTAGCTGTGGCTTCACCATGCTTGCAGTACTGTGTCCCAGAACATCATCTTTTCTTCATTGTCAGGGAGCAGAGTGTTATTTTAGTATTTAGGAATTGTCCTTCCTCCCTCCAAGAACAATTGATTGTTGACACATCCCGTCATTGGTATGGATAGTTCACCCATTTCCTCTTCGGCAGTCCATCCATGTGGTCCCTCTCTGGGATGGAGGTCCTCATCTGGAACACTGTCCGCCCCTAAGGGGTCTGTGGGTAGAATTCATGGGGTCTGTGAAAAAATTACATCTTTTTTTTTCGAACTTGAACTGAAACTTAGCATTTCCTTCAGTTATGAATAAAGGCACAAATCACAGTAGTGTTAGCTGTACCTGTGACTTTGTCACTAATAGAAATCGTTGATAGTTTCATATCTCATTACAGTTTCTACAGAGGTCTTCAAATATGCTCATTATTACTTCAAAATCTTGGTGGTTATTAGACACGCATCTGCATCTTGTTATTTAATGTGTTGATAAACACGCACACATATTACTCTATGACAAATTTGATGTTTTGTATTTTGATTTGCTTTATAATACTATGCATATTATTTTACACATTCAAAATAACCATCCTGAGAAGGAGTCCATAGGCTTCACCAGGCTGCCGAAGAGTCTGTGGCACAGCAAAGGTTAGGAACCTCAGTACTATGAAGTAATCCTGTGAAGCACGTGTTCGTTATGGAGGCTACTGCCCACTCAGGGATCACGAATTCATCACTGCTGTGCTGGTGTGGGTTAGTCTGAAGAATGAAAAGCTTGAAGCTGAAATCCCGCAGTGGTCCCAGGGAGGGCAATTCAGATGGTTTGTAGTCAAGGGATAAGGCTGTACAGGCAGCAAAACAGTAACTTAAACAGAGAGAGGATGGTGGCAGGAGGCCTTTAATTAAAGCCACCCTGATGCCCCCACCCCGTGGTATGTTTATGAACATGCTTCAGAGACTATCTATCTTCTTGTCTGGCATTAATCAGCCCCATATGTTTTGTATTATGCAATGATATGGGACCTTAAGTTATTGTCTCCCCTCCTTGGCTTAAAAGGAAGTAGGGTGGGCAAATTTTGTACAGGAGCCTGAGTCTGAGTATTTGGAGCCTTGCTGATTTATAAGCCATTTAATGTCATAGGAGCTCATTTCAACTGGGTTAGCCATGCCCTCTCCATTGGAGAGTCGAGCACGGGAAGCTGCTGGGTAGATGGGTTGAAGAAAAAAACTCAAGGCATAGAGGGCCACAGAGGACAAAGACTAGAGGCAAGTTGAGAACTTCTCATGGACACAATCTTGTCAGTGTCCCCAGCCACTGCCAGTCCCAGATGGACATTCATGTAGGCTAACTATGAGGTTCACCTGATACCCACACTCAGGGCTATTGATCCCTCCCCTATTCTAGTCACAAGTGATCCATCCCCTCATTCTGCTGGTGAGGGGTTTATAAGCTCAGTTCAGCAGCGGAACTAGAAAGCCTCTGGGTGAAAAAAACACAAGTTTAGGAGTAAGGAGACTGAAGTTCTAGCTTTTACTGTTCCAGTGATATCTGTGTGATCTTGGGAGAGCCATATCGCCTATGTTCACTTCAGTTTCCTCATCTCTTAAACGAGTGCAATAATAAGTGCCTTGCGTAGAATTCCTGTGACCATCAAAGAGTATGAAAACAGTTGGAGAAGAACAAAATTTTTATGACCACAGGGGACTCCATAAGGCACTTATGGGCTCCATCACCAGAGCCCCATGGAGATTTCATCTTGTCTTTCAATTGGGCGTTCATTGAAAAGAAGACTCTGCAGGGTTGAGGTTTGTTTCCAAACCTGGAATACTTCTAATGGATCTGCCAAATCATGATCAAAGGATTTAATTTTATGTTTGATTAGAACAGAGTCTCCATTGAACTCTTGCCTGTTGGTTTCCATCCCTTATCAGGCTGAGCTTGAGGATGAGGGATTGGAGAATAGGTGGATTACCCTCTACTTACGGGTCCAATTTGTCCATTACAGAGGGTCCCAGATGGGAAAGGGTCATGGGTAACGGTGAAGAGCAAAATGGAATCCCCTCTTTGCTTTCTCTACTTACTATCCTTGTCAGGGGCTGGCTTCCCCAGCACCTGTGAGCTGGAATTCCAAGCCTTTGGAAGGGTCAAATGTAGCTTCTCATCTGAAATAGGCTGGAATCTTAGAGTTGGAAAACGAGTTTGACAAGACCAGTAGCTAGACCAATAACTACTACTGGTTACCTCCCAATACTTAAGAGAGGGCATCATCATCATCATCACTATCATCATCACCACCACCACCACCATCATCATCATCATCATCATCACTACCACATATTCCATAGCTCATCCCTGTGTAGAGCACTGTGCTGGGTGGTTTACATAAATACTAAACATACAACCACACTAATCTGCACATAAGCAGCTGAGGCTTGTTGTTATTATTGTGTGCTGTAGAGTTGATTCCAACTCATAGCGACCCTATAGGACAGAGTAGAACTACCCCATAGGGTTTCCTAGGCTGCAATCTTTTTTTAAATTTTATTTATTTATTTTATTGTACTTTAGATGAAGGTTTACAGAGCAGAATAGTTTCTCATTAAACAGACAGTACACATATTGTTTTATGACATTGGTTAACAACCTCACGACATGTCAATACTCTCCCTTCTCGACCTTGGAGGACTTTTTTTTTTTTTTGGTGAAAATACGCATAGCCAAAGTTACACCATTTCAAAACTTTCTACATGTACAATTCAGTGACATAGATTGCATTCTTCCGGTTGTGCTGCTATTCTCACTATCCTTTTCCAAATTATTCCATCACCGTTATCTTCAACTCACTGCCCCCTAGGCTTCCCATCAAATCTTTTGAGTTGCTGTTGTCAATTTGATCTCATATTGATAATTCTTTTTTTTTTTTTTGTACTTTAGATGAAGGTTTACAGAGCAGAATAGTTTCTCATTAAACAGTTAGTACACATATTGCCCTATGACAATGGTTAACAACCCCACGACATGTCAACATTGCCCCTTCTCAACCTTGGGTTCCCTATCACCAGCTTTCTTGTCCCCTCCTGTCTTCTAGTCCTTGTCCCTGGACTGCTGTGCCTCATTAGTCCCGTTTTGTTTTATGGGGCTGTCCACGCCCCGGCTGAACGGTGAACTTCGGGAGTGACTTCACCACTGAGCTAAAAGGGTGTCCAGGGAACCATACTCTAGGGTTTCTCCAGTCTGTCAGACTAGGCTGTAATCTTTATGAGAACGGATCACCAGGTCTTTTCTTCTGTGGAGTCACTAGTAAGTTTGAATCGCCAACCTTTCAGTTAGCAGCTGAGTGCTTAACCATTGCACCACCAGGGCTCCTTAAGTGAGGCTTAGAGAAGCTAAATAACTTGTCCAAGGAAATAGCTGGCCAAATGGTAGAACTGGAAATCATGTAGATCTACTTGAATCCAAAGCCTATGCCCTCAACCAACGTGCTATACACAGTCTCTTCGGTACTTGATAAATGTGGGGTGAATACATGAGTAAATGGATGAAAGAATAAATACCACAGGGTGCAGAAAGGATTGGGGGTCAATGTAGTAGATTTACTGAGGTGTCATTTATTCTTTTAGTGTGCCTTCTCACTCCCCATCCCAAACATGATTAAACCCTGTTTCTCTATTTCTATAAATCTCAACTCAGGGTTAGCTGCTTTTGCTTAATGTGACAGCTGAGCCCCTCCCTAAATGCCACTATGCTGCTTGTAAAGGGCTCTTGAGCTATGCACAGCAAGGTGACACCTGGTTTGTAGCCAAGGCAAAGCAAAACTGAGCTCTTCACAGAATTTCCTGCAGATATTTGCAGGCAAGCACCTTTCTCCCAAGAAGGAATTTTGAACTTGCCGAGGCGATGTGAAGTCCATTTCGTTACCTGTCATCTAGCCTGCCAGATACCAGAGCAGATGCTGTCTTTTTGAGATGGGCATGTGGAACGTGTCTTGGTTTGTATAAAATGTGGCTCCTGGCCCCTGGGAAGTCTTATGCTAAATTATAAAATGAAATTCATTTGTTAACCCAGAAGAGTTTGAGCTATTGGTTTATAAAAACTGTGCCTATTGCGAGGTCTCTGAGCCAGTTTAGATAAACAGTGATGGAAACTAATTGTCTGCAGACCTGGGATCACAGACAGGGCAGCGGAGAGAGGAAAGAGCCCTGAGCTGGTAGCTTTTTATCCAACCATCCTCAATCCCACGTTGGGGATTAATAAACTGTGGCAACAAGAGGGAAGAACTTGAGTGAAGAGAACCCGTGTTGCAGCTGGCAGAAGAAACCTGCCATTGAAACTGGTAATGCTGTTTCAATTAGGCTGAAGCTGAATGAGCGCAGCATTAAGACCTTCTCCTTGGTGCCATGGATCGCTGGGAGAGAGAATGTGCTCCCTTTGTGTGCTTTGCCAAAGCCCACCAGCTGCCACCTTGCAGGAGAGTTACATTTGAGTCACTGGTTTCCAAAAGGGTGACAAGTAGGCTGTGTGTGGCTGAATGAGAGGGGCCTGTCCTTCCTTGATCCTGCCAGCTTGGGCCTGGACTCGGGCCACCACCGCAATGGCCCTGATTTGTAAGCGGATTGGCTGTTTCAAGAAGCTGTGATGAGAAAGGAAAAATCAACAGGGGCGGAGGGAGAAAGCTGTACGGCTGGGCTGGGCCTTTTCGAGGCTTGGAAGGCCTCTTTTCTTTACTTCCTCATTTTTCAGCTTAACATTTTATAAGCTGATAGTACCTTGCTTTCCTGAGGGAGTCAGCCTTTGATGATGATAATGGAGACAGTGATAATAATGATGATAATGAAAACACGAGTGAGCATTTAATGGGCCCCTTCTATGCACCTGGAGCTGCTATGATGCCTTACCTATATCAGCTTAATTAATGTTCACATTAGCTCTTGGACGGAGGTTCTACTATTATCCCCACTTTAGAGAGGAGGAAATGGACGCACAGAGAGGTTAAGTCACTTGACCCGAGACTCATAGCCAGCAAACTGAGATTCAGAGCTGGGGACTGTGGTGTTTGAGCTAGAGAGAAATCTTGGAAAAGGACTCAGAAGGTTTTGGGTTAACGTATGGAAAGCAATATATGGAGAGAAACCTCAGACTCTCAGCTTTACAAGAGCAGAAACCATGTATGTCGTGTTCATTGTAGGCTCCGGCACAGACTGTTCCAGACCTGGCACATTTCCATGTGTTCTTCCAATGCTTTGCTGATTTTTGATGACACAGAGAAATGAGCAACCAGCACATGAAACTTTGTCACATACAATTTAATAAGCAAATGTTTACATTCATATTTATTCATTCACTTCTTCATTCAAGAAACATTCTACTGAGCATCCACTATGTATTGGGCATTGTGCTAGATGTTAGACATAGAAAAATAAATTATTTGCCCATGAAGAACGCAGGTACAGAGATAAATGCATACAGATGTAAATATGTACACACATCTACACAGATCTCACTTCAGCCCAACCTTCTGTTCTCTCAATTCCCCTCCTTCCTATCTGTGTCTCTCTTAAGGCTAAGACTTACCGTGTTTTACATGGTGTTATAATTTTGTGTGTGGTTATGTGTGCACGCATTTCTTATGTCCAGTAATGGATTATAAGCTGCTTGAGGCAAGCCTGACCTGTTATTCACCTTTGTATCTCCTAAAGCAGTGCTACTCAAAGTGTGGTCCATGGACCAGCAGCATCAGCATCACCTTGGAGCTTGTTAGAAACGCAGAATCCAGGCCCCACTCAAAAGAAAAATAGAGTTGCCGTCAAGTTGACTCTGACTCACGGCCCCTTTCTTCAAGGCACCTCTGGGTGAACTTGAACCTCCAACCTTTTGGTTAGCAGTTGAGTGCTTAACAGTTTGTGGCACCCAGGGTCAGCCCCACGCCACACCTACTGAATTAGTAACTCTGAAGATGGAGCCCAGGAATCTGTGCCTTAACATGTCTCCAGGTGATCCTGATGCATACTCGATTTTGAGAAGCACCCCAGGTCCCAGGAACCCAGGTCCTGTCACATGTGGGTGCTCAATAAATCCTCTTTGAAGGATTGCACGCATAAATTATTGACACTGAATAGAGGAAGTGGGTTGGCCTTACTAGGTCTGGGCATGACTCCAGGGATCCATTTTGCCGAGTCTGAGGAGACTGAGAGAAGGAGATGGAGTCATATTTTATTCCTTCTCAGAGATTTGGACGGATGCATTCAAATGGCCGGGAAGATAGACGCCAACAGTGTAAATGTGGGAAATGGTGAGCAACTGAGCACGTGGCCTGGTGGGACCTGAGTGGATGGGCCAGTTCATAATGACAGCCAGGAGATCCAACGGGCGGAGTGAGGAGTTCACAGAAGGTCTGAGAGCTCCATGCTGATGATTTGGGGAAAGATGCTAAAGCCACAAGTTTACAAGAATTGTATGCTTGTGACTCTTGTCTTTTCCAGGGACTTATTACAAATGAAACCTTCCCTCTTCTTGTGATGTGGCAGAGCCTTGCTGTAAATCCATTTCAAGCTGAGTTCTGTCTCCCATCCCGTTCCCCCTTTCCCTTTCTTTAACTCTCTACTCCTTCGCCACATCCTTCTTTCTTTCTGCCCAAGAGGGTATTGTTTGATCAGGGTTCAAGCTACCCTGTGATATGACATTTATCAAGGGCAGGGATTGTGGACTTCTGTGCATAATCAGCAGCTGTTTTTGGAGCCATGGCTTTAAGGAATCTCCCTCCCTCAGTAGTGTGATCATTCCTTCTTCCCAACACCCTTACTCCCCTGCCCCCCGAAAAGGCTTGCATAAGAGCAGTTGGATCAATCTAATAAAGTACAACTTGGCATCATGAGCTACATAAACAAGAGGCATTTAATAAACTGCATAGAGTTTTGGCAGTGGGAGGGACAGTAGCAGCCAAACAGACTCATATGGCTGGCTTAGCAGCATCCTGGACTCTCGAGAAGAGGAACTCCAGCTTTAGATCTCTGGGGGAGGCGGTGGGGTGAATAAGGGGTTAGAGAGATGAGGGTGGTTCAGCATCCTTGGGGACACTGCTCTGCCCAGCTTTCCCCAAGTACAACGCTTCTTTATTTTATTTAATAAACACATAGTGCTCATTCTCCGCCAAGCAGTATTCTCTAAGTCCTTTACAGTTTTTAAAACAGCTTTATTGAGATATAATTTACATACCATAAAGTTCATCTGTTTTATGTGTACAAATCAATGATTTTTTTTTAATTTTACGGAGTTGTGCTACCATCACCCTAATCCAGTTTTCGAATATTTCCATCACCTCTCGTTTCCACTTATAGTCAATCCCTAATCCTACCCCCAGCCCCAGGCGACCACTAATCTACTTTGTCTTTATAGATTTGCCTGTTCTGGGCATTTCATATAAATAGAGTCATATAGTATGTGGCCTTTTTTGTCTGGCTTATTTTACTGAGCATAATATTTCTGAGGTTCATCAGGAGTTTGTTCCTTTTATTAAAACACGGTCCCCATTGAATTCCTGCCCCTTGGTTTCTACTCTTTAGCAGGTTGAGCTTGAGGATGATGGATTGGAGAATGGTTAGATTTCCTTCTACTTGTGGGTCCAGTTTGACCATCACAGAGGGGAAAGGGTCATGAGGAACAGTGAAGAGCTTTCCCTATCTACCGTCCTTGTCAGGGATAGGAGAGATGCTATCCAAATATTATTCCATTGTGTAGATGCAGTACTTTACAGTTATTAACTCAAGTTCATCCTTATAACAACTGCATGAGGAAGCTACTTTTATTGTCACTACTTACTGATGAGGAAAAGGAGGCACACTTAATAATTTGGGGGGTCAGGATTCACACCCACTCTTGCTCTGCTGCATCTCAATGAGCATAAAATACCTCTTCATTTCTAAATTTGAAAACTTCTTGCATATAATGACTACTGAATTGCTAACAGTGCATGACTTAGTTTTGTGCAATCTGATACATTTTTCTTGAATGTAGAGTTTGTGCCCAGAATTTTGCTAAATGCCATGAGGGATTGAGACGAGTTCTTGCCTTCAAGGAACTTGGCATTGTGTTTGGTAGACAAGACTCAGACACACATGTTGATGTGGATCCTCTACGGTCACATAGCATCATATATGATCCAAAGCCTAAATGCATACCCAAGTGTAGGAAGTCTGCAAGAAGAGGTTGATATCAATGAGAAGAGCTGGGGACAACTTTTCCCAGGAGGTCACCTTGAGCCAGTTCTAGCCCCTTGGCCTAATTAGTCCCATGGTTCAAGTAATTATTCAGAGCCCTATGTCTCAATGTCCCTTCCACCCACAAGCTTTTTCTGCTTGTTATATTCCAACTTTTAGATCCCATCTGTGTGTCTATAATTATACCAAGAAGCTTTTCCTCTTAAGCCGTTTTTAATAGAAATGTCTTAGGGGGGTTTTGCTCTCTTTAGAAAGACTGGTTAGCCAAGGCTAAGGGCTGGCTGTATGTGTGTGTGTGTGTTTATTTCAAAATGGCTAGTTGTTGTATGCCACTGAGTCAATTGTGACTCATAGTGACCCTACAGGACAAGATAGAACTGCCCTCATAGGGTTTTCTAGGCTGCAATCTTTACAGAAGCAGACTGCCACATTTTTCTCCCACAGAGTGGCTGGCAGGTTAGAACCTCTGACCTTCCAGTTAGCAGTCGACCACTTAACCATTGTACCACCAGGGCTCCTTCAAAATGCCTTACAACATCAAGTTTTTGGGTTGGATGTAACCAGTGTTACTGTTCCTGTAGAAATTGTGAATGGATGTATGTTTGGTTGTGTATACTGCCACCAAAAATAAATCAAATATTTTAAAGAAATTTCTTGGATTGGCCACAGAAACCTGGCAGACAAGATTTCAGGAGTAAGAACGGTACAAGGACCTGCATCTTAGACTCCAGAAGGCCTGTGTTAGTCAGCTTGTGCTGTGTAACAAACCACCCCAAAACGTAGAGGCTTAACACAAGCATTTGTTTGGCTCACAGTTATGTGGATCAACTGGGCAATTCTTCCACTCTAAAGTGGTTTGGATAACCTTTGTTGGGCTCACTTATGCATCTGTGGCCAGCTGGCAGGTTGCCTCGTGGCTAGGCCCCAAACCTGCCTGTTGGCAGGCTGTCAGTGAGGGGTATGGCTAATTGCTGGCTAGGGTGCCTTAGTTCTCCTCCACGTGACCCCTCTCCCTCCAGCAGATCGGCTTGGGCTCATTCACAATGTGGACACAGGGTTCCCAAGAGCAACAAGTGTGGGTAAACCCCAGTTGGCAAACACTTTTCCAATCCTCTGCTTGTATCATGTTTGCTAATGTCTCATTGGCCAAAGCAAGTCGCATGGCCAAGATTCATGGAGGGGGGAAATAGAGTCCGCCTCTTGATGGGAGATCTTCAATGTCATATTGCAAGGGTGTGGATGCATGAGGAGGAAGCATTTGTTGCCATTTTAATAATCATCCACAAGGTCAGAGCATATAATAGAAATAAGGTCAGCCAATATCTATTAAGCGCTTACAATGTGCAGGTTCTGTTCTAAGTACTTTATGTGTATTAAGTCATTTAAACCACACAACAGCCCTGAGAGTTAAGTATTACTATTTCGCCCATTACCCAGAAGAATGACTTGCGTCTCTGAGAGGTTAAGTACCTTGCCCGAAGTAATACAGTTGTAAGAGGTGGCCCCAAGATTCTCATTCAAGCAGTCTGGTTCCAGAGCCTGTGGACTCTTAAACATCGTGCCATCATGCCCATCATGAGCTTAGCAAAATTCAGGTGATGTGTCACTGAACCAAAAGAATAATGACTAATAGTGACTAACATTTATTGAAGACTTAGGATGTGCCTGGCGGCATTCCAAGTACTGTACATACATTATGGCATTTCATCTCCACAGAGATCCATCCATCTGTCAAGGACTGCTTTTATCCCCATTTGGCAGGTGGACAAACCAAAGCTCAGAGAAGTGAGTTATGCATCTAAGGTTGCACAGCTATTACATGGACAAGTTAAGATTTGAATTTCGGTCTGAAAAGTGCAAACTCTTCTAATTCACTGCATCATTTCGCTTCTCCAGACTTTATTTCACAGTCTCAACTTACAGGAGTGGGGAAGGGGGTGTGAGGACTCTCCAGAACCTAAATGATAGAAACAGAAAGAAAAAAAAAAAAAGCATCTAGAGGAGAAGTTCATTAGTCTCTTGTGCACCGTGTATGGCGGAACTGACTGTGCACCGCCTCACTCACTCCAGGGGGCACTGTTCGCAATGGCTAAGATAGGAATGGAGCAATGTGGCTGCCCTGCAATGCTCGCAAGCTTACTCATTGGATTTTCCACCTTGTACAGATGAGGAGTCCCCAGGCGGTGCAAATGGTTAACGTGCTCATCTGCGAACTGAAAGTCTGGAGGTTGGAGTCTACCCAAAGGTGCCCAGGAAGAAAGACGTGGCAAACTACTTCTGAAAAATTAGCCACTGACAACCCTGTGGAGCAGTTTTTACTCTGACACACATGGGGTCACCATGAGATGGAGTTGAGAATCCATGGCAACTGGCTTGTAGATTAGTGTAGCAAATTAGTAGGGATGAATGAATGAAATAATGTAATTTGGAAATAGTGCCATAGCTGATGATGATGATAAAGAAGAAGACGATGGTGATATCAATAGTTGGAGCTTACAGCCACTTGGGTGGAGCACCTCAACCCCTGCGATGCCAGAACTACGAGACGTTATTGAACCTGACCTTCCAGGGTTTAAGTGTTCTCATGGGGTCCCTGACTTCAGTTTTTTGCCTCTTGGGTTCAGTTTTGCCTCTTGATGTAAATTCAAGCTGAAGTGAGGGCTTTCAGGGATAGAGGAGCTGGCCCGGTGACCATTTAAGCCTTGTGTAAGAGCTCAGCTGAAGCAGCTTTTTGGCTCCAGAGGTGGCTGGTTCCCACTAGGAGGGTTGGTGCCTGGCCTTCTGGGGGAGGCTTAGGAGAGGAGTCAGTGTATGCGGGTTCGAAGGCACAGCTAGCAAGTCTGTCCCAGAGAGACCAGTGCCCTGGGGTGAGGCCCCACCTCCAACCTCCCCCGCCATCATTAAGTGGTGGGGGAATGACTCCCATTTCTGAAGCACTCCTGAATTCAGCTTATAGAAAGAAAACGTAGCTAGTGGGAGTGGTGATTTCCCTGAATTCTAGGGGTAGTGCCCATAGCCAGGCGTCAGTAACTGCTTGGGAGATCCAGTTTAGTTTTCCACTGGAAACTTCCTTCTATTGCGTTCAGCTAAAACCGTTGTCCTCCCATTGTCTTCTCTTACTGTATGAGAAATTTCAGGAAAACACCACAGCAAACATTCCCAAGTTCCTATATGTAGCAGGGTCTGCTTTTTGATGAAGCACTGAATCTGTGGAGGTAGAAGAGGAGGCAAAGAGGGAGAGAGCCTGCTGCATGGAAACACCAGCCCCCCAAACCAAGGCTGGCACAGCCTCTGGTGTGCCAGCTGGCAGAACTTGAACACTGGTATCCTGTCTGCAAAATGCCTTAAATTCCTGGGAAGAAAAACGCAGAACAGAAGAGGGGAACTTGCAGGCAGATGGTGAGAGCATTCAACATGGCTGGCAAGTCATTGCTCCCCAAGTGCATTGGGACTGGGGCAGGGAGAGCTGTCGAGAACAATGGTCAGAAAGGAGGCCGATGTTCCCAGGCAATGACAAATAGCAATTGTTGGTGTCTGGGGTGCAAAGTTTGACCAAGACTCAGGAGTTTTGGGGTGGATTTAGGCAGGGTGTGATGATACTGCAATTGGCTGCTTAGCTCATAAAAGTCTTGGTAAATGCCTAAAAGCAAAAAATATGGAAGGAATTAAAGAATTACTTTGAAGGCCTCGACTGAAATTTCTTTTCTGTGTGTCATATGTGGTCAAGCCGGCAACAGCCAGCCTAAAAGGAATGGCTCTTTGTGCCCTTTGTCCGTGTGGGGCTCGGCCGGCGGTGAGGTGGTTCTTTGTTAATACTTGGAGTGGAATTTGTGGAAGGTGCTTTAAACCAGCGACAGGGGAAGAAAACATGAAATTCCCTTCGGCTGATTTCTCACACTGCTGGAGTAGGAGTTGAAGGGCCAAGAAAAGGGTTGCGTGCATCTTGGAAGAATCTGCTCTCCCAGAAAAGAAAAAAAAATCACTCGGCACACAATCACAATGGAAGTCAGGATCTAGAAGAGCATTTTCTTTCTTTGGAAACGCTGTTTGTTTTTTCACCTTTCTGTCCTTTGTGTGTGGCCAATTTCCATTTATCTGTTTGCCTAGTCTCTTCTTAAAGCATGAGGCTCTTCAGGGGGCGACTCTAGTTGGTCATGTGTGATGTCCAACAGGACGAAGCTGTTTTATGTGTATTTCTTGATAGAGTTGAAATCTTGGCTGTGTGCTTACCCAGCAACACCCTTCTGGCCCCCGGGAAAGCAGTGTTTGGCCTGTCCCGTGTGGCCTGCCCATGGTAGATAGTAAAATTTGAATGTCTATCCCATGATGAAGGAGCCCTGGTGGTGCAATAGTCAGGCTCTTGGCTGCTAACTGAAAGGTCAATGGTTCAAACCCACCCAGCTGCTTTGAGGGAGAAAGACCTGGCAATCTGCTTCTGTAAAGATTAAAGAAAACCCAAACCCATTGCTGTCGAGTTGATCCTGACTCCTAGAGACCCTCTAGGACAGAGTAGAACTGCCCCATCGAGTTTCCAAGGCTGTGACCTTTACAGACACAGACTGCCACATCTTTCTTCCACAGGGTGGCTGGTGGGTTTGAACAGCCGACATTTGGTTAGTAGCCAAGCACTTAACCACTGCACCACCAGGGCTCCTCCCATAAAGGTTACAGCCTGGGAAACCCTATGAAGCAGTTCGGCTGTGTCCCATGGACTCACTAAGAATTGGAATAGACTTGACAGCACCCAACAGCAACAGCAGCACATGGTGGCTAGCTGTGGCGCTGGTGTGTGAGCAAGCGTGCACTCAAAGTGACATGCATGTGCGCTCGTGTGTCTTCCTACAGCAGCAAAGAGAGCACAGATGTGGTGATGGTGGGGGTAGACCTACATTGGGTCTGAACCAAAGAAAGTTTTGCCCTCTTGCCCTGATGGACATCACGTTCACCTCATTGACCACAAGAGCACTGCAGTGGGGCAGGCAGGAGGGCCAGGCTGGGGAGAGGGAACTAGAGATGCCATCTGGAAGTGGTTGGAAAACAGATGGGGGGAAGTCTGGAAAAATCCAATTTGTTGTCCTCAGGTGTTTTAAGGAATGTCTCAATTTTAGGGCATTAGGAAGGCTTTCAATGCTCTAGACAGAAAAAGATGCTACAAAGCAACTTCCCAGGCTTCCCAGGTAGGATTGGTGTGTAACTAAGCTTTGAAGAATGGCGTTTAATGAGTGGCTGGTCAATAAATGGAAAGTCTAGGTCTGTATATTAGGCAGCGTTTAAGTGCAAGGAATTGGCCAGTGTTGGGGCAGTCAAGCACTTCTCATCGGAAAGAAAAAGAATCTGAAAATAATCCTACTGTAATCGTGTCAACAATAAAATGGAAGGGAGGAACAGAAAGTTCCTTGCTGGAGGGCTGATGAATCCTGACAAATCCAGTTGCCTCAGTGGGGAAGAAGCCATGGCCAGGATGTCTGTTGTCCAGCATCAGACCCCAAACATCTCATTTTTTATTATTGCCTCTGAGGGGGTTTTTGGTGCAGTCCCAAATGGCAGACCTTCCCACCCTGGCCAATGCACACATCCAACTTTGATGCCATTGACTGTACCTTTCAAGGTGATGGAAGCTATTTGATGTGTTTGATCCCATGATGGGAGAAACGAGGCACTGTCTTCATAGATCCCTTTCATGGGCTTCTATTGAAGAAAGTCTGATTTAAAAGCAGTCGTGTGGAAGCCCTGGATGTCCATGACAACCTGCTGGAAATGTTCAATGGCTGGTGGCTCTACAAAGAGTCAAGGAGTCCTTTTCCTTGGATCTTGCATTCAGTATCTACTCCCAGGATGTGAGAGCTTAGAGGTCCTTGGAGGGCTTCAGATTCCTGATCCTCAGACCTGGAGAGAGGAAGGGAATGGTCCTGGGTCTCCACTGCAGGTCCCTGGATTCCTAATCCGGTGCTCGTTCTGCTCAACCATCTGTTTTCCTAATTTCTCTTGTTCCCTACATTATTACCTTAATACTCCTAATTAATGCAGATGGTCAAATTGAAGTTACCTTTACTTTCCTTTAAATGTGGTTTTACTGACTATAGGAGGACGCATCTAGCTCCCCCGATTCTTGCTCTTTCCTTTCAGTGTCAAGCACACCATGCTATCGTTTAGTTTCATTTCAAACTAAACAAATGCACTTCATAAGGTTTCACTGTTATAAGACGTGGGTATATTGACCAGCTTGAGTTCCTTGGGACATTGAGACATTTTTGTGGAGGTGGGAGGTTGCGGAGGGGTGACATCATAGTGATCAAAACTGGATTTTCAGTTTCCCATTCTTCCAAATTATAATTTTGCCAATTATAACTGAACATGTTTTAGAACCTGAATTTCCTCACTTAAAGTTATTCCCCTAGACATAATTTTTAAAATTAAATTAATTACCTTTTCAGCTAATTAATTACTTTTTTGGCTCCTAAGCCGATAATTGGATAGCCTAGATCTTAACAGAAAAGCACAACAAAACGAAACCTGCACAAGGCATTTTTTTTTAACTCGAATATTTCTGAAATGATCAGATGATCCGATCTGTGGTGAAATTGGGACAAAACATGGGGGGAAGAGACATATCTTGTAATTGATCGGAGACAAGGTTTCAACTTGATTGGCTATTTTCTTTTTTAATAAAATAATTACTCAATTAAAAGCATATGAACTAAACTTAGAGTAGCTTCATGGGGAAGAACAAATTTGTGAACTGGAACACATTAATATAAATCATCACATTGATTTTTATCTCTTACCACCCCAGCCCCCGAAGTTGAGAATGGGCTGCTGCTTCTTATATTAAGAACATATAAAAATGGACTCACTGATGTACCATAATAGATAAAGGAAACAAAGCCATGGGATTTCTAGACACTATATGGAATTCTTATACTCTTCCCACCTACTCTTCCTATAATGCTATTTTTCAGTGTCTAACTTCCTGGGTGGTGTAAACATTTAGTGCGCTTGGCTGCTAACTGAAAGGTCAGCAGTTCAAGTCCACTCAGATGTGCCTTGAAAGAAAGGCCTGATGATCTACTTCCTAAAAATCAGCCATGGAAAACCTTATGGAGCACAGTTCTACTCTGACACACATGGGGTTGCCTTGAGTTGAGGTCAACTCAATGGCAGCTGATAAAAAAAAGATAAGGAATAAGCTCACCGTGATATCCACAATAAAAAGTCCCTGGCCATCAATAAGAGTTTGTAAAATACTTTAAACCCTTTTTCTTGCAGCTTGAGGTGTGAACCTTTGGCAGGTTCTCCCAGATACAAGACTTGCTTCCGTTCACCTCAGCTCACTGTTTGAAGGAATTGGGAGAGGGCGAGATCCTGGCTGTGGGGTTACTTTGCCTACCAAGAACACCAAAACCAGAGGATTACCACACGGAGGTCTAGCTACCATCAGAGCTTGGCCTCACCAAGAAGAATTATTTTACAATAGTTTTTTTTTTTTTTTTAAAAATCAAAGTATAACATACGTGTAGAAAAGTATACAAAAAATAACAATACAGCTTGATGAAGTTTACAAGCTCAATACAGAACAAGAAACAATGTTACCAGCACCCAAGGAGCCCCTCTGCCTCTACCCTGCCGCCGGATAACCACTATTCTGACTTCTAACCCCATAGATCAATTTTGCTTGTTTGTACCTTATATCAGTGGAATTATACGGTCTGTGCCTCTTGTATCTGCCTCTTTTTGCTCAGCGTTATGTTTGTGAGATTCAGTGGTGTTGTGGTATAAAAGAAAACAAAAACCAAACCTGTTACCGTCAAGTCCATTCCAACTCATAGCAACCCTATAGGACAGAGTAGAACTGCCCCACAGGGTTTCCAAGGAGCGCCTGGTGGATTCGAACTGCCGACCTTTTGATTAGCAGTTGATCGCTTTAACCACTGTGCCACCAAGGTTCCCGTGTGGTGTACAGTAGTAGTATATTCATTCTCATCACTACATTGCATTCCATCGTGTGAATATACCACAATGTATTTATCCAGTCCTCTGTCCATGAGCATTTGGGGAGTTTCTGGGTTTGAGCTATTACTAATAGTGCTTCTCTGAACATTCTTGTACACGACTTTGGGAGAACATATGTTAATATTTCTGTTGGATATATATCCAAGAGAAGAAGTTCTAGATCCTTCTAGAGGGGCTTTTTAAGCTTTAGTCTTGTGAGTTTCCTCCTCTTCCCCCCACTTCTGGAAGTGAAAGTAGTTATAGGCTTTTAGAAGTGAAAGGGGCCTCACAGAACATACATCTGGTCAGTCTTTTCCTAATTCTGCCCCACTGCACTCTAGGAGTTGAGGGGTCTTCACTGAGGAGGAAGGAGCTTGGGTAGGGCTCTGGGTCTCTGTGTTCAATGAGAGCAAGGCTCCTTTTATCTATTTTATAGTATTGGAATTCCATGCAATATATTGTTTTAAGAATGAGTTCATTTTTTTTTAAGAAGAAGTTTGAAAACAGATAATTTTAATTTAGTGTCCTCACTTGAGAGAGGGGAAAGCAGGCCCACATAACAGACCACCTCCGGAGGGTTGATGTGCCTGAATGGTGCTGGTATTTTGTGGGTGTTATTTCACTTAAACCTCACACCAACCTTACAAGACAGGCATGTTCTTATCCCTATTTTATAGATATAAAAACTGAGACATAAAGTGGTTAAGTGACATAGCTAAGGACATATATCTATAAGAGGCAGAGCTGAACCCAGATAGTCTGACTCCAGCCCTTCCTTAATTATCCAAACTAGAATATTCTACTGCCATGCACTCTCTATTTCAGAATTTCTCACAGACTGTTGAGGGCCTGTGTGAACTATTATGGTGACAGTGGTTTCCCCTTTTGGTCCTAGTTTTTATTTCTCTGGCAAAGCTATTGCCCCAGAAGCCGAGGTATGATATAGAGACAGGCCCAAATAAAAACGACCCCCCTCCTCTTTTTCCCTCTTTCAAGTCCCTTTCAGAGCAGAGTGTAATCCTTTGTATTTGCCCTTTCACATACTCAATCTCATGCGATTGTTGCTAGAAATCTGTCAGATGAGTATGATAAGTATTACCAGCCCTTATTTTGCCATTCTCCCTGCTCACATCCTTCCACCTCCTTCACTGTGCTTCGGCCGCACTGGCCTCCTTAATATACCTCAGGACCTTTGCACTTGCTCTTTCCTTTGGCTAGACTGCTTTTCTCCCAGATATTTCGGTGCTTGCTTTCTCAGTTCCTTCAGGGCTTTGCTCAAAATCACATGATAAGACACCTTTTCTGACCTCCTTTATAAAATAGTCTGTCCATCACTTTCCACTTCCTTACCTGATTTACTTTTCCTCAAGGCACTTATAATACCTGGCATGTGATATATTTATTTGATTCGTTTGTTTTGTGTCAGTCCACAGACAAAGTAGGCTTTGGGTGGGATGGAAATTTGCTTTGATCATTGTGTATCCCTGGCACAGCAACAAATATTGAAGGACTGAATGAATGAAACTGATTTTAAAATTCATAAAATAGAGACCCAAGAAGGGTATCTGGAAACTTTATTTAATTGGAGAACCTCTTATGTGCTGTCTTTGGCAATGGATTGGAATAGAGAGAAGGGGTAGCAGTACTTGTTGCAATTTAGCTTGACTTTATTGACGTTTCCCTCAGTTGGAAGTTATCGAGGTGAATAAAGAGAGTAAACCAGGAAGGATCATTTTGTTATTGTTGCTTTGGTGGTGGTAGTGGTAGTGTACATGGGTTTTAAACCACTGTTTCACGGACTTGAATGATAATAGGACAGTTCTGGTTTTCTACTTCTTCTTGAGTCATTTCTGGGAAAAGTGTATATATTTTTTCCCTAGGGAATTGTCTATCTTTTCTAAGACCTTGTATTTATTGGCATAAAGTTGTTTGAATGTTCCTGATTTTTTGTCTCTGCTGTAATTGTAGTTATGTATCCCTTTACATTTCCAATATTGTTTATTTTTGCCTTTCCTCTTTTTTTCTTGATTATTCTTTCCAGAGGTTTATCTTTTCATTAGACTTTTCAAAGAACAAGCTTTTGGTTTGGTTGAGCCTTTATTCCATTTCTTTCTTCTTGTTCAGCTCTATATTTATTTACTTTGATTTGTATATGTCTGTTTTATCTCTGCACATTAAAAATTGTTTGGCTGTAGAGACCATAGCCAACCACAGCTATGATGAGGTCTGCCGACTAGGTTAGACCTTAGAACCACCATGTCTAGGGGTCTGTGGTTTAGACCTCTCCCTCACCAGCCTTTCCATGTTTGCATGAACCACTGGGGTGGAAAAGACCAACACTTAGATTTTTAAAAATACTAATAAATCATCCAATTCTCGTTTAAACTAAGCTGTTTCAAATAACATTTCAATTGGTACGGGTTGGTTTCTAACCTGTGGATCTCATCACTGTTATAGAATCTTTTGTTAATTCCTTTGCAACAAATGTCTTCTATCGTTTGCAGTGTTACTTATATTATTTTACTGCTGTAATTAAAACCATGGGGAGATGTAAGTTACGCTAGAATGAAAAAGTTCAAACCACATTTTGGGGTCTTTTTCTCTGGATCTAAGTGAAATCTCTGTTAGAATAACAAGACATAAAATCTACATCCATAATTAGGAAATTAGCAGAGTCAGAATCAAACTGAAAAGGTACATCATTAAAGGAGGCCTCTTATAGCACATATCTAAGACTTTAGGAAATACAGCCTTACGTGAACAAGGAGAGTCCCTGTGCATGGACCTTCAGAGATGAGATTGTATGCTGGGGGGCAGGGAAGGGATTGATGGGAGTTTAATATCTATTTAAAGCACTTAACCTCTAGGGTGAAATCTTAGCCTGGAGAACACTGAATGGTTTCACAGCAAAATGTCATCTGATGAACCCTGCTGTATAAAGTGGCAGAGAAGTGGTCGTAAATTTGTTAGGGAATTCTTGTGTCTCATTCCAGCTTTGGTTTGCAATATGATAGGCTTGATTTTCCCAGGGAGTCTCCCAATGCCATGTCCGCTTGTGTTAAGATCAAGGCATTTAGCTGGTATATGAAATGTGATCGGGGAAAGCACCAAGGATTCTGCATCTTGCGAAGATCATCTCTGACCTTAAGGGAGATCAGAGGCAGGAAGTAAGGAGAAAGGGAAAGAGATGGGGGGGGGGGGAGACTCTTTCATGCACAGAGACAGAGACAGAGACAGACACATCTGGGCTGATTAGGATTATGAAAAAGTTAATCTGTAGTGTCTTCTTAAAAATGAAAATTTCACCCCAACCCAATTCTTCAGACTCCCATCATGGAGTCCCACAGTGAGAGATGAGCTGATTCCTAATGTGCCTTCCAATTCCTACTCCCTTAGATTCTAAATACACGAAGGACATTCTCTGCAAGGTAAGACAGCTTTCAACACACCTTGAGAGGCCAAAAGTCAGTGGTTATCCCTAACTGTCATCCAGCTGTGAGTACAGGAAATGCTCCCTGCAAATCTCATGTTCAGTGGCATTTGGCTCTAGTACCCAGACCATCATAGACCCATGCAGGGCATTTTGTAGAGTTCGGTGGAGATCACTCTGGCTTTTTTGGACCTGAAGGATGCTGATTTGGGGGAGTGATGTAACCACTACATGCAGAGCAATTTTCACCGGGGAGTCTCTCAAAGTGTGATACCAAAGGCATGTGTTCTTTCAGCAAATGAAATTCAAGTTCCAGACAGCAGCTTAGCAGGAGGAAAAGGTTATGTTCTACTTCTTCAAAGGTGTCAGAAGAACAGAGACTGTACATTAAGTACAAGTCTGAGTTAGGGAGATTCGGAGTTTCCAGTGATATGCAGAGAGTGAAAAATTTGAATATAAACGCGCATGATTTATTTACCACAGAATATCAAGATCATTGAGCCAAGCCATGGGTGTGCCAGTAAAATCTTGACAAATACCAGAAGAAAAAAGAAAGCCCAACTTTCTAAGTGGTGGGAAAGAATAAGTGGTGGTAGATGGAATTCTTTTTAAAGAGCCCATGTAGAAATAAGTGAGTGTAGTGCTCTTGAACTGTGGGCCATTTACACTGGAAGCTTTTTCTTTGACATCTATGAACAAATCAGATTGCTGAGAGGGAGGATATTTCTTCCCCAAAGAAGAGTCATCTGATGTTTTTTTCTTTCTCAGATAAATAAGCAGTTTATTATTGACCCAGAATTTTCAACTGTCAAGAATTCTGGGGCTGTGTTATCCAATATAGCAGCCACTAGCCATGTGGAGCTATTGAGCACTTGCAATGTGGCCAGTGCGGGTGAGACACTGAATTTTTAATTTTATTTGATTTCACTGTAGAAACTGATACTTGATTCTGTTATTGGAAAACTATTAGTATCTTTGAAACAATTTGGGCATGTGAATCTACTTGTACTTATTCAACTATATATTTTATGAAATTTAAATACAGATCGAATATTTTTGGTGAAAATTTAGCGTCCAAATTGAGATGCACTGTAAGTGTAAAAAACGTGGGATTTTGAATTCTTAGTATGAAAAAAAGAATGTAAAATGCCTCACTAATTTTTTATATTGATCACATGTTCAAATGATAGTATTTTAAATATGTTAGGTTAAATAAAATACATTATTAACCTTTATTTTACCTGTTTCTTTTTACTTTTTTTTAATATGGCTACTGGAAAAATTAAAATTACGTATGTGGCTTGCATTCTCGCATTATACTTCTATTGGACAGAACTTTGGGCACCACCTTTGGTGATTAAGGCCAGCTTTGCCACAGAAAATTGAAATGAACTGGGAGCTAAGGAAAATTATGGCCTCTCTAACATCATGTGAACCGCAAGTTTTCCCTGCTCTTTCCTTCTGTTCCCCGAGCCCAACCACTAGCTGATTTATTTAATGCAAATCTCAGTGTGCTGAGAAAGCTAGATTTACTGAAATCTGACATGTGCTGTTGAAGCCTTAAGCTCAATGAAGAATCTAGTTGGTAAATGGTTTTAGGACAGCATGCTTCCTCCTTACACAGTGGTTTCAGGTTGGGTTTCTGGACAGATTTAGAAAGAAGTCAAGACTTTCAGCTTACATTAGCTTTCCATTGGCTTCTAGCCACTTGGAGAAGGAATGTCACTCAGATAACAGCCCAAGAAATGGAGCAGGTCCCAGCCCCCAGATCCTTCAGAGTGACCTGCAGTTGCTATAGAGGAAACAAGAGCTTGGTAGCCACTGAGTCCCTGAGAGCTAGTCTGTCTGTCTGTTTGTCTATCTGGTTATTTTGTTCCCCAGTTTCTGTTCTGTCCTTTGGGGAAAGTTTACACCTTGCTACTGCTTCCTCCCAAGACTCTCCCCTGCCTGTTTGCAAATGCTGATTAACCAGCGATGCCCAACAGCCTGTGATCATTTGAGTGGAGAGGTTTCCCATAAGCCCCTTCTGCCTCTCCTGCCAGTTATCTGTAATTTAGCAGATGTGTGTAGAGCACACGTATGTGATTACACAGGGATGCACACATTCTGTAACTCACACACACCTCTAAAAGCACGTTGGCGCAGGCCGGGTTCGAACTGCCCCCACCCCCTTTTCCTTCCTTGCTACCGTCCTCTCTTTGCTATCTCCAGCTGCCTCGCTCTTTGCCTCTCATTTCACGCTGCCTCTGCAGAGAGAAATCTCATTATTTCTGATTTAGAGGCTCCTCTGCCCTCCCCTGCTACATGTCATGCCCATTGCCAGCTTGTTACAACATCACACGGAGTATTCGAAGCTCTGATTTTTCCTCAGGAGGGAATGACTCAAGGGGGAGTAGGGGTGAGAGTGGGGACCAAGACAGGGAGTCAAAAGGGGGAGCAGGAGGCTAGGCAGGGAAGGGCCGAGTTTCTTAAGCTGTGATAGCTTCAGGATGTTGGATTTGTTGGGTGAGGCCACATGATGAATGCAGTGCCTTTTATCAGAAGCCTGAAAAAGAGGCAGAGCAGCCTTTGTTTATTTCTGTTAGGAGATAGGCTGGGGACCTGCCAGTGGGGCTGGGGGACAGCTGGTGAGGAGAGCTGTGATGGGCTTCACAATTCCTCCCTCCCTTTTCCTCTTGGAAGGTGGTAAATGCCGAGGATAGTCAGGTTTATAATTTAACAGCTTTCAGAACTCTACCCCAGCCCCGTTCATTAGGCTGAGGGCAGGAATTAGATGTCTTGTGCTGGGCTTAGCACGTGGGTTAGACACATAGCGGGGACTCAGAAAATCTGTGCCAAGTGTGTAACCCTGAAATCAGCTGGGTCTCCCAGCCTTAGGAATGAAGCTGTCTGTTCCATTTCCAATGATCCAAGTGCAGGTTGTTTATTTAGGGGATGCCAGGGACCCCAATAGGGAGTGAGGACATGATACAGGGAAGGGAAGCAGCCAATAAAGGGGCATTATCAATCTTCATTCTGCAGGAAAATTATCCCAACTGACGGGCAAGGGAGCTGGGGTATTTATACACCAACCTCCCAAGAGTCATCGGCTGGGGGCTGCACCTGAGGGCCTTAATTTCCTGGTATTTCCAGCCCACCTCGTGCATGGTCAGAGCAGCCTTCTGCAGTACTGGTTCAGGAAAATGGGCTCTGAGGTCCCAAGATGTAGGTCTGGCAGTTGGAAGTCTGCTCTGAGGGATATGGATGGAGTATTGACAGGGTCAGCTGTAGTAGCTACATTTCAGTCGTTCATTCAGCAAATATTTATTGGGTCTCTCCTATGTTCCTGGGACTATCCAAAGTGTTGGGGGCACAGCAGTAAACAAAACACATACAAATCTCTGCCCTCCAAGAGCTTATAGTCTAGTGAAGATGACAGACATAAATAGAATCAATAAGAGATATAGTTTGTTAGCTGGTAATAATGCCATGGAAAAAATAAAGATGGAGGCTAAGGATTGTTGCAGAGAGGGCAATATTAGCTTGGGCAGTCAGGGAATGCCTCATTGAGAAGTTGACATGGGAACAAAAAACCTGGTGGGAATGTCATGGGGCTATCTGGGGGAAGAGAGTTCCAAGCAGAGGAAACACTAAGTGCAAAGGCCCTAAGGCAGAAGTGTGTGCCTGGTATGTTCAAGGAACATCAAAGAGGCCCATGTAGTTGGAGCAGACTGGGTGAGGCATGAAGTTGTGGGAGATGAGCTCAGAGAAGTCATGAGAGGGGGCCACAGTGCAGCTCACCTAGGACCCTGTGGGTGATTGGAAGGCCTTTGCCTTTCACTCCAAATGAGATGGGGAGCTATTGGAGGATTTTAGGGAAGAAAGGACATGTGCTGGTTTATGTTGCTGTGTTGAGAATATATTGCAGCAGGGCAGGGGTGGATGGAAGCAGGGAGACCTGTTAGGAGGCTATAGCAATCATCCAGGTAAGAAGTATTGGTGGCTTGGACCAGGATGGTAACAGCAGAAGAGATGAGAAGGGGTAAGATTCTGGATATATTTTGAAGGCAGAGTCAACAGAAATTGCTGATAGATTGGATGTGGGATACAAGAGAAACTGAGGCATCAAGAATGATTCTAAGATTTTTGACCTGAGCAACTGGAAGGAAAGAGTTGCCATTGACTAATGAGGAAGTCTGCAATGGGGAGAGGGCTTGGCGGTAAGATCTGGAACGCAGTTTGAGACAAGTTTGAGGTGCTTATTAAACATTCAAGTGAAGAAATCCAGTATGCAGTTAAATGTGTGAATCTGGGTTTAGGAGAGTGGTTTGAGCTGGAGCTATAACCTTGAACCATATTTCATACTATATGGAAGTTCAAAGGCCATCTTAAGATTTCTGAAAATTCCTGAGATGGTTGGGAGATGTGCCATTAATATTCTCACTTTTATTAGTGGCTTCAGGCCCCAGTTTCAGGCACATCCTCTCCATTCTGCCCAATTCATCCCAGATGTGAAATCCAACGTCTTCCCCACTTTCTACCACCAGCCCCCAGTGGCACAAAGTAATCATAAGTGTAGTATAATTTATTGAAGATTGACAGGGGGTGAAGCATTTACACTGCAGAAAGACAAATGTGGCAATTAGCTTTTGCTGCATAACAAACCACCCCAAAGCTCAGTAGCTTAAAAAACAGCTGTTTATTTAGTTTGATTCTGTGGCTTAGCAATTTGGTCTGGGCTCAGCCGGGCGGTTTTCTGATCCCAGCTGGGTTCACTCTAGTGCATCAGCGATCAGTGCTGAGTTGGCTGGGGCTAGCTGCTCTAAGGACCCTCAGTTGGGATGGCTTGACTTTTATCCATGTTCTGTCTCATCCTCCAGCAGTCTAGCTCTGGATCATTCCACATGGCTGTGGGAGGCTCCAAAGAATGAGTGGAAACAGGCAAGGTCTCTTGAGGTCTACATGCGAGCTGGCAAGATGCAGTTTTCTGCCAACTTCTATTGGCCAAAACAAACTACAAAACAAGACTAGATTTAAAGGAAGGAGAAATAGACTCACTTCTTGACTGGAAGGCTGCAAAGTCACTCTGGGTAGGGGTGTGAATACAGAAAGGGAAATAATTGTGGCCAATTCTGCAAACCATCTACCATGACAGACAACCTCCAACTGAACTTTCAATATCCCTATTCTTAAAATAGGAGCCCTAGTGGGGCAACAGTTAAGTGCTCGGCTGCTATCCAAAAGGCTGGCGGTTTACCACCCAGCAGCTCTGCTGGAGAAAGACCTGGCAATCTGCTCCTGTAAAGATTACAGCCTAGAAAACCCTATGGGACAGTTCTACTCGACTCCATGGCACACAACAATAATAACAAGTTCTTAAAATAACCTTGGACCATTCCACCTTATGTTATGGAACAAAATGGGAGATCCAGGAAAGTGTGCCATGTCCACTTTAGACCATGCCACCCTATATCGCAGTAGGCATGCATATGCCAGGTAGAGTTGGGTGAACTAATTGTAAAGGCACTTCCATTGACCACTTTGCTCCTTTTGACCCAAGTACCATGTCCTTTTGTCAGTTCCTCCTTTCCTTTCTCTTCACTGCCTCTTTAAGCTCTCCTTTTCCTTCTTTCCTGGGAGCAAACACCCATCCCTTGTGTTATGAAGAACAGTTTTGCAGATCTTCACTAACCTTGCTCCTGACTGCTTTTTGCTGAGTCTCACAGTCTACTTCAAGTAGCTATCAAAGGTATTTCCTCAACCAAAATCAAGCCCAATCACCCCCCAAACAGTTCAGGATGAATTCTGTGCCAGTTGTTAATACAATACATTTTCTACCTTCTTTATAAATGGATGGGCTTAATTTTGGAACTGAAGCTATTTTAGGTCATGTGGTTTGGGTGGGGAGTGGTATTTGAAATGTGATGTTGAGAAAAGATCGGGTACTATATTCTTGTGTTAGAGTAATCTATGAATACGCTTCTTGAAGCCAAAATCTGTGCCTATTTCTTTGATTCCCTTTCCAACACCTACCACCTGATAGGCTCTCAATTAATATGACCCTGGAATTGAGAGTCTGCCTTTACAACAGTCTATCTGATTGATTCCTCAAACTTTTCCCTCTTATTCTCAAGCGAGAAAGGGAGGATCTTGAAGTATCACTACAGATTAACCAGATTTTTTTACATCTAGACCAGCAATGGCCAATAGAACTTTCTGTGATGATGGAAATGTTCCGTATCTTTGCTGTCCAGTATGGTAGCCACTAGTCACTTATGGCTATTGAGCACTTAAAATGTGGCCAGTGGAACTGAGGAACTGAATTTTTAATTTCATTTAAATTTTAAGTAATTTAAATTTAAACTTAAATATGGTATTAGTCAGTGCAACTCTAACTAGGGCTTCTCAAACGTTTCTACTGAAGTGCTCCTAAAGGTAGATAAAAGAGAGTGCCTGACTTGATGGTTTGAGGAGTGCAAATTTTCAAGTCCCAAGTCTTATCTTAAAAATGCATGGTGATTTTGAATTTCTGTCTATAAACTGTACACTCTGTCAGGGAGTAAAATTGATGGCCTAAGATGTGCCGTCATATATTCCCATGGGTTCATGAATGCCAGGTTGAGATAGATGAACACATTGCACGTTGGCTTAAAATTTAAACTTTACATTCTTCCTCTTTTTAGTGCAGTCTGAGAATGAAAACATCTCATCAAACACGCATTCAGTGTTCTGAATGACCTCCCAGGTGGTGTGGGTTATAGCCTTCTCACTGCAGTGCAAATCTCCTATTTGACTTAAAAGAAAAATCTTCCCCAGAAAGCTCTTCAAGTGCGTTTCATGAATAGGGCAGGGTCCGTAACTTTCTGTGACATTTACTTTAATAAGTTTTGGGAGTGATTTAGCAATCAGTGGGCACCGACATTTGAGGAGGGAAAGACAAACTTTGCTGTTTCTGGCATAACTTTTTCTCTTCTTCTGACTCTGGCCTTGCAGCCATGGAAACTGTTTCCTGAGAGAGATGCTGTGTTCTCTGGGTTTTGGAAGTAATCAAGTGTTTTTTTTCTTTTCACACATAGCCACAAATTAATTTCTCCTTTGTGTCTGATGTTGCATGGGTTTGTACCAAGTGGTACATTTTCAACAGTATTTGTCCTTTTGTCTTGTTCTGAGGGGTGTGTATGTGTCTGTGCATGCTTTTTCTGATCATGGAATTTGTTCCATCTTGTTTAGAAAAAAAAAAAACATGGAAGGAGGAGGATTTAGAAAGGCAGATTTTTAAAAAATTATTACACAGATATAACAACAATTATAGCCATAACTACCCATATCTGTATAACTACATAGAATCACCATGAGTCAGAGCCAACTCAATGGCAACTAACAGCAACAACAAGTGCCACCTAGATCAAGGTATAGGACATTGTGCGAAGTTCTCTCATGTCCTCTTCCAGTCAATACACCCCACCCAGAGGTAGCTATTCTGACTTCTGTCACCATAGATTAAGTTTGCCTGTTCTTGACTTCATATATGTGGAATCAGACAAAATGCATTCTTTTGTATCTGGCTTCATTTTTTTCAACATTATGTCCACAATATTCAGCCATATTGTTGTATTATCATTATTTCATTTTTAGTTGTTATGTATTATTCCATTATGTGAATATAGCACAATTTATCTATTTTTCTGTTGATGGATGTTTAGGCTTTCCTAGTTTTTTACTATTATGAACAAAGCTGCTGTGAATATTCTTCCCTGTCTTGTGGTGGACTTTTGAACTCCTTTTTTTTTTTTTTTTGGTGTATACTTAGGAGTGCAACTGCTGGGTTATCAGATTAAAAGGAAGGTTTGGCTGCTCTGACAAAGACCCAATATAATAGTAGCTTAGACAAGGCCGGTGTGGGGGGATTGGTGGTTTAGTGGTAGAATTCTCCCCTTCCATGCGGGGGGCCCAGGTTCGAGTCCCAGCCAATGTACCATATGTGCAGCCACCACCTGTCTGACAGTGGGGGCTTTTGTGTTGTTATGATGTTGAAAAGATTTCAGTGGAGCTTCCAGACTAAGACAGACTAGGAAGAAAGGCCTGGTGACCTACTTTTGAAAATCAGCTAATGAAAACCCTACGGATCACAACAGTTTGATCTGCAACTGATCATGGGGATAGCACATGACTGGGCAGCATTCTGTTCTATTGTGCATGGGGTTGCCTTGAGTTGGGGGCCAACTCAACAGTCACTAACAACAAAACAATAGATATATGCTCCTTTGTTAAGACGTTAAATAACATGATTTAGTGGTGAGTCCAACAACCATCATAATTTTGAAGTAGTGATGATGTAAATCATATTTCATTATGTCAACTGTAACATGATATGAGAGTGTCTGTAATTTCTATCAGCGACAAACTCACAAGTACTGCTAATACCACTGTGGTTTGTTGCTTTCATCCAGACTTGAAGGAAATACTAAATTTCAGTTAGAAATTAATTTTAAAAAATCGATCCACGGATCTCTTGACTGGGCTAAGAACCCTCATCTGTTTCAGGCGTTGTGCTAAGCCTTGTACATGCATTATTCCTAGCCCTCACCACAACCCAGCAAGCTTGGAGTTGTTATTCTCATTTTACAGATGAGGAAACTGAGGTTCAGAGTCTGATGAACTCATCCAGGGTCACACAGTGGTGGAGATTGCAGTTGAAGCCAAGGCCTTGTGACATCAGAGCTTAGGTTCTCTCTTTCCCTCACACCCCTACATGCCCTGGGTTGCAGTTTCCTCTAAGGGATACCAGCATGAGGGATGCCCAGGGCCTTTTAAAGGACCTTGTCGAGGCATTCTTTTTTGGACTTTCCATAGTTCTCTGAGGAGAAGGGAGGCTCCTACTTTCTTCTGTAAGCCTGTCCTGTGAGAATAGCCAGGAGCCCTTTCTACCCTTGAATCTCTGGGGCCTTATTTTGGGAATTCCCTGGAGCCCCTCAGCAAACGGCGGGAGCTCCTGCTGCACTGGTGTGCCAGAGCCAACACAGCGAGGCTTGTAAGAGCCGATAGTGTGCATCTCTTCTCATGTTGGCAGGTTGCAATGGGTGTGGTAGGACTACTTATATCATAGCATCGTTAAACACTACTAATCAGGGCATTTCTTGAAAAAGAAAAAAAAATTTGTTGAACATTTACCCTTGAACATGCTTCTTTGTCTCCAGTTCTTAGCCCTCCAAAGGAAAGGATTTGAACACCACCTCGCAATTGGAGGAGCCAGCTTGCCTTGGTAACACAAGGTCTTGGCTTCCTTGCTAATGGCCCCCCTTCCTGGGCACTGAAGCCAACACCACCCCAAGAGTGGGTGGCCATGGCATTCGATGGGATTGCTTTCCAAGGAAGTGGCGTGCCACCTCTAGCTCCAGTGGTGAGATTTCTCACGTTGTACATATTGGCAGGTGCGGTCATCCTCGTAAGAAGCATAATAGAAAGTAAAAGCTGACTTGCAGCCAATGGAAAGCTTGAAGTTTCTGTATTGTGATAGGCCTACAGAGGTCTCATTTCCATAAGGAAGCCAAGGTTACTACAATGCACCAGTCCCAGCCTTATGTACATTAATTCCAGACATCAGGGGACACACATTTTACATTTCTAGAAACCAAGTGAATGTTTAGAAGAAAAGAACTCACCAGTTATTTTTATGCTACCACCCTCCATGTTGTACTTCCAAAAAGAAAGCTGCCTTTTAGAGAGCTGTAAACATTCCACACGTGAGATCCGTTATTTGATGGCTAGCAGTGGTGTCCAAATGGAATCATCTGCAGACGAGGCCCTGTCTTTGCCCCCAGAGCTGAGGCAGAGTTCAGGGAGGGCAGCGAGGGTGAAACAGCTTCTGAGGTGCCCTCCGACTCTGAAATGTGCTCACCTGGAGTTTTGCCAGTTGGCCCAGGTGAGGTAATAGACTCTTAGATGGCCTACATTGAAGCGATGATAAAATAGTGCCCAGCCCTTGCTCTCTGCTCCTGCCAGGTTCTAAACAGCATCAACTGTCAGAGGGATTTCCAGATGGACTGCTTTTCAATTCCCCTGAGCACCAGAAAAGCAGTTGCTGTTTAAGACCAGGACTGCTTTAGCCCGAGGGAGAAAGAGATGCAATTTACTACCTTTCTGATCTGAGGTGTGTGCTGGGTTTTATCCAGGAAAAAGATGGCAGGGCTTTGGAGTCTAAACATCAGTGGCAATTTGGAGGCTGTAGAATGTTCCACAGGGCTGAGAGGATCCTCGACACTAACAGCCGTCCTGCGGAGCAGACACATGGCTGGCTAAAGACTCTGGTGGAGTCCCATGGTGATCATGGCATGCAAGCCTTCCTCCCCGGCCGAGACTAATGCATCAGAGGGCACTACTCGGCTTTCTAAGAATCAGCATGTTAGGCAGCAGAAGAGGCTTTAGCAGCAGGAATTAAACATGGATGGCTATGAAGCATATGTTTCCCCAGCACCTAGTGTGGTTTCTGCAAGTAGTCGGTGCTCAGTAAGTGGTGGTTGAATGAATGAACAAATGCTTGCTGTTTCTCTTTTATAATGACAGTGTCTTAGTTTCTCAGTGCTGCTGTGATAGAAATACCACAAGTGGTGGCTTTGAAGAATAGAAATTTATTTTATCATAGTTTAGGAGACTAGAAGTCTGAATTCAGGGCTCCGGCTCTAGCGGAAGGCTCTCTCTGTCAGCCTTGGGGGAAGGTCCTTGTCTCAGCTCCTCTAGCCCCGGCATTCCTTGGTTCCTTGGCGCTTTCTACGTGGCGTCTTTATTTCCCCAACTTGTGCTTCCTCTGTGCCTAATCTGCTCTTTTTATATCTCAAAAGTGATTAACTTTAAGACACCCCCTACACTGATATGACCTCATTAACATAAACAAAGACAACCCTATTTCCAAATGGGATTACGTCCACAAGTATAAGGGTTAGGATTCTAACACATGTTTTGGAGGGACGCAATTCAATCCATAACGGAGCGTTATGCAAAAATGGAATGGATTGCACCTTAAGATTTAGCATTACAATCCCGAAAGTGTTCAAGCTGTGGCTGGATTATAGGACTAACAATAACTGTATCAGTCAGCTATTGCTGCATAACAAATAACTCTAGAACTTAGGAGCATACAACAATAAGTATCTATTATCTTGCTTTCAAGGAGTCCTGGTGGCACAATGGTTAAGCGCTTGGCTGCTAACCAAAAGGTTGGCGGTTGAAACACACCAGTGGCTTCACGGGAGAAAAGACCTGGCAATCTGCTCGCAGAAAGATTACAGCCTTGGAAACCCTATGGGGAAGTTCTAGTCTATCATATAGGGTTGCTATGAGTCAGAATCAACTTCATGGCACACAACAGTCTTGCTTTCAGTTTTGCTGGTCAGCTGTGGCAACTCTGCTTCAAGCTGCAGGTCTGTAGGTTGGCTAATCTAGGCTGGGCTGGGTTCTAGCCCTCAGATTTGCTAGCAGTCTGCTCCCCATAGCTTGCTTTCTTTGGAGATCAGTGGGCTCCCTGGGGCATATTCTTCTCATGGCAATGGCAGAAGCACAAGAGGGCAGGTCCCACAGTGCAAGTACATTTATAAGCCTTAGCTCACATCATATTCACCAACGTCCCATTGTCCAAAGCAAATAATATGGCCAAGGCCAAAATCAAGGGGTAGTGAAGTATGCTCCACCCACAGTAGCATCAGGAGGGAAATGAGTATTCACTGAACAATAATAACTAACATTTATTGGACATTGCTCTGTGCCAGGCACTGCTCTAAGCATTTTACATGAATAAACTCACTGAACCATCACAACCACCCTCGGGGGTTGGAGCTGCTATGCTTAATCCCCATTTTACAGATGAGAAAACTGAGACTCAGTATTACTGATAAACTTACCTGCGGACACACATCTTGGATGCAGCAGAACCAAGGTTGACACCCAGGCAGTCTGATCCCAGTGCCTATTCCCTTAACCACTCTGCTATCCCATCCCAGATGACAAGAAGCATACTTAGTGACTTTGGAGTACCTTAAAGTTTGCAAATGCGAGCACAGATATTGTCTTAGCTGATTTTTGTAAGAGTCTAGGTGGGTAGGTCTTGCTATCTCCATTTACTATGTACGAGGCTATTGGGGCTCAGAGAGATTAAGGGACTTGCCCAAGCCATATCGTTGGGAACTGCTGAGCCAGCATGGGGCCCTGGGCCTTGCTCCTAGCAGGCATCCTACTCTGTGAGTGAGGAGAGAAACAGCAATTGGGGAGGGTGGTTTGTTTTTGTTGTTGTCTGTTTTTCTGTGTAATTCTGCCTTTGATCACTGGGAGGCTTCTACTTTAGGGCTCCCACCCTACAGGGCAGCCTTTTACTTTATTTATTTATTGGTTTTCTGGCCAAGGGCTTGGCGCCCTGGCTCCTTGGCATGGGATTAATGCCACGTCGAGAGAGCTGCGCGCTGGTTCTCACGGTCTCCAAGTCCTTAGTTTCTCATGACATGGCATGTCCCTGAGTGTCCCCTTCCCTCCCCCTCCGCAGAGCTCTGTGGCAGCCATAGCTGTCCTGTGGTGTCTGGTTTCAGGGCGAGGCCAGCTCAGTTGCTGTAATCTTCCTCCTTGAAGAAAGGCAAGGGGAAGTGAAGGGGGCTCTTTGTGCCCTGTTAACAGGTGCGCCCAAGCCACAGGGTTCTATCTCCGGAAACCTGGGAGAAAGCACAGCTCTGAGGAAGGATAGTGTGGATACCCGAAAGTCTCCACCAGAGGTTCCAATTTTAGCCATATGTGTGGATGTGAGTAATGTGTTTATCCCAAAGCTATGAGAGGATCCAAAGTCACCGGTTTGGGGAGTTCCAGGGAGTCAGAGGGGTCCCTGAACGGTGCAAACAGTTAACACACTCGGCTACTGACTGAAAGGTTGGAGATTTGAGTCCACCCAGAGGTGCCTCAGAAGAACAGCCTGGCGATCTACTTCTGAAAAATCAGCCACTGAAAACCCTCTAGAGCACAGTTCTACTCTGATGCACATGGGGTCGCCATGAGTCAGAATTGACTCAATGACCGGTGGTGGTGTGGTGGAGGGAGCTGGAAGTTCCCAACCACCAAATAAAGTGCAAATCGACAGGTCTGAACATTGAACTCCTCTAAAGATTAACCTCCTGCTTGCTGCCCATCAAGTGGGCAAGTTGTGCCAGTATATATCCCCAGCCTTGCAACCAGTTTGAAAATGTCTCCAAGCCAGCAGAAATCTGGCAAATGTTGTTCTCCTCACCTATTTTCTGTTGCCATCCCATCTGCCCCTCGAGTCTCCCTCCCACCTCCCAGTCTCTCTCCTGTCAGAATCTGACAGCGCCACAAACTCCACAGGAGTTTCCGCTATAGGCAGAGATGCCCACAGATAAGGCACAAATGATCCAGAAAGGACAAGCAAAGAAGGTTACATTGCATTTGGCCCACTGCCCGATGTTGCTTCACCCATTGCTTGAATTCTGTCCCATACTGGAGTCAGAGCTTATCTTGAAGGCACTGGAAACTTCCAAATGATTCCTCCCCCTTCTAAATGCTCCAGTCAGAATGACATATGGGCTTGAGGGCTGAAGGGCCCGCATTTCTTGGGGAATGAGGAGGGGTGGACATTGCCTGCCACAACAGGAAGGAGAGGCCTCCTGTGGAGGTTTGTAGGGGTGTGGCAGTGACGCCTGCGAAGCCATCGAGGTATGTGCTGGCTCTGTGTCCTTCTAGAGCCAGGATTCCTTGCCTTTTCTATACCGTGGGCCCCTTTGGCTGACTGGAGAAACCTATGCACTCCTTTTCAGACTAAGGCTTTAAAATGTATAAAAAGAAAATTAGAATTACAAAAGAGATGCAGTTATTAAATACAGCCATTCAATAAATAGTTATTAAAATATTAAAATACAAACTTGTATATAGTAGCATATGAGCTTCTTATAGCCCATTAAATATCAAGATATAGTTGAGGGGCTAAAGTAGCGACAAGCGTGAATGATATTTTGGGGTATCTGTAGCAACCGTTACTGTGATAAGAAAATATCTGTGGTTTCTATTGGTGACAGGGTCACAGGTCCTGCTAATGCTACTGTGGTGTGTTGCTTACATTCATCGCTGAAGGAAATGCTACATTTCAGTGAGAGATTAGTGAGACTAAAATAGAAAATTCCCCTCCAATTCCTGGCCCCCCCTCAATTCTAGAGACCCCCGTTAAGCACCTCTGTTCTAGAATCAGGCCGCAAGGAAGTTTGGGAGTTCTTTGAGGTTGGGCGTCCTGCTCTGCCCACTTGCATATAATTCTGTTCGTTTTTTTAGTATGGGAAATGTCAAACATATACTAAAGTAGACAGAACAATATAATGTACCCCCTCAGGTACCCAGCAGTCAGCTTCGACTATCACCCACTCACAGCCAATCTTGTTTCACCTGTGCCCTCACCCACTTCCCCCTCCCATATTATTTTAGCCCCAAGACATATCATTTCATCCCATACTTTGATTTATATACAGCAGGTGGGCCACTAAATCCTCGTGGGTCATTGATGGCTTGATTCAGAAGTGCCATTGGAGGCACCTGGTTCCTCCTGTCATGGGTCATGTCCCAGGGGTGTGGATTGGGTCAGAGAACCATCTCTCCCTTCCCTGCCACTGTCTGTCTGGTCCTTCCCAGCAAGCATCGGATATTGTACTACTTATCTTCACATATATGTTCTATCTCTTTCCACCACAGTGTGAACACCATGGGGGAAAGTGTTCTGTGTGCTTGCACACTGCTGTGTCCCCAGCCCCGAGTACTGGCCTGGCACCCAGCAGGTGCTTAGTACCTGACTGAATGAATGGACCAGCAACATCAGCATCACCTGGGAGCCAGTTGGAACTGTGGAATCTCAGACCTGCTGAATCAGGATCTGCCTGTGAACAAGATGCCCAAAAGATCCTGTAGGCACATCACAGTTTGAGATGCACTGACTTGCCACCCTACTTGGAAGGGAGAGAATGCCAGCCAGGAATGGTTTCCCACTGTGATTTCAAAGACCTCACCAACCAGGAAGGTGGGGTGGGGCAAGGGAAGGTGCACTCAGCCTAGGTTGGAATTCTGGTTCCATCACTTACTGGTTCTGTAGGCCTCGGTTTTCTCATCTGAAAAGCGGGATGAATCAGACGTATCTCCCAGAGCTGGGAGAAGATTGAATGAGGCAAGAATTCTGATATGGAGTACAGAGCAGGCCCTGGATAACTCTTGACTTCATTCCACTTGGGTGTCTTTCCAAAATATGAGGGAATGGCATTTGTTCAACTTTCAAAAAGTCTGGTGATTTTGATTTCTGCCCCCAAACTTGTTCTGGAAATCTTTCCCACTCTTGTGTAATTGTAATCCTGGAGAACACTTGGGACAATTGTGAAGGGTAAGGTTTGGCTTTGGTGCCCCCAGCCTCTCACTGCGCCATCCTTTCCCCTTTTCTGTGACGTCCTCCTTACACGCTCTCTCTCCCAAGATCCTGTTCCCAGACAAAACATTGGATATCAGCACTCATACAACATCCAATTCCCCAAGAGCTGTTGGTTCTTGATTATGGAAGAAAAGGTGCTTTTTGTTTAGTTTTGTCTGGCTTTTTACCTGATGTAGGTATCAGAAGACTGGTGAGGGAAATTTTTTTAAAACTTTGTGTATGTGTATGTCTATTGGAGAAGGGACTTTCCAGCCTCTGAGATCATATCACGTGGGCAATTGCCTGCTTTGGCCCTGGGTATTAAGAGTCCTGATGGTCGTGTCCACTTCTAGTTGGAGCACAGACTACCAAGCTCGAGTCCATTCAGCTCAAAGGTACTTGGGCAGTTCGTTTCACTTCGCACTTTTAAACTCTCTTTTCCCTGTTTGAATCTGGAGGGATTCTGAACAACTAGGCGACTTTGGAAGGCTGAACTCAAGCTGTTTAATGCCTACAGGGAATATTGATACCTCGGGTGAATGTTCTTCCCCCTACACATACCTCCACACATACACACTCCCACCCTCCCCAGTCTTGCCTCACACGTCCATTACATGATACGCTATGTTTACTTGGGGCTTGTTCCAACAGAACTTAGTAATCCTACTTGTATCTTGGTCTGGCTGTATATTTATATGGTAAATATTTCTATAAAAGAAAAGAAAATATTCACTTTAAAATATCTTATAAAAATTGCCCTTTAGAGGTAAGTGGATAAGAAAGAGAAAAATCTTTATTTATAAAGTGAATCATTTTATTAAAATGTTACCCAGAGACCAGACAATATTGCTTAAAAAAAAAAAAAAAAAAACCCAAACCTGTTGCTGTCAAGTCGATTTCGACTCATAGCGACCCTATAGGACAGAATAGAACCGCCCCATAGGGTTTCCAAAGAGCGGCTGGTGGATTTGGACTGCCGACCGTTTGGTTAGCAGCTGAGCTTGTAACCACTTCTCCACCAGAGGCTCGGAAAGGTTATGTAAATGCCCAGTATTACACTCCTAGGCAGTGTGAGAGCAAGGATATAAGCCTAAGATCTTCTGACTCCAAACCAAATGCCTATTGGCATATATCAGCCAAGAGTAACATATAAGCCATTTGTAAACCCCTTGGCACACAAATGCCTCAAAGTGTCTGTACCATTCAGTGTCTAACCAGGAAAATTGAACTGCTCTAGCTATTTCACGCAGAGGGAATTTAATACAGAAAATTGGTCAGACTGATGATGGAAGAGTTGAGAGGCCAGAGAACGGTGAGGCAAGCCAGAGTTTAGCAATAGCAGGAAGCTGCTGCCACCTCTAAGTTGGAGGGACAGAGGGAGGCGGCAGTGCTACCAGAACCCAAGGGCTGGGGCACCAGGTGGAGGCTGGAACCGAGGTGGGCCAACCTAACGGGAGTTGGAATCCCAGATGAGACAGGACCACAGGCTGATCGTGAAGGGAGGAAATAACCTGCCTTCCCCCCCGCACCCCCCACCCCTGTCTCCTATCAGTGCCTCCATCGGTTGAGCCCAGCTGGAAGTCAGGTAACCTGGGAGACGTGGCTGCAGGAGGGTGCGCCCCCTCCCTGTGAGACAGAGCAGAGCAGCGGACGTGAGAAACAGATCTGGGGACAACAGCCCCAGTGTCTTTTAATCCCAGAACTAGGATTCTGCCCTCAAATTTTTCTCCTCCAAGGACTCCTAATTTCCCTTGGTGATTTGATGACACCCTGTCTTCCATTCCCTACCCATCCCTCTAACAGCTTGGGCAACAATCCATTTTTGACCGTTTTGCATCACAAAAAAGAGGAGCTTGGGAGTTTACAGAGGAGAGAGCAAGTGGTTTCCGTTTGTCCAGTTATGCATTTGAGGCCCAGACAGAAACTTCTGTTGCTTGTGGGACACAGAGACCAAAGCTCCGGTGACCCAGCAAAGGACTGTGTCAATGAATCTCTTGGCAAGCAGATTTCAAAAAGAAGCCTGGCCAAATGCCCCGCCAGGAGAACCGGTTTGGCAACAAGTTGATAAACCCAAAGGACTGGCATACATCACCCATTCTTCATTTGGATACTACTTAATCAGCTCCGATTAAAATCCTAATTTCCACCTTGGTAGTTTTGTGAAAGCCTTTCATGATCTGCTGGCGTTTGCATTCGCAGGATTTTGTCTTCCTCTGTTTACTGCCCTCCTTCCACCACCGGGAATCCATTTTCCATATATATATTTATCTCGAAATTGACTCGACGGCAACGGGTTTATATTTCTCTCTTAAAGTTAAGTTTGTTCTCAGGACTTTTTTGCTTTCATTGCACAACTCTCCACGCAGATAATTGGAGACATCTGACGCCCTTAAAGCAAGACGGGAAAAACCAAGTACGAAAAACCTTCCTATGTGGTGTATTGCGCTGTTTTACTAACGCTTACCAATGAAAAGGGAAACTAATGGTCGTTTGGGTTCACGATTGGGAAGAGATAAAAGGGAAACTCTACACCTCATTCAGGGCCTGGCGCACAATAGGTTCTCAAAAAAGAAATGCTCGCTGAATGGATGGGAAAGCACAAAATGTACAGTACCCTGTTCATTTACTTTGACAGGTGACTTTTTGTTTTAAGTACGCACGGCAGCATTTGATAGCATGCAACTAACGTTTTGGAGTTTTTAAGTGGACTCCATAGTAAAAGATCTTTGAGATTTAGTTTGGTTTCAGTTCATTTAAGGAGTTTCTACCTTCGCTGTCTGTAATGGGGAGTTTATGATGACTTTGGGGCTGATGCACATGTTGAATCATTTTATCAACTTAATCACTTTTATGTTACGTAGCTGTAAATATTTATTATGCAAGCTTTCAAATAGAGAATAACCTAACAGTCATGGACCCACTATCCAATCCGACAAAATCTGACCGTTTTACCACACTTGCTTCGTATTTGTTTAAAGAAGTAAAATGTTACAGTTAGAATTGAGAAAGTCCCATTAAACCCCCTCCCTCTCCAGTGGCAACTATTATCCTAATTTTTGTGTTTACCAGTCCTTGGCCTGTTTTTACATTAATATTATATGTGACTATATTCATAAACAGTATTGATATGTTTTAAAACTTGGCATAAATCACACCATCTTGTATGTAGCATTCTGTAACTTGCTTTAAGATTTAAACACATTGATTCACATGGCTCTAATGTATTTGCCTTTAACTACCCTGAGTCATACTATGAAAGGAATACGGTACAATTTGTTTATCCACTGTCCTATTGATGGGTATTTAAGTTACTTCCAATTCCTTGCTCCGGCAAACAATGCTGCCACAAACAATTCTATCAAGGATCCTTGTAGCACAGGAGGGAAAAGGCCTCTGAGGCGGCCTATCTCTACTTCTCTACTCGCCAGAACTGCCCAGGGACTTTTTAAAAGTCCCAGCACCAGGCTGCACCCAGACTGATTTAATCAGAACCACTAGGGGTGGGGCCCGGACATTGTATTTTTTTTAAAGCTCCTCAGATGATTCCGGTGTGCAGTCCGGGTTGACAACCGCTGCTTTAGGGTATATATCTAGAAGAGAAATTTCCAGGTCAAAGGGTATGTTCATCTGGAGCTTTTTAGATACAGGTGGTCCCCGACTTACGACGGAGTTCCATTCTGACAACTCCGTTGTAAGTTTGTTCTGACATAAATTGAATACCTCTTTTTTTTTTTTTTTAGTTTTCATTATTGTTGCTTTTTATCTACCAGTATCTTTATAAATCGTAACACTGAACATCTGTGACTGAACATCTGAGAATAACATCAGCAAATTATGTGCTGCAACATTGTATGTAGTACCTATTACTAATCATAAGATGTAAAAAAAAAACCCAAAAATCAGACGGTTGCAAGTCTGGTTTGTCTTAACTTGAATATGTCGTAAGTCGGGGACTACCTGTATTGCCAAATTCTTCTCCACAATGGTCGATCCAATGGAAACTCTCCTCAGCAGGGTATGAGAGCCCCTGTTCCTTTATTTGCCCACTTTCAAGTTTGTGAGCAAGTGGAGAACTTTCATATCAATTGTTCATGCAGTCTCAAAGCTGGGAGTGTTCCTATCTTTATCTTCTCCCCTACTGATGGACCTTTATCATCTTCTCACCTGAAGTTTACTGATCTTGTCCTACGAGGATCCCAAAGGAGGCAGAGAGAGATCCCTTTGATGGCCTCCTGCGCATGCCCTGATATAATCTTGCCTCACCCCAAGTCTGCAGAGTAGGAACTGGTCTCACAAAGTGTACCTCAAAGCTGGGGCCACCCAATACCACATTAGTTTGCAATTCAAGGTGTTGCAGTCAAGAGGTTCTTGTCTTCCATTCTACTCGGTAGAGTAACAATCTTTTATGGCATGATTTCATCTGTGTTCATCTGTGATGTGTTCATCTGTGATGTCTGGGTTTGGGGACACCAAATGGCGCAGGCCATATTGCTGTAACGTTGCTATACCTTCCACTTACCCATGTTCATGTTCATGATGTTCAGCCAAGCCAAGACTCCCATGATGGTTAGATCAAAGTGATTGTAGAGAAACATCAAAGAGATCCTAGCCTTGACCTTATTCAAACCATAGTGGTGTAGGACTATCTTTAGCCCTGATAAAACCCACTGTGTTTGGGCATTCTGGACTGTTAAGTGAGGTTTTCTAGCCTGTTCACACACTGAAAGCTCATATTAAGCTTCTTCTTCTTGTGTTTGGGTAGATTTTAAAAATTTAATGGGTAAAAATTGGGGAGGTTATAATCTTGGGGCTACTTTTAACAAGAAAAATTCCTTCATAGTATGCAAGTGAGAACCAAAAAAATAATTCAAATGCGTAAAATGTCATGCCAGTGAGGTTAATGAATAAGTGGACAAGTGTGCATAGGTACCCGGCCAGGAATTCCAGGAGTCCGACCGTGTGATCCAAATCTGTCCTAGCAGAAGCTACATTCTGGCATTCTCTGGTGGAGGCTGCCATTGCTGGCTTAAATCTCAATGGGAATGATTCTGGGTCCCAGAGTTGGCCGGGATATTCCAGGAATCTCCTGGTGAGTTGGCATCCATTTCCTTGGCCAGTCTGGGAAGACTCTGCCAGGAGAATACTGGGGTCTTGGGGATCCACTCTCTTCTTTCTTCCTGCCTGTATCACTTACCGAGACAGGGTTGCCTGCTATTTCCCAGTCCGGCCTCACCTCCCTCAACATTTGCCCCCCCAGTAAGAAATTTCCCTTGCCTCTTTTTGAAAGCACAACCAATGACCAATTGCATTACATCCAGACTCTTGTTATAATGGAGTTCCTGCAGGGTTTTACTCTATTATTTATGTGTCTTTACTTCTAACTTTGTGTCTTGGGCCGGATTTCCTAGAAGCAGAGTCTGGGACTGGGATTCCAGGGCATGTGATTTATGGGGGATAACTCTCAGGAGAAAGGGAAGTGAAGGAAGCAAAATGGTGAAGGGGACAGAGCTGAGCTAGGATGTAGTTTCAGATAAAGCTCAGCTTTGGTCTGTTCTACAGGAAGATCCCACAGTTGGTAAGTGGTGGAACCAAGAGGCCCCACGTAGAGAAAAAGGCTGATCTTTTGTATGCTCTATCATCCAGTCAGTGGTTGGCAGCTGCACATGGGAAAAGGGTGAGCCTAGTCTTCTAAGAAAGGTAGCTCTCATCAGCCAAGGGCAACTTTTCTGATCGGGAAGCCATTAGCAGCCACCACTCAAAGCAGCTGGAGATGGGTACATAAGTCTTGTGAAGGGGATTTGGGCAAGGCACCACAGCCTCTACTATCCTCTGAGACACCCAAGGGGCTGGCAGTAGATAACACTACTCTCAGCTCTCACATATTGCCACGCAGGGCTCTGAAAGGAGCAGGGCAAATAATAATAATTATTTCCATGGCTATAGAGTGCTATGCTTAATAATGTGTTGTTCTTCTGGCTACAGGTCTGAGAACATCTTTACTGTTTTAATCTTCATCCTGAAATTGAGCCTGGGACTTCCACTGTGCCTGGAAGCCACTTTGGTTTTACGTCGCGAGGCGTCCTAAGGCACATGTGCGAACTGATAGCTGGGATAAGTGAGATGGTGCAGTGGATCCCCCAGTAGCCAGGAAAGGAAGGCCAGTGCCTTTCCCAGCCTAGGCTCCCAGAGCTGATTCACCAGCTGGGGCTTCGAGGCGTAGAGAACAAACAGTAGACCTGGGAGCACTGGATGCAATTGCTTCCTGAAGTCATAAACCTGGGGAACCCAGATGACTGTGGGGAATGTTTGCTAGGCTGAGGTCAGGTTGTATTTTGTCCGGAGCTTTCCTTGATTCTCATGGCATCTTACTGTTTGTTTATCATCTGGAAGGCGCAGAGGGGGAGGAAAGGATTCATAGCGATGCTTAGGCTGTGATCCCATTGTTGCCTGTTGCTATGTCTGCCCACATTTCCTCCCAGAGTGTCTGGATAGAACTTCCACTCTGGAGACTCAGCACTAGGAATAAAGATTTAGCTAAGACTGCAGCTTCCTTTCTCTGCGAGACTAAGGAAGAGTCTTGTGGGCTTTGCCTGATGTCTGGATGGGGAATTGGTGTCTCTGCAGATGAATGAGAGAATGACAAGAATTCAAGGCAGTGTGGAGTAGGGACAAGTGTGAGGGGCTTTTGTTTTAAATAAACCTGGGTTTGAGTATTGGTTCCACCACTTACCAACTGTGGGATCTTCCTTAGCAGAGGCACTCAACTGCTCCAAGAGTCTATTATTTCATCCGAACAGGGGGACAATAATATCTGTCTTGAAGGTTGTTTGGAAGATTAACTGAGACAGTGTTATCTGAAGTATCTGATGTGTTGTAAGTACACAATTTAAAAAAAAGTTATTGTGGAGTTGACTTTCACTCATTGTGACCCCATGTGTGTCAGAGTATCAATGGCTGATTTTTCAGTAGATCACCAGGCCTTTCTTCTAAGGTGTCTCTGGGTGGACTTGAACCTCCTACCTTTCAGTTAGAAGTTGAGTGCATTAACTGTTTGTACCACCCAGGGACTCCAAGTACTCAATAAGTTGTAGCTATTATTATGACCTGGTGATCTGCTTCCACAAAGATTAAAGCAAAAAAAAAAAAAAACAAAAAAAAACACTGGGGCACAGTTCTACTCTGTAACACATGGGGTCTCCATGAGTTGGAATTGACCCAACAGCAAGGGATTTTTTTTTTGTTGCTGTTTTGGTTTATTATTATGGCTTCCTGAGAAATTTCTGCTCCATTTCTGGTTTATGGGGATGTATAAATAGACCAGAACTAGTAAATAGTCCCTCTTGGGGAAATGAAGAAAGGGATTGGGGTATTTTAAGGGACTTACTTCCCTGAGACTTCAGCCAACGTGGGATAAAAGAAGGTCACAAGCATCCCATTAAGATACATGGGCAGAGTGACCTTATGTCTAGAATGTTCCAAGACAGTTACAATTTCAGATATTCCATTCAGTAAGCAACCAAGGGTACAGATTTTTGGTTCATAGAATATGATCACTGTTCTTATGGGAAAATACAGCTCTAGGCTGATCTGCTTGGGAATATTAGGAATCTTTGGAGCACCTTCAAAAAAAGCAGTTTCCCCATGGGGTTACTTATGGTGTTTACAACTCCACTTTAAATTGTTTAGTGGTAAGTTCATTTAACTCAGTTAATTATTTTTTTCTGACCCAGTGTTCGATATTAGGGGCCAAACTTTTGAACATCACTCTTAATCGGTGCCCATATCATCTTGAAAAAAAAGCACCCATTTTTCGCCTCAGGTTTCCTCCATCTTTTTCTTCGCGATTGGTTCACCTCCATTCTCCTCACAGATACTTGGAAGTTGTATTCCAAAGCTCAGGAGGGGCCAGTTTCCCCAGGAAGGTCAGGTGAACAAGGACTCGTGGGCATCTGGCTGGCCCTGCCCAGCGTGGTGGACAGGCAGACACACCTCTCCCCTCCCCTTCTTCCCTAGCTCTTCTCTGTCTGCAGCCCTTTCCACGCTCCAGTTAGCAAATGCGCATTTCAGCGTTTGGGCTGAAACTCAAGAGCCAGCACGAGGCAGCTAATGCCATTTGACTTAACCAAACCAAAAAACCAAACCCACTGCCGTCGAGTTGATTTCTGACTCATAGCAACAGCCTGCCCTTAAGGAGTGAGAGCTTTCTATCCTGCCCACAACACCTGCTTTAAAACAAATTAAAGAGGAAACCGCAGCCCACCTTTATGTCAGTCTTTAGCCACTTTCCTTTCAGAAACACGCCCGTTTTCCTTTGAGCTCCATACATCCTACACTCCACTCCCTTCCTTGTCCCTCCTGCATTCTGAGCTACAGTCCCCACCCCCAGCCTCCAATGCAGACAGCAAATATCCTCTTAAAAAATGACCTAATCTTTCTAGAACCTTAAGGCTGGTGAGAAAACAACATCTATGTATTTCTTGCCTTCCTGTCCCATATATATGTTTTTAACGACACAGTGTGTGTTTCTGGGGGGCAAAGTGTTATTTGACTTCTTGGGATTTGCTCTGCCGATTGTGGGCCTATTAACCTCCCATTAACATTGACTTTTTGATGAGGGCCAAACCATTATCCTTTTGGTTTCGCTTTTTAAAATTAGTGTTCTGTTAGAGCAGAAGTGTTGTGTGAGAATGGTAATGTGGGAGTGAGGATGCCTCAGTTTAGGACGCTGAGGTGGCAGTAGCTTTTTTTTTTTTTGCTTAAAGGAACACTTAACTTAGAACTCACTAAAGACAAGGCACTGGTCTGTGTCCCTTACAAACGCTGTTGTTGTTTGTTGCCGTTGAGTCAGCTCTGACTCATGGTGACCTTATGCATAGCATAACAAAATGTTGCCTGGTCCTGCACCATCTTTATGAGCATAGGTATGTTTTAATCCATTGTTTTGGCCCCGGGTGAATTCATCTCACTGAGGGTTTTCCTCATTTTCGTTGACCTTCTGCTTTACCAAACATGATGTCCTTTTCTAGCAATTGGTCTTTCTTGATGACATGTCCAAAGTAAGCGAGTGAAGTCTCTCCATCCTTGCTTGTAAGGAACATTCTGGTTGTATATTTCCTAAGACAGATTTGTTCATTCTTTTGGTAGTCCACAGTATATTCAGTATTCTTCACCAACACCACCATCTGAATGCATCAGTTCTTCTTTCTTTTTCATTGTCCAGCTTTCACATGCATATGAGGTGATTGAAAACGAACATGGCTTGGATCAGGTGCACCTTAGTCATCAAAGTGACATCTTTGCTCTTTAAAACTTTCAAGTGGTCTTTTGCAGATTTGCCCAATGCAATACATCATTTGAGTTCTTGGCTACTGCTCCCATGGACATTGATTATTGATCTAAGTAGAATGAAATCATTAACAACTTCATTTTTTTCTCCATTTAGCATTATGTTGTTTATCAGCCCAGTTGTGAGGATTTTGTTTTCTTTATGTTGAGGTGTAATCTATACTGAAAGCTGTAGGCTTTGATCTTCATCAGTAAGTGCTTCAAGTCCTCTTCACTTTCAGCAAGCAAGGTTGTGTCATCCGCGTATTGCAGGTTGTTAATGAGTCTTCCTCCAATCCTGATGCCACATTCTTCTTCATATAGTCCAGCTTCTAAGATTATTTGGATGACAACTTTACAAATACTTACCCACTTAATCCTTATCACAATCTTAGGAAGTAGAGACTATCATTTTCTTCATTTTACAGACAAAGAAACAGGCCCAGTGAGGTCAAGTAACTTGCCCAAGGTCCTGCAGTAGTGAGGGGCCCAGATGGAGTTGGAACCCTGTTTAGGATTATCTGGGGTCGGGGGGGGGTTCTATTTCCTTATTTGTACAATGAGGGGATTGAACTGTCTAATTCTAAATTCCATTCGAGGATTAATATGATGGGGGACAGTGATAGTTTCAGGGGTTTTTTTAAGCAACAACACCTGGCTTTATCTTTTTTCCCTAATCCATATGCCGAAATAGTTCTTTTGGGTACCAGTATTTCATGGCATAACCTCTAATTGCCACACCAATTCTTTGATCTCAACATTGAGGAAGAGAAACAGCCCTTGAATAAATTGGCTTCCCAAAGTACGTTCTGAGGCTGGCCAGTTGGCACCATGCTTAAAAGAAAGGGTTTCTCGGGCAGGAAGTTTGGGAAACACTCCATACCATGCCCCACCCACTTGGGATTCACAGTGCATGTTGACATTTTAAAGGAACCTAGATGTTCTGCAGTTGAGAAGCCTATTAAACTTTGATTATCCAAGCATTTACCACCCTTGTTTTATCATGGAATCCATTTTTTTGAGCAGCACTTTATTAACTTCCCCTTGAGGCAGGGTTCTGAAAGACACTGGGGGCATACTGCCTTCCACATTCTTTGAAAGTGCTGTCTACAGCTTTGCATCCTGCAAAGATGTGAAGGTTTCACTCTTTTATGCTGATACACATCTGTGTATATACCCGTTGCCATCGAGTCGATTCGGACTCATCTGTGTATATATAGCTGTATAAATATTAGGAACAACAGAGGTCTTCTCCTGTGAAAAGATTACATAGCTGCCATCTCTTGGGATGCTCAGCTAACAAGGCATGTATGCTTATCCTACAGCCAGTCTTACAGTGAAAGTGGGAATGAAATATTCACTCAGTATTCACCTGGAGCAACACAGGAAGAAGGAGAATCAGGAATAGGAGGAGGATATGGAATGTGTGACTAATTGCCTCCATGAACAACTGCTTCCTTTGCCATGAGACCAGAAGTACTGGATGGTGCCTGGTTATCATTACTGAACATTTTGATGGAAGATTTCATGGAAGAATCCTTATCAAAAGGGGAAAAATGCAGAACAGAATTTCAAATTCTAATGGACTCCAGACTTTCTGGAGCCATGGAGGGTGGATAAACCCCTGAAACTATTGCCCTGAGATAATCTTGAACCCTTAAACCAAAAATATCCCCTAAAGTCTTCTTAAAATCAAGCAATAGTTTAGTTTAATTAGTAAAAAATGTCTGCCTTCAGCATTATGCTCTTTTAAGAACTATCCATATAGGATTAAATTGACAACAGCAACTCAAAAGATTAGACAGGAACCTTAGGGGGCAGTCAGTTTATGTTAATGAGGGAAGAACAACTCAGAAAAGAAAGGTGAAAATGGTTGCATAACTCTAAGAATGTAATCAATGTCACTGAATTGGACATGTAGAAACTGTTGAATTGGTGTATGTTTTGCTGTGTATATTCTCAACAACAATAACAAAATAAATAAAATTTAGGAAGAAAAAAAGAAATATTCACTCAAATACAAATACTCAAATGGAAAGATGTGAACTTGACCCTTGGGGCATCCCTCCCATCACAGCCCCGTGCCATCTTGAAAACGTGGGCTACCTGTTGACTTGTCACCCTCTTCTGACATCACACTTTCTCCCTCATCTATTACTGGAGCTCTTTCCATGTTTATTTTGCTTGGCTTTCCACTTTTATTCTCCTTTCCCCCCTCTACCTTTCATGATTCCCCAAGACAAGGATCTCCAGGGAGAAAGGGGATGGGCAGCTGACTGAGGAGTGCTTCCTAAACAACTAGCCTGGGCCGCCTCTTGTGGCATCACCGTGTTTTCATTTGCTGGCTTTTTGTTGTTGTTGTTATTTGTCCAATGCTCACTTGCAAAAGGTGTTTCTTTACTCCCTTTGCTAATTTTCTTTGATACTGTGTAATTCAAAATTTGAAAAATAGAATACATGCACACGATTAACAATAAAACCTCCAACTGTAAGAAAGGAATAAAATGAAATGTGAAAGCTTCCTCTCCCCTGGGTTCTAGTTCCACTCTCCAAAGGTAGGCACTATTAAGAGGTTTATGTGTATCATTCCAGAGGAGTGTTTTATTCAATTACCTCTGTGCGTGTGTGTGTGTGCGCGCGCGCGTTTGCATGAATATCCATTAATCTGTCTCATATTACTCACAATGTTCATTATGTTGTTTTTATTTAACTTAATAACAGACCTTAGAAATCTTCCCAGTTCCGAATGAGCTACTCATTCTTTTCATCAGATGCATGATATTTACAAATCTATAATTTATTAAAAAGTCCCCACTGACAGACGTGTAGGTTTTCCCCATTTTTCTGCATTCAGCATTGCTGCATTATATATTCTCTTACACATAACTTGGTTTACTTTTGCAAGTCCATCTGGGGATAAATTCCATACAGTGGAATTGCTAAGACAAGGGTGGTATATTTTCTAGCTGGAGAGATACTGCCAAATCACCCCCAATTAGTTTGCATGGAATGCCAAAAGAACTAACAAATCTGTCTTGGAAGAATTCTCCTTAGAGGCGAGGATGGTGAGACTTCGTCTCACATACTTTGGATGTGTTATCAGGAGAGATCAGTCCCTGGAGAAGGACATCATGCTTGGTAAGGTAGACGGTCAGTGAAAAAGAGGAAGAGCCTCAAGGAGATGGAGTGACACAGTGGCTGCAACAATGGGCTCAAGCATAATAATGATTGTGAGGATGGTGCAGGATCGGGCAGTGTTTTGTTCTGTTGTACATAGGGTTGCTATGAGTCAGAACCAACTCGACAGTACCTAACAGCAACAATAACAATAACAACAACAGGTTGCACTCATGAATAGCACCTTATGAATAGCAGAGGAACGTTGTCTGATACAGTGTTGGAAGATGAGCCCCTCAGGTTGGAAGGCACTCAAAATATAACTGGGGAAGAGCTGCCTCCTCAAAGTAGAGTTGACCTTAATGATGTGGCTGGAGTCAAGCTTTCAGGACCTTCGTTTGCTGATGTGGTATGACTCAAAAAGAGAAGAAACCACTGCAAAAACTTTCATTAATAATTGGAACGTGGAATGAATGAAGTATGAATCTAGGAAAATTAGAAGTCATCAAAAAGGAAAGGGAACCCATAAAGATCAATATCTTAGGAATTAGTAAGCTGAAATGGACTGGTATTGGCCATTTTGAATTGGACAGTCACATGGTCTACTATGCCGGGAATGACAAATTGAAGAGGAATGGTGTCACATGCATCATCAAAAAGAACAATTCAAGATCTATCCTGAAGTACGACGTTGTCAGTGATAGGATAATATCCATATGCCTTCAAGGAACATCAGTTAATGCAACTATTATTCAAATTTACACACCAACTACTAAGGCCAAAGATGAGGAAATTGAAGATTTTTACCAACTTCTGCAGTCTGAAATTGATCAAACATGCAGTCAAGATGCATTGATAATTACTAGCAATTGGAATGCAAAGTTGGAAACAAGAAGGATGGGTAGTTGGAATATATGGCCTTGGTGATAGAAACTATGAGAGATTGCATGATAGAATTTTGCAAGACCAATGACTTATTCATCGCAAATACCGTTTTTCAACAACATAAATGGTGACTATACATGTGAACTCGCTGGATGGAATACACAGGAATCAAATTGACTACATCTGTGGAAAGAGACGATGGAGAAGCTCAATATCATCAGTCAGAACAAGGCCAGGGGCCAAGTGTGGAACAGACCATCAATTGCTCATATACAAGTTCAAGGTGAAGCTGAAGAAAATTAAACAAGTCCACAATAGCCAAAGTACGACCTTGAGTATATCCCACCTGAATTTGGAGATCATCTCAAGAATAGATTTGACCCATTGAACACTAATGACCGAAGACCAGGTGAGTTGTGGGATGACATAAAGGACATCATATATGAAGAAAGCAAAAGGTCATTAAAAAGACAGGAAAGAAAGAAAAGACCAAAATGGATGTCAGAAGAGACTCTGAAACTTGTTTTTGAACATACAGTAACTAAAGTGAATGGAAGAAATGATGAAGTCAAGAGCTAAACAGATGATTTTCAAAGGGCAGCTCAGAACAACAAAGCGAAGTATTATAATGACATATGCAAAGACCTGGAGTTAGGAAACCAAAAGGGAAGAACATGCTTGGCATTTCTCAAGTTGAAAGAACTGAAGAAAAAATTCAAGCCATGAGTTGCAATATTGAAGGATTCTGTGGGCGAGATACTGAACAATGCAGGAAGCATCAAAAGAAGATGGAAGGAATACACAGTCACTGTACTGAAAAGAATTGGTCAGTGTTCAACCTTTTCAGGAGGTAGCATATGATCAAGAATTGATGGTACTGAAGGAAGAAGTCCAAGCTACACTGAAGGCACTGGTGAAAAACAAGGCTTCAGGAACTGATGGAATACCAATGGAGATGTTTCAACAAACTGAAGCAACGCTGGAAGCACTCACTCGTCTATGCCAAGAAATTTGGAAGACAGCTACCTGGCCAACCAACTGGAAGAGATCCATCTTTGTGCCCATTCCAAAGAAAGGTGAGTCAATAGAATGCAAAAATTATTGTATAATTACTATCACAAGCAAGTAAAATTTTCTGAAGATAATTCAAAAACAGTTGCAGCAGTACCTTGACAGGGAACTGCCAGAAATTGAAGCCGGATTCAGAAGAGGATGTAGAACCAGGGATATTGTTGTTGATGTCAGGTGGACCTTAGCTGAAAGCAGAGAATACCAGAAAGAAGTTTACCTGCGTTTTATTGACTATGCAAAGGCATTCAACTGTGTGGATCATAACAAATTATGGGTAACATTGTGAAGAATGGGAATTCCAGAACACTTAATTGTGCTCATGAGGAACCTGTACATAGACCAAAAGGCAGTTGAACAAGGGGATACTGGGTGATTTAAAATCAGGAAAGGTGTGCATCAGGGCTGTATCCTTTCACCATGCTTACTCAATCTGTACACTGAGCAAATAATCCGAGAAGCTGGACTATATGAAGAAGAATGTGGCATCAGGATTGGAGGAAGACTCATTAACAACCTGCAAGAGGACTTGGAGCACTTATTGGTGAAGATCAAAGACTACAAACTTCAGTAGAGATTACACCTCAACACAAAGAAAACAAAAATTCTCACAACTGGACCAGTAAGCAACATCATGATAAACGGAGAAAAGATTGAAGCTGTCAAGAATTTCATTTTACTTGGATCCAGAGTCAACGCCCATGGAAGCAGCAGTCAAGAAATCAAATGACGTATTGCATCGGGCAAATCTGCTGCAAAAGACTTCTTTAAAGTGTTGAAAAGCAAAGATGTCACTTTGAGGACTAAGGTGTGCATGACCCAAGCCATGGTATCTTCAATTGCCTCATATGCATGCGAAAGCTGGACAATGAATAAGGAAGACCAAAGAAGAATTGATGCCTTAGAATTATGGTGTTGGCCAAGAATACTGAATATACCATGGACTGCCAGAAGAACAAACAAATCTGTCTTGGAAGAACTACAGCCAGAATGCTCCTTAGAAGCAAGGAAGGCCAGACTTCGTCTCACATACTTTGGATGTGTTATCATAGGGATCAGTCCCTGGAGAAGGACATCATGCTTGATAAAGTAGAGGGTCAGCGAAAAAGAAGAAGACCCTCAAGGAGATGGATTGACACAGTGACAGCAACAGTGGGCTCAAACACAGCAACAATTGTGAAGATGACGCAGGACCAGGCAGTGTTTCGTTCTGTTGTACATAGATCGCTATAAGTCAGAACCAACTCGATGGCACCTAACAACTAGAACAAGTTTGCACCAATGATGTTGCCATGTTCCATGTAGTAGACAGTCTTCTTATTTCCAACCTGCAACAACTCCAGTGTTACCAATCCATCACCTTTTGCTCATCTGAAATAGGCGATAAAAGGTATATTCATTGATTTTAAATGACAACTATTACTTTCATTCTGATTTACACTTTATAGAATACCTTAGATTATAGTCTCTCATTTAATTCACGTATTAGAGAGTGATGTTGGGATAAGAGTTGTTTTACATGTGAGGAAGCTGAGGCTTAGAGAGGGAAAATGACTTGCCCAGTCCAAGCAGTGAGGGAGGGGGAAATCAAAACCAGGTTTTCTGACTCAAGATTTTTCCACTAAATTGCATTGCCTCTCTAGCAGGGGTGAGGGTGGACATATTGTGTGTACGTGCCTGCATTTGCATGTGGGTAATGCGGTTGAGGCAGCGCCTGAAAAGGGGAGGAAAATGGCAGACTGTAGGATCCTTTCCCTTCTTCTCCCAACCATCCCCTCTTAAAATTCTAGAAAATTCACACTTGAGCTTCAGGTGCTTTCCTCTACGTTATCCGATTTAATTCTCACAACCAGCATTATTATTCCTCATCTGACTCTCAGCCAAATCGTTACTTTGTGGGTCCCAGTGAAGTAGAATTATGGAATATGTAAGCTATTGTCAGTTCTGCTGCCATGGAACATATGAATATGACCACATAAGAACTTTGTTATCTCACATCTCCAAAGCACTCAGTCCTAGAAACAGTATCTGTAGGCTGCCTCTTGTATCTCTTACCCATACAAGCGTATTTGCCAGAAAGAATGGCACATCATACACAGCAGTTATTAACGTCTTGAGCTGGTAGCACTGGAGAAACTTCAGAGCTTTTTAATCTCTACTTTTCTCTCCTTGCAACTGTTGGTAATTCCTTGAAAATGAGGAGAGCTACAGGAATTTCTGTCTTGCTGATTCTTGAGAAGATGGTAGATTGGCACCTGCCTTCCAGTCTCTCCTCCTTCTACCATGCCTTCCTGTACTGTATTGGAGGGGCTGGAAAGCTAAAAACCACATTTCCCAGACAGCCTGGCAGCTGGGTTCTATTGGAGATCAGATTTTGTGAAGTAGATGTAGTTGTGCCTCCTTGAGTCTGCGTGGGTTTTTTCCAGGTTCACTGGTTCCTAGGTCATACCTGTGACATATCTTCCCCTGGACCCACTTAAGGCTGGGGGAAAAAACACCAATCTTATAGGATGGCCAATATTATGTGATGGAGTATATTTTGAAGTGTCTGCTTTGATGATTCCTTACTATCTTTTACAATTGGGTTTTTCTCAGTCTGTATCTGATTTTTGCAATCTCATTGGGCCAGTTGTATTAGGTTTTTTGGAGTCCCCGGGGTGGTGCAAACACTTAATGTGCTCAGCTGCAGGTTGGAGGTTTGAGTCCACCCAGAGGCACCTAGGAAGAAAGGCCTGGTGATCTACATCAAAAAAATTAGCCACTGATTTACTGGCCTGACAGAGACTGGAGAAACCCCGAGAGTATGGTCCTCGGACACCCTTTTAGCCCAGTGGTGAAGTCACTCCTGAGGCTCACTGTTCAGCCGGGGATTGGATAGCCCCATAAAACAAAACGGGACTAATGAGGTACAGCAGTCCAGGGACAAAGACTAGAAGGCAGGAGGGTAAAGGAGAGCTGGTGGTAGGGAACCCAAGGTTGAGAAGGGGCAATGTTGACATGTCGTGGGGTTGTTAACCATTGTCATAGGGCGATATGTGTACTGTTTAATGAGAAACTATTTGCTCTGTAAACCTTTATCTAAAGTACAAAAAAAAGAATTATCTATATGAGATCAAACAGACAACAGCAACTCAAAAGGTTTGATGGGAAGCCTAGGGGGCAGTGAGTTGAAGATAACGGTGATGGAATAATTTGGAAAAGGATAGTGAGAATAGCAGCACAACTGGAAGAAAGTAATCGATGTCACTGAATTGTACATGTAGAAAGTTTTGAAATGGTGTATCTTTGGCTATGCGTATTTTCACCAGAAAAAAAAGGTCCTCCAAGGTTGAGAAGGGAGAGTGTTGACATGTCATGGGGTTGTTAACCAATGTCATAAAACAATATATGTACTGACTGTTTAATGAGAAGCTATTTGTTCTGTAAACCTTCATCTAAAGTACAATAAAAAAAATTTTTTTTTTTTTTTAAAATCAGCCACTGAAAACCCTGTGGAACACAGTTCTACTCTGACACACATGGGGTTGCCATGAGTCAGGGTCATCTCAATGGCAACTGGATTAATTGGCTTTTTGCTAGAACAAACCCCAAAGAGCCAACAAACAAATAAAAATAGAGTGAAAAATGCTACCCTTTCATTGGTAAAAGCTGACCTCTTCAGATGCCATATATCATGGGTTTTATAAATGGGTACGTAGCTCATGGATCGTTAACAATCAGGAAATAAGTGAAGAGACGATTTTATTGCCATTTTGACATCTGGGGTATTTATGGGATGACATCTTTCGTATGGTGACTTGTGCGCTCTTGTGAACTTGTCTGTCACGCCTTTCCCAGCCTTCACTTGTGCTGGATTTTTGCTTTGAGCTGGAAAAACACAAATACCTAAAACCATACCTCACTACACTGTAATGAAGATCAAAGTGAAAAACTGAAGAATGTCAAGACATCCCAGGTGTGTCTTTAAACCCCTAGAAAACCTTGCCTCTGGGGGTTCTCCATACTTCTTGCCAGAAAGGGCCTTCCTCCTTAGGATGCAAAACATGATGGCTGCTTTTTCTGCTGTAGATGGGAGTTTGAGTAAAGACCTGGCCTGCTCTCTCTGTGGTTGTCCTGGGGTGCCTGGTCACTTTTCCTATTGGCACATTTCCCAAGACATAGACAAAACTGCTATAGAGGTTTGGAGTTCATGAGGTGAAGGAAAGGGGTGTGTGCGTCCGTTTTTAGAGCACAAGTCAGATTAGCCCTTTTTATTAGGAGCCAAGAATGGCGTTCAGTCTCAATCTAGTTCATCCCTCACTGTGTGGCTTTACTATTTCACTAGCCTTCTCTGAAAAATGGGGACAGGAATGATAAAGGTCAACACTTACCGAGTGTTTACTGTGTGCCAGGCATAGTGCTAAATGCTGTACCCGTACTATCTCGTTTCATCCTCACAGGAACCCTGAGGGTGGTATTATTACCAGCGTTTTGTGTGGAAACTTGGGTACAGAGAAGTTAAGTAAGCTAATTTGGAGATGGGACTCTAACCCAGGCAGACAGATTCCAGAGCCTTTGTGTGACCACCATGCTGTCCCTGGAGTCCTTCCTGGGGAACTAATTTGTAACAAAGTCTCTTGGGTGTTTGGCAGTGGAAGTCCAGGGGACATGGATGCGGTTCAGGTGGAGTCACTTTAAAACAATCGCTGCTTTCCAGCAAACGGTGTTCTCATGAGGCATCCTCTATTCCTGAACTTTAGGTGATAGTTACTATAACTGATCTGAATCTATACGGTATGTTACTTTTACAGAAGATTTGTAGATAGGGTTTTCATTTGGGCCATATAACAGTCACCCAGGATAGGAAGGGCCAGCATTATGATTTTCATCTTCATCTTACAAATGAAGAAACCAAGGCTCAGAGATGTTAAGGAACTTGTTCAAGGTCACACAGCTTAAAGGTAGGAGGTTCAGGGCATATACTGGATCGTCTCTGGTCTTTTCACTGTGCTATGCTGCCTGTCCAATTAGCAACCGGAAGTGATGAGAAAACAGACTCATACAAACTGCTCTCTTTAAATCAAAAGCCACTTGTAATAAAGCAGTGTTATTTTAAAGTACCCATGCCGTCATAGTGATTAAAACCACCACCACAGCAACAATAGCAGTAGGCTGTTACAGCATCTGTACCTAGTGCTCATGAAGCAATGTAATCCAGCACACAGTAACTTGCTACCAACGTTTGTAAATCAGTAAGTTTGTCTGGAATGAGCATCCTAAAAGCTCTCGACCCTGAAAGGTGCACTCCGTACCCAGGGTGTCCCTCAAAGTTTGTCTCCGGCAGCTGGTATCACCCTTAGTGATATTATCCTTGACTATAACTAGGAACTGATATTTCTTCTCTTTTTTAGATACCTCCCCCTACTGTCCCATTATCTAGGGTCATATGAATCATCTCTCTTTTTTTGATGAGGACCCTGGCAATGAGAGACATCAAGCAGCTAGTAAAGAGCTAGACTTAGAATTCTGAGTGCTTTTCTAGAACTTTCCAAACTGCCTTGCTTTTCCTTGGAGAGCCAACCCTACCACATTTCTCCACGTACACTAGACTTGGGCCTTTACCCAGCCTCCCTGGCCTAAGTCTCGCTCCTTATCATGGGTTTACTGATCTGCAGACACCCGCCTTCTCTTTCCCTCAGAATATTTGTTCAGAGGGAGATGTCACATGGAGATGCTTTCAGTGTGATGAAATGCCATTAATGAGCAATGAGAAAAGCATTGCTTTCTGGGATGGCTAATCCAAACACATGTCCAAGGTTAGCTCTGTTTCTATAGCAGCAGCCGAGGTGGGACTTAAGCAGTGAGATTATAAAATAAATTGAGTGGTGAAGCTGTTTAGATTTTCCAAAAGGAGCCTGGATGCCTGGTTTCTCCACCCTACCACCCCCCCTCCCCAACCCTTGCCAGGAGTGATGATTCTGTCCTTCTGATTCATATACATTGTTGCATGTAAAAATAAACCCTAGCCTCATTACTCTGACATTTTATTCCTGGACTTTTTTGATGCAGCCATAAGGCTTCAATGGCCAATTTAACTGAAGACATGGATTTATTTACTCATCAACTCTAGAACAACGTTCTCCATCAAGTTATTGCATTCCGTTTAGTAGATGAGGGGTTTATTTGGTTACCAGTCCTGGAAATGAGCCACGTTTGGGGTTAAGGAGAAAAAGAAGGAATTGAGCCCGATGCACGAGAGATTGACTCTGGTTTCAAAGGGCCGGCTGTCTGCAAAATTCCAGTTCTGTGCTCGACCGTGGGTGGTGAGGTGGGATTACCTTGGCTTTAAACTCTAGGAGATTAAATGGACAGCAATTTCCTGAAGCAGAGTTATCTCTAGGATGAGAGAAGCTATTCTGGGGCCTTCAGTGACCTTGCTTGTGGGTGGGCAGGATGTGACTTTGAGCGGGAGGCCTGCATGCCTGGCCCCTGGCGCTCCATAAGCCACTTACCGCGTTGAAGATTAAGGGAGGAGACAGCCGACCCGCCATCTCTTCGTCTTCTGAGAGTGGGTGCGATTGCGGGGGTGGGGTGGGTTGCTGAGCACCACCTTAGGCCTCTGCCATAGTGAATTCTAGTCACTCTTCTGCCCCTTGGAGTTCAGGATGAGAACTTCTGCCTTGTCCAGTGGGAGCCTGGCAGAGCTAGTGGATTATTCACTTGGCAATGTTCCCCAGGCTTGCTGCGGGGTGGGGTTGGTTGTTCACCGTAAAACTTCCCAGGCCTTTCCCCTGGAGAATCTGATTCAACAGATGTGGGCTTGGTCCCAGGAATCTGTCTGTTAACAAGCCTCAGGTGATTCTATAAGGTTCCTGGGTGGCAAAAACGGTTTGCCCTGGACTACTAACCCAAAGATTGGCAATTCAGACCCACCCAGTGGCACCGTGGAAGAAAGGCTTGGAGATCTGCTTCCGTAAAGTTTACAGCCAAGAAAGTCCTACGAGCTGTTCTAGTCTGTAACACATGGGGTCGCCATGAGTAGGAAATGAGTTGACGGCAATGGGTTTGAATTTTTGGTCAGGTGATTCTTAGTAGCAGGCAAACACTGGTTTATAGTAAAACCCAAAACCAAACCATTGCTGTGGAGTTGATTCCAACTCATAGCAACCCTATAGGACAGAGTAGAACTGCCCCCCATAGGGTGTCCAAGGCTATAAATCTTTATGGAAGCAGACTGCCAGAACTTTCTCTCGCAGAGCTGCTGGTAGATTCGAATCAATGACCTTTCAGTTAGCAGCCAAGGGCTCTAACCTCTTTGAAATGCACAATCCTACAAACTCTCATTTCTTTTCTTCTCTATTTTTTTTTCTTCCTTTGCCCTTGGGGCAGATGCTGGAGGCACCCCACTCAGATCCTTGAGGTCTTACCACTCCCATGTGCTCCGGTGGGACTTCCACCTGTCAGTGACTGCATCTCCTTGCCTTCCTGAGGGCTCAGCAGGCTGGAATGAACACCCCCAGGAGCAGCCTCAGCCAGGGTCCAAGAGGAGTTGGTATATAACTACCCCAGCTCCCTCTCTCCTCTTAGGCGGGATAAATCTGAGCCATGTCTTGCACCCTTTCCCAGAATTTCCCAGTGGGATTAAACTCCAGTCACCCCCCGCATTAGGAACATGCTTAACAACGCACTCTTTCCTTCCAGTGTTTCCTTTGCCTTCCAAATAAGCTGTAGTCAATTCTGCTATCATGCAACTTATGAGACCCTAGAAATCACTGTGCTATGCAAAATCATGCAATAAAAACTAGAGGGCTTATGGGAAAAGGGGACTAGGGTCACAACACTCTAAAACTTAGTGAGACATTAAAAAAAGAGAGTGATAGGAACCTAATAAAATGGTAGCACAGTTTAGCACATGTTAAATGGAAATACATAAATACTACAACTACGTCGCTTTACCTTGGAAAAGACTTGAAGTGTGCTTGTGGGAATGGGTATCGGAAGGGTTGCGGCTTGTGAGTTACTGTGAAGTGGTGGAAGGTGGGTGACCTGAAATTGAGGGAAGGTTGTCACACCAGCTGTGGATGGGTGTGGCTCCTAAGGTGAACTGAGGTAGTTGTTTGAGGTGTGTGTGCCTGTGGGTACATTTGGGGAGTGCAGTTCGGTTCAGCTGGGTGCAGTTTTCTGTGTTCACCTAGTGTTTCTTGCAGACAAAATTGCACATACGCAGACACGAAATTCGCATTATGCTGTACTTGTTCCCTGTTGTATCTATCAATCGCGTTGGAACAAATTCGCTTTTTCAAAACAAGTGTGACAGCAGAGCCTACTGTACTTGCACTAGTAGCCTCACTGCAGGGCTCACTTCTGGGGTAACCTCAACGAAGATACTTCTCAATGGCAGGCTTCTGATGGTTTTCCTTTGTAGTTGGACCTTTCTCATGTTGAACAAGGCGCCTATGCAAAACCTAAGCCCCTTCACACCCAGATGAGTTCAGTAGAGACCATGGCTGGATGGAAGCAGTGGCATCTCAAAGCAAAATATCCCAGCCGAAGGCTGTGAACTCCAAGCCATACCATCTCTTCCACTCACCTTGTTACGCATCTGGGGATTGCAGCAGTGTTTTGCAAGTCGGGAGAATCTTGGTTGCCTGTTCGCAGTTTCTTGGAACTGCTTTAAACCTAAAATCAAATGTCAGATCATTATGAACTGGAGCAGAATTCTGTAAAAGCTCAGCTCCTTCCTTTATTGGGACAAGAAAAGAAAAGATTAACATAGAACTTCGGGAGATATATTACTTACCTGCATTCGGTGTATACCAGGAGGTGAAATTACAGCATCAGCTCAGCTCATTCTTAATTTCCCATGGTAGATTATAAATGGCTTCTTTTCTATTCTACAGCTTCTTTAATCTCAGTACCTGATTTCTTCCACATGTAGCTCTACATATCTAAGAAACTTTTACACCGCGTGGCTCGTTTGTTTGACTGGTTCTGCTTTGGTTTCAAGCTCATACTTTCTGTAGCCTTGATTTTGACCTGGGTGTGCACCCAAGCTGCAATATCAATGTTTTGCAAAGTGTGGTCTTCAGACCACCCACATCAGAATCCTCCCAGGAGCTTGTTACAAGCACAGCTTCTTGGGCTCCAACCCAGACCTCATCAATCAAAATCTCTAGGAATGGGGCTCAGGGATCTACCTTTTATACAATCTACCCAGGTGATGCTTATGTACACTCAAGGTTGACACCCACTGGTTTAGACCAGTGGGTCTCAACTAGGGACAGTTTCATCTCCCAGGGGTATATTTGGCCATGTCTGGAGACATGTTTGGTTGTCACAACTGGAGAGGGGTTGAGGAATACTACTGGCATCTAGTGGGTCGGGGCCAGGGGTGCTGCTAAACATCCTACAGTACACAGGACAACCCCCCACCACAAAGAATTATCTGGTCCAAAATGTCAATAGTGCTGAGGTCGAGAAGCCTTGGTTTAGACCCTTAGGGATTTCTCGAGAGTCTGCTGTACTTATAGGACTGTTCCATTTGTCATTATTTCCCTTGGTTTCTTCACATCTGGGTGGTTTCGAAGCATCAAAGTTCTCTGGATAAGCAGAAATTTGCATGTTGTACAGATGGGCTGCTTCACATGGGTGGAATCAGGATGGGTGGTGGGTGGTGGGTGGTGGGTGGTGGGTGGTGGGTGGTGGGTGATGGCTGGCTCTTTTCTTAAAGATGAATCAGGTCAGTTCAAGTCATCCTAGGTATTTAGGACCCTAGGAGAGTTAGAACAAATAACCCAAATTTGGAGATGCAGAATATGGGCTTTTCTGAATGAGATGGATTGACACAGTGGCTGCAACAGTGGGTTCAAACATAGCAATGATTGTGAGGATTGTGCAGGACCGGGCAGCGTTTCGCTCTGTTGTACATAGAGTCGCTATGAGTTGGAAGCGGCGCAACAGCACCTAACAACAGCAGCAGCGAAGGTGTATGTAGACTCTTTGTCCAACATACTGGATTTTTATTACACGTTTTGTACATGAGACAGTGAAAGCTGGCCCCATTCATCACCTAGGACAGTGCCTGGACTAGCACTTCCACGCTTTGTTTGTTACTGACTCTTGCTTACTGAAAGATCTGGAAGTACCTTCTAAATGACCAAAGAGTGGTTAGAGTGTTCAGTATCATTTCAACATTGGGAGTATTCCACTGTGCTACAAATCTTTGAAAACTGGTATTTCATGTATACCATAAACGTCCATTCAACTTCCAGTTCTGAAACTCTAAGAGTCTATATCCTATCCCCAAAAAGATGTACTACATTATAAGTCTGTTTCACAATGATAAGATTTGCCTAGATAATGTACCAGGAAAGAGGTTTTGAGTGCTACCTAGTGATATTTAAAAAAAATAATTTATAGAGGTGAAATTCATATAACATAAAATTAACTACTTTAAAGTGAACAATTCACTGGCATCTAGTACATACACACACACATGCATGCACACTAACTCACACAATGACTATTTTTGTTTTTAATATACTTATTTCATCGGATTGAGGATCCAATAAGAATGTACAAGAAGGCACAGCTGTTTGATTTGTGCCTGTGTGATACCTTCCTGTGTTTGGCTGGCCTTTTCACATTTACACAACTGCCATCTTGGTCCCAGTGTGATTTAAATGGAATATATATATATATATATCCCCAGAAATGGGAGTAGATGGGTCCACGGCTTTGAGAGTAAACAAGCTTGTTATGTGGTTAGCTCAGAACTCCAACAAAGCTGCCATGCTTGTCTAATAATGGTACCAAGTGTCATGAAAGACATCAGCTCAAGTCAGAAGACTATGGAGCTGTTTCAAAGTTTTGAAGAGCAAGTGCCTTTTGTGTATCTGTCTAGTGGAAGACAGCAACCACTGATGGCTGAATAAAATGCACAGAGGCACCCCTTGAATGCTCAGACAGACCAACAAGAACACTAGCTATTGGCATTGTCATCTTTCTGTTAATGACATTCATGGGGCAAGTGGCTCTTCTAGTAAAACCCTTATGATCATTGAGAAGCAGCCTACTATAGTGAGAAGTTCCTGCATGACAGGTTTTAGTCCTGACTTTTTCATTAACTAGCCGTGTGACCTTCATCCCTCTGGGCCTTTTGGGAAAGAAAAGGAAGTGAGATTTGATTTCAACCCAGGATGTACATTAGAGTCACTGGGGAGCTTTTCTAAAAATGCTGATGCCCCAGGCACAATTCTAGACCAATTAAATCATAACATCTGCAGTTGGGGAATTTTTGGATTAAATAATCATTTATTTCTCTCCAAGTCTTCAACTCTGTAGTAGATGATCTGGTATCATTCCTGCAGATAATATGGCATGTTCTCTGCTTCCCAGCCTTAGGAGGATAGGTGCCATTTGCAGAGCAGGGGTGGGGATGTGCCATCCTTCTGCAGGGGTGAGGGTAAGAACAATCATGCACTCCACCACGGCAGTGAAAGATGCTAGAGTAAAGAGCTTCACAAACTCCCATCTCCCGGAGAAGTGTCTGAGTGGGCTACCTACCACCCACGGTGAGCTCAGAGCTGACATGGCCCACCTTTCTGTTCACTCTGGTGGTCTACTGGAGTTCACTTTCACTCCGAACCCAACGAGCAAGTGCTCTTGGGGCACAGTTTAGCAGTAACTTCTGTCAGGCCAGCCTCTGCTAACCTTTGGCCTTTCCCAAATCCTTCCATCTGCTGAAAGATACCTGTTTGCTCTCCACGTGGCTTTTCTGATGACTTGAATGAAGAGCTAGGCTGGGCCCAGCCTAACCAGTTCTTTGTTTTCTGAAGAGGCAGTGATGAGTGGTGGTTGGAAACACTTGTTTGGAAACTCAGCCGCACACAAGGGTCACCAGGGGAGCTTTAAACAATGCTGATGTCTCCGTCCTACCCCCAGAGATTCTGATTTCATTGGCCTTGGAGGTAGCCTGGGCATGGGTGATTCAAATACAAATTTGAGAAGCTCTAGTGAGAAGCATCGACTTCTGGGTCAGTTGAGACCTGGGTTCAGCATGTGGCTTCTCCATTTCCCATTGTGCTGGATGTTGCACAAGTGACTTCTCTGTTGTTGAGTTTTCTCACCTGTTCCTACCTCACAGACTTTTGTTGTGAGGCTCATGTGAGAGGTGGACGAAGCCCTAAGTATTGTACCTAGCGCCAAGTAAGCACTCAAGAAGTATTATTATCGTTGTCAATATTTTGATCATGCTATGGTATGCTTCCTGCACTGCACAGCGCCTCCTGGAGAAACCAGCTGTTCCTACAGTTTGGCCATGAAGAAATGGTGTGTCGTAAAAGCCACACTCTGCTATTAAACGTGGTTGCATTTAGCAATGGACTAAGTTGTGGTAAAGGAGCCCCTGGTGGCGCATAAGGCTAAGTGCTCTATTACTAGCTGAAAGGTTGGCAATTTGAACACACCCAGCAGTGTCTTGGAAGAAAGTCCTGGTGATCCGCTTCTGAAAGGCCACAAGCACTGAAAACCCTATGGAGCACAGTTCTGCTCTGCACACATGGAGTTACCACAAGTGGGAATCTACTAGACAACAACTAACAACAACGAAGTTATGTGAATGAAGGCAGCTTTTGGCTTTCCCTGACTTCTCAGGGCCTCTCCGTCTCCTGTACCCAGCATGGAGGGCTCATTTGGTGGAAGCTTTTATGATAAACCAAAACAAGAATGGTCCGGGTTTTGAAATGTGTCTTTTCTGTTGCTTTGCTACACATTTTCATTTCCAAGATGAATGAGCAGGCTGTTTAGAAACACGGAGTGCAGCATTTTGCCTTCTTCTCCAGGCATGTTGCACAACAAGGAGACCGGCCAGCTGGGCGACACAGAGGAGCTCCCGCACACCATCCCCCGATGTTCCGGAGTGTGTTTGGGTTTCACTTTGAAATAAAACGCAAAACACTGGAGCTGCTGGGAAGGGGCGGGGGGAGGGGGGGTGGCTACTAGCTGAAAATAGCCCTCACCACTTGTTTTTAGGCACAGTCACGTGTCTTTGTGATTCATGATAACCCACTGGGACCACCGTCCTGGGAGGTTTCTTGTGGGGAGGAGGAAGAGGAGGCCGTCTCTGGAATACCACCCATCATTTCCATTTTTTTTTTTAATAAGTATGTAGGGCTCTCAGCCTTTTAACGCTTATTTGGCAAGTCCCTTGCCTCTTAGTCTCTCAATTCCTGAGATAAGACATTCTTCCCCCCATTTTTGGTTATGGAGTGTTTAATGATTTAATGAGCAAATGTCACGACTTACATTTCTGTTTCCAGGGACTGTTTCCTGATGGGTCCTAATTCTTTGCATATGACACACACCATGGAGAGTTAGTTTCTTTTGACATTTGTGAATGTATGGGAAACTCCCTCTTTGTAGACACTGGAAACTTGGCTGCACCCATTGAATCCACCCTAGGGAATGATTTTGCAAGGGTCCCAGCCGGAGCAGGGCAGGATGACCAATAAAATGCCATTTCTGTGAATTCAGATCACTGTGGGGTTTTGATTGATGAGAAAGGTATTTTTTTCCTTTTTCCCCCCACAAACATGGAAAATAGGAATGTCTCGGAATGATTAAGATCTAAGAGGGGATAAGGAAAGCAGAGACAGTGATAGTCGTCTTGCTGATTGCCCAGAAGGCAAGCTCTGTAGGGAGTCGGGGCCAGCTCTCAGGATAGCGTGGATGGCTTACATTCTGTTTGGACAGAAAGGAGGAACTGAAGCCTTTTAGCCCTTGTGGGAATTGCTTCTAGAGCTGTGGCCCTCCAGCTGGCCTGGCAGCATTCTCGTGGGGAGCTGTCTGCATGGCATGATGTTTATTGCCATGTTATGAGGAGTTGCAAAGGAAGGGGGAGAAGGAGGATGGGTGGAAGGAAATTAGTAATTTGTAAGTGGAATTTTCCTAAGAATGAGTGGAAAGCAGAAACACATTTCCAGCCATCCTAAATAATGCCATTATTAATGAGATGAGATTTTGAAAGCATGAACGCTTTTTTCTTAAGTGAAATTGTGATTTCAAGATGTGGAAGAGACTGGAAGTAGAGGGGGCGTTAGTTGACTTGCGCTGGGTTCAAGTTCATGCATTCATGCATATCCGGCTGCCATCCCCTTCACTGGCAGGTGTATTTTAGAGCCTGGTTTCTCAAAGTGGGGTTCGTGGACCAGCAGCACCAGCATCCCCAGGGAGCTTATTAGAAATAGAGACTGTCAGGCCCCACCCCAGACCGACTGAGTCAGAATCGATATTTCAGCAAGGTCCCTGGGTGGTTCATGTGCTTGTTACTGTCTAGGGAGCATTGCTCATGGGATTTATAAAGAGGCACAGACACTTCTCTTGCTGGGTCATCTCTCTCTGGCCCTGTCCTAATACCTGCAGGGGCCCAATTTGGCCCTCCCCAAGCAGCCCAAAACTAGCTGCTGGCTGTGTGCTCCACAATCTCTTATCCACAGTGGAAATAATGTCCTGTTCCAGAAATCCTTGTTGGAAGGATGGCAGGTGTGGGGTGGCAGGGGATCAGCTTGAGATTTTTCTCCTCGTCCTGTTTGACCTGTGAGGTCTGGCAGAATTAAACTGGCTTCTTCCCTTTCTCTGTGTTTTTGCCACTGAGGAAATCTCCAGTAAGTTCTACCTCAGTGCCCTGCCCACTACTCTCTCCCCCTTGTCCAGCAAATATTTGTTATGTCTGATGCATTATGTATAGGAGCCCCTGGGTGGTGCAAACAGTGAAACACTCGACTTCTAACTGAAGATTGGAGGTTCGAGTCCACCCAATGCACCTTGGAAGAAAGGTCTGGTGATCACAGACATTGAAAACCCTGTGGAGCACAGTCCTATTCTGAAATACGTGGGATCGCCCTGAGTCAGAGTCTACTCCACTGCAACGGGTTTTCTGGATGCATTATACATTTACAAAGTGCTCCTTTGGGAGGGAGGATGTTTTCGGTTTGATTTTCTTCCTTTACTTATTTACTTCCTCACTTAGTTTGCAAAAGCAATGTGCTCTTATTTGCTAGGGCTTTCTTTTAAATATTAAGCTCGCTCAGGCCAGGTCGCCATAGCTGAAACAAAGTGGAAAATTAAGAAATGGCATCCATTTCGCTGAATGACCTTGGCAGTCAGGGCTTGGCTCCAATCCGCTGGCCGGTTGCCCCGTTGCTGCATTTCGGTTTGTTACTGCATTTTGGTTTGGCGGAGGAAGCAGACCCCGTGGTCGGCCCATAACTGGGTTTCGTCAAAGCGAGGACGCCTCCGCCTCTGCGCCTGTGGGGGCGGTGGAGTAAGGCCCAGGCTTGCGGGGCAGAGACGGGTGGGTCCTGGGCCACAGCCACCTCCAGCGCCCAGGAAATTCAGGAGATGGAGTTCCTTGTTCTCGGTGGCATTTTAAGGTCATACATCCAAGGTTCTGGCTTTGCCCTGCCTCTGAGTAGCCTGGGGCGAGCTCTCACATAGGTGTGTGGATTCTGGCCTCAGAAAAGCAATGACCCCTCCAGTCCCCCTCCGCCATATTGGGTGGGGAGGGGTGACGAGGAAGGGGCACAGCCGGCCGACTTGAGAGCCCTTCTGTTTCAGGATGTTTTGGCCTGGTGGGGGCCGGAGCATCTTTGTTCAAGCTTGCTTCTGAAAGGAACCTATTTTGGGGGAGGGGCGGGGCCCTGTGTCAGGCCCACCATTTCCCACTGCTGTGGCTCAGACACATTTGTTCAAATATTAGCTGTAAGCCTTTGAGAAGCAGCCCAGAACCCTCTGTGGTCCAGGTTTCAGAAGCTGCAGCCGCCTGGGTGTGGCAGCTCTTCTGAAGTTCACGGTGCTGCTGTCCGGAAAACCAGGACTGGACTCCCCTTCCGGCCTGGCTTGGAGTAGATGAGGGTTTGCCTGTAGCAGGGAGCCCTTCTTTGTGAAGGTTAACTCAGGGCCCCAGAATGTAAACTACGATGTTGGTGACTGACCTTTGAGGAGCGGTCTTGTGACAGTGCCCCCAAATCTTTCTTCGCTTTTCTTAAAATAATTCCTCTCAAAGGAATAATAATAATAATAATTCCTCCAGATCCAACATGCAGTGAGAATAGATGTCCTTTTCTTGGTATCTGCCCTACTCACATCTAGAGGTCAGGTTTGCGCAGGCTGTAAGGCTCTAGAGGTCAGAGGTCAGACGTCACCTCTGGGGTAACTATCCAAAGCTTGTTAGTAAAAGAATGAATATAGGGAAGACTCTTGTGCTGAAAAATCTTCTGACGGTGGTGACTGGCCTTTGAGGAGCAGTCCTTGGCAATCAGCAAGATGAGACAGGAACTGTCTGAGTATAGTTGTCTGGTGAGTGGAGGTGGCAGCAGTGAAGCGAAACTGTCGTGGTGTCTCTGCGGTGAGCCGGGCAGGAGCAAGGGCACCATCAGGCTGAGTCTTAGCGATGGACAGGACTCCAGCCTTGGCAGAAAGCAGGGAGCGCAGGAGAGGAAACTGAGGTAGCAACCCGGTCACATGACACCAGCAAGTAGGAGACCCAGCAGTGGGTGCCACTTGAGAGACAGACACCCAGTCCTCCTGCCAGGGAGGTCCTTCTAGGGCCCACCCCTGGGGGCTTGAGGTCTGCTGCTGGCTAAGGAAGGCCAACAGGGCGGTGATTCTTGTCCCCACTGAGCAGATGAGAAAATTGAGTTCAGAGCAGCCATGGGATCTGTCCCCAGCCCCCAAGCTCCTGTCAGTGGATCTTGACACAAAAGGTGGAAAACAGTGGAAAGGGAGCAGCAGGAAACACCCCAAGTGATCATCTTGGAATTTGTGATCTCCTGCTTGTCTCTCTGTTGGCATCCCAGCCCCCCTCCTGCCTCAGTAAAAGCACAGTCATTTCTTTCTCTCCCGAAAGTGCCAGCAAAGGAACCATGGCCTCTAACCACCACAATAGAAAACCTACAGGAAGAAAATGTTCGAAAAGAGTTGAACTGTGGCCCGGAGTGGTTTCAGTTTCCTGACTTTCACAGTGCATAGCGTCCCGCAGTGCCAGGGGCCTGTGGTCAAGAAAAAGCTCCATTTTGGAAGAAGCTAACAGGGGGTCCTTTCTGGGGAAGACTGGACGCTGCTGAGGAAGGCAGCTGGGGAGGGAGGCTGCTCCCCACAGTGTATTCATTTACTCCTCTACTCACCTAGCCATACCTTGCCCGGCAAGCACCAAAACTCCATGCTTGGTGATGTTGTTGCTGCTCTGTTTCACTTTTTATTTTAAAATAATTAAAACTTGCAGGGAAACTGCAAGAACAATACAAAGAATTCCTGTGTAGCTTTACTCGGATTCACTGACTGTTACTATTTTGCCACATGCGCTTTATCTCGTCTCCCCTCTCTCTATTTATATATGAATGTATGTATGCATGTATATGTAAATTTATTTCTGGACCATTTAATAGTAGGTTGCAGGCATGGAGCCCCCTTATCCCTTGTATTTCCTGAGAACAAGAATGTCCCCTTATATAACTAAGGCCAGCTCTCAAATTCAGGAAATGAGTCCCTGGGTGCTGTAAACAGTTAATGCGCTGGGCTGCTATCTGAAAGGCTAGAGGTTCGAGTCCACCCAGCGGCACCTCAGAAGAAAGGCCTGGCAATCTACTTCCAAAAATCAGCCAAGGAAAACCCTATGGATCGCAACGGTCCGATTCACAACCGATGACGGGCTGGCACAGGACTGGGCAGCATTTAGTTCCACTGTGTATGGGGGTCACCAAGAGTTGGGGGCGACTCCGCTGCAGCTAACGACAACAACAGTATGCTGGTGGCATCCCTCCTTCCTTCTATGTTGGTTAGTCCTGGATAGTCTGTGATGGCGCAGGAAGCTGAGGCCACTCTGCCGAGTTGGTGACTGCACTCACTGGGAGGAAGGGCCTTCACTTCCTGGGTGCATCCAGAAGGCTCTTTTGAAGCAGTGCTAGTCTGTTGGGTGTGTACTTTGACACATATAGTAACTCATTTTGGAAATGCTTACTGTTTGTTCGGTGACTGTTGAATAACCTTTTAAATGCTTTACAAAAAACTTGTGGAATTTGGCCCCATGTGTTATCATTCACTTTTGTGGCATCTGCTGAAAAACTTGCACGTGGGTCGTTTACACAGTGTTGATCAAAAGAAACTTGTTAATGATAATGGTGGGAGTAGTGCAGTGGGTAATTGCTAGGCTGCTGTCCGAAAGGTTCAGTGGTTCGAACCCATCAGCTTCACCACGGAAGAAAGATGTGGCAGTCTGCTCCCATAAGGGTGACAGCCTTGGAGACCCTATGGGGGCAGTTCTACTCTGTCCTATAGGTTCACTGTGAGTTGGAATTGACTCAAGGACAACAGGTTTTGGTTTGGAATAATAATCATAATAGCCCTTTTCCATCATCTGAACCGTGCTCCAGAGAAAGGGGCGCAATTAGGGAGATTGATAGAACTCTGAGGACAGTTGGACTGAAAATGAAAACTAGCTACTGGAAGCATGTGAATTAAGCAAAACACGAATTTCTAAGAATGTTTTAAAATGCTTGTGTGGGAGCTCTTATTTGGGAGGTTGACGTAGTTAACGGCATTGCTTGGAATTTTGATGTTTTTGTTTAATTATTGATTTTCCTTAACCAGTTTCTAGCTGGTTCCTTTTGATCTGGTGTCTGCAGCCATTTACTGTTGTTTGTTTATAGTGGAAGGAGTTTCCATGGGGGAATCTTTGATTGTTGCTTTTCTGGGGCTGGAACATTAAGTTGTTACTTTTGACTTCTGCCTTTTCAAATAGTTCTGTATAGCCCATAGTAGGAACAAAGGAATGACAGGAAAGGTTTCGCAGCCCCTATATGTTGCTGTAACACTGCTTGTTACAGTTCCCATGAAAGTAACTGTTTTCAGAACAGCAATGAAAGCTGTAAGTGGACACGAAGGAAAAGCAGCTGTTTTCCATAAAACCTACAAATGAACAAATGCTAGTTACTCCGATGTGTGATCTAGAGCAGTCTTTCCCTGAGTGTGTGCGTTCCTCGGAACGTGCATGTGCGCGCACACAGAAGAGAGGAAAGGAAAAGAGGGAATCAGTTTGTGGATGAATAAGTTTTCAAAAACACTGCAAATCATAACTCCTTGGAGAATTACAAGATAAAAGAGCATAGCCAATGCTCTGAATATTATACTTTTGCTGCGGGACAAACCACCCCAATACTTTGTTGTTGTTAGGTGCCATCAAGTTGGTTCTGACTCATAGTGACCCTATGTACGACAGAATGAAACACTGTCTGGTCCTCCGCCGTCCTCACAATCGTTGTTTTGCTTGAGCCCGTTGTTGGAGCCACTGTGTCAGTCCGTCTTATTGAGGGTCTTCATATTTTTTGCTGACCCTCTACTTTACCAAGCATGATGTCCTTCTCCAGGGACTAGTACCTCCTGATAATGTGTCCAAAGTATGTGAGATGTAGTCTTGCTATCCTTGCTTCTAAGGAGCATTCTGGTTATACTTCTTCCAAGACAGATTTGTTTATTCTTTTGGCAGTCCGTCGTATATTCAATACTCTTTGTCAACACCACAATTCAAAGGTGTCAATTCTTCTTCGGTCTTCCTTATTCGTTGTCCAGCTTTCGCATGCATATGAGGCGATTGAAAACACCATGGCTTGGGTCAGGTGCACCTTAGTCCTCAAAGTGACATCTTTGCTTTTTAACACTTTACAGAGGTCTTTTGCAGCAGATTTTCCCAATTCAATATGTTGTTTGATTTCCTGACTGCTGCTTCCATGGGTGTTGATTGTGGATCCAAGTTAAAATGAAATCCTTGACAACGTCAATCTTTGCTCCGTTTATCATGATGTTGCTTATTGGTCCAGTTGTGAGGATTTTTGTTTTCTTTATGTTGAGGTGTAATCCATACTGAAGGCTGGAGTTTTTGATCTTCATCAGTAAGTGCTTCAAGTCCTCTTCACTTTCAGCAAGCAAGGTTGTGTCATCTGCATAGCACAGGTTGTTAATGAGTCTTCCTCCAATCCTGATGCCCCGTTCTTCTTCATATAGTCCAGCTTCTCGGATTATTTGCTCAGCATACAGATTGAATAAGTATGGTGAAAGGATACAACCCTGACGCACACTTTTCCTGACTTTAAACCACACAGTATCCCCTTGTTCTGTTTGAACGACTGCCTCTTGGTCTATGTACAGGTTCCTCATGAGCACAGTTAAGCGTTCTGGAATTCCCATTCTTCACAAAGTTATCCATAATTTGTTATGGATAATACTTAGTGGCTAAAAACAACAAACATGTATTTAGTTCTCTAGTCTGTGGGTGATCTGGTGGTGATTCTGGTATGGGTCAGGATAGGTCGATCTTGGCTGGGCTCTCATGTCCACAGTCAGCTGGCAGATCATCTGGGGACTGCCTGGTCTAGATGGGCCTCCTCTGGGATGTTTCTCCTGGCAGTGTCTCCCATCCTCCAGCAGGCTACTCTGGGCCTGTTCACATGGTGATCATAGCATTCCAAGCCTATGAGCAGAAGTGTGCAAGGCCTCTTGAGACCCAGGCTCAGAACTCATAGAATCCCACTTCTGTTGCATTGGATTGGCCAAAGTCCAGAGTCAAGGGGAGGGGAAATACACTCCACCTCTTGGTGGGAGTGGCTACAAGGTCTCCTTGCAAATAGGTGGAGATACTGGGCGGGGAATGATTGTGGCCATTTTTGCAAACTAGCACAGAGAATAACTAAAATCCATGGTTGGCTATTATATCCATATTTCTGGGTTTGGGAGAGTTTATAGTAGAGGAGAAAGGGAGGAAATTAGATACAGATAATTTACAATCACAGATGATACAAACAAAATTGTTTGGATTTAATGAATTAATCAGTGTAAAGCACTTTGAACTAGCATATAGAAAGGGCTCTCTAGATGTTGATGTTGTTGTTATTGTTATCATGAGTGGGTATGTCACCTGAGGTCCCCAACCTTATTTAGCAATGATGCTGAGGATGAATTTGACAATCAAATGAACAAAGCTTCAGATACTCTCACAAGATGGATAGTCAAGTAAAGGCTTTTAAGTAAGATACCTCGAGCAAAAAAAAAAAAAAAAAATCTGGAGCCCATACCAGACATTTTCCTCTCAGGGGCTGAAGGTGGGAGGATGTGTCCACTTTTGCCTTCTCTGACCAGTTCACCCTGTTTGGCTTGTTTCTGAGGTAAGGTCAGAGCTTGGCGGGTTGTAATAAAGAAGGTACCCAGGTGTGAAGATTTTTATTTTCCTAAGACTTTTTCTTTGTTTATTTAGTTAGCCTTTATTAAGTGCACTAGAGCCTTCCAGGCACTCTGCAGTGTCCTTTGTTAAATGATAAAGGCGCCGCTTAACTTTAACTGACTGACTTGGTTCCTGAATGATCAGGGAGGGCCCTGACAGCTTCTCTGGATCTGTCCCTTCAAGGCACCTGGGGGGACCAGTCCACTGACTGACGCCAAATGCTGTTAGGAATTGTGCCTGCACTCTTGACTCCAAACCCATTGCTGTTGAGTCGATTCTGACTCATAGCGACCCTATAGAACAGAGTAAAACTGCCCCATAGGGTTTCCAAGGAGTGCAACTAGTGGATTCCAATTGCTGACCTTTTGGTTAGCAGCCAAGCGCTTGACTGTTGTGCCACCAGGACTGGGGAAAGAAATGATCAGGGCTTTCTCAGTGCCTCTCTGCCTTTGCCTCTACTTCCCCTTTCGCTTCACCTTGTGAGTGGAGCAGTTGCCCCCTCCCCTCCTTCTGCAAACCCCACAGCAGTCACCATAAACAAACTCCAGCTGTTTGCATGTATGGCTGGAAGAATTCTCTGAGGATTCAAAGCAGACACAATAGAGGGAGTGCTCCCTCAGGCTTTAATCACTTCAGGCTCCTACATGTTGACAGGAAGTTTTGTTAGTCTTCAGTTTAAGGGAAGGAACATTCAGGGGTGGCATTTGTTTCTTTTTTTTTCTTTTACAGCTTTGAATTCTTCAAGTAAGGTTGATTAGATGGCTGCTGAGCCACAAGGCACTCCCTTTTTGATAGGCTTCACTGCCCTTTGGCCTGCTTACAGACTCACTGCTACCTTCAAAGGGATCCATAATGGTGATTTCTTGGGTTGGCTTCTGGTTAGGTGACTCTCACTGGTCTTATCTGCAAGTTGCTTCTTCCTGGCTGAAGCCTGTGCGATGTCCCTCCTCTCTGAGCCTCTGCTCTTGCATGTCTGCATTTCTTCCTTTCTCCCCTTTTCTTTCTCTACCCCCCCACCACCAATTGGCCTTGAGTCGACGCTGACTCATAGCGACTCCATGTGTGTCAGAGTAAAACTGCACTCCATAGGTTTTCAAGCCTGTGACCTTTCAGAAGCAGATTGCCAGGTCTTTCTTCCAAGAAGCCTGGCTGGAACCGCCAGCCTTTCTGTTAGTAGTCAAGCGCTTAACCATTTGCAGCACCCAGGGACTCCTTTTCCCATCCCATCCCCAGATCAATCAGTTCCTGGCGACTTCTTCTGTTTTCTCTTGTATTTTGTGACTTTTGTCTGGGGCAGTGGTTCTACCCCTGGGCAATTCTGCCCCCAGCCCCAGGAGATATTTGGCAATATCAGGGGACAGTTTTAGATGCCACAAATTGGAGAGGGAGGTGTTACTGGCATCTAGTGAGTAGAGGCCAAGTATACTGATTAACATCCTGCAGTGCACAGGCCAGCCCCCATCACAAAGAATAACCTGGCCTCAAATGTTACTAGTGCCATAGTGGAGCACTCCTGATCTAGTGGTCTGCCTCCTGGTGGGGTACTCCCGAGTTCTGCTTCTGTGCTCCCGCTATGGCTCCCCCTCTCTCCTTCCTTGGAGGACTGTTCTTGTGTCTAGCATGGGTTACATCTTCCTGCCTTTAAATAACTAATCCCCACGGACGGAGCAAACTTTTCCTTCATGGTGCTACTGTCCCTGGAATCCTTGAGAACGTGGAATAACCTGGTCATGTCAGCACTACAAGGAGCCCTGATGGCGCAGTGGTTAAACGCTCAGCTGCTAACTGAAAGGTCAGCGGTTCGAACCCACCAGCCATTCCATGGGAGAAAGATGTGGCAGTCTGCTCCCGTAAAGATTTACTGCCTTGGAAACCCCATGAGGCAGTTCTACTCTGTCCTACAGGGTCGCTGTGAGTCGGAATCAACTCCATGGCAATGGATTTGGTTTGGTTTGGTCAGCATTATGGATTAGTAACCAAATGTCCGGCTCTGGGTTGCTTGAGTGGCAGCGTGCTGGGTTTACCCACAGGGGATTTCATGGCAGCTGATCTTTGACTCTTCTCTGAGGAACTGATTCTCTCTGGGAGAGCTGACTAACTCATCCCTTCTTCAAAGACTCTGAGTGTACGGCCTTAGGGAAGGATTGCTGGCTTTAACAAAAAAAGGAAGAAAGAAAAATAAATTAAAACACCTACACTTCCAGACAAACCGTATATGAATATATGTTACATTGAGAATGCCCTATTTCTCAAATATGTACAAATATATGGTCTCCCTGGAATGTTCCAGATCTGTCATTTCGGAGAGTTAGACAGCCCTGGACCACCATCCCTCTTCATAAGCCCAGTGCACTCACTGTAGCTGACAGCACACTGACCGCTGAGTGAGGTCCAGGGAATGGTGACAGGTGGCCCTATGTGTACCTGCAAGGCGTCAGGCCTGAGGCCTTGAGCAGGCCTCTTTCCCAAGCCATGCCTTTCCCGACACCAGCCCTGTAGGTAGTGTCTGCGAGATGGCCGCTCCCAAGACATCTTCTGGCTCTTTTCTTTCTCTCTCCTGGAATCATTTCCTTAAACACGGAGCAACATTTGTTGAGTGCCTCCTCTCTGCCAGGCACCGTTTTAAACATTGGAGAGGTGGTGGGGACCACAGCCAGAGAGCCTCTGCTCTCCTGGAGCTGACCTTCTAGTGGGGGAGATGTACAGGATGCAAACAGACAAAATGATCAATGACAAGGTGCTGGCTAGGGCTAGGTGCCAGAAAGACCAGTAGAGGCGGGTGAGTGGATAGAAAGTGGTGGGGGGGGAGTGGGGAGAGGAGGTGATATGTGAGAGGAGACCTGGGTGAGACAGTGGAGCCAGTCCTGTGTGGCCCTCAGGGGAAGTGCATTCCAGTCAGACAGGAGAACAAGGCTACGGCAGGTTCAAGGAATAGCAAGGACCCAAGAGAGAGATGCTGGTGACTTGGCCTTGCCCTCCCTCTCAAGCTTCCGGTTTCTCTCCAGAACCATGCACAATGTGGCTCTTTGCTGTCCCCTCCCTCCAGGTAAAAGGAATCATGGGAGGTACAGTCTTCCTTTGCAAACTGTGCAGTGGTCTTCAGCTCTGTCCATCTTCTTGGGGTAGACTGGGCTATCTTGAGGGCCGCCTTGAGATGCTGAGGTGGACCTATATCCTAGAGCTGGGAGAACAACCAGACTCTCACGCTGTCTGTGTCCTCCCAGGGAATGAGATCGGGGAAAGGCATTTTACGTCTCCCTCTCCTGCCATATTCTCTTCTCTCTGCTTCTTTACCCTGCCCTGTGTCTCTCCCTCTCTTTTCCTTGAGTGTCTCTCACTTCTGTTCCTCTCACCTCCACTTCTATAATGAGGACTTTGCTGCCCAACACACCACCTCACCGTACACCTTATTCCAACATTCTTCTATAAACCTAGAAACCACACTCTGACTTCTTGTTACTAGTTGCCATCAAGTTGATTCTGACTCATAGCGACCCCACGTGACAGAGCAGAACTGCCCACAGGATTTTCTTGCCTGTAATTTTTATGGAAGTAGATCGCCAGGTCTTTCTCCTGTGGAGCTGCTGGGTGGATTTGAACTGGCAGCCTTTTGGTCAGCACTCTGTCTAGCCAGTTATTTTTTCCCTTTTCTTCCTCCCTCCCTCCCTTCCTTCCTCATCTCCCCTCCCCTTTCCTCCCTCCCTTCCTTTCTAAGCATATCAGAGGGATGGGAGCACAGCTTGGTTTTCTGAAGCCTGTCAACTACCGTGGGCTGCTTGTCAAGAAGGGTGCTACGTAAGCTGAAATGCTGCGCTAATTTTCACATTATCCCTTCCTGCAGCTCGCTGAGTTATTTAATCAGAAGCCGCCGTATTTTCTAGGGAAAACACATTGAACAGAAGACTTGATTTAGCTGGGAATGGATGCCTTTATTATGTGTCATAGAGCTAAAAATTGCTAGTAAGATGTCGATGTATGTGTATGTATATGAAACAGGAAAACGTGCGCACGCATGGGAGGAGCGATCAGACAAGAAAGGAGAAAGGGTTGGGAGGACAGAGAACAGAGTCTTGGTTCTTGCTCAGAGCGGGTACCCTCCAGTTGGTTCCAGTTTGGCTGACACTGCGCTCACTGCCTTCGGTGCCACCAAAGCTGGCCAAGAGAGCTGACACAGTGCTTTCCGAGGGGGAAAATCGCTCTTCCGCCACATTCCCTTGCAGGCGAGCAGCATTGAACAGAATGAGACCGAGCCACCCAGAGTCCACAAGACTCCACCTCAGCGTCTTTGAATTATTTATTCAATTCTTGCCCCTTTGCACATTTTCCTTAAAAACTAAAAAAAAAATCAGTTCGCAGTAATGCTTAAAAAACACGAAGGGACATTCTCACCAAGATTTGACTCCTTCCCAGAGAGAGATTTTCATTTTTGTTCTCATGAGAAGATTGCCTGTCTAGGGGGTGGCAGCCTGGAGTTGATAGCTACATCTGATTTTCTTTTGGTGGTGGTTGTTGGTGTGTGTGTGTGTGTGTGTGTGTGTGTGTGTGTGTGTGTGTGTGTGTGTGTTTTCCCCTTTGGGGTCTCCTGTGGATGTGTGGCTTTCACTTTCTTCTAGACTCTCTGGAGTCCCTGGGAGGTGCAAAAGGTTAAGCACTGGACTCCTAACCGAAAGACTGAAGATTTAAACCCACCCAGAGGCACCTCAGAAGACGGGCCTGGAGATCTGCTTCTGAAAAATCAGCCATTGAAAACGTTATGAAGCACAGTTCTACTCCGACACATACGGGCTCGCCATGAGTCAAAGTCGACTTGATGGCAACTGGTTTGGATTTTTGGTTTGGTGGCAGCTGAGGGGCTTCCTTCTCTCTCGCCTCGATTTCTGGGCTACTGAGAGGAAATGACAAAGATGCATTAGCTACAGTGACTCCCAGCTCAAGCTAGTACGGCTCCCCTCTTGAAGGAGCTAATAATTTGAAAATAGCTGGAGGAGAACGTGAAAGTGAGATTCAGCAAACACATGTACCACTCTCTGGATTCAAATCCCTTCCTCTCCTTCCCTGGCCAGGTTGTTGGGTGGGGGCAGTTTATTTTTATCCGTTCAGTGGGGTTTCCAGCTCTGCTGACTTCCCAGAGTCTCTCTTGCCTTTGTCCAGTCTCTTCTCCACCCTCAAGAGCAAATGCCCTTTGCAAAGTCCAGCTTTGATCCAGCCACCAGCTCCCCACATCACACCTTCCCCTCCCCTGACCACTTCAGCCCTTTCCAGGGTGCGCCATGAATCTGAGCCTACACTCCTGAGCCAGTCGGAGGCACTGCGAGGTGGGCGACCCCTCCTCTGGCTTCCTCTCTGCCACCCTCGCGGCCTCCGAGATGCTTTCCCCAGCCCACCTCACCTCCTCCTTGCTCCTCAAGCTTCCCCAGGAGGCCTCCTTACCTCCCTCCCTAACCTCCCTCCCTAACCTTCCTCCCTAACGGTGAGATTCCTTTGTTGTAGACCCACTTTCTGATGTGCATACTGCTGTCTGCAATCTGCAATTATACATTCAAAGTGTGGTGATTTGATTAATGTCTATCTCTCCTCCTGGACTCGAAGCTCCATGGGAAAGGGACCCGATTCATTTATGTTGCTCCTCATGTCCCCAGGAGCTGGCACCTAGAATGCACCCAATAAATATTTGCTGATGAAGCTATGTGCCCCCCCCCCCGCCCCTTCCTTATTTAGGAGCCTGGGGGACTGCAGGTCTCCTCCAATAAGAGGCTAAGAAACACCCACCAGCCTCCCTTTCAAACCTTGAACAATTTCCTTTTAAAATTTGTCTTAAATATACAAGAATTCAGCTATGAATGTCGAAGGCTTCTTTGCCCTGGCTGTAATTAGGACAAAGAGGAAGCTATTTCTATGTAAATTCGTGGACACACATTTCTTCAGCCCTGATTGTCTTTGGAAGCTCTCACGAGGCTAGATCCCCAGGCGGTGGAGATGAATGGCACAGCCACTGCCTGGAGGGGAGGGGAGGCAGAAGGCGGGCCCTGGAGAGTTTAACCAAAACCAAACCCACTGCCGTTGAGTGGATTCCAACTCATAGTGACCCTATAGGACAGAGTAGAACTGCCCCATATAGTTTCCAAGGAGCACCTGGTGGATTTGAACTGCGGCCCTTTTGATTAGCAGTCGTAGTTCTTAACCACTTCGCCACCAGGGTTTTTAACAGTAAGGAATTCAGGTAATAGTGTGGACAGTGGCACTCGGAGTGTGCTCTGAACTTGGTGTCAACCACAGCACTCCCCTTAGCGGGCGTTTTGTAGGCGCCAGCTTTTACAGTTATAAAACGACAGGGGCAAATTCAGAGAGCTTGAACAAGACCCTCACCATGAGACATCCTCTACAGAGTGTCTCCTGGGAGGGGGTGAGGTTTTGATACTTAAAGTGGAAAAAGCAATGTTGTTGGAAAAGAGCCCAAACCAAGGAAGGGGCAGGGGGGCTGGTGTAAGCTAACCACCAACCTGGGTTCAAATCCTGACCCGACCACTTACTGGTGGAGCAATTTGGGCACCTGTTTTAACTTTTCTGAGCCTCAGTTTCCTCATCTGTGAAATGGGTATAATAATACCTATCATAGAGCCGTGGGGAGGAATAAACAAAAGGATATAGATGGAGTGCTTAGCACAGCACCAGTAATGTACAGAGTGTTGAGTCTCTTGCTGCTGTATTAGACCTGCAGAGCAGTGCCTAGCAAAGAACTCTGTGGAATTTTCTATAATGACAACAACCATCATGAGAAAGGCAGGTGGCACAGCCTAAGTCTCTGTTTCCTGCATGGACAATGGAGTTAATAATAATGCCTATTTTGAGGGCTGTTTTGAAGATTAAATGACATCAACACCAAAGTGTCTAACAATGTGTGCAACCAATTGTTGGTTTTCTCTTCCTATTAATATGCACGTTCTCTGAGCAAAACTGTTGCCAGCACTTAACAGAATTAATTACAAAACCAAATTAAGGGAGTGTATGAATGTGATATTACTATTTTCTCCCTTGGATGATGATTTCTTTCACCTACTGAAAGAAGGAAAGGTTTCCTCAGACTCTGTAGTCTGGAAGGTCATTCTGTTCGTACATCCATGTGTGTGTGTGTGTGTGTGTGTGTGTGTGTGTGTGTGTGTGTGCATGCACACATATGCACGCACATGCCTCTACCCCAATATTAACACATTTCCCAGGACACACTCATGGTGTCTTGGCAGCTGCTGGGTCTTTGGAAGGAATGCATAGGATTGGGACCATGGGTTGATTTCCTGAGCAGAATATTTTACCTTTTGTTGACAGAACATTAGAGAATGTTGCCTGGAGAAGGTGGTCACAGGGAGGCACGAGTGGCTAGTGGTGCCTGGGACACTGGCTTCTGGGAGGGACTCCATGTTTTTCTTCCCCCAGGCCTGCTCACCCTGAACACACCCTCAGAAACCAGTTGTGGTGAAATCAGAGGGTGTGTGCAGAGTACCAGAGGTAGCTGTCCCTTCCCAAAGGGGTGATCTTTTGTGGATTTTTGTGTTGTTGTAGTTCTCCTGTTTTGTAAGGTAGGAACTGAGGCTGAGAAAGCAGCAGTCACTTCAAAGAGGCAAATAAAAAGTGCAGTTACAGCTCTAGCAGCCCCATAAATGGTAACTCCCTGGGGCCTGTGGCTTCGTGAGGGACCCTTGGCCAAACCTGCTTTGGGAGTCCAATATTTAAATGTATAAACTCTTCCAAACTTAAAGGCGAGTGTTTAAAAAATTCTTACCAGCAATTTCTGCAAGCCCAGGTTATTTGATTCATGAACTGAATCAGTGACTGGACTCGCAGTTCAGCTTAGGTCTTTGCATCTCTAACAGACCCTATCAATGCTACTGAAACCCACATCCTCTCAGTATTCTCTGGTCCAGTGCATACCTGGATGGTGTCCTATTCCAAGTAGCTACAGTTCTCTGCCTGAGGGCTTTCTCTCAGTGGATGAGCAGGGTGGGCCCGAAGTGCCTGGGAGCAACCCTCAGTCAATGAAGAATGAGAGCTGGTGGATCGATACCCCAGCTTCCTCACACCTCAGGTGGGACAACTCTATAATATGTTCTACGGTATCTCCCAGAGTCCTTCAACAAAATTGAACCTCAGTTGCCCATGGTGGGAACCTGCTTGAAAACCTACCCTTTATGGCTTTATTCCCTTCCCTGTCTCACTTCCCCACTTCCCTACCATGCTTCCTGGGAACATCTCCCAAATACACTACTTGCACTTGAATCCTTGTCACAGGGTTGGCTTTGGGGGGAGTCCATCCTAAGGCAACATTTCAAAGTATTCCTTAAAAAAAAAGTAGTGATCTCATTCACTGAAGTACAGTCTAAAAACCTGGGTTACCAGCCCCAGTCCCACTTCATTTTTGAGGTCTCTCTCCTTCTATAAAATGAAGGGCATAGGCTGCTTCAACTAAGTGCAGTGGGGGAGGTTTGGGTGTAGCAATGATTTGTTGTTACGGATGACTGAGTATTCCAGGTCATCTAGCAGCTCTGGCTGCCTCTACTAAGGGGGCCCTTCCCTAGTCATCATGTCAACCAAAAACACCCCACACACTGCCAAACACCTGCAGGGGGCAACACCATCCCCAGTTGAGAACCACTAAGTGATAATTCCTGTAGTCCTTTCTAGTTTTGATATTCTACAATACAGTTTACCCATCAAGAACCTCAGACATGTGAGCAGTACCCACTGTGGCACATTTCAATTTGGGGGGACTGTTGAACAGGGACTTTTGAATAGATTTGATGATGTCAGAAATAGCCACTGACTTTGACTTGCCTCCTTCTAAAAACGTTGAAGGAAGGAACATTTACCTCAGTCCCCCTGCTTCCCCTGTCTTCTTGACCCATTTCCCCCTTCATTCATCTGACAGAGCTTCTCTGCAGTTGTAGTTGGTGTTGAACTTCAAAAGCTTGCATTCAGACATATACGTGCTCTGAAAACATTGGCTCTTTCTTAGAGCAAGCTCATGTTTGGGTAATAATGTCTCTGGTTTTCTCTACCTTGTCAGAGACCCACATGTATAGTATAGAAGAAGACAGAAGGAAAAAAGTTCTGGAAAGTTTTCTCTGTCTTAGACCAAGTCAGATTTGTGATTTATTCCTGAGCCATTTATTGTGCTACCAGTGGAGTGATTTGGGGCTGTCACCATTTTCCTTTTTGTTCCTTACAAAGGAGATAGAGGAACCAAATAAGTTGTCTCTTTTTCTTGAAGAAAATATAAAAACATGTTTCTTTGTGGGGAATATTGGCCTTACTTGTCCCACACACTTAGCCACCGTCTGACAGATAGGGAACTTTCCATTAATGTATACATTGTTTTGTTCGCTGCATGAAACCTTTGAAACCTTTTCTTTGCAAAGATTTTTTTCCATTCTGTGAAGGCACTTGAAGACCGTACTACCATGCTTCTCTGGCGTACAGTGAACTTTATTTTTCCAGGAAGGAGAGTTTAGGGGAATTCTTAACTTGATTTTCCATAAAGTATTCAAATTGTAGAGGTAAACTGAAATGTGATTCATAAAACTTATTGAAATAGCAGCGAAGACTTGCCAGGTAGAAAGTAAAGCATAGACTCTTGTCATATCCCAACAAGACAAAGTCTAATCCAAAAGAAAAGAAAAGAAAAATAAAGCATTTTCATCCCATCTTTCAGACAGGCATATGGCATTGACCTTGAAGTGGAATTTCTGGTAAGCAGAAATTATGTTAGGCTTTAGAATTGGCAATACTCACAAGCTAAGCTCTATCGACCCCACAACGAGGACATGGAAGCTTTATCTTTAAATTTGAGACCAAACATAATAAATGATGCTATATCTGTGATTACAGGTCTAAACTTGGGTAAATCTACCCCTAGAAGAAGGCAGAGTCTCTTTGCATAAGGAGGACAAAGTAAAGCAAGTTAGAAATAAACATGTAGCTGAAGAATTTCCAGTAAATACGTTTCCTAGTCAGTCTCAGGCAGAAGTGAGGACACGGTCCTCAGGCCTGTTGCTACCCTGATGATGAGGTCAACTTTAAAAAAAAAAAAAAATGGTCAGACTCTTCAGAGGTTAATTTTGGTCAAAGGGCAAAGCTGAACTTCCAAAAAGAAAGGCTTCAGGTCGCAAGAAAATGGAAGTGGCCCGTTGGCTCAGCACAGTGGCTAAGTCAACTAGGAAATGTGGCGTCTGGCCTGGCAGTGACTGGCTAGTGCATTGCATTGGGGGGTTAGACAAAGGTCAGCAAAACCAAAGGGTTTAAAAGAGACGAGCATGGGGGAGCTGCCCTCTCAGCTTCCTGACCTGCCAGGCTGATGTCAGAGGGTTTATTCAGATTTGAGGGCCTTTGTCTGGGGGGATTGGAGGGATTCCTACCAGACAATGCCTGACTGGATGCTGGGGGCACGCGACGCCAGAATTGAATTTGGGCAGTTGCAGAGCAGATGGGGGATCAGGGGGAAACAAAAGAGAAGCTGTTGCCAGCACATCTACAGGAAGGGAGACTGGCAGAGCCAGCCACCGGCAGGGGCACTTCCTGCTTGGCCTGGCTGGGGAGCCGCTGTGCCCCATCTCGCGGAAGATGAAACATCCCCAAAGCTTATGGGGCTTTGCCCATTTCTCAGAGAGGAGAAAGAGGCAGGGCCCGAAGAAGGTCAAAGTCAGTAAACTTCTCCTTGAGCTCGGATTTCAGGTTTGTGCCACTGCCTCAGTTGTGGGCTGGTGAGGTTCCTTGACTCCTAGGATGTTCCAGCAGAAAGTGGCCTTACTGAATCTAGTCCGACACCCTCATGTTACAGATATGGGAACGGAGACCTATAAAAGTGAAGTGCCTTTCCTGGACTTAGGGCTAGACTCTGTCACTGTCTTAAGGTGGCTTCCCTCCAAAGCAAACAAGAGACAAGGATTCCAGTGAAAGCAGTTTACTAGAAGGTGATCCCAGGACACAGTGGTCGAGGACTGGAGAAGCGGGTGGGGAAGGGAAGGCAGTCGGTATAGGTGTATTAATGAGCAGGCTACCTACCACTATGGGCAACTGGAGCTCAGTTTTGCTGGGGCCCTCTGGGAAACCGGGGAGAATGCACTTCAGAGTTTCCCGCCCAGGGGCTGAGAAAGCCGAGGCGTTTACCCATTGTTCCTGCCCTTCATTGGTTGAAGGCTGCTCCCAGAAGTGTTGGCTCCTGGCACTTCTGTGCAGGCTGAGGAGACTCCTGGGGCCAGAGAAAGCCCTTGGGTAGAGAATTGTTGGTGTGTGGAGCAGGAAGCCATGGACATGTACAAATGGTGAGGGACTTCACCAGAGGGATTTCTGGTCAAGCTCTTGCCAACTTTAGCTAGCAGGGAGCCTGACCTTTCTGAGTCCAGGCAAACATTTCTCTGAGTGCTCAATACCACACAGACAGATCAAAAACGCTTTCTTAGCTCTGAGTGGTACCCACGTCTCTTCTTCACAGAGCATATTAGCTGTTCAGGCTGTGTGGACAGTGACTCTCCCTGAGCCCTGCTCATCCCTCTAGCCCCTGCCTTTGTCTCCCTGCTTCCCTCTTAGCCACATTTTGTGGCTTCTCATTTCCTTCTGAGTAAAAGCCGAAGTCCCCATGGCCTACAGGGGCCTACATGATCTGCACACCCCCTCTGTGCACACACCTCTAGGAGCACGCTTCTACTATGTTTCCTCTTTCTCCTTCCATCCCCACCACACTGCCTCCTTGTTTTTCCTGGAACCTACCAAACACACAAGGTCCTGCCTCCAGGCCTTTGCCCTTGCTGTTCTCTCTGCCTGGAATGCTCCCCCTAAACACGTGCATGGCTCTGCCTCTCCCCTCCTTTCGGTCTCCCCGTAAACCCTGCCTTCTCGATGAAGCCCTTCCCGACCGCCCTGTTAAAAATATCCCCAACCACTCATCTGCTCTGTCTTCCTTCTCTGCTCTGTTTTTTTTTCCATAGTCCGCAATGCTCCGTGACACGCATGTATTTTGCTTGTTTAGTTTTACACCACGTATTTACTTGTCTGCTTGTCCCTTCTAGAACAGGAGCTTCATAAGGGCAGGGACCTCTGTGTGTTTGATTTGCTGTTGTATCCCCAGTGCCTAGAACTCTGCCAGACACATACAAGATGCTAAATAAATTGTTGAATGAATCAATGATACTATGGAGATCAATGGAAATTAAACAATGTGTCTTCCTTTTCCCCCTTTCTTGAACACCAGTAGCCCTAGGGAGGAGTTGCCGAGGACTCAGTTTCCCCATAGATGACATATCTCAGCCAGGCAGACATTTCATGCTGTCTTTGAAGTTAGAAGAGGAAACAAATCCTGGGACATGGGGTCACCAGGAGGATTTTTTGTGAATTTGGGTCTTGACCTAGGTTCTCTAGAAAGAAGAGGATTTGCCAATAGGAAAGGGCAGAACCTACTGTTCAGTGTGATAAAAGCTAAAGCAATCTGGGCTGGGGCATTTAGATATGAGCTGTGGGTCTCCACAGCAGGTGACTTTGGTATTTGAGAAACCCATCAGACCAAGATCACCAGTTGCTGTGGAGTTGATTCCGACTCATGGAGACCCCATGTGTGTCAGAGTAAAACTGTGCTCTGTAGGGTTTTCAAATGGCTGATTGTTTAGAAGTAGATCACCAGGTCTTTCCCTCGAGGCCCCTCTGGGTCGACTTGAACCTCTAACTTTTTGGTTAGCAGCTGAGCGCATTAACTGTTTGTACCACCCAGGGACTCCAGACCAGATTACCAGGCATCTAATTTCAGTGAGGAGGAGGGAGCAGAAAGTATTAAATCTGGATTTCTTGATAAGCTATCAACCCTCTGAAGAACTTTGGAAAATTGATTTCACTTCTCTGAACCCTGGCTGGGGTGAGACAAAAGGAACAAATTGCTGGCATTCCCCTAGAGGCTGTGAATAATAGTCATCGTTACCCACGCTGACTGAGAATTTACTGTGGGCCAGATCCTTGGCTTAAGTGGGTCACTTAAATCAACTCATGTAACCTTCTCTACCACCCTATGAGGTGGGCCCTGCTATTATTCCCATTGTACAGATGAGGAAATTGAGGCACAGAGGTTAAGTGGCTTGCCTGGAGTTAAGTGGCAGAGTTGGGATTCAAACCCTGGTTTCAGAGCCAGGTTTGAAGATCATAATGGTTCTGTAACACATAAGGTGACCGTGATGAGTCAAATGCTTTAGTGGATGTTGTGGATTGAATTGCCCCTCCCCCCAACCACCCACCGAAAGATATGTTGAAGTCCTAACCCCCAGTGCCTGTAAACGTGACCTTTTTTGGAACTAGGATCTTTGCAGATGTAATTAGTTCACATGAGGTCATGCTGGAGTAGTAGTTGTTGTTAGTTGTCGCTGAGTCAGTTCCGAGTGGGCCCTAATCCAGTGTGACTGGTGTCCTTTAAGAAGAGGGGAAGAGACACAGAGACTCAGGGAGAAGGCCATGGAAAGAGAGAGGCAGATATTGGAATGATGCTGCCACACGCCAAGGAATGCCTGGGGCTACCAGAAGCTGAAAGAGGCAAGGAAGGATCCTCTCCTAGAGACTTGGGAGGGAGAACAGCCTTACTGACATCTTGAATTTGGACTTCTGGCCCCCAGAACTGTGAGAGAATAAATTTCTGTTGTTTTAAGCCATCCAAGTTTGTGGTAATTTGTTAGTTACGGCAGCCCTAGGAAATGAATATAGCGGACGTATTTCTCAGTCTTTCCCTCTGGAGGAGGCACTAATCGGGATTTGTCGTCCATCTTCCTCACAGGGTCGTCGTGCTTCGAGGAACTGCTTGGTAACCCGGCAGGGGTGGGGTTAGTGGTACAGTCCGTTGCACAGTGCAGTCCGCATGGTGGAAGGTGCTCTGTAAACACTGACGATGGTAATCTTCAAATGTCTAGTTCTCTGGTAGCATTTATCGCATGTTCGTAAAATGTGAAGTATGGGCAGAATTTAGGTGCTCTGTCCGGGTCCTGTGGAATTCTCTGAGGGTATCTCCGTGACACTCCAGCTGTGACGGGCTTTCAGTGTGTCAGCATTCATTTGTCAAGAACTATCCTTGGGCTGTTGGGGCAGGAAGAGCCCAGAGTGCCTGAGCTTACACTCACGTGTGCATGTGTGCACACACATGCATGTGCGCGCGCCCACACACACGGCCCTTAGCCAAAAACTGATGGGTCCTGAGGCCCGGCCCCCATGCCTCAAGCTGAGATGACTCCACGCCGTAACTTCTACTCCAGAGTTCCTTGTGGGGCCTCAGCGGAACCACCTGAGAGCCCACCCTTGCTGAGCTTCGTCCTCTTGTCTGTCCTGCTTCTTCCACCCCCTTATCCATGTCTCCTGAGAGCATCTCCTTAATAAATCTTGCGTGCACGAATCCTCTGCTAAGGGTGGGCTTTCTGTGGAAAACAACGTGAGAGTGGAATACCAGAGGCTGAAAACCAATCTCTATCCAGTAGCTTATCCTCCCAATTTCATTAGGGAAGGGTGAGGAGATGAAACGTTGAAGAAACCAGTAGGGGCATCTCAACCTTCGGACAAGGTGCGGTGAGGAGGGCTTCATTGTCTTGGCTGGGGCAGCCGTTGCTGCTAGTCACCTGATGCCCATGGCGGAGCTGGGTCTCAACACTTCCAGGACGTGAGCTGATCCCCTCCATGGCCCCTTGCCAGCACGGCCGCGCCAGCCCACCAGAGCCTTGTGCAGCAGCCTGTGGAGAGCCTGCCAGGGTTTGGTGTACTTGCATGCCCGCTCCGTAGTTGCGAGAAGCAGTTTTTACATCTCTGCCACTTGCCTGACCTGCTGCGGCAAAGCAGCCTCTGGGGAGGCTTGGCGTTGCTGCCTGGCGCCACTGCCTGTTCCTTCCTGGCACTGGCCAATGCCAGCAAGAACAGGGATGGTGCCAAGCATGCCACTGTGGCTGTGCCAACAGGTTCCACTGCAGCCGGCAGGGCCCGAGGATGCTTGAACCTGTCCAGTTGTCATTATAACTAAAGCCGAAGACACTGGCGGGGGTTGGCCATTTCCTTACAGCAGCCTTTCTCCAAGGGGCTAGCACTTCCTAGGTCAGCTTCGCAGCCCTTTATTATTCATATTCCTGAATCCAGAGAATGTAGAGCTGCTACAAGAAAGTGATATCTCTGGGCATGCCAGAGAAATCCCAGGGAATCTTTCCTGGTGGAAGTCCTGACAGAGAGAGAGGTTGAGATGTGTAGTACTTTCCATCAGTTAGACCTGGGTTCAGGCTCAGGATCCATCACTTCCTAGCTGAGTGACCTCAGGCAAATTACCTGATCATTCCAGTCCTCAGTTTCCTTATCTCTGAAATGGGCATAATAATTGTATCTAACTTGTGGGGTTGTTATGAGGCTTAAAGGAGATACCAAAAAAAAAAAAAAGAGAAACCAAACTCATTGCTGTTGCATCGATTCTGACAGTTTCTAACACATAGTAAGTACTCAGTTAATGTGAGCTATTATTATTACTTACATTGTTATTAATAATATTCTCACCTGTAGAGAAGATGGCACAAACCAGTGCTTCTCAAACTTCAGTTTTCCCAGCCCTGCCCTGGAGATTCTGATTTCATAGATCTGCACTTCTAATACGCTCCCTGTGCTGCTGGTGTTGCTGGCCCACAGACCACACTTTGTGAAGCACTGGTATAAACCATGGGCAGCGTTATCCTTCTCTGCAGCACATATTCTGCTGAGGCTGAGGGATGGAGGCAGTGCATTTCATCTGAGCAGTCAGGCCACAGTGTAGCCTAGAGTCATGTGACTTTGACCTGCCTGCAACTCTGATTCCATTCAACCGCAGAGTTAATGCTTCACAGTGTCCTAAGCATTGATGAGACAGGAAGGCAGAAGCCAATGCCTAGGAAGCCTGACGTAACAAGGAAATACTTAGGGCTTGAAGGTTGATCCCACTGCTGAGCTTGCACACTACTTAGAAGTCAGAGCAGAGTCCAGACGCGGAGAAGTGTGGGTTCCTCTTCCCCAGGGAGTCGGCTGAGGCGGGTGGAGAGGAAATGAGCAGTGTCTGCTTCTCTTACACAGAGCTCATGCAGAGAAGAAAATAAGGGTGCTTCAGGAATACTCTCTAGGCATGTCTGGATTTTTTTTCTGTTGTAGTTATGAGACATGAAAATCAAATACCATCTCTATCAAAATAAGAGTCTAGATTGCTCTTGGTGGCCTGTTAGTTGTCCCTCACATCTTCAGGCATCCATACCTGAAATATCACTTTATAATCAGAAAACCTAGATGCTATTTTCTTTCAGTCAAGATTGTTAATTCTGCAGATGTTGTTATTGTTAGTTGCCGTTGAGTCGGCTCCGACTCATGGCGACCTTATATATAACAGAAGGAAATGTTGCCCAGTGCCGTGCATCTTCATGATCGTTGGTATGTTTGAGTCCATTGTTGTGGCTACAGTGTCAATTTATCTCATCGAGAGTCCCTCGTTTTTGCTGACCCTCTGCTTTAGCAAACATGATGTCCTTTTCTAACAATTGGTCTTTCCTGATGATGTGTCCAAACTAAGTGCTCTATAATAACAGCTAATAACTTCACAAGTGCTTTGTCTTAGCCAGGTAGACATTGTCTAAGCGCTTTCATGTATAGCATCATTTAATCCTTGCCACAAATTGAATAAGATTACAATTGTTGCCCCCATTTTTCAGATGATGAAATGGAGGCACAAAGAGGTGAAGTAACTTGTTCAAGGTTGTAGGTCTAGGAAGTGGCAGAGATAGGATTCAAATCTGGCATTTTTTGACTCAAGTTTTAGCCACAATGCTTTGTTTGTCTATAATACAAACCATGGAAAAAGTATAAGCCAGGCAAACATTCTGGAAGGAAAGACATCAAAATTTTGACAATGATTTATCGGGATGATGCAATGATACGATTATGGACTTTTTTTTTCTTTTGTTCTGATTTTCTGATGTTTTTCCCCAACGACCATGTATTACTTTTACAGTAAAAAATAATTTACTTATTAATTGAAGAGAAGATCACTTAGCTCAGCCCCTTTCTTACAAGTTCAAAATCTAAAGTCATCTTGAGTACATAGTCTTTTGTTTTTCTGTGAAGAGTCCCAGGGACAGGAACTCTACAGGAACTAGTCAGTTTGGTTAATGAGTCCATAGATTTACCTACGCTAGGCCAAAAAGCATGGCTGCCTCCATTATCTAGATGGTAGTACTCCTAGTAATCATGTGCTCTCCCCACTGGGCAAGGACCAATGGTCAGAAAGCTCTGCCCTTTCAACTGTTACTCCAGTTGTTGAGATGAATTCATGCTGATCGTTCAGATTCCTGCTTGCCCACCTTTGTGCCCCACATCATGCCTCAGATAGTCTGATGGAGCTCAAACTTGTGCCTTTGGCTGCCTTATTGGTCAAGGTAGGCTAATTGCTATAACAATGCCCAAATCTCAATGGCTTAATACAATAGACGTTTATTGTTCACTCAGTTAACAGTTTTGTTCCAACATTTTCTATTTTAACTTTTGGCAGGTGGTCCTCCACCTGGTCATTCCTAAACTAGCCCCCTCCATCTGTGGTTCTCCTCAGAGTCTTCTGTTATCCTCTAAAGCGGGCCTGTTCACAGAGGAGGATCACCCCCGGGAGATGTCTATGGGACATTCCTGAAAGTGCACATTCTGTTGGCTAGCACTCAGTCAGTGGCCACACCTAACTGCAAGGGGCCTGGGAATGTAGTCGAGCTGTGTTGTGAGGAAGAAAAGGAAACAGGTCCATAGCAGTCTCTGCACAGACACATTCATTTGTTCCATAAATAGTTTTAGAGTGTCTACTGTGTGTCAGGCCCATAGATGTTTTCTGTGTCCTGTGTGTTGTAGGCAGGAGGCAGTTTTATCTTTTTTCTAGGTCAGAGCCATAATTCGAAGGTTCCAGTTCGAGACTAAGTAGGACTCATTGTACATGACTTCTCATCTTTTTCTGGGGGGTTCACAAGGCCTTGTTGTCCCTAGAAACACCCTGGTTCCTTTATCAGTCAGGAGTCAGCCAGGAAAATAGAAACCACACCAGTTATTTTAACAGAGAGAATTCAATAGAGGGCATTGGCTAAACAGGTATTAGAAGACTTAAAAGGCAAAAGTGGAACAGATGCTAACTGCAGGAAGCAGCAACCACCCTTAGGACTGGGGGAACAAAGAGAAGAGTTTGGGGTTATCAAAACTTAGAAGCTTGGACATAATACTCTGCAGAATTGGGACCTAACATCCTGAGAAGGAAGTTCTGCCCAGCTAGGGCCAGGATCTCAGAGGAGGTGCAATGAGGTTGGTTCTGGAACTCCCTCCCCCTCCTCCCCCAGAAAGCTAGATGCTAGAACCAACTGCCACTGCCAGAATAAAGGAGTATTACTGAGGTAATGCTCACAGGAACAGGAAGCAAAGAGAAAGGCACAAGTTCCTTCTTCCTCTATCCTTCCAGTCTCCCTTTAGTACAATTCTGCTCTGACAGAGCAGAACAGGGAGTAGCTGGCAAAGCCAAACTATGGTTTGCTGAATCCCAGCCCTATCATCACAGAGCGGAGTATAGAAGGTGGGTTTGAAGCTGAGAGACAATAACCATAACTGGTACAGGGTCTTTATTTCAAGCTCACACAATTTATGTCTTGGTTACATGGTGCAACCACAGTGGAGTGCCAAGGGGTCACTCTGAGAGCCCACTGAGTACAATCTATTCATCCACTCATTGGTTCACTGAACACACATAGTATTCAATGCCAGGCATGTGCTTAGGACTGGGGATAGAGCTATGAATAAGGCAGTTCTTGCCCACAGGGAGCTCATACCACACATGTGCGTGCACACACCACACACGTTTACACACACATGCGCACGCACCATATGTGCACGTGCACATAGCATATGCATGCATAGGTACACACGCACACACAGCACAGACATGCACACACTACATATGCACATGCATACGTCCTGTGTACACATGCAATATGTGCAATATGCACACAAACACACGCACACACAACATGGACATGCACACACGGTGCGACCGAGGAAAGGAACAGAGAAGCACTGAAAGATGTCTGGGTTGACAGCAGAGAGGCTTTTTGGTCTTAACTGCCTTCTTTGGAGGATGTATAGAAATGAATTTAGCTCTTGCTGGAGAAAAGAGAAGAGGAGAAAGTGGCATTTAGCACAACTTAGCCTGGCATGGAGACCATCGAAGGGTCAGCTGCCTGGCTTTGCTCTCCCAGCAAGCAACCTTCTAAATCAGGGAGCAAATCAAGCGGAGGTTGACCTTGACACACACAATGAGAGAAGTGCACATAGTTGCACACACCCCACACACATGCACACATAGTGAACACACATAGGCCTGTTGGAGGCCTCTGCTTTCCTCCCTGGGGTGCACGGGGGAGTCTGCTCCTTTATGTCCACACTGCAGGCCTTTGCTACAGAACACTCAGGGGTAAACTTTCTCTATTGCATTGGGAAGGGGGGACAGATTTCTGCGATTCTGTCAGAGGGGAGAGAAAGGGCCCTGCAGGTCTCAACTGCACACTTTCGCTTTGGTGTGGCAAGTTTTCCACATGCAGGTCCTCATTCAGCAATAATTGAGCATCTACTGTGTGCCAGTCCCAAAGGACCAGGCAGACTCTGTCGTCCCTTATGGATTCATAATTGATATAGGATGTGCACTGCCTCTGATCCAGGGTCAGATCCAGCAGCAGTGGGGCTACAGCAAAGGCGTGTCTGGTAGCTGTTGCTGTAACTTGGTGACTTACGGCAACAAGCACTTGCTCTTTTTCATGAGCCTGTGGGTCGATTGAACAGATCTGGTCTGGGCCAGCTCAGCTACAGCTGGAAGGTCTAGCACAGCCTCACTGCCCTGGGTGGACCCCCTCTCCACACCCTCCAGGAGGCCAGCCTGGGTTCCTTCACAGGGGGAGGGGCCAGCCCTGGAGCACAAGCACGTTTCCATGTCTCTGCTCGACTCCTGCTTGCTATTGTCCCATTGACCAAAGCAAGTCACATGGCCAAGCCAGAGTCAGTGTGGGTGAGGATGACCCAAGGGCCATTTTGCACAGTGTCCACAGGAGGTGACAGAGGCCAGAGCCACTTCAGAGGCCTGTTTCTGTGTGGGGGTTAGTGAGCGGGAGGCCGGCTGCAGACAGTGCTGAGGATGCGGAGCTGGCTGAGAGGCTGAGCCATGGGGCCGTTGGGACAAGCAGGAAAACCTGAAGCAGGGCCAGATTTGATAATGAGACATTGTTCATATGCAGCTTGGGGTGCTGATGGGTCTCCCCCAGGTGACAACTAACAGACTATAAGAAGTCAGGCCACACATATTGACTGAGCTCCTTCTTTTCCCCAGGTCTGCAGGTCCCCTCGGACAGAGGCTTGTGTGTGAGCTCTTACATGCAGATGATGGGAGAAGCAAAGAGTGTGCTGACCTAGAGATTTGAGACTCGAATAAAAAGCAGGGACACACATGTATGCGACATGCACACACGCCACAAAGGCTCACACATACACCCGTGCAGGTACATACACACACACCACAAAGGCTCACACATACACTCATGCATGCACATGCACACACACCACAAACACTCACACATACACCCGTGCAGGTACACATGGACAACGGGCCCTTGGGGGACAGCTGGCCCCCCTTTATGGGGGAGGTTGAATCAAGATACCACTACACTCTGCTCTCCATAATGATTCTCGAAGTACATTTTTGTGCATCAGACTTGTCCCATTTTTTTAAGAACAGGGCTGACACATGTCTGTTTAATTTTCCCATCTCTGTGGATGCACTTGGTGGAAACAAACTCTCACGCTAATAACAGAGAAGGGGAAGGAGGCGAGACCGGACGAAAGGAGGGTGGGAGACCTATTTAAAAAGGTTTGAGATCAGTAGGCCTCTCATTTTTGAAAATAGCCAGGCTGCATATTAGCATTAGAAAAGCTACCCACTTTAGTGCCTGCTTTTCCACGGGGGCCTGCCTATGGCCAGGGCCACTTACATGGGTGGCTTTGAATAACAGCGTCTTTAAAATGGAAGGTGACAGAGAGAGGGGCTGGGGCGTGAACTCTGAGTCCTGCTGATATTTGCACCCTCCTGCCTCGCAGCATTTTAGCAGACCCAGTGGCCAGCAGTGCTGTTTCTAGAACATAGACCCAGAACATAGGGCTCCCTCCCTGACTTCCACCAAAGTGCATGCAGCTTTCAGCTCTAGGGTGGCCAACTCATGTGGTTTGCCCAGAACTGCCTGGGCTTTAGCCCCGAAAGGCCCTCGTTCTGGGGAACTCCCCAGGCCCGGGCAAAGCAGCCTCTGAGCCCTTGTCTGTGGGGTCTCACTCATCCTCTGCCTACACGGAAGGCAGAGTCTAGAACTAGAAGGCAGTGAGCCTGTAAAGCTTCCTTCAAGGAGTCAGGGAAGAGAGATAGAAGGTCTTTCCTTTAGGGTATGAGATTGACAAGGCCTGAGACAGGACTCATCTGAATAAGAACATGGCAGGCCCTGCCCTCCTAGTGGGAGGTGTGGAGAGCTGGCAAGGAGGGGGTTAATAACCCTGTGGGCTTTTTATCCAGGTGGTTCTGGGCTATCATTACTGGACTTAATAATACATTAACAGCCAGCATGAATGGGCTCGGGATTAAGAACCTGGTAACACAGCAGATTAACTCTTTCCTCACTCCTTTCTCCCAGCCCTTCGTGTTGCTTTCTTCCTTCTGCCAAGAAAATAGAAGAGAAATGCCCAAATCCCACACAGGAAGCACTTATCATGAGTAACATTGGTGACTCAGAGTTATTTTTTAGCCCTGCCAGCCAAGAGCAACAGGAATGAGCTGGAGTGATCTGATTTAGTGGAAAAAAAAAAAAAAAAAAAAAAACCCTTTTCCTGACCTTGAACTTCCTCCTAGTCTTCCCCCTTCTGCTTCCCAGCCTCCTTCTTGATGCCCTGGGCAGCCCATGTGGCTACCCAGAAGCCCCTGTTTGGGGGCAGGGGAGGAGGAGGATGACAGATTTCTCAGACCTCACACTCCATTAACAAATATTTGCCAAGGGCCTACTGGAGCGGGAAAGACAGGACGTGGCCTGGCTACCGAAGCATGGGTGTCTGGGAGCCACTTAGCAGGTTACACGGTTTAACCCACTAGAGCTTCTACTACATGCTACCTATAAAAACCAGTTGCCAGTCAAGTCAACCCTGACTCATGGTGACCCTATGTGTGTCAGAGTAGAACTGTGCTCCATAGGGTTTTCAATGGCTGATTTTTCAGATCACCACGACTTTCTTCCTAGGTACCTCTGGGTGGACTCAAACCACAAAGCTTTCGGTTAGTAGCTGAGCCCGTTAACCGTTTGTACCACCCAGAAACTCCTGCTACTTATAGGAGGGGAGAAAGAAATTCAGGAGCAGCTGGGGCAACTTCCTTAAGAACTTGGATTTGGCCCTACACGTTGGCCATTCTGGTTGTAAGCCCAGTGACTCATGGAAGCTTTGTGGAACTCTCCCACACAGCTAAAGAGAGACAGCACCTTCCTCAGGCACTAAGTCAGCTCACTGCAGCCCAGTGTGTCCTATCTGCTCCTGCTTCTCCACTTCGTGATCCTAGGAGAGATGTTTTGGCGTCAGGGGAATGGTAGACCCAGGAGCCTTGCTGCAGAATTTGCAGGCTGCTTCAGACCTTTTTGTCATCTGTAAGGACAGCTGAGGGGCACTCACAGGCTAGTTCTTTGCTCCAAGCTTCCGCTATTGATTGGATTTCTCCACCACCTTCCCTCAGAGCACTAGACAGAGACCTTTAAAATGTTCTATACTCCCACACGCCGGGTCAGAGCAGGAAAGGGATGACAAGGTGTGATGGAACATAATATGTAAGCCCCATTTGTCAACAACACGCAAATCAGGGCAGTGCCTGCCTGGTCTTACCCTGGGCCTGGGAAAGCTCTCCTGACCAGACCCCTGGGGTGCAGCTCCTTTAACAGCTGGAGGTCTGGGACTTTAAACAAAAGTATGTTGTGTAACACTTCACCAAAGAAGACATTCAAGCGGCCAACAGACACATGAGGAAATGCTCGCGATCACTAGCCGTTAGAGAAATGCAAATTAAAACCACAATGAGATACCATCTCACCCCGGCATTACTGGAATGAATCAAAAACACTGGAAATAACAAATGTTGGAGAGGCTGCGGGGAGATCGGAACTCTTATGCACTGCTGGTAGGAATGCAAAATGATACAACCATTTTGGAAAATGATATGGCGCTTCCTCAGAAAGCTAGAAATAGACAGACCATTCGATCCAGCAATCCCACTCCTAGGAATATATCCTAGAGAAATAAGAGTCGTCACTCGAATAGACGTATGCACGCCTATGTTCATGGCAGCATTGTTCGCAATAGCAAAACGATGGCAACAACCTAGATGCCCATCAACAGATGAATGGATAAACAAACTATGGTACATACACACAATGGAGTACTATGCAACGAGAAAGAACAACAATGAATCTGTGAAGCATCTCATAACATGGATGAAACTGGAGGACACTATGCTGAGTGAAATAAGTTAATCATAAAAGGACAAATATTGTGTGAGACCTCTATTATAAAAACCCATGAAAAAGTTCACACACAGAAAGTAACAATCTTCGTTGGTTACCAGGGATGGGAGGGTGGGGGGGGGGGGAGAAATACTAAATAGGCAATAGATAAGTGGTATCTTGGGTGAAGGGTGAGACAGTACACAACACAGGGGAAACTAGCACAACCTGTACAAGGAAAGGTCATGGAAGCCCCATAGACACATCCAAACTCCCTGAGGGACTGAATTGCTGGGCGGAAGGTTGTGGGGACCATTGTCTCCGGGAACATCTAGCTCAATTGGCATAACACAGTTTATAAAGACAAAGTTCTACATTCTACCTTGGTGAGTAGCGTCTGGGGTCTTAAAAGCCTGTGAGCAGCCGTCTAAGATACTCCACTGATGTCATCGCTCCGGGAGCAAGGGAGAATGAAGAGAACAGGATACAAGGAAAAGATTAGTCTGAAGGACTAATGGACCACAGCTACCAAAGGCCTCCACCAGACTGAGTCCAGTACAGCTAGATGGTGCCCGGCTACCACCACTGACTGCTCTGACCGGGATCACAACAGAGGGTTCTGGACAGAGCTGGAGTAGGATGTAGAACAAAACTCTAACTCACAAAAAAAAGACCAGATTTCCTGGCCTAAAGGAGACTGGAGAAACCCCAAGAGTATGGCTCCCAGACACCCTTTTAGCTCAGTGGTGAAGTCATTTCCGAGGTTCACCGTTCAGCCAGGGAGTGGACAGCCCCATAAAACCAAATGGGACTAATGAGGCACAGCAGTCCAGGGACAAGGGCCAGAAGGCAGAAGGGGACAGGAAAGCTGGTGATAGGGAACCCAAGGTTGAGTAAGGATAGTGTTGATGTGCTGTGAGGTCGTTAACCGTTGTCATAGGGCAACGTGAGTACTAACTGTTAAATGAGGAACTATTTTGTTCTGTAAGCCTTCATCTAAAGTGAGAATAGCAGCACAATTGCAAGAGCGTAGTCGATGTCACTGAAGTGTGCATATAGAAATTTTTGAAATGGTGTATCTTTGGTTATGTATATTTTCACCAAAAAAAAAAAAAAGGTCGAGAAGGGAGAGAGTTGACGTGTTGTGGGGTTGTTAACCAATGTCATAAAACAATATGTGTGCTACTGTTTCATGAGAAACTATTCGTTCTGTAAACCTTCACCCGAAGTACAATAAAAAAAAAAAAAAAGTATGTCGTGTAGAACAAGGCACTCCGGCGGGGTGGCCCCAACAGGGCCCTTCTAAAAGGAGCCATTGCTCACTGACCTGGATACAGGAGATGCGGGGCTGTCTCTTCTGAAACAAATGATTCCTATTAAAATGTAGATTCTGATTCAGTATATCTGGAGTGGAAATGCAAATTATCAGCAGGGGTTCGAACCAGAACGAATCGATTTATACTCGTTCCTGAAGGAACGGTTCTTTTTAAAGGGACGGTGGCCGTTTTTACTACGGCTGGGACCGTTAATGCTCTTCTAGTCAGGGACTTCTCGGAGGCTTCATTTTGGTTGAAGCTGAAGAGGCCATGAATGGGAATTGACTTGATGGCAACTGAGGGTGGCTGCGTGAGTGAGGACGCTTTATGAGATGGGAGTGGTCTGTGGCTTTCTCAAGCCTTGCTTTGGATTTGTTTCCCATTCAGTAGTTCCTCGGTCCCCTTTCTAGATGCGGTGATTTGGGCCTCAAGGCCGTGGGGCTCGGGTGTGGGGCTGACTGCTTAAAGCAGGGCTTCTCACACTTGAGTGTGCATAGGGACCACCTGGAAAGCTTGCCTGGAAAGCAAGCTGGGCCCTACCCTCAGAGATTCGGATTCAGTGGGTCTGGGGTGGGGCCTGAGAATTGACATTTCCTTTTTTTAAAAATTTTATTGTGTTTTAGGTGAAAGTTTACAGTGCAGATTAGTTTCTCATTCTAAAATTTATACACAAATTGTTTTATGACATTGGTTGCAATCCCTGCAATGTGTCAGCATTCTCCCCCTTTCCCTTTCCAGTAAGTCTGGTCTTTTTTTGTGAATTTGAATTTTGTTCCACATTTTTCTCCTACTCTTTCCGGGACCCTCTATTGTGATCCCTGTCAGAGCAGTCGGCGGTGGTATCCAGACACCATCTAGTTCTGGGCTCAGGCTAGTGGAGGTTGTGGTTCATGTGGTCCATTAGTCCTCTGGACTAATATTTTCTTGTGTCTTTAGTTTTCTTCATTCTCCTTTGCTCCAAACGTGACGGGAACAATAGATGTATCTTAGATGGCCCCTCATGAGCTTTTAAGACCCCAAACGCTTCTCACCAAAGTAGGATGTAGAACATTTTCTTTATGAACTATGTCATGCCAATTAACATAGATGTCCCTCGAGACCGTGATCCCCAGCCCTCACCCCCAGTAACTCGGTCCCCCAAGGTGTTTCGATGTGTCTAGGAAGCTTCTATGACTTTGCCTTGGTCAGTTTGTGCTGACTTCCCCTATATTGTGTGTTGTTGTTCCTTTCACCAAATTTAATACTTGTCTATTACCTAGTTGGTGATTTCTCCTCCCCACCCCTCCCCTCCCTCGTAACCATCAAAGACGGTGTTTTTTCTGTGTGTAAACCTTTTCTTGGGTTTTTATAATAGTCATCTCATGCAATATTTGTCCTTTTGTGCTGGACTTATTTCACTCAACATAATGCCCTCCAGATTCATCCATGTTGTGAGATGTTTCGAGGATTTGTCATTGTCCTTTATCATTGCATAGTAGTCCATTGTGTATTTACTGTAATTTGTTTATCCATTCATCTGCTGATGGGCAGTTAGGTTGTTTCCATCTTTTTGCTATTGTGAACAATGTTGCAGTGAACATGGGTGTGCATATGTCTATTCTTGTCACAGCTCTTATTTCTCTAAAATATATTCCTAGGATTGGGATTGCTGGATCTATGGTATTTCTATTTCTAGCTTTCTAAGGAAGCTCCATATCATCTTCTAAAATGGTTGTACCATTTTCCGTTCCCACCAGCAGTGCTTAAGAGTTCCAATCTCCCCACACCCTCTCCAACATTTGTTATTTTCTGTTCTTTTGATTAGTGCCAATAACATTGGGGGTGAGATGGTATCTCATTGTAGTTTTGATTTGCATTTCTCTAATAGCTAAAGATCTCGAGCATTTCGTCATGTGTCTGTTAGCCACCTGAATGTCTTATTTGGTGAAGTGTCTGTTCATATCCTTTGCCTGTTTTTTAATTGGATTATTTGTCTTTTTGCTTTGAGGTGTTGAAATTATAGATTTTAGAGATTAGACCCTTGTTGGATATGTCGTAGCCAAAATTCTTTTCCCCAGTCTGTAGGTTTTCTTTTTAGTCTTTTGGTGAAGTCTTTTGATGAGCATAAGTGTTTAATTTTTAGGAGCTCCCAGTTTTCTAGTTTATTTTCTGGTGTTTGTGCATTGTTAATTATGGTTTTATTGAATTTATGCCATCTATCGGGGCCCCTAGTGCTGTCCCTATTTTTTCTTCTATGAGAATTGGCATTTCTGATCAGCTCCCTGGTGATGCCGATGCTGCTGGTCCAGGGACCACACTTTGAGTAGCATTGGCCCTAAAGATGTCCCAAGTGCTATTACCCTCAATAGCTCCCCTTAGCAGAGATTGAATATGTCAGGATAAGAGGAGCTCAACGTGATCTTCATCATTTCTTTTCTTGTTTTTTTTTTTTTTTTTTTTTGCCATTTCAACCATTTTTACATGTACCATTCAATTACATTAATTACATTCACCAGGTTGTAAAACCGTCATCACTATCCATTTCCAAATTTGTTCATCACCCTTAACAGAAACTTGGAAGCTCTGGTGGCACAATGGTTAAGCACTGGGCTCCTAACTGAAAGGTCAGTGGTTCAAACCCACCCAGCGGCTCCCTGGGAGAAAGAGCTGGTGATCTGCTCCCATAAAGATTACAGACTTGGAAACCCTATGGGGCAGTTCTACTCTGTCACATGGGGGCGCTATGAGTTGGAATCAATTCAACGGCACCCAACAAGAACAACAACAAAAACTCAATACCACTTAAGCAGTAACTCTCCATTTCTCCCTCTCATCTGCCCCTGAGCAGTAATCAATTGCCATCAAGGCGATTCTGACTTATGGCAACCTCACGTGTGCAGAGTAGAGCTGTGCTCCTTAGGGTTTTCATGGCTGTGACCTGTTAGAAGTAGATTGCCAGGGCTTTCTTCTGAGGCACCTCTGGGTGAGTTCAAACCACCAACGTTTTGGTTAGCAGCCAAGCATGTTAACTGTTTGCACCACCCAGGGACTCCCACCCATCCCTGGTAATCACTAATAAACTTTGGTCTCTATGCATTTGCCTATTCTAGATATTTTCCACCTTTTCTTTCAACTCCCCTGATCTTATAGTCCTAGATTTCTACTCTCCCATTCCTCAGAGCTCCTGGCCAGTGTTTATCGGGAGAGTTAAGATACCATCTTGGAGTGCGAAGCAGGAATCTTGGGTGCTAAGGGATTAGACTGGCTGCCCCCCAAACTCCCTCCCCCACCTGCCCCTCAAAGGGAGAGGGTTCAAGGGGCCCTGGGGGTCCATGAGCTCCTGCTGGCTCTGCAGTAGCGGGCAGCCTGCATCTGGAGTTACACCCTTCAAAGGCCTCTAGAGGAGCAGGAACAAGCCAGAGGAGAAAATTACATTTGAAATAATTTATTTTCACATGCAGGGGAGAAATCACATTTGGTCTAGATTCATGTAAAGAAAACAGAGATTAGATTTTTAAAAATGTATTGCTGGCAAAAGACAAGAACAGATGGCTTTGGATAAAATACACATTCTGTTGAACCTGGCCTTTGGGCCCAGATTGTGTTTAAAGGGCTTTTGAGTTAGGCTGTGGAGGAGAATCAAGCCTGGATTTTATTTTCAATATATTTTTCCTTTGGACACACTTCCTAGGTTGGGGCCAGGAGTGACAGAGACATCTGGAAGGCAGGAAAGGTGATTGCCATAACTGAGAGCTTTCTCTGGCTGATCTGGAGTAGGCTGATTTAGAAGTCTCATCTGAGGTGAGAGAGGATTTACTCCTGGGATTTCCAGCTAAAGCCTAGAAATCCAGAGGCCTGGGGAAGGCAGTGAGGGGAGGCTGGGTGAAGGTGGCACGGGCCATGCAGACAGACACACTCCAAAGGTCCCTTTATAGACCCTCAGTGGAGGAAAGGGTCAATGTCAGGTTTTAAGCCCATCACAAAGGTGATTGAAAAAACAACCACAGCCACAGCTAATGTGTACTGAGTGCTCACCACGTGCCGGGCGGTATGCACATCATCATATGCGTTCTCACTTAGCTCTATAAAGTAGCTACTAACATTCGCTCTAAGGAGCCCTGGTAGCGCAATAGGTAAGTGCTCAGCTGCTAAACGAAAGATCGGTGGTTCGAACCCACCTAGCAGCTCCGTGTGAGAAAGACCTGGAGAACTGCTCCTGCAAAGATTACAGCCTAGAACCCACTATGGGGCAGTTCCACATGGGGTTGCTATAAGTTGAAAATTGACTCAATAGCACCTAACAACAACAGCATTTGCTCCATTTCATTGAGAAAGAAACTAAAGGCTGAGAGAAGTTAAGTAATTTTCCCGAAGTTACACAGCTAAGAAGTGGCAGAGTTGGACCCTACCTCTAGGGCTGCTTGACCCAAACGCTCAGGCCAGGAATAAGTTTAGATCATGATTAGCATAAGTAGCATTATCATTGTAAATAAAAGGCCATATTGTGTGTTTATGGAAATGTATTAGGTTGAATCATGTGAAAGAGCTATTTTTGTAGGTAAAAAATGGCTGAATATTCCATATGGTTCAACCAAATATATATATATATATATATATGTATGTATGTATATATGTATGTATATATAAGCTCATTAGCAGGAGGAGGGATAAAAAAACTGTGATATCATCAAATGATGGAATACTATACAGGGCTGAACAATGAATGGGTTGAAGCTACGTGGATATATCTCAAAAACATACCATTGAGCAAAATACCTAGTCGCAGAAGGCTATGTGAAATATGACACAATTTATATATAGGTAAATATATACAAAATAAAATTATATATTGTTTAGGGATACATATGTGTGTGTAGTGAAAGTGTAAAGACTTAGATGAGAATGACAAACATCAAATTTGGAGAGTGGTGGTATCTGGGGAGCAGGGAGGGGAATGTGATTATTGGGAATATAAGAGGGGCTTTGAGTGTATTTGCCATTTTTCTCTCCCTTAAGCTGGGTAGACAGGTGCTCACCATTTTATTCTTTATATACTTTTTTAATGTTAGTTATCTATTGCTGCATAACAAATTACCCCAAACTTAGCAGCTTAAAACAACAACACATGTGATCTCACAGTCTCTGTGGGTCAGGAATCTAGGTGTGTCTCGGCTGGGTCCTCTGGCTCAGGATCTCTCACAGGTTGCATCAAGGTGTCAACCAGGGCTGCAGGTATCTCAAGGCCTGACTGAGGGAGGATTTGCTTCTAAGCTCACTCAGGTGGTTGTTGGTAGGATTTGGTTTCTTGTGGGCTGTTGGACCGAGGACCTCAGTTCCTCAGTGGCAGTTGCCCTAAGGCCACCCTCAGTTCCTTGCCACGTGGGCCCCTCCGTAGGCCAGCTCACAACATGGCAGCTGGCTTCATCAAGTGAGGGTTTTAAAAGAGAGAGAGAGAATGAGAACTAGTGAGATGGAAGGCACAACCTAATTGTGGATATGACATCCCATCATTTCTGCTATATTCTATTCATTAGGAGCAAGTCATTAGGTCCAGCTCACACTCAAGGGGAGGGGATTACACAAGGGCACGAATACCAGGAGGTAGGTGGTATTGGGAGCCATCTTAGAGGCCTGCCTACCACAGTATGTCTGAAATATTGTATAATAAACTTTAAAAGAAAAAAAATCTATATATAAAATCTAACTGGTAATTGCATTATAAGCTCTCATCCTCAGTGGTTTCTTTGGGCTGTGCTACTTTTCCAGAGTCTCCCAGTGGGACTAAGCTACCACACTCCTTGCTGGATGCCTTCCCTTCCCTGTTTCATGTTCCCCTGCTGCTACCAGGGTTCTTGGCACCTCCCAAAAAACTCTTCACCCTTGAGATCTTGTCTAAGAAGCTGCTTCTAGAGAAACCCAACTGACTTATATTTAAAACACATATAAAACCCACAAAATGTGAAAGGAGGAGATAGATATACATACATAGACACATGGTCTAATGTTTTTCCTCACCCCTGGGGTGCAGGTGGCACAAACAGTTAAGCACTCAACGAGTAACCAGAAGGTTGGTGGTTCAAGTCCACCCAGAGATGCCTCAGAAGAAAGACCTGGCAATCTACTTCTGAAAAATCAGCCATTGAAAACACTATGGAGCAGGTCTACTCTGAAGCACATGTGGGGTCAACATGAGTTGGAACCGACTTGATGGGAACTGGTTTAGTTTAAGGAACCTAGGAGCTCCCCTTCCACAGCCTTATAATTCGGTGTCTGGAGGTTGACGTCTGAGCAGTTTCTTCCTGGATTCCCTGCTTCCAGGCCCCATCAAACCTCTTCTGGGTGGCCTAGGAGACTCTCCAGTTGCTTTGTGGTGGTGGTTTCTGGTCATAGGCTAGCAGACTGGAAGGAGATCTTCAGAACTGCATTTGCTAGATTCTCCTGTATTTGAAAGAGTAATTTCCCTACCTTGGACTTGCAACAAGGTTAAAAAATCTCAAAGCTCAGAATCGGGCAAAAGCTCCCCACAGACACTCTGCCCCACTTGGGGAACCCATAGGCTCTCTCAGTGCAGTTCTCCACGTCAGAGAGAGCATGTGGCATATATATACCTTTGCCATCTTGAATCATTAGGCTATTGCATGATGAGAAGCCTCAGATCACAGGGTAGCGTGAATATTCTGACTTAACAGTTTTAACTCCAGCACACAGTTCAGCCCTGTGTAGACATATAAACACACTTCTAACAGCCTTCTGCTTGAAAATAGACTCTGCTGGCCACCACAGAAAGATTTGAGTGCTGAATGCTCTCTTCTTTTCTCTCTGCTTGGAACAAAGCCTTCTATCGTCTTTCCCGTGATCACATTCTTTAGCCATTCAAATTTAAGTTGCTTCTTACCAGCAAAATTCAACTCTAGAGGCCCACTCGGCTTGCTTGGCCTAGCTGAAGGAGGCTTGGGGGCAGCGAAAGCAAACTGACCCACACAAAGTCCGTTTTCACCAGGGCCTCCCAGTGGCCTTTAAATGATGGCACCCTTCAATGCCCTGAAAACAATCTCCCAGAGGGATTATCTGAGGATGTCACACGCCCCCTCACACCTACCCACCAGTTCTGCTTGGGAGCAACTCCCATGTCTCTACAAATAGCTCATTCTCTCAGTATTGAACTTGAAGCAAACAGATGTCCAATGAGGCCTGATTATAGGGAAAGCCTTGGGCATCCCTCCGCTCTGCTAAATTGGCCATCCAGGGTAAAGGTACATGAGTGTCTTGCTCCAAGTTCCCTCCAATTTTACACTGACTCAGTATTCCTTGGCTGAATAGATGTCGTTGCTGTGTAGTGAGAAACAGTATCTGTGAATGTAACAGGTAGAAGTATCAATGTTTCCCTTGCCATTTCCTCAATGTCCAACCCTTGTGGGCCTCTGCTCTTACCTTTGCCAGATCTCCCACTTGGGAGGGGGCGCGGAGGTGCTATCTTCTCTCCATTGTCTGGGAAGAGGAAAAGGAGTCACACAAGCATCAAGATTACATTGAATGATAAGTCCTCCTTGTAGGGCCTTGGAAGGTGGAAGAGGAGAGAGGACCCCTCTTTTCCTGCATTCCCAGCTCTCGACTCCTTAAGCCAACGGACAGAGTCACTTTGAGGTCTACACAGGATCAAACACACACACACACACACACACACACACACACACATACACGCACACACACCATCCCTTCCCAAATCCCTTCCCAAGGCACTGGCTTGGCATGGCAGGGCTGGATTTAAGCTTGGAGAGCTGCCCACTGCTTGGTTCCTGGTAGAGAATGAAGAAATGGCCCAGGTTCCTAGGCTAAGTTTTACTGAGAAATGAGCAGCACTGAACCAGTCAAAGAAGATACACTCCCTGGAAACAGAAAACATGATGTTACTATCCCCCAAATAGAGCATTAAAATATTGAAAATGTCTTTGGAGGTTATGAGAGGGAAGATTAGGGAATTGAGGGCACATTTGTCTAATCTTAGAGGAAGATTTGAGGGATCTAAATGTGTATCTTGATCAGGAACAGAATCCTAGTCCAGATGAAGCAGGGTTTGGTGTTTCTGGCTTTCATCTTTCTTGGTATTTGTTCTCAGCCTTTCTTTTAGTTTGTGTACTATGTATGTGTGACGTAGATTACTATGCTAGTGCTCTAAAATGATAGGTTCTATAAATGGATTGTGAATCACCATCTTAGTTTGGGTTCCTCAGAAGCAAACCCTGAGACAAAGGCTCAAGTGCAAGTAGATTATTTGAGAGGTGAGGATAACACTGTGGGAGAGTACGGAAGTGAGATGACAGGGGGATGAAGCCAATAAAGGGTTTTTAAGCGAGTTTCCACTGTGGGCAATTGGAACTTAATCCTGTGGGGAACTCTGGGAGACAATGTAGAACACATCTTAGAGTTCCCCCACCCGACGGCTGATCATTGAGAGCTGCTCCTGCGGATTGCTAATTCTCCAGCATTTCTGGCCATGCCTGTGGGCAGAGTGGCCTTCCTCACTTATGGGGGAAAAACCAGGCACAGATATACAGATAGTGGCCTTTGGAAGTCACCTGGAGTGCACCTAGAGGGAGGTCTGAGGGATGTAGGGAGGGCACTGGTGGTGGCTGCTACAGCCACATGTTGTTGTTATTGGATGCCGTTGAGTGATTCCAACTCGTAGCAACCCCATGTGACAGAATAGAATTGCCCCATAGGATTTTCTAGGCTGTAATCTTTACGGGGAGTGCTGGTGGTGACGTGGTTAAGAGTTACAGCTGCTAACCAAAAGGTCGGCAGTTCGAATCCACCAGCCGCTCCTTGGAAACCCTATGGGGCAGTTCCACTCTGTCCTATAAGGTCATTGTGAGTCAGAATTGACTCCATGGCAACGGGTTTGGGTTGTTTTTTTTTTTTTTTTTTTTTTTTTTGGTTAAACTTTATGGGAGCAGATCGCCAGGTCTTTCTCCCATGGAGCCGCTGGGTGGGTTCCAACTACCAACCTTTCAGTTAGCAGCCTAGCGCTTAACTGTTGCACCACCAGGCTCTGTGTATCTGTATGTTGGGGGTGTTTTCTCACAGGTATGGCCTCTATAAATATTTCTGCCCTTTTATAAAACAGAATGGAGTATTTGGAATAATAAACAAAAAGTTTTAAAGAGGGAGAGACCTTTTCAAAATCCAGAGGAAAGCAGTAAGCATTTCATGGTGTATGCATTTTCAAAATTAACGAAACTATACATTTAAAATCTGTACATTTGGCTGTATGTACATTATATCTAAATTTAAAAAGAAGCAGGTATGAAATTCCAGATTTTAATACCTGTCAGTAGAATCCTAAGTCCGTGCATATTTAAGGTATACTTGTCTGAACCCCTAAAATTCTGCCTGGGCTGTGGACCAGCAGTTGTAACCTGTTCTTTAGAACTTCAGTCAGGAAATGTAGAAATGGAGTGGGGGCAGATCAATGCATTATACTCTGGGTAGTGGCTTCCCAACAAGAAAGCAGGCTCCACCAGCTGCTTCTGTGCCGTAGTATGTGCCTATGCAGCCTTGCTAGGTCCTCCTGGTGACTGGTGGCATGCATTTTGTAAGACAAATTACTAGGGGTTCCATGACTGAGGCCACAGGAGAAACATCTGCAAGCCAGAAGAAGCTGACAGAAAGGGTCCAATCTTATAAACTTAATAATCTCTTTGGTCGAAGTAGTTGAGTCAACCTGCTCCAGCTGGGTAGGAAAATGAGGCTGAGATGATGGCCTGCTTGGCCTTGTTCTAAGAATTTCAGAGTGAGTATTCTCTTACGAGGAGCCCCGGGATGTTGCAAAAGGTTCACGAGCTCAGCTGCTATGCTAACTGAAAGGTTTGAATCCACCCAGATGTGCCTCAGAAGAAAGGCCTGGTGATCTACATCTGAAAAACCAGCCATTGAAAACCCTACGGAGCACAGTTCTCCTCTGACATACATGGGGTCGCCATGAGTCAAAGTCAATTCGACAGCAACTGGAACTGGATTCTCTTAGGATGGGCACTAGACCTCAATGCCTGACACATAGTGGGAACTAAATAAATGTTGAATGTGGAGGCCCTTGGGCCCTTTTGTTCTTTCTAAGAACACCCAGATCTGGAGCTGACGAGGTGGCCCTTCACAATGGTGGCCCTTCACAGTAACTTTTCAATTCATTGACTTGACTCTGGTAGTACAGAGGCAGAGTCTGAAGAAGATGAAAGCCAATGGATGAGGAAAAGCTTTGATGTCCCTGCAATCCTGTTCCAATTCAGAGAGGTTTTTTTAAGGAACTTTATATCATAACCACAAAAGCCACACAGGGTCGATCAGTCACGCAAGAAGATTTTTGTCATTGTCTGGGATTGGTGGGTGACAAGAGGTTGAATGGAAGACCAGGAAGGAAGGGTTGTGTGTGGTTTCTGTGGGTGGCAATTGTGTGTGATGGGGCTGGGGAGGGGGGCAGAGGGGGTGATGGTGGTATGTAGGTGTGAATCACATTCTTCAGGCAGTAGTGTGTTTATTCTACAAAGCTTGGCAGAGATGTGTGTTTTCCCAACAGATTGTGTTCTTCCAGAGTCAGTATCTTCTTACTGTGTTTGTTCCTAAAGCTAATCTCGTCTAGGTATATTAACCAATGCTGTGCAGCCACTTAGACATACACACGCCAACACCCACACATCTTCTTCATGCAAAACTCAAATAATCAGAAGACTCAGAGAAGTACAATGACACCACAGATATGTAATAAGTAGAATTGTAGCATTAGACAGAACCCTAGAAAGCAATTGTGCTGTTTCCTATGAAAGATGAGGAAATGCAGGCTTGGATGTGGGAACTGATCCGCCATCTGCCTACATCAAGGTGTGTCAACCTCCACACTGTTGACATTTGGGGCTGGATCATTCTGTGTGGTGGTGGGGGGCTGTCCTGTGCACTGTAGGATGTTGAACAGCATCCCCAGCCTCCACTCCCTAGATGCCAGTAGCACCTCCCCCTGCCCCAGTTGTGACAACTAAAAATGCCTCCAGACATTGCCCAGTGGCCCCTGAGGGGCAAAATTGCACCCCAGTTGAGAACTGCTGGCCTACATGGAGGCCTAGTGGATCCTAGAATCCAATACTTGTATTGCCTTGTGTAGTTTAGGGGATTCAAATGATGATCTGTTCCTGCATTTTTGTTCACTCATTTTATGGCTTCAAATTGGCTATGTTCAAATGACCAACCAGGATATTTGTCTTACCAGGACACTCCATTCTCTTACAGTTCTAAATCAGAATATTTTTTCAGCATGTGTTAGGTTAGAGCATAAGAAATTATTATCTTTGTGGCCCAAACAGTCAAATATCAACAATTTCATATGGTTCAACCTAAATGCACAGACTAAGAGATATGCACTGAGCACTTCCTGAAATCCCCCAGTTCTTGAATGTGGAAATGGTTGTTGAGGCTCCTGACTCATTCTGAATCACATTTCTAAGGTGAGTTCAATGTTTTCTGTGCAAAGCCTCATACCACAATCGAACCACCTTTCCAAATTTCCCTCAAGATTTCTCTCTCACCCTGTGGTAAATTAAACATGGCCATAAATTCTTTGCAGTGACTTTCATTAAAAGGTGGAGTCTATTTCTCCACCCCCTTGAATCTGGGCTGACGTTGTGATGTGCTTTTGACCAACAGAATGTGATAGAAATGGCATTGTGTGAGTTCCAGAGGCTAGGCCTGAGACTGCCATGTAAGGAAGCTTGTGCAGCTCACTGGAGGGTGCTTGGCCATGTGGGCAAGAGCCAAGGCACCCCATTAACAGCCAGCACCAACAACCAGACATGTAAAGAGACCTTAGCTGACCCTCCAGCTGAATGCAGTCAAATGAATGACCCCAGGTGAAGCCAGGAGAGGAACCACCCAGCGAATCCACAGCAATATGAGAAATAATGAATCACTATTATTATAAGCCACTAAGTCTTGGAATGATTTGTTACACAGCAGTAGTTAACCGATACACATCTGATGACTGTATCATACTTTTTTAGTAATTTATTAGAGTGTGATTTTGTTTGATGCTCCACTGGGCCACATCACTCACTAGCCAAGTGCCTCATGCCCTCACACTAGCCTCATAGTGGGCACACACACACACAAAAAAAAAACAAAAAACCAAAGCCGTTGTCATCGAGTCAATTCCAACTCATACCGACCCTATAGGACAGAGTAGAACTGCCCCATAGAGTTTCCAAGGAGTGGCTGGTGGACTCAAACTGCCGACTTTTTGGTTAGCAGGCGTAGCTCAGGGCTCCACAGTGGGCACCACCCAATCGTATTCCTCAGGATAACTGTAGATTTCTACACTGCAAGGCCAAGAGAAACGGTCAAAACGTGTGAATAAAAGCTACAGAGGCCAAGAGTCTGCTATACATAATAATTATCTGCTTAGCATCCATATGTAATGTATGCCTCATATATTCTGCTCATGTATATACACCACATAGAAACATCATTCATATACACCGATTGCATACTCAGTTTAACCATGACACATCTCCTAGGCATGGTTATGTCATTAGAAATATCTTAAGCCTGCATTGCCTACGTTTATAATTTGAAAGGGGTATTTCAACCCAGGAGCCCTGGTGTCACAGTGGTTAAGAGATATGGCAAGCTACTCTGCTAACTAAAAAGGTTGGCAGTTAGAATCCACTGGTCACTCCTTGGAAACCCTATGGGGCAGTTCTACTCCGTCCTATGGGGTCACTAGGAGTTGGAACCGACTCGACGGCACCTAATACAACCTAACACCAGCATTTCAACCCAAGAATTTCCTGTCAAGTGGCAGGCGTTAATTAACTTCCTATTATAATGCTTTCATTGATCCCTTTTGATCTATGGCAGATACCTTAGGAAGCCCTTTCTTTATTAGGTAGGACCAGCGGTTGTTAGTACTCATCATATAATTCTTTGTGAATTATTTCTTTAAGGTTGCACACACCAGTCCCCATTGGCCTTGACCTCCACAAGAGGAGAAATTCTCTTTTCCCATAGCATCCCCAGCACATGGTGCAGGGCTTGGTTCTTGGTTGGTACTCAATAAATTTGTTGATGAATGAATGAGTAAATGAATGAATGATAGAAGCTGAGAGCTGGAGGACAGCTTGGATTTCATTGCTCTGATTGAGCGAGAACACTGAGATCCAGAGAAGATTAGCAATTTTTTTTTAATTCCAGTGCTTTATTCCTTTAAAAAGCCACTTGACACGCCCAATTATCTGACCTGTTGCAGCTCATGATTAGGGGAGAGGAAAGTGAGGATTCCTTCTTGGTCTTGATGGGTCACCCCATGAACATCCCTGACATGGGGCTGGCCTTGTGCCATCCTGCTTGACCCTGTGCCTCATTGAGGGGCTGCCAGGCCTCCCCAGGTACCGAGCGGGCACCATCTAGGCCTTTCAGTTACATTATTATTACTGTTCATTTGTCCTGTCAAAGCTGAGCCCCTTTCTGTGTTCCAGAATGTGAAAGCAAAATGGCCTTTTCCAATATGAAGCTAATAATAGTTCCCGTCTTGATTCTACTTAACACTGAACTGAAGATTTGGCCTCTAGGGTGAGGCTCATAGTTAATTCATTTACTTTAAAAATAATTACAGAAGTCGTAAAAGAAACGTCCCGATCAGGCCAAGAGTGGTCTGATTCTCAGTGTTCCTCGGTAACCACTTGTGTGCTGGGCGCTTGAAAGAATGAGAATGTGGTGACTTTGTTTGAAGCCTTGGGCAGGAGGTGAAGCTAGGGTGGATATACTCTGCAGTCACCCTGGTTACGAGGAGCTGGGCCCCCCAGCCCTGTACCACCCGCTCACTTCATTTTCTGTGATGACCTAAATGAGAAAGACAGTTGGTTTCCTTCCCCCTCGGCTCAGTCCCCCACACAGATCAACGGGCTGCGGCCCCGGCCGACTGGACTGGGGTTATATGCTGTCTCTTCTACTCAAGAATGAGCTATAGCTTCGAAGGCAAAAATAAATAAACAAGCAAAGTTGACCCCTGCCCTTTGTCTAGGAGGAAATGGATGGGCTCCCTGGCTTCCACCTCTCCTTCACATAGCCCATGTCTCTGAGCCCCAGGGAAATAACAGCCAGTGAAGAAAAGAAGCTGTTTCTAGTTGTGTGTGTGTGTGGGTATGTGTGAGAGAGAGACAGAGACAGGGAGGAAGAGGAAAGGAGAGAGAGAGAGGGAGAGACAGAGAGGGGGAGAAGGAGGGAGCGACAGAGAAAAGGACTAGCCTAAAAGAAGGCAGAGAAATGATTCAAATAGTGATTTCAACGTGTGAATAAAGCTAATTAAAAGTATTTTTCCCTTCCTAATCTCCACTCTTTGCCCTTCCTAACACAATTGTGACCGCCGCCCTCCATCCCCCAGTCCTATCTAAATATATTGGCACTCTAAGGTCTTGGGGAAGAAGCCCCTCAGGTGATTCATCCTCAGGGGCATTAAATTGGTTAAGCATTTCCATGTGATGGGAAGCTCTGCTGAGCTGCCATCTGGCTACAGACGTCAAAGAGTCCAGCTCCTGCCTTCTTAGCATCTTGGTCAGCTCACAAGAAAGCCATTGACTTGTCGGGCATGTCAGAGAGGACTGTTCATGTTTCAGCTCTCTCAATTCTAGAATGTCTTCTACGTGAACCCCCCCATTTTAGAAAGCAGTCCCAGAAAAGGCCTTCACCAGGGCCCGGCACGAGCTGAATGAAATGTTGGTACTAGCACAATGGAGAACACTTATGGGTTGCCATATGCATTATCACTATTTAGGGTAAAAACTGAGATAATCTATATAAAGCATATGGCATATAGTAAGTGATCAGGAAATATTATTATTATCTGATGTCACAATAATAATAGCCAACAAATTTTTAGCACTTATTATGTGCTAGACACAATTCTAAGTAAATTTCAAAACAACCCTACGAGGTAGGCATTATTATCTCCCCTTTCACAGATGATGGAATTGAGGCACAGAATGGCACCAGTTCTCAGGACCTAGGCATGAGGGTCTGTTTTAACATGGCATCCATCTGTCATGAGAAGAGACAGTGGCAATGAGGGGAGAAGAGAATCACTAATATCTGCCTCCTTCACTCCATCTCAAGCACCACCGCCCCAGACCAGGCTACCACCTCCTCTTGCCTGGACCACAGCAGTTGCCGCCCCTCTGGCCTCCCTACGTCCCCTTTTGCTCACTACAGTCCATTCTGCACACCACCATCAAAGCGATCCTTTAACTCATGGGCCACACATTGGCATGTTGTTACTGTTAATTGCCCTTGAGTCGGCCCCGACTCATGGCAACCTTATGCACAACGGGATCAGACTGTTGTGATCCATAGGGTTTTCGTTGGCTGATTTTTTGGAAGTAGATATCCAGGCCTTTCTTCCTAGCCTGTCTTAGTCTGGAAGCTCCACTGAAATCTGTTCAGCATCCTAGCAACACAAAAGCCTCCACTTATAGACGTGTGGTAGCTGTGCCTGAGGTACTTTGGCCGGGAATTGAACCTGGATCTCCCACATGGAAGGTGAGAATTCTACAACTGAACCACCACTGCCCCCATCACACAGTGGCATGCCGCTCTACAAATTCTTCATTCCCTTCTTATATTGCTTGCTGTTGTATCCCCAGCACTTAGCACAGTGTGTGGCTCATGGTAGGTGTGCAATAAATGTGGATATATTGAACGGCTGGTGTGTCTGGAATGTCTGGGATGTGCATTTGGAGACATGATAGGCTACAGCTGGGAATCACCTTGCCTCACTTACTTGGCTGCCCAAAGTCATATTTGTACACACTCGCCTGCCATCTTGTGCTCCATACCTGAGCGTGTGCCCAGTCTCATTCCAGAAAGTTATGCCCTCGTTGGAATTTCAACACAAAGAGGCCACAGATCTGTCGCACGGGAAGAAAAGATGGTGTCTGCTGCAATTGGTTCTCACAGCCTTGTGGCAGGATGCAGAATGAAAGGTGGAAGTATAGTAGATGTTCAAGAGTTCTCTCGTCATCCACAGTATCCAGGAAAATGTCATCCATGAATACCTAAATGCTATTCCCTCTCTATCCTCAGCCACTTGAAATAGTTGGATCTAATCCCCACAGCATAGTCAACCGTGTATATATTCACTCTCAAATCATTTTACAGAATGTGAAACAATAAGCTAATTAAGTGTGCATTTAAGAATGTAGCTTTGCACCATTGGAAGTTAATTTCTATTTTCTGTTACTACAGACATTCCTTGATAAAGGTACAGAGGTGGATAGACTTTGGTCTCTTTCCATCTTCCTGACGTTCTTTGAATTTTTCTCAGAAAGATTGTTGTAAGGCATCTCATTCTTTCTCACCCCTCCTCCTTTGTCCTGGCCAAAGGGTGAACTATGGGAAGATCTCATGGGTGGCGTTCTAAGCAACTTTCCCGTGATTAAATAACCCTTCTCCCAAAGGCTATTTGTGTGGTTTAAATTACTTAAAAAAACAAAACAAACAATCCAGGGTAAGAGAATCAGTTTGATAAAAACAGAAGGTTACCAACAGGCTTGCCCATACAGCTGGAAAAGATGTGAATAGCACAGGCTCCAAGCACCAAAGAGGATAAATAAACGTGTCGCAAGTGCCATTAAGAAAACACATCTGCACACTGTCAGCAGTGAGGATAAACACATGATTGTTTTCCCTTTCACAAGGAGCAGTGATGGGGAAAGGCGACTTGATGGACTCAATCCAGGTCTGTTCAATTTACATCATTGTAAGGTTGAGGGATAGGCACGTATTCAGCCTTGATGAATTCCCAGAATCACTCACCAGAAGGAAATCTTCAAAGAAAACAAATAGTAGATTCATTCTCCTCCCAGTTCACAAACAGGCGAACAAACAAGGAAAGAAAGAAAATGCCCCAAAGGTTATCTGGTAGACCTCAGTTGTCCTATGCTGGGTTTTTGGATCCAACATCCTTTTCTGATTTTTCTTCTTCACCTAATTCTCCAGACAGTGGGAGGAGCAAATGGAACTTTCATAAATATCTTTCATGGCTGTTAATTGTAACCAGTGTTCCTTCCTTTAGCCCTAACCCCAAACCCTCCAAGCCCATTAACTTCCCCAGCATCTCAATGAGTAGCTTTATAATTTTTTTATGAGCCATAAACAGAACTCATGAAAGATAGCTAGCAGCCTAGGGAATGAGGATGGATCCACTGAAATCCTCATGGACCTAACTTGAGAAAAGGTTCAGATATACAGGGAAATGAAGACCACCTTCTAGAGATGCCAGCAATCTGGAACTGCACGCTCCATGTTCCGGGCATTACTGGTAGATAGTTCACTATTTAAATCTTAAGTTGAATCTTCATTGATTAGGTCCAATAATTAGTGCCTAAATCAGAGGATGGAATATGAAGAATATCTTAAAGCAGGCTTGGATTCGAACATCTTAGTCACCTTAGTAAACTAAATTTCAAAATTTGGTCTAAAATAAATATAATTTCAACCTAAATTATCCAAACTAATGGAAGGTAGCCCAAAACATTGCCAACACCTCAGAAATTATTCACATTCGACTTTGCAAGTTGTTTCTAGTTTATTAGCTGACACGCTGAAAGTTGGTTTCAAATACAGTGATGGAGAAATACAAGAATGGACTCAGGAGGAGTTAGAAACCTGTCTACGTTTTCCTCATTTAGTCCTCTCTCCCTTCCTCCACTGTGTCTACTTCATTAAACTCATTCAGTTTCCTCATCTCTAAGATGGGGCGGGGGTGGAGGGTTAAATTTGATTATTTCTAGGGATTCTTCCAATAGTAAAGTTCTGCAATCTAATAGAACATATATGTCCTGATGTAACTTTCATCCTTGGTGGTACAAATGTTAACGTGCTTGGCTGCAAACCAAAAGACTGGTGGTTTGAGTCCAGCCTGAGGCACCTTGGAAGAAAGGCCTGGAAATCTACTTCTGAAAAATCAGCCATTGAAAACACTATGGAGCACAATTCTACTCTGACACACATAAGGTCACCATGAGTTGGAATCAACTCAAGGGCAACTGATTACTGGTTAACTTTCAGCTACTCGTTCATTCATTCAACAAACGTTTTTGAGTGCCAGTTAAGTGTTACTGTACTAGCTAGCCACTAAGGACAAAAAGATGAATGAGCTGCCATTCTTATCCTAGAAATCATATAATATGTGTATGTAAATATGCAATAAGCATTTCATAAATGCCTTTAAAGAGTACAAAAGTAGAGGTTATAACAGCTCTACTGAAAGATGCTATGGGTAATGATGTTCTTTAATTATGCCAAGAATGTTCAGTATTTTAGGTTCAGGAATTTTAGTATTTTCCTACTGTTGGAAATGATCAGAGAAGTATACGCACTCAATAACTATGGCTAATGCTCAGGACACTGAGGCCCAGTAAGGTTACAGACCTCCTCAAAGTTACACATGGGCAGAGGTAGAACCTGGATTAGGACCTGGGTCTCCTACATCCCAGTGTTGGGTTAGTTAATAGTTAAGAAAGTAGGCTTGGGGCTTGTCTACCTGGGCTCAAATTCTAGCTTTGCTATGTACAAGTTGACTGACCTTGGACAAGTCATTGAACTTCTCTGTGTCTTAGTTTCCTCCTCGGTAGAATGGGACTAGAAGAGTAACTAGTCACACAGGACGTGTACATGAAGTGAGCTCGAACATGTAGAAATGCTCAGAGCAGAATTAGCATACTTTCATATATAATAACAGCTGTTAGCAATGAGATGTAAGGGTAGAATGTTTTCTGACATATTGCAAACTGTCAATGGGTGTTACGAAATAATCAATACTGGTATTATAGCCAGTTCTTAGATTTATCTGTCCAAGATATTTTATGAGTAAATTGTATCTTCACCAAAAAGGGGAAAAGTTGCTGACAATAGTGCCTGGCAAATAGTAAGTGCTCAATAAGTGTTGGCTATTATTTGGCTGCACTGTTTCCATTTACTATAATGTTTGAGAGGGCTTTTATGAGTTTTGTTGGAGCCCAGAGATAATGCTCCCAGCCCCCCTCCACAACTGTGTGTGTGTGCATGCGCGCACACGTGTGCACCGGTAGACAAGAAGGTGTGTGCTATTGGAAAATCAAATAACTCACTCAGTAAATTATCTCAGCCGAGATATCAGATTCAGGAAATCAAATTCAGACCTGTAAGCCTGGTGAAATTCAAATTCCTTTTAAACATTTATTGCCATTTCTAGGCAAGAAACATTTCCCCTGATCAGATTATTTTGGTGAGGAAGTCTTGCCTTTTAAAAGCAAGTAAAAAGTGAAAAAAATAACTCTCCGTACATGACACAATCTACAACTAGCGTCTCAGGAATGTTTTAAACTTGAGTAGGTTGATGTTCTCTAAACATCCCAGTGCTTCATATTTATAGACTGTTTTATTTTAGAGCATTAGCAATGAATGAGAAAAAGCGGAATTTTCTGTAGGCATTTCTTTCTGTGGGTTTTTTTTTGTGTGCGTGTGTGTGCGTGTGTGTGTGTGTGTGTGTGTGTGTGTGTGTGTGTGTGTGTGATGCTATTTTGATTTGGAAGCAGCCTTGTTTCTCCTGTCTTTTTCAAGCACCAAAGGCTTCCATTTTCTCTCTCTCTCTCTTTCCCCAAAGGAAACACTTCAATTGCTTTTATTGATGAGAAGAGGAAAAATCTAAACATCAGGCAACCCTGCTGACGAGACAACTAACAAAGAACAAAACCAATTACCCTCCTCCTTGTAGGTCTGCTGGGTTCAGAAGGAAATAGAGTTGAGAGCTGTAGCAGGTGCTCTTGGTGCCTCACCCATGTCCCCGTGGTCTGCCCAGAGACGGCCTGTAGCTTAGTGGGCACTTTCCACACACCTATATCTTCTTACCTCAACACTTGCAGTCTCTCTGCCTGGGGGCTTTTTCTGGGCTGCAGGAGTGTGCTCACCACACCTCCGAGTAACGCTCAACTGAGGAAGGATGAGATTTGGTGGAAGAATACCCTAGATTCCTTACCCTTTGGTGGGACAAGTCTGAGCTGTCTTCCACATGCTATCTCAGAGGGTTCCTGATTGCCCTCAGTAACTTTTATTGGCTTCCTTCCCTTCCCTCTCTCACTTCCTCCGTCCCTCACTGGGCCACCTCTTGCACCTAAATCCTCCTTTCAAGATCTGCTTTTATAGGAACGCAAACTAAGACAAGAACCTAAAAGTCTGTACACCATTATGTTCATTTTCCTGCCCTTGCCCACGCTCTCTCTCTGAATGCCAGAAGCAAAGAAGAGAAAGGATGGTCTATAGCTATAATAGAGTTCTTTTTGTTCGAGTGGTTTCTATGCCATACCCTAATTAGGTTCTTGAAGCTGCAATTATATCAGTGAACAGTGCAGAGAAAAATCTCTCCCCTCATGGCGATGTTATTCTAGTGGGAGGAGACAGACAATAACCAAGAAATAGAATGAGTATACAAATTACATAGTGTGTTAGAAAATGGTAACTGCTATGGAAGAAAGAGATCAAGCAGAGCAATGGAGATCAGTAGCCAGAGGTGGTGGCGGGGCGCGCTGGCTGCAATTTTAGCTTGGGCTATCAGGCTCTCAGACTCGATGGCAGTGGGTTTGTTTATGTTTGTTTCTATCAGTAGCTTGGCGTTCCTGGGTTGTGCCAACGGTTGATGTACTTGGCTGCTAACTGAAAGGTTGGAGGTTCAAGTCCCCCCAGAGGCACCTTAGAAGAAAGGCCTGACAATCTATTCCTGAAAAATCAGCCACTGAAAACCCTATGGAGCACAGTTCTACTCTGACACACGTGGGGTTGCTATGAGTCAGAGTCAACTTGAATGCAACTGGTTTTTAGTAGTAGTTTTGCTGTCTCTTGCAGAAGGATGTGTGTAGCTTGATTTCATGATGTGCTGCCCCTGCCAGACATCCTTCTGCCCCCTCCTCATTTTCCAAATCAGTCTCCAAGGAGAGGTGGCAGGTAGCTTCTCCTATGAGAAGCTAATGCCATTAATAATTACTAAGGACAGGAAACAAATGTCTAGCTTCTCTCCAGATGAAATGCTTGCTCCCATTGACTTCTTCACTCCCAACTGAAGCTTGGCTACCAGTAGACACCAAAAAGTCAATGTTCAATGAACCAACCATGCATGTAGGAGCCACCTCTCTGGTTGAGCCCCGTTGAGCTTTAATGGCCAACTTGGCCATAACCAGGACCACTGGGGTGGGGAGGGCAGTGAGGAAATTGGAGAGCATGCCTAGTTCCAGTCCTCCTGTAATTAAAAGGGGAGCTTAATCATTATTTCCAAGGTCATGGGGTGGCACGCAAGCACAGTGAAGAAATTTGAATTTCACCTTCTCTTGCCTCCTGGTACCATGCAGACATAATATTGGAGCAAAAGATTGGTCTCAAGGGTGCAAATTTGGAAGGGGTTACCAGGGATACAGGGAGCAGAGGGCAATTTTAATATCCCTCCCCACACAGTGCCATCTGAGTGTTTAAGGACGAAGCTCAGGTTACTTCTGACAGCCATGAGTCCTGGTATTGTTGCCAGAAAACAAACAAACCCATTGCCGTTGAGTCAATTCTGACTCATATCGACCCTATAGGACAGAGTAGAACTGCCCCATACAGTTTCCAAGGGGCACCTAGTTGATTCAAACTGCTGACCTTTTGCTTAACAGCCGTAGCTTTTAACCCCTATGCCACCAGGGTTTCCAATGAGGAGTGAAAATGTGGAAAGAGAACTGGGCAAAGTCCACGCTTGGGGAAGAAGGTGGAGAACTGGCGTTGTGGAAGCAATGGGTACGTGCACCAAAGGGTTGGCAGTAAAGCCCCCCACTCCCAGAAATGAGAAGAAAGACTTGGGGACAGGGGAGAGGAGCCAAGGAAGCCAGCTGAGAAAATGGGGAGACACCTGAGAGGGTGTTCTGGGCAGTGAGACAAGCAACCAGGAAGCAGACTGAAGGAAGAGAGCCAAGGCCGGGACACAGGTTGGAGTCCTGGTGGAACTGACTCAATAAAATGACATGGTTGGTAGTTGTTTTATCCTCCACTCTGATTTCTGTGGACCAGCTTGGGGAAAGGCAGGCTGCACTGGCCTTCAGAATTCATGGGTTAATTAGCAAATTGGGATTTCTTGCTTTCTAGCATTGCCCCTCACCCTCCCTCTCCCCTCTTAGTGACTTGAGACTGATGAAGGCAAGAGCTCTGTGAATGTTTGGGATGAAACACTTTGTCAGGAAAACAAGCAAATAAGTTTGACAGCTGCTTGATGTAAGACCGTCATTAAACTTTCAGGAATGTAGGTCTTCTATCATTTAGCAACGTTAATCTCTCTTCCAAAAAAAAGGGGGTGGGGGGATTCCAGGATTGCAGCATGAGGAAGTTGTGTTGTTTGCTCTGCTGGAAGTTGCCGTGGGCCTCATCCCCAAGCTCCCTTTTCTTGCTGGTGCTACTGAGATGGCCCGATCAGGTGTGCATAAGGGACAGTCAATAATTAGGTTGGGTTTCCAGGGGCTGGTATTTAAGGCCTAGCTTTCATTCAGTTCCCTCACTTGCCTCCTCTTTTCTCTTCCAATACCCGCTTTTTGGTATTACTCTACTTTTTAGAACCTTCATGAGGAAAAAGGGGTGAAGAAATAAAACTCAAGCCAGCCATTTATTTTGCTGCTTGAAGGTGTCTCTGGGAGAAAGATTTGGTGAGAAGGGAGGTTGATATGTCGGCCAAAAGGAGACTTTAGAAAATCAATGGCTTCCCTTGTGTCCTTGTTGTTTAGGAGGGATAACTAAGAATTTTAAATCAGATCAAGGTCTCTGACCTCATAAAGCTTATATTCTAGGGAAGGAAGGCAGACAATGAACCACGTCAGGGAGTGGTAACTGCTATGGGAAAAGATGTCACAAAGCCGGCTCTCAAGAAGTCATGCCTCCAAAACCATTCATTCATTTATTCAGCAGGTATTTATGGAGAAGCTGAGGATGTAAATAGCTTCCTGACCTCCAGGTGTTTATACAAGTCAACCCTCTTGCCTTCCTCCCTAGCAAGGCATCTTGTGTTCAACTGAACAATCTGGGACAGTTAATTCTGAGCCAAACTCATTCAGCACTGTGATATCCGCCAGGCATGGCCACCCAGACAAATGATTTCCGGCAAGGGAACTACACAAGTGAATTTTGTGGGCCTGGAGCTGACCTGGCAGTTGGGGGAAGAATTTCCAGCAGGTATGGAAGTCGTGAAGGAAATGAGGGAAACTGTGGTCTTCACACTGCCTCACCTGGCCTCACCTGGTCCTATCTGGCCCCACTTCACCCACAGATCAGAGGTGTCTGCAGATTATTGTGGGATTTCCTTGTACACTTCCTTCATTGGGCTTGACTGGGTATAATATCACATCTCTAGTGAGAACTGGAAGGAGCTCTGGTGGCACAATGATTAAGTGCTCAGCTCCTAACCCAAAGGTTGGCAGTTCAAATCCACCAGCTGTTCCACAGGAGAAAAGACCTGGTGATCTGCTCCCTTGCAGACTACAGCCTAGGAAACCCTATGGGGTAGTTCTACTCTGTCCTATAGGGTTGCTATGAGTCGAAATCAACTCGATGATGGCACACAACAACAGCAGTGAGGACTGGAGTCTCTGGAGCACAGAGACTATGGAGCTCATAGGGTCACCACAAGCTGGAATCGATTCGACAGCAACTGGTTTTGTAGTGAGGATGATCTGCTGTTTGGTGGGTTGTAAGTTCAGTCTTAGTGAGTTTTCAGAACACTATTCATGTAAAAATATATTTAGGCCATTTCCAAAATGCAGGTTATTGATCCAGTTATGCAGATGGATGTGGCAACCAGCAGATGGCCCTGATTCTTCTTCCGCTCCCTCTCTCTGTTTTCTGAGAGGGCTGGAAGTTGGTGTAGAGGAGGCCCTGATGGGAACAGATAAGGCAGTCAATGAGACAGGCCATGCCGTGTCTCTGTAAGGAGACAGTGGCTTTCCTTTGAGGGAATGATGGACAGTGAGAAGGGGTAGAGCTGGTGAGTTTTCTAGATTCTCTGATTTGAAAATTAGAGACTCAAAGGAAGTGTGTCCTTCCTGAGTAATCGCATCCCTACACTGTTGAACTTCCTCTAGGTTTCGACTTTCACCCCTGCCAGGCTAGGAGGAGAGAGGACAAAGGAGAGGCCTCCCCTACTCTGGGGAGGGAGGAAGTATGAAGCTTGGGGCACCAACCCCAGCGCGCTTCCTGGGCAGAACAGCTGAGTGTCTTGTTTCTCCTTTACCTCTTGCCCATCACCTCCACAGGCTCTCTCTCTGGTCTTTGTTCCCCAGCACAGTCTCTGAGGCAGCTGCCATGTGAAATTCTATTTTGTAGAAGGTGGCGGCACCACAGGCTAACAGCAGGTTTGGCAGTGGTTCGAGAATTTTATCCAGCTGGCCTGTCCTTGTAATATGAACAAACCTTATTAGATTGGAGGCCATTGGGGTGGAATTTGGGCTGTTGATTCACTAAGCATCACAAAAGAGTACCACTGGGAGTGCTGGGAGAACACTTCAGATGTTTTCGTCTCCCCAGTCACTGGAGGGTCTTATTTGCAAATACCACCTCACAAACAAATAGTTGTCCTTGGTGCCCTGGGTGGCACTTGGTTGACCTGGCTTCAATACTTCAAGGTGACACGTGATTTTTGTTTTTTTATAATGTTTTATACTTTATACTTTTCACCAACATAGGGACTTTCCATTTTCTCATTTAGCCTGAATTAGGCACACTTTACAGTCTGGCTATACCTTTTTTTTTTAATTACAAAAATAATACAGTTATTTGCTTGTGGAAAAAATGAAGATAAGTAGTAATGTATAAAATTTTTAAAAATTCCCCAGAATTAACTATTGTTTAAAGTTCTAGCTGTGTGTGCTTGGGTAAATTCCCTAACTTCTCTGTGCCTCAGTTTCCTCATCTGTAAAAGGGGGACTATATTAGTACTTACCTCAAAGGTTGTTGTGAGGATTTAATACAATGTCTAGCATCTATTTCTATTTCGGGCTAAATCAACATTCGCTATTGTCGTTAGTAGTATGTATTTTTTTCCATACTTCAGTGTGGATTTTGTATCTTGCCTCTATTCAGACCTTTAAGGGTATGGCCAAATTTCAGTGGGCGGTATTTCACCAGAAGCATTTTCACTCAGGGTAGGGCTGATGTGTGTGAAGAAGCTGAGTCCTCGTTTTGGTTTTCTTTAGCAGGATCCAGTGTGGTTAGATTTTCTTCATGGCGCCTAAGTAACACTAAGCTTTCTTGAGTAGGAAACGGGAAGAACTGGGATGGGTCTTTTGCTCTGAGGAGTGACCTTCCAGATAAAGCCATTCCTTCCCCAGCAACCACCTGGAGTCTTAAGCTGTGTGCCATCACCAAGAGGAGGCCTGCTTCCTGGGGATCTGATGGGGTGTTTATAGCTCAGACCAACTTAGATGGAAAGAAGAGCGAACCAATTCCTATACTAGATGAGCTGATGGAAGATGGATTGGAAGCGGGTGGGGTTTTTAGGTAGTATTAATTGTTTTAAAGCATGCACTGTGATGTAAAAAAAAAGCCAAGCTATTTCACTTATTTTGCCAATTTTACTACGAAGAGAATCATAAAAGTCTACCTGTGCAGAAGCAATGAGAAGAACCTCCAAGCCATCTGACAAAACGAAAGACCAGACTGGAGATGCTATTTTGTCTCTTTTCAAAAGCAAGACCATTTGTTATCAGAGGATTTAACTTAAAAAGTTCAGTGAAAGAGTCAGAGAACTTGTCTCCTGGTCCTGGTTCTGCCATCAACTAGCTGTGTGGCCTGGAACAAGTTACTTAACCTCTTTGCACCCCAGGTGTCTCATCTATTTTAAAAAATGAGGCTAGAACTTCCCACCCTACAAAGCTATTTGGGGGGAACTACAGATATGACGATAGGGTTTTCTGGATTGGGCGAGTGTAGGCATATCTGTCCATGTCTGTACCGTAGGCTTTAGTCTCGGCGTGTGGACCTCTGGGTGCCAGAACTGAGAACTGCTACAAGAGAGTTCACTGCCCTCAAGAGCTGCTGGAACACATACTAAGGAAAAGGATACATTTATAGTCACCATGAGAGCATTTAATAATAATAAGACAAGATGCCCCAGAGAAACTGCGACACAGAGTTGATAGGATGAAGGGAATGGCCACTTGTGAGTTGCTTTTTCAGTAAGAAGATCAGGTTCCCCATTTTAGTCACACGCCCCCGGCCACCTCTGGTGAGCACATAGCCATTTGCCTGAGGTCTGAGAGCAATGCAGAGATCACCTGACCACTGGCAGGACTAGAATCCATGTCTTCCTTAGCCCAGCCCTCTAACCAGCACTGCTCGACCACCAGGACTTGGGAAGCTGGGCTATGACGCCATAAACCCAGGACTGCTAGGTGAAACAACAGTGAAAAGCATGGACACCATTGCTCTTTGGCAAAGATAGTAGTTGTTGTTGGCTGCCTTCGAGTCGGTTCCAATTCATGACAACCTCATGTGCAAGAGGACAAAATATTGCCCAGTCCTGCACCATCTTCACTATCATTGGTCTGCTCAAGTCCATTGCTGTAGCCACTGTGTATTCTGAGTGCCTTCCAACCTTGGGGGCTCATCTTCCAGCACTATACAGGGCAATATTCTATGGTGATCCATAGGATTTCTATTGCCTGATTTTTGGACATGGATTCCCAGGACTTTCTTGCTTGTTTGTCTTAGTCTGTCAGTTTTTCCTGCTGTGGTGGCTTGCGTGTTACTATGATGCTGATGCTGGGAGCTATGCTACTGGCATTTCAAATACCAGCAGGGTCACCAGTGGTGGACAGGTTTTAGGGGAGCTTCCAGACTAAGACACACTAAGAAAAATGGTAGAGCAACCCTGCAGTAAATCTCTTTGCTGTGCTGTATGTAGGCTTTGCACAGGATTGTAATGTCTATTTTTTGAACTCTCTGAGGTTGACAGGGCAGGCAACGCTATCAAGAGTTTTCTGTTACTTTCTTAAGTGACTTGCCTAGAGTCAGCTAGTTATTAGTGAATTGTGGGGGAACAGGCAGGGTCTAAAGATTGAATTTCCCAATACTCAAGATGGTGTTGATTTAGTAAGTTGGGGTTTCTACATGAAGATAGAAATATATTTGCATATATTAACTTAAATCATTAATGTAGCAGCTACAGACCTACATTAAAGAGTGCACATTTTCCCACTTAATAATAAAAATAAGCTGCTTCTCACACACTTCTTCAGCTTCTTCCAAAGATAAGCCACCCAACCGGTAACTGTCCAATTAGTTGGAGTAAGTTGAACAGGTGCTCGCAGTTAATTACTGAACTGAGCGGTGTAGCTGAGCACAATGTGTTCCTTCCCTTGGTCCCCAGGTCTGCTGCTGTTGGGGGGTGGGTGGGGAGGATAAGACTCCTCCAAGGCTGAAGTCCAGCAAAGATCAGTTCTTTGGCCGTGAACTTGAAGAGAGTCCTCCATGCAGTGCCTTTCAGGCTGGAGCCAACGGTCAAGGAAATCTGCTTGGGAATTGATTGATTCATTATTCTTTCCCTTTTGTGACATTTTTCAAGATAAACTTACTTGGGCCAGCCTCCTAGAAAACCTTTTAAAATGCTAATTGCACAATTGTGCGAATAATGGAAAAATGAGTCATGTGGTGCACTCAGCACTTGACTAATTAACGAGCAGTAAATGAACCCTTGCCTAGCAAATTCTACACTGGGCTGTGTGAATGGCAGAGAGCTTCATGGAGCGACAGCTGGAAGAATGTGGTTTTAAGTTAACAGGTTCTTGTAGGAATTGACCAGTGAAAAATCAAGAAGTATTGGTCACAGTGCTCTCTTTTATGGAAACTGAACATTGTTGGTGGACTTGATTTAACGAACATTTGTCCAGGCCCTGTCACAGCCCCCTGTCATAGGCTGGAGGAACGGCGATACAAAGATGACTTAGATAATAATCTAGTGAAAGACAGAGCTGAGTAATCAAAGATGCTTTTGACTGCAAGGACAGAATACCCAAGTAACAATGGCTTAAATGATAAAGATATTTAATTATCTTACAAAACATAATGTTTGAAGGTAGGTGGTTCCAGAATTGGTTCAGTAGTTCAACATGTCTTTAACACCAGGCTGTTCCCATTCTTTTGCTTTGCCATCCTCACCAGGTTGGCTTTTTTGTCCTTAGGCTTGTTGCCTCATAGTTGCCTTGCTCCAAGCATCATATTCTCAAATGGCAGAGTTCAAATGCAGTAGCAAGTGGGAGGCCAGGATGGGAGGCGATCGTGTCTACTCACATGCTGTTTGCCAGAACAAGTCACACGGCCCCACCTAGATGCAAGGCGGGGGTGGGGCTGGAGATCCAGCACTTTCCATCAAGTAACTCAAGACTATGGAGGAGATTAAAAAGTCCATCACATAATACAATCAGTGCTCTAGTATAGACGCATACAGAAGACAGAGCCAGTTAATTCTGCCTTGAAAACTAGTGGGAGATTTTGTAGAGGACATGACGTTTTCACTGAGTCATCATGTGAGAAATCCAAACAGAAATCACGATGTGCAAAGACACAGAGGAGTGGAAGAGCTTGTCAAATTATTGTGTGCTTTGTATTTTCTTGCCCTCTTTCCCTCATCTTTTGGTCAGAACTCCCTATCTGGCAAGTCATTTAACTCCTCAGGGTCTCAGAATCCTCATCTATAAAAATGAGACAGTTGGACGCTGTAATTGTGAAAAGCTCTCTGAGGTTCTCTCATCCCTCTCCTATTTTCAGAGGTTTAAGAAGACATTAACAGTCTCACAACATTTCTTATACGAACGTTAGCAGGTGAGTTCTTTCATCTGATCTCCTCTATGAAAATACATTTCAAAAATTTCTCAGGGAGGCAATGTGGTCACAGCATGAGATTGGGCATCATGGATCTGGGTTTGAAGCCAAACTTTGTCATTTACTTACTGTGTGACCTGGAGAAGACACTTAACATCTCTGTGCTCCAATTTACTCATCGGTAAAATGGAGATTATAGTATCTTTTTTTCAGGGTTCTTCGAAGACTTCATGATAATTAAACATACAGCACAGTGCTGGGTATGTATGAGGTTCTCAATAATTGACAAAAGAAGAAATACAAACGGCCAATAGGCAAAGTTTTAAATGTTCATCTTCACAAATGATCAAAGACATGCAAACAAAATACCAGTTCAAAATAAGTGTGTGTGAGGGGGAGGGTATGTGTGTGTATCAGATGGGCACCCTCAGTGTGGCTGAGGGTGTAATAAAACAGAGACTCTCATGTACTGCTAATGGGAACATGAACTGATCCATTTCTGGAGGACAATGTGGCCATTAGAATCTACCTCAAAATCTAGGCATTTATGCTAGGTGGATAATCAGTGATATGTACATACATAGGGTATAATTACTAAAAGTTGCTCATCCTGATGTTATTTGGAATAAATAGCATTGGAATCAACACAAATAGCCAACAATAGACAATTTGTTAAATGAATTAAGCTGCATTCATATATTCTGATATTACCCAAACCCATTGCTGTCAAGTCAATTCCGACTCATAACGACCCTACAGGACAGAGGAGAACTGCCCTACAGGGTTTCCAAGGAGCAGCTGGTGGATTCAAACTGCCGACCTTTTGGTTAGCAGCTGAACTCTTAACCACTGCGCCACCAGGGCTCCCTGATATTACCCAGATAGTACAGATTATGTTGTTGGAAGATATTTAATGATGTGGAAGAAATGCTGATAATATAATATTAAGTAAAAGGCAGTCTATAAAACAGTATATATAGCATGGTTCCAGTTTTGCAAAATAAACAAAAAACACGCTTAGAAAAGTGACTGGAAAGTAATACATCAAAATATAAAAATGATTATCTCTGGGTCCTGGAAGAACAAGGGTTTTTTATTTTCTTCTATGCTGCTCTGAATTCTCCGAATTATCTTGCATTGCACATGTAACGCCATGGGAAAATGTTTATAAAGTTAAAAGAAAATATCAGGGAAGAAAAATGACCAAGAAGTCAGAATACAAATTGAGTCCAACTATGTAAACACACATACACACAAAGGAAAAAAGACTAAAAGGAAATATGTCCAAATCTTATCAGCAATTCTCTCTGGGTGCTGGAATGATGGATTATTGTCATTTTCTTCTTTATACTAGTTGATATTTTCCAATTTTTCTACTAGTAAACTTGTTGCCATCCAGTCAATTCTGACTCATAGTGACCCTATAGGACAGAGTAGAACTGGCCCATAGGGTTTCCAAGGAGCAGCTGGTGAATTCGAACTGCCCACCTTTTGGTTAGCAGCCGAACGCTTAACCACTGCGCAACTGGGCCTCCCTTTCTACTATTAGCTTATATTATTTTTGTGAGCAGAAAAAGAAAACCACCACCAAATAAAATCTATGAAATAAAGTTTTCTTGAGTACTGTACTACATGTAGGCACCAGTGTGATTAAAAAGGCAACTTTAACTGAATGGAACATATATTTTTAATGGTTTAGTGAAGATGGGACCAGCAAAGCATGTAACCCTGAGGGTCCAGCCTTCTCCTGACCCACAGCTGGGGAGTCATCGGACCTGCCTCCTGAATCAACCAACCCCCCGTTGGAAAGGCAGAGGGATGAGGCCAGAGTTACTGTTGGTAGGGAAAATGAGTGAATTTTGCTGGTATAAGAAAGTGCCATTAGAATCTGGTCTAGGCTGCAGGGACTGTAGGGCTGCCTGCTTTTTTTTAAGACTTGTGCTTGCTGATCCAATATGTGCTTCTGGCTGGATGCATGGAGCCCTCTGCTGGCCAACAGGTGTCAATGCATCAATTTTTGCACTTCCCAGAACCAAGGTCAAGACCTACTAGCCAAACCAGAGCTCTCAGACCACATGGGGAGGCTCAGTCCAGTAGTCCCAATTTCTTGGAACTTGATGGTTTGGGGACCTCGTCCAGGCTGAAGCAACAACAACCTAATGGGGAAGACTTCTCATCAGCTGTAAAGGTTTGCCCAGTTGTTTGACTGGGAGGGAAGGCAAGAATCCATCACACAGGAGGGACTTCTAAAATGAATGACTTCCCAGTGTGGAACTGAGCCCCAGGTCTCCTGCTTCCTCCTATATCCAGGTGTCCCTGGGTCCTCGAGGGAAGAGGTGTACAGCTTTCCTCAGCAATGAGCTGTGAGCTTCTTATGTAATGTCTATCCAATTTACTTCTGTATACCCCAACACATGGCTCACAAGGGAAACTAAATATGTGCTTTTTGGATGGATGTATGGATGGGCAGGTGGATGGATGGATGGATAGATGCTACCCATTGCTGTCCAGTCAATTCTGACTCATAGCGACCCTGTAGGACAGAGTAGAACTGCCTCATAGTGTTTCAAAGGAGCGACTGGTGGATTCGAACTGCCCACTTTTGGGTTAGCAGCCACGCTCTTAACCACTGCACCACCAGAGCTCCTAGATGGATGGTAGATGGCAGAAACTAATCTGGGGCAGGATGCCTGTGTGTCTTTGTGTGCAAAGAGTGGAATTTCTTGTTCCAGGTGTATATCTTGTTTGTCTTTTTAAAAAATTCCCACTAAGGAGAACCTACTGGATACCACTGATCACCTATTATGTACCAGGTAGCGTACTGGTAGGCATTTGGATGGTGCAGACAGTTAAACACTCCACTACTAGCTAAAAGATTGGCAGTTCAAATCCACCCAGAGGCACCTCGGAAGACAGGCTGGGCCATCTTCTTCCAAAAGGTCACAGCCTTGAAAACCCCATGAGTCGGAACTGACTCAGTAACAAGTAACAACAGAATACCATTTAACATCTAGTTTTAATACCATTTAATCCTTACAATAACCCTATGAAGTAGGTATTATTAATACAATTTTGTTGTTGTTGTTGTTAGGTTCCATCGAGTCAGTTCTGACTCATAGCAACTCTATATACAACAGAACGAAACACTACCCCGTCCTGCGCCATCCTCACAATCGTTGCTATGTTTGAGCCCATTGTTGCAGCCACTGTGTCAATCCATCTCATTGAAGGTCTTCCTCTTTTTCGCCAACCTCCACTTTACCAAGCATGATGTCCTTCTCCAGGGACTGATCCCTCCTGATAACATGTCCAAAGTACATGAGACAAAGTCTCGTCATCCTCGCTTCCATGGAGCACTCTGGCTGTACTTCTTCCAAAACAGATTTGTTTGTCCTCTGGTAGTCCATGGTATATTTAACATTCTTCGCCAACACCATAACTCAAATGCAATTGAATTATGTAAAATACAGTTTTACAAATGAGGAAACCCATGCTCAGAGAACTTGAGGAATTTGCCCCAGGTCATACACCATGTAAGCCCATGCTCTTTCCTTTATGCCATGCAATGCAGGCATACAAAAAAAAAACCCCAAACCAGCTGCTATCGAGTCAATTCTGACTAATGGCAACCCCATGTGCTACGTAGTAGAACTGTGCTCCATAGGGTTTTCATGACTGTGATCTGTACAAGTGCGGAAGAAGTTCACTTGCTTAAAGACATTCCTAAGAAGCAGGGGTCAGTGGACAGAAGAAAATCCAGTGGTAGAAAGGGAGTCTTCACTTTGCTGTGGTAAGGGACATTGGAGGGGGAGTGGCAGATGAGGGGAGGGTATGGATCGATGGAGGAAGGGAAGAGGTGCCAGGCAGCTTTCACTCCCACTGGTTGGAAGGAGTGGGGTGGGGTACTCTTGTCTCCATTATGCTTGGGGTACTCTGGGGATCAGGCTTCCTGATGGCAACTGGTTTGGGTTTTTTTTGGTATGCCTGCATTGCATGGCATAAAGGAAAGGGCATGGGCTTACATGGTGTGTACACAGGGGTGACCTCAGGCAACCTTGAAGCCAGCGAGGAGAGGCCAAATGTTTTTCCTGTCCTGCTGTCTTCATTCAAGTTCAGAAACAGAAGGAGAAACGGAGACATTTATTCTTCTGCACGTGCTGCATTGAGGGAGTGCTCTCAGGAGAAGGGGGTAAGGCAAGCAGGATAGGGTGGTGAGGGTAGGAGGGGGAGAGCTAAGCAAGTTCCTGCTCTGACTAGAGACTAGCTTCAGCCAGATCTCACTGGAGCAGGAATCGTACCCCAGAGGTGGTCGTACGTTGAAGCAAGGTGCCTGGCCTTTCGTGCCATAACATCAACCAGTCATTGCCTGTGGGCTGCTCCTGGGGTGAGGGCGTAACCTTCTATGCTAGGTGATTCCCATTGACCAAGAGCAACTCTCTAGAGAAGGGAGCAGCTGTGAGCTGCCATTAGCAGCCAACACTCAAAAGCTGGAAAAAGGGATTGCAGCCCAGTTAAAGGGATCTAGATGGGGCATCAAAAGCATCCACTGCACCTGCCGAGCTGCCGTATATTTTCCTGCTGGCCTGGAATGTATTCAGAGCTTCTACAGGTATTTTGGCTACTGCCCCTCCCATCCAGATGCAGACTGCCTTGTTGGGTGGAGATAGTCTAACAGCAGGTTCATCTTTTGATCTTGGAGGAGAGAGCATAACAAACAGGGAGTCTTCCCATGAGAATTTCCCCACTCCTTCTTCTGCTGGCCACATGCTGCTGGGGTCCCCTCTGTCTCAGTCGAAACTTAACATTCTCGGTGGAATCTTAGCCTAGGGTTTTGACTTTAATGACATTTATCATGTGTGATATTCTTTGATGTAGGACAGCCAGCATCATGATGTCTCCATTATGTCTTCTGTAGTCGATTCTCAATCTTTATTTCCCGTCTCAGTTCAGCTGTTCCTCATGGTCCCTCTAAACTCCTGTCCAACTCTTCCTCTCAAATCCTGTTAATACTTAACCCGGGGTCAAGGGTTCCTTGGGTGAAGAAGAATGAAAAGGCAATTATCTGGCTGGCTTTGAGTGCTAAGGGAGTGAAAACTGGTTTTGTGTCAAATTTGAGACATTCCTAATAGTGGGCCTTTCCTTTCTGGTCAAGACCAAAAGAAGTCAACGGATGTGGGCTGTTTGTCTTGCCTTTAGACCTTACGGATTAGTCATAGGGTCGTTTTGAAATTATTTGATCCAGAAATAAGTGATTAACATTAAACTTCCTTAATGGGCAAATTACTCAACAGCTATGCCAGTGGGTAAATATTTACTCATCATCTATTTCAAGGAGTGAATATTAACTTGAGTCAACCAATTACTTGTGTTGGTTCTTTAATAATGGAAAAGTGAATTTATGTAATTCGGAGAGCTCTGGTTTCCTGACTGAAGGCTCTTCAGAGCCCTAAGCTGGGCTTAAATTCCAGATAATTTACTCACCTACCCCCCACCACACCCCCTCAGAAAAAGGCAGAAGATTTGTTGTATTCACCACCGTTCATGGAAATCTGACAGCCCCAAATCTCACAAAGTCAAATATCAACTCATTTTCTCAATCTGTAGGTCTATGTCAGCCTTCTGTTTACCACAAAGCTGCCTGTTTCTTATCGTTAGGGATGCAAGTCAGGGCACAGACACAGGCAAGATGCTGACCTAATGGCTTTCTCTTTGTAATGTGCTTGTAATTGTTCTTCCTTAGAATGGGGAATGAGGGTCATATGGCTTGGTGGAACTTGTCCGGCATGGAGAGAGTTGGCAGATTCCAATTTCTTTTGCTTGTTTGTCTACATGCAGCCAACGGGAGTAATTCAAATCTCCCAGACATGCCCACGTGGACGCCAAGATCATATGGCCTGAAGACTCGGTTAAGGAAATAATGGGCACCATTTCTGAGGCTTTCAATTCACGTTGAACAAGTATGTTTTCATCAACAGGCAGGAAACCAATTTAAAAGTTGAAACAGGAACCAAGGTCAGAGGTTAAGGGCCAAGACTTGGGACTTTGATGCTAAAACTCCAGGTGTGACTTGCCATGTCCCAGAGAGCCTGAGAGGTCAAAGATGCCTGCACAGGGGACCACTACGATAGAGGAATGAGGTGTCCAGGCTTGTATAAAGCAGTGTGAGAGTCTGGGACTTGGTTTATTATTAGTCAGGGGAGGCTAACTGCTGTACTGACCACCCCTATGTCTAGGGCTTCACACCAATTATGGTTTATTTCTTGCTCATGTCACATACCAGCGGCTTGGGGAACTGTGTTCCATGCAGGCATGCAAAGATCCAAACTTCTTCCATTTCATGGTTTCACTACCCTCCAGTGGCCTTAGAGTCCCCCACGTAAACTACTGGCATGCAACCGGCAGATGAGGCAAAAGAGAAAGCCTGCAGGATAGCAGGGGCAGCTTTCTGGGCCTGCCCATACCATGGCCAGAACTGTCCCATGGCCCCACTAAAATGCAAGGGAGGCTGGGAAATAGAGTCTCTCTATGTGCCCGAGATGTAAAAGGAAATGATTTGGTTTAACACTAGCCAGGTTCTGCCACACATGGCTTCAAGAACTTGAGCCCTTCTTCCAAAAAAGATGGACTCTTCTTCAGGAAGCATTTGGAAGCAAGCTGGATAAAGAGCAAATGAAGAGGGCAGACGAGAAACCAGGTTCACGTTAGTGGGATACTCCAGGAGAATTGCCAGGGTAGAGCAGATTCACTTACACCCATCATGGGAGATAAAAATTGTCCTCATTTAGGTTTTTTTTTTTTTTTTTTCAGGCACGGGCTTTAGAGGGTGAGTTAAACTTACTGAAGCAAAGGATTAGATAAGAGGGAAGTCAGCTTTGATTGAGGACCCAGCTGTGTCAGAAAGTACCAGGGAGCGGAAGAGTGGGTTGAGCCACACTGCAGGTACCTGACTGTGGCCAACTCTGTAGGTTGGCTGTGAAAGGAAAGACTCCTCAGGCTCCTCATTCACTAGGGATGTTCAGGGAAGAACAAACTGGACTGAGAGAAGGTGCCAGAATGCACACAGGCTCATTTCTAGGAGGGTGGGACCCTCCTGCTCAATTTGCTAGCTTTATTTCTTTTCTTTTCCTGCCTGTGAATGCAACCCTGTCCCAGTCAGCAATTTTTGGAGCAGCCTGTGATGGAGGGGAAGGTTCTGGCAAGGAGCTGAAGGAGAGGCAAGGGCTTAGGCCTTCCCTTCCCAGCAGGTAGCTTCAAGGGGCCGTGGCCTGGCATGACTCCTAACTGAATTGTGCACTCCTGCCCCAGCGATTCCCACCGGCCCTCTGGGGCGGACTCTTTTGTGGCAGTTTCTGGCAGTCCCAAATGTGGCTTGCTGTCAAGTCTCTGGCCCCATGCCTGGGAGCCTGTTGGAAGTCCAGAATTAACTGGCCAGGGGCCAAGATAATATTTTCCCTCATAATCAAGCACTCTGCCTAGTAAATAAGTCAACTCCTTTCTCATTTTTTTTTTTTACCTCTCTTTAGTTTCCTTTAAAGTAGTGATTATTAAAAGACATTTTTTCCTAAAGTGCACCCTCCTCCCCTCCCCCCGCAAAAGAAAACTGCTTTATTTATTTAACAAATACTTATGTGGTGCTTAATTTGTGCCTTACACTATTCTAAGCCTTGTACAAATACTAACTCATTCAATCCACTCAACAACCCCATGACGTAGGTACTTTTATTATCCCCATTTTACAGATGACAACATAGAGGTAAGAAAGGCTTAATGGCTTACCCAGGGTAATGCAACTGGGATTTGTACCAAGACAGTCTAGGCTCAGAGTCTGTGTTTGTAATTCCATTATGCTGGCTCTTTACATGTTCTTTCCCCAAAGCAAACATGGATTGCTGTGTAAAAAGATGTTACTTATGGATAGAAAAATGCACAAATCCTGAGTGTACAGCTCAATGAATTTGCACAAAATGAACACATCTAAGTAACTAGCCTAAATCCATAGCAAACCCATTGCTGTTGAGTCGATTCCAGCTCATAAAGACCCTCTAGGACAAAGTAGAACCTATGGGGTTTCCAAGACTGTTAATCTTTATGAAAACAGACTGCCACATCTTTCTCCCGAGGAGCAGCTGATGGGTTCGAACCGCCAACCTTTTGTTTAGCAGCCAAGTGCTTAACCACTGTGCTACCAGGGCTCCTAAGTAACTAGCACCCGCCCCCCCCAAAATACAGGACATCATCAGCCCCAGACCAGCCCCAGAAGCCCCCATTACCTTTTACCAGTCACTATTCCACTCCACCCAAAGGATAACTCTATCCCGAGTTTGAGCTGGTTTTGAATTTTATTTACACGGAATCATAATGGTATGCGTTCTTTCGTGTCTAGTTTTTTTCCCTCTGCCTTATGTTTGAGACTCATCCTTGTTGTTGGGTATAGTTAAAAATGTATTTTTTTCATTGCTGTATAGGATTTTATTTTTCAAATGTATCACAATTGATATATCCATTTTACCATTGATGGACATTTTGATCATTTCCAGGTTGGGTTGTATGAGTAGTGCTGCTACATATCCGTCTTTTGGTGAACACTTGGCCATAGTTCCTAGAAATGGAACAGCAAAGTCATAGGGTAGGCAAATATTCGGCTTTAGTAGATACTGCCAAACAGTTTTCCAAAGTGGTTGTACGAATGTACACTCCCACCAGCCGTGTGTGAGAGTTCCAGTTGCTTCACACTCTTCCTCAACACTTGGAATTTTCTTTTTCTTTTTAGCCATTATGGTGGGTGGCATGTGTTGCTCTTTGTTTTTGTTGTTGTTGTTAATAGACTTTACTTTTTAGGACAGTTAGATTTTCAGAAAAATTGAGAAGATAATCCAGAGAGCCTCCATATACCCCGCACCCAGTTTCCCCATTATTAACATCTTACATTAGTGTGAGACATTTGCTATAATCAAGGAACCAGTGTTGATACGTTATCATTCATGTATTGTTTTTTAAACACCGAACACACCTGAGAAATGAGTAACAGTGTTAATGTCTTTGGCAGTTGTCAAATTGAGGACTGTTCAGTAACAGTCCCACAGTTACATGATCCAGTGGGTCCAGGTGGGTTGATAACTCTAGCGCAGTTCTTTGCTTCATAAAGTTGAATTCACCCAATGATGTGGGCCAAGTTGTTACCTGGTATAAACCTTTAGGATGATTGTTCTAGATCAAGCAATTCTCCAAATGTGGCCCAAAAAAGCATATGAGACTCCTGTTAAAATGCTAATTCATAGACCCCATCCCACCTTAAGAATCAAAACCTTTGGGGATGGAGATCAAGAATATGCATTTTGAACAAGAAACTTCAGGTGGTTCTAATATGCCCTAAAGTGATAACCTTTGTTCTAGATATAGGAAAGCAAGCCCAGTAAATACTACGTATACTATTTTAAATCCAGAGTGCGTATCATTTCCTGAGTTGGACATCTAGTACTAGGAACCAGTTAAGCCAGTTGCTATCAAGTCGGCTCTGACTCATGGTGACCCCATGTGTGTCAGAGTAGAACCGTGCTCCAGAGGGTTTTCAGTGGCTGATTTTTCAGAAGTAGATCACCAGGCCTTTCTTCCAAGGCACCTCTGGACAGACTCAAACCACCAACCTTTTGGACAGCAGCTGAGTGCATTAACTCTTTGCACCACCCAGGGACTCCCTAGTACTAACCATTTGCTGCCAAGTTGATTTTGACTCATAGCAACCCTATAGGACAGAGTAGAACTGCCCCCAGAGGGTTTCCAAGGCTGTAAATCTTTACTGGAGCAGACTGGCATATCTTTCTTCCGTGGAGCAGCTGTGTTCGAACTGCCGACCTTTCAGTGAGTGGCTGAGCGCTTTAACCACTGCGACACCAGGGCTCCTACCTGGTACTAAGACTCTGCTTTATTTCACATTGTTCTTATTTTAATAAAACAAAGGCACATGGACAGAAAGACAGACTGTCAATATCAGAGTTCTAATGAGTTAGGTTTCCCAGGACCTTGAATTACAAAAGTTGCACTGGAAAACATAATCCACCTAGCTGGTCTCCCGGGGGCAAGGATGCTGAGACAGAGAGCTGGTTGGGGCTCTTGGCCCCCTTGGGAATCCCAAAAGGAACTTTAATGTCAGAGAGGGTGTGGAGAACAGCAGGAAGAGATCAGTGTGTAAAATATTCCAATGGCAAATTCCAGAAAAGTAGCAGCCAGAGCGAAGTGGGACAAGAGACAGTACACATTAATTTAAGACAGCGTCATCAATTTAGTGGCATGTTTATTGAAATAGCCCTTCATATTCTAAAAAAAGCACTGGGGTACAGACCTCTGAATCCCTGCAGGAAAACTCTACAAATTCTTGGGAGGGAACAACAGCCCTAATCCTGACTTTAATAACAAAAGGCAATTATTTTTAGTATTTTCCAGTAGATCTCAGCTGTCTGGTATTGTCAGGCTCTATTCATGGAGAGGTGGAATTTAGAGAGAGAGCACTGAGTGGGTGGGGAGGAGAAAGGGAGGGAGGGGGAAGGAGAGGGAGAAGGATGGAGGGAGGGAGAGAGGAAGAGAAATAGAGAGAGAGAGACAAACAGAAAGAGAGAGAGAGGAAAGAAGGGGATAGGAGAGAGAGAGAATGAATGAGAATATGAGTGGGAGCTTGCAAGATTTTCCACTCGAGTACTACTATCTGGCACGATGGATCCCAAGACAAAGGTGCCAGTAATATAATAATAAATACAAAACTTCCAGGAACAAATATGAAGAGACTCTAAAACAAGCCTTTTGTCAGACTGCTTTTGGGGGTACAGAGAAGTGTAAAGAAACTAGGGGAAAGTAGGTCACTGAGGAATTCTGGCAAAACACCTGGAAACCACTGCAGTGCTAGTGTTGTGATGAATTAAGAAGTGGTGAAGCCATGGGTGCAAGGGTGGCACTAGAGGGAGAAGATCGTGGTGGCAGGTCATGGAGGGGAGGGAGGGGATGGAATTAAACTTGCTTAAAGCTACTTGGAAACTCCAAATTTGGAGATGCAGCAGACCTGATGGAGAACATCCTGGTTTGATAAAGAAATAAGTAGCGGGGAGGGGGGGCAAGATGGCGGAGTAGTCAGACGCTTCCGATGGACCCTCTTATGACAAAGACCTAAAAAAAACAAGTGATTCAATTATACATGTCAATCTGGGAGCCCTGAACATCAAAGGCAGAGTTGAGGAACCGGACTGAGTGGCCAGGGGAGGGAGAGATGGTTCGGAAGCAGTGAGGAGTTGCCAGACCTGACCTGGCGAGAGTCTGAGCCCATCAGGCCTGATCAGCTCGGGGGTGAACAGTGAGGCAGGCAAGCAGTGGTCCTTGGGAGGTGCATTTTCCACACCGGGGAGACCCAGCACCAGAGACTCCACACAGCCACCCAGAACCAGTGAGAAGCAGCCCTCCAAGAAAGATAAGTACTTGCATACGACCTACCGCACAGATCAAAAACACCTCCCTTAGGGAAAAACATCTCTCCCATTTACCTCCCCACTCCTGCTCTGCACTGGGTCCTGGACTGGCTTCAGCAATTGCCGAGTCCCCTGGGCCGGAAGTAGGATCCGTCACACACCCAGAGCCATTCTCCCTGCCTTGGAAACTGAACAAATTAACAAACGGGGGAAAAATAAACTGCCGGCTCCCCTAAGCCAGGAACCCAGGGTAGGCACAGCTCCTTTGCCTAGGCACAGGCATAAGGGATCCACGGACTTTGAGTACCTTTCCCCCTGCAGAGCCTTGTGTGGGCCCATCTCAACAGCGTAGGCCCTCATTACCACAAGTACAACAGGGTATACACCGGCACTCTAACTTCAACTGTTTCAGCTGTGAAGTGGCAGGTTCTTAACATTTGACGCTGCTCTGCTCATTAAGCAGGGTCTTCACTTACCCACATCAGGGGCCTGAGGACTGGTGGCTCCACCCATGCCACCTAGCAACCTGCGACAGGGGTCCAAGAAAAAGTGGTGCACCCCAGTCCTTATAGCCAACAGCACTGGGTGCTCATTGTCTGGCTGCAAAACACACCCACTGATGCGCTCTAGGAAACAGGGCCACACCTTCCTCCTGGACACTCGGGGCAGCCGTCAGCACCCTGCCTTGCTCAGAGTGTGTCCGCCTGCTACAGCCAGATGTCTGTGCCTATACCAATAACCCATGCCTGTCTACGACTGTAAGTGAGAGCCTACACCACACAGTTGGTGGCTATCTACCTGGGCACCTGAGCTGAATCCATACACGAGGAGTGGGCAGACTCCGGAGCTCACATACCTAGTAACAGATCTAACCACCTGGTGACAGAACATTAGAGTTTCAAAGGTGCCAATAATCAAACTAGCTCATATGAGCAGCCTATTTGGGCATATCAAAACAAAACAAGAAGCTAGGACACAGTAAGCAAACATTAAATAAATATAATAACTTATTGAAGGCTCAGAGACAACAGTCAATATCAAATCACGTAAAGAGGCAGACCATGATGGCTTCAGTAAGCTCTCAAAATAAAGAATCTGGAAATTTTCCAGAGGAGGAAAATTTCTTGGAGTTACTAGAGGCAGAATACAAAAGATTAATATACAGAAATCTTCAAGAAATTAGGAAGGAAATTAAGCAAAACTCAGAACATGCAAGAGAGGAAATTAAAAAGATAAGAGAAGAACATAATGACAAATTAAACAGGCTGCAAGAATCCACAGACAGAGAGCAATCAGAAATCCAGAAGATTACCAATAAAATTTCAGAATTAGACAACTCAATAGAAAGTCACAGGAGCAGAACTGAGGCAATGGAAGTCAGAATTAGTGAGATTGAAGATAAAGCACTTGACATCACCTTATCTGAGGAAAAATCAGATAAAGGGATTTTAAAAAAATGAAGAAACCCTAAGAATGATGTGGGACTCTATCAAGAGAAATAACCTATGAGTGACTGGAGTACCAGAACCGGGGGATAACAGAAAATACAGAGAGAATTCTTGAAGATTTGTTGGTAGAAAACTTCCCTGATATTGTGAAAGATGACAAGATATCTATCCAGGATGCTCATCAAACCCCACATAAGGTAGATCCCCAAAGAAAGTCACCAAGACATATTATAATCAAACTTGCCAAAACCAAAGATAAAGAGAGAATTTTAAGAGTGGCTAGGGATAAAAGAAAAGTCATCTACAAAGGAGAGTCAATTAGAAAAAGCTCAGACTACTCAGCAGAAACCATGCAGGCAAGAAGGCAATGTGATGACATATATAAAGCCTTGAAGGAAAAAAACTGCCAGCCAAGGATTATATATCCAGTAAAACTGTCTCTCAAATATGATGGCGAAATTAGGGCATTTTCAGATAAACAGAAGTTTAGGGAATTTGCAAAAACCAAACCAAAATTACAAGAAATACTTAAGGGAGTCTTCTGGTTACAAAATCAGTAACATCAGATAACAACCCAGGACTAGAACACAGGACATGCAACCAGATATCAACCCAGATAGGTAAGCCACAAAAGTAAATCAAAGCTAAAACACTGAAAATAGGGAAACAGAGATGTCAATATATAAAAGATGACAACATTAAAACAAAAAAGAGGGACTAAAAAATGTAGACATAGATTTTTCATACGGAGAGGAAGTCAAGGCGTTATAAAGAAATAAAAAACTGGTATAAACTTAGAAAAATAGGGGTAAATATTAAGGTAACCACAAAGGAAACTAACAATCCTACAAGTCAAAATAAAAAACTAGGAAAATATAAAGACTCAGCAAACACAAAATCAACAACAATGAAAAAGATGAAAAGAAAATACATAAAGAAAAACGACTCAGCACAGAAAATTAAGGGGAACAAAGAAACTGAACAACACAAAAAAGACATCAAAATAACAGCACTAAACTCATACCTATCAATAATTACGCTGAATGTAAATGGACTAAATGCACCAATAAAGAGACAGAGAGTGGCAGTTGGATTAAAAAACACGATCCGTCTATATGCTGCCTACAAGAGACACACCTTAGACTTAAAGACACAAACAAGCTAAAACTCAAAGGATGGAAAAAATATATATCAAGCAAACAACACTCAAAAAAGAGCAGGAGTGGCAATATTAATCTCTGACAAAATAGACTTTAAAGTAAAATCCACCAAAAAAGGATAAGGAAAGACACTATATAATGATTAAATGGTCAATACACCAGGAGGACATAACCATAATAAATATTTACACATCCAACGACAGAGCACCAAAATACATAAAACAAATTCTAACAGCACTGAAAAGAGAGATAGACAGCTCCACAATAGTAGTAGGAGACTTTAACACGCCACTTTCAGTGAAAGACAGAACATCCAGAAAGAAGCTCAACAAAGACACGGAAGAGCTAGATGCTACAATCAACTTGATCTCACAGACATATGCCGAACACTCCACCCAACAGCAGCCAAATATACTTTCTTTTCCGAAGCACATGGGACAGTCTCCAGAATAGACTACATATTAGGCGATAAAGCAAGCCTTAACAAAATCCAAAGCATCGAAATATTACAAAGTATCTTTTCTGACCATAAAGCCATAAGAGTAGAAATCAATAATAGAAAAAGCAAAGAAAAAAAAAATCAAACACATGGAAACTGAACAACACCTTGCTCAGAAACTATTGGGTTATGGAAGAAATTAAGCATGGAATAAAGAAATCCATAGAATCAAATGAGAATGAAAACACATCCTATCAGAACTTTTGAGGCAGGGCTCAGAGGTCAGTTTATAGCAATAAATGCACATATCCAAAAAGAAGAAAGGGCCGTAATCAAAACATTAACCCTACAACTGGAACAAGTAGAAAGAGAACAGCAAAAGAAGCCCTCAGGTGCCAGAAGAAAGGAAATAATAAGAATTAGAGCAAAATTAAATGAAATAGAGAGTAGAAAAGCAATTGAAAGAGTTGGTTCTTTGAAAAGATCAACAAAATTGATAAACCATCAGCCAAACTGACAAAAGAAAAACAGGAGAGGAAGCAGATGAGCAGTATAAGAAATGAGGTGGGCGATATCACAACAGACCCAAGTGAAATTAAAAGAATCGTAAGAGAATACTATGAAAAATTGTACTCTAACAAATTTGAAAACCTGAAAGAAACAGACAAATTTCTAGAAACTCACTACCTACCTAAACTAACACAAACAGTGGTAGAACAAGTAAATAAACCCATAACAAAAGAAGAGATTGAAACGGTAATTAAAAAACTCCCAACAAAAAGAAGCCCTGGCCTGGATGGCTTCACTGGAGAATTCTACCAAACTTTCAGAGAAGAGTTAACAGCACTACTACTAAAGGTATTTCAGAGCATAGAAAATGGTGGAATACTCCCAAACTCATTCTATGAAGCCAGCATAACCCCGATACCAAAACCAGGTAAAGACACCACAAAAAAAGAAAATTACAGACCAATATCCCTCATGAACATTGATGCAAAAATCCTCAACAAAATTCTTGCCAGTAGAATTCAGCAACATATCCAAAAAATATTTCACCATGATCAAGTGGGATTCATACCAGGTATGCAGGGATGGTTCAACATGAGAAAAACAATCAATGTAATCCATCACATAAATAAAACAAAAGACAAGAACCACATGATCTTATCAATCGATGCAGAAAAGGCATTCAACAAAGTCCGACACCCATTCATGATAAAAACTCTCAACAAAATAGGAATAGAAGGGAAATTCCTCAATATAATTAAGGGCATTTATACAAAGCCAACAGCCAACATCATCTTAAATGGAGAGACTTTGAAAGCATTCCCCTTGAGAACGGGAACCAGACAAGGATGGCCTTTATCACCACTCTTATTCAACATTGTGCTGGAGGTCCTAGCCAGAGCAATTAGGCTAGACAAAAAAATAAAGGGCATCCAAATTGGTAGGGAAGAAGTCAAAGTATCTCTATTTGCAGATGATATGATCTTATACACAGAAAACCCCAAAGAATCCTCAAGAAAACTACTGGAACTAATAGAAGATTTCAGCAAAGTTTCAGGATACAAGATAAACATACAAAAATCAGTTGGATTCCTTCACACCAACAAAGAGAACCTTGAAGAGGAAATCACCAAATCAATACTATTTACAATATCCCCCAAGAACGTAAAATACTTAGGAATAAATCTAACCAGAGACGTAAAAGAGCTATACAATGAAAACTGTAAGACACTACTACAAGAAACCAAAAGAGACCTGCATAAGTGGAAAAACATACCTTGCTCATGGATAGGTAGACTCAACATTCTGAAAATGTCAATTCTACCCAAAGCAATCTACAGATACAATGCACTCCCATCCAAATTCCACCGGCATTTTTTAATGAGATGGAGAAACAAATCACCAACTTCAGATGGAAAGGGAAGACGCCCCAAATAAGTAAAGCATTACTCAAGCAGAAGAACAAGATGGGAGGCCTCACACTACCTGATTTTAGATCCTATTATACCACCACGATAGTCAAAACAGCCTGATACTGGTACAACAACAGATACATCGACCAATGGAACAGAATTGAGAATCCAGACAGAATTCATCCACCTATGAGCAGCTGATATTTGACAAAGGCCCAAAGTCTGTTAATTTGGGAAAAGACAGTCTCTTTAACGAACGGTTAACTGGATGCTGGCATAACTGGATATCCATCTGCAAAAAACTGAAACAAGACCCATACCTCACACCTGGCACAAAAACTAACTGAAAATGGATCAAAGACTTAAATATAAAATCAAAAACGATAAAGATCATGGAAGAAAAAATAGGGATAACGCTAGGAGCCCTAATACATGGCATAAACACAATACAAACCATAAGTAACAATGCAGAAGCACCAGAAGAGAGACTAGATAACTGGGGGCTCCTAAAAATCAAACACTTATGCTTATCAAAAGACTTCACCAAAAGAGTAAAAAGACAACCTACAGACTGGGAAAAAATTTTCGGCTACGACAAATCCAATCAGCGTCTAATCTCTAAAATCTACAAGATACTGCAAAACCTCAACAACAAAAATACAAATAACCCAATTAAAAAATGGGCAAAGGATATGAACAGGCACTTCACCAAAGAAGATACATGAAGAAATGCTCACGATCATTGGGCATTAGAGAAATGCAGATCAAAACTACAATGAGATATCATCTCACCCCAACAAGGCTAGCATTAACCCAAAAAACACAAAGCAATCAATGCTGGAGAGGTTGTGAAGAGACTGGAACACTTATACACTGTTGGTGGGAATGTAAAATGTTACAACCACTTTGGAAATCGATTTGGTGCTTCCTTAAAAAGCTAGAAATAGAAGTACCATATGATCCAGCTATCCCACTCCTTGGAATATATCCTAGAGAAATAAGAGCCATCACACGAATAGATATATGCATACCCATGTTCATTGCAGCACTGTTCACAATAGCAAAAAGATGGAAATGACCTATGTGCCCATCAACAGATGAACGGATAAACCAATTATGGTATATCCGCACAATGGAATACTACGTAACGATAAAGAACAATGATGAAGCCGTGAAACATAACATGGAGGAAGCTGGAGGACATTATGCTGAGTGAATTTAGTCAGTCACAGAAGGACAAATACTGTATAAGACCACTATTATAAAAACTCAAGATAAGGTTTAAACATAGAAGAAAACATTCTTTGATGGTTACAAGGGTGGGGAAGGAGGGTGAGGGTTATTTACTAACCAGATAGTAGATAAGAATTATCTTAGGTGAAAGGAAGGACAGTACACGCTACAGGGGAAGTCAGCACAACTGGACTAAACCAAAGCTAAGAAGTTTCCTGAATACAACCAAACACTCTGAGGGACAGAGTAGCAGGGGTAGGGGTCTGGGGACCATGCTTTAAGGGGACATCTAGGTCAATTGGCATAAGAAAGCTTATTTAAAAAAGTGTTCTGCATCCTCCTTTGGTGAGTGGCGTCTGTGGTCTTAAAAGCTTGCAAGCGGCCATCTAAGATGCATCAGTTGGTCCCAATCACCTGGAGTAAAGGAGAATGAAGAACACCAAAGACACGAGGAAAGCAGTAGACCAGTAGACAAAAAAGGCCACATAAACCAGAGACTTCATAAGCCTGAGACCAGAAGAACTAGATGGTACCCGGCTACCACCAATGACCGCCCCGACAGGGAACACAACAGAGAGTCCCTGATGGAGCAGGAGAAAGGTGGGGTGCAGAACTCAAATTCTAGTAAGAAGACCAGACTTAATGGTCTGATTGAGACTGGAGGAACCCTGGAAAGCATGGCCCCTGGATTCTCTATCAGCCCAGAAATAAAACAATTTCTGAGGCCAACTCTTCAGACAGGGATTGGACTGGACTGTGGGACATAAAGTGATCCTCATGAGGAGTGTGCCTCTTAGCTCAAGTAGGTACAAGAGACTAAAGGGGTAGCTTCTGTCTGGAGGTGAGATGGGAGGGCAGAGAGGGTTAGGAGCGGGTTGAATGGACATGAGGAATCAGGGGTGGAAAGCGGGAGTATGCTGTCATAGTATGGGGAGAGCAATTAGAGTTATATAAAATTTCTGTACAGGAAAAATATTTAAAAAAGAAAGAAAGAAAGAAAGAAAGAAGTACCCCCACTCCTGCCAATTGCCTTTTGACAAATCATGGTGCAGTGGGAAAGGGCTGCCAAGGAGTGAGATGACTCTGCAGAACACTTGTCTTTGGTGGGGGGGTCCAGCACAATCTTGGCGCAAACGATTGAATGCTTGGCTGCTAACCAAAAGGATGGCAGTTCAAGTCCACCTAGAGTCACCTCAGAAGAAAGGCCTGATGATCTGCTTTCAAAAAATCAGTCATTGAAAACGCTGTGGAGCACAGTATACTCTGACACACATGGGGTCACCATGAGTCAGAATCTATCAATTCCACAGCAATTTTTCTTTTTTTTTGGTAAAGCACAATCTTGCCAATTAAAGGTCAGTAAATGAACGTTGTTAGCTGCCGTCGAGTTGGCCTCTGACTCGTGGTGACTTCATGCACAAAGGAATGAAACTCTGCCTGGTCCTGTGCCATCCCCGAAAGTTGCAGATAGGACTCTTGGAATTCATAGGGTTTTCACTGGCTCATTTTTGGCAGTAGATCACCAGGCCTTTCTTCCTAGTCTGCCTGAGTCTGGAAGCTCTGCTGAAACTTGTTTAGTATCACTACAACACGCAAGCCTCCACTGACGGATGGGCGGTGGCTGTACATGAGGTGCATTGGCCAGGAATCAGAAGCGGGTATCCTGAGGGGAGGGTAAGAATTCTACCAGTGAACCACCTCCCTATAGAAGTAAAGAGGAATGATGGAAGGGTAATAGTAAAAGATCCTGGGCGTGGCAGAATTGTTTATGACAGCCAGCTTACACATATTAAATCAAGACAAATGGATCTGCTGATGGAAAGGAGCAATTGTCCTTAAAAAATTACATAATTACTGGATGAGGAAGGAGAACATTATGTCTGGAGCTTGAAAAGATGTTTCTCTGGTATCTTAGGAAATCTGACTTGAACAATTCTGATGGGCTTGGGTATTAGCAGTCTCATGAAGATTTTTAAGTGGCTTAAGGAGCACAGCCCCAAAATGATAACTTACAGAAACATTTTAGCCTGGGAGGAACACACTACTCGTTTTGAAAAGGTTTCCTGTTAACTGGTGCTTCATCTGACCTCCCCTTCAGTATTCTGGGAAAAAGAGCAACCAGCTGAGAGCTTTTTTTTTTTTTAACACTCATGCGAGAGCTCAGCTCCTTTTACATAAAAGGAGATTTAAACTCAGAGGCCTTAAGTCACTATCTAAAGTCACACAGCTTATTTAAGAAACCAGATCAAGCTCCCAAGTGCTGTTATTTAACCGAGAGTCGCTTTCCATTAGGTTCTCTTATAAAGGGGTCTTTAACGTGCTGAGTGCAGATGTGAGGTGTTAGTGCATACCAGGAAGGAACCGGGACCAGAACTACTGTCCTCGTAGGGGGCTTACAGCCGCTGGCTAGAGCATAAAACACCATTCCTCCTTCAAGCAAATGCAAGCTAGGAGTCCTGAGTGAGGCTAGGCATCCAAAGTCAGACCTCAGTGAGGACACGTTAGGCAAGTAGCACTGTCAAAAGCATTGTCAAGATTAGGGCTAAGAACTGAGGAAACACACCCTATGGGCATGTGCGCGTGCGCATGCGATGCATAGGACTCTCAAGATATTCTTTGGTGCACTAAGGGATAATCCAAGAAACATTTTAGCATCTTCCCAGGAAGGCATCTTGAATGCTTGGACATTGGTAAGACAGGAAACGGATGGAGAGTCACAGCCTCCTTCCACACGGGCCTCTGGTCTTCTGTAGTAACTCAAAATGCCTCCCATCATGCGTCAGAAGCGGGCCAGTCTTCGTAGGAATAAAATGGGAGATTGTTCAACTGGAGGTGGCCCACTGTACTCTAAGATAGTCAGCTCTGGAAGGTGCCAGTGAGACACCAATCACGACAGGTAGTGTATTTGCTGCACTTTGGAGAGTAAATATATGGGTGAGAGATACGTGACCTTCTGTGGAAAGCAATATGGAGTGGCCTAGCGCAGGTGCCGAGAGTTCCCTGCTGCTTTGCTAATCGAGTCAGCTTTGACCTTTCTCGTTCTAAGTTCAAAGACAAAGAAAATTCTTTTCAATTCTTTAAGTGGGTTTTCTGCAGATGTGTATGTGGGGGATGGGAGGTGTCCCTTAGAACAGGGGCAACTTGGCAACAACCCAGCTACTGTTAACTTGTGGTAAATCTATTAAACTTTTCATTCCCATCTTTATATACATTTGCATACACACTTGCACTTCCTTTCTCAGGAATTTAGCAACAGTGATTCCAGGCTTGGGGCTTTAAATCAAGATAAATGACTTTCCTTCTTTCTGAAGAGGATTCAAGAAATATGTCAGCCAAGTGCGAGAAAAGTCTCAGACAAAACATGCTGGTTTCACTTGGGGACGCTGAATTGATATTTGTAACCATTTCAAACATCTCTCCAAGATATTTCAGAACATGGGAAATAGAAAAAAAGGAACTTCGCGTTCTCTTTTTTCTTTTCTCTTTCCAGAGTCCGAGCTTCTCACGAATGCCTGCCAAACCTACTATATAGTTAGACATTTATTCAGTCATTCACATTCCCATTATTAATGGCTCAAACAAAGAACATAATGAAATATAGTTATAAATGCTAAGAGATGTTTCCATGACATTATAGCATGGCTCAACACCATCCTAACTCTACCACTTCCATGGCCAATTCATTAAGCCTCTCTGCTCCTGACTCTGATTGGCTTCAAAGCTAGAGTGCTAGTAGGAGAGGAGCACACATTTTAATAATCTACTATAACTTTCTTTGCTCATAGCCCCTGGGAACCATGGCCCAAGAGGAAAAGAAACTGGCTTAATTTCAATGACTTAGAGAAAACTTTGATCTACATTTTCTACACGTGTCAAAATAGACTGCAGACTCCTTGAGGGCTATGAATTTTCCTCTTCTATTACCTATTGAGGAGCCCCAGTGGCGCAGTGGTTAAGAGCTCAGCTACTAATCAAAAGGTCGGCAGTTCAAATCCACCACCTGCTCCTTGGAAACCCTATGGGGCAGTTGTACTCAGTCCTATAGGGTCGCTATGAGTCGGAATCGACTCAAGGGGGCAATGGGTTGGGTTTGTTTTATTACCTATTATCTCTACCCCACATAATCCTACTCTGGGGCCTTAATAATGTCACTTAAGCAATATTTCTGTCCTCATAATGAGATATGGTCAATATTATTTTTAACAATAGAGTTAAAAGATATTGGTCAAGTTAACAATACTGTACAAACGTAAAGGTAAGACGTTTTATGTATATACAAATATGTATTAATGAATACATCTCCAGATATGGGTTATTTATATCAAGTAGGGGACAAGTTAAGGGTTCATTGTTTTAATAAAGTCTTTCCCAAACTATGTGGGTTCCTCAGGATATTAATAGGTCTCACACGCACACATGTACACACATACACACACACACACACAAGAAGGTTTGGGAAAATTGAATGAGCGAAAAAAAAAACAGGTTTCTTTATTGCAGAACCTATCAGAGCCTTTACTATCCTGAAGCATTATAACTCTAAAAGTAGATTGAGCATGAAGCGATTCCCAAACTTATTTGACCATAGAGCTCTATAAACACATTTGGGACCTGGGCTCCATGAAACACACTTTGGGAGATGTTGTTTTAGAAGTAACTTTCTGCAAGAGTGATGCTTTGGCAGGGCAGGCAGAGCAGGACTCTAGCAATAAAGAATTTCTAGGACTGCTCAGTGGGAGGAAGGGAGGAAGGAGTTGGGAAGAGAGGGTGACCACATACCTGAATGATCAAAGTCTTGAACTCCTTGAGGCCAGGGATCATGTCTCCCTTGTCAGCATCCAGTACAGATGTTAGATACTTGATTGTTGGGTGAATGAATGAATGAATGAATGAGTGAATGAATACTGTCTCTAAGCTTGAGTCAAGCACCAGCTGATCCTGACTATCCTTTGACCCAGGGTCATATGAGACTACAAGATGCATCCTGAGGGTTGGGGCCCATCACACTGGATAAATGATCAAATCAGGTGAAGAAGTACCCCAAGCTGGCTCACCTTGTGCGTTTCAGAACTGTAGCCCGACCCCAATAAATACCCAAGCCACACAGGTTGGGGTGGGCGTCTGCTAACATCAGAGACTTGGTTTGGTCCTGCCTCTGGTTTGATTTGAGAAAGATGAAGGCACATCAGTACATTCAGAAGTGGGTTCTGAGGACGCTACTGGGGACATTCTCCCATGCTCCTAGGCTAATATAAAGGGGCATCAGTTCTCAGACGTGGATCCTAACACATCAGTGTGTCAGTTGTAAGCTGGGCATCAAGTACCTGGTTATTAATGACAGACATTTAGAATGATTTACTTTTAAGTATGTGTGTGTGTGTGTGTGTGTGTGTGTGTGTATTTAAGGCTACACCTAACTTCATTCTTGCTTGCTTTTTGAAGGAGAGAGAAAAAACAGCTCCAGGAAACTTACACGTTTGCACCATCGGATATATGTATCTTATTGGAACAAAACCGATGAGAGCGCTTTAATAGAGGTTGGGGAAGTATCTCTTCCACACAAATGCTAAACCAGGAAACCACGTAAACAGCAAGTCCTAAGGGCCTTACCTGCAAGTCAACAAGTGGCTTGGTTGACTTAGATTTCCTTCTCTTTCTTTGGGGTTCATGTTTACCCTGGGGTACCATGAGTCAGCCATCTTGGCCCCCTTAATATGAGAGTCCTAAAGGCCTCTTAAGGAGTCCTGGGTGGTGTAAATGGTTACGTGCTTGACTGCGAACTGAAAGGTCGGTGGTTTAAATCCACCCGGAGGTACCTTGGAAGAAAGGCCTGGCAATCTGCTTCCAAAAGGTCACAGCCGTGAAAACCCTATCGAGTACAGTTCTACCCTGCAACACAGTGGGGTCACCATGAGTTGGAATGAAATCCATGGCAACTGGTTTGATTTTTTAAAGACTTCTTGCCCATGGTCTTTCCCTCACGGGGTTAGCCCTCACCCCAAGCCTAATCATTCATTGCCAAGGAAGCGCCATTCCATGTAGGGTTTCCAATGGCTACCCTTTGCCCTCAGGCCTGGGTTGGAGTCCAGCTCCCCTGCATCCCATGCGGTTCCTGTGTCCAATTAGCAGAGACTGGAAGGCCCCCTCTGTGGGAGGGTTTGTTGCTGTGTGCAAAGGGTTAACATAACCCTTTCCCATTCTCTGTGGAAATCTGTCCTTGTGTTAACTTTCCAGCTCTGTTGCCCTGGAAACCCATGAAGGTGGAATGTCAGCTGTGTTACCAGGCAATATTGCTTATAGTAAAAATGATCCAATTGTGAAATTGCCTCTGGTGCAGCAGGATTGTAAATGAACTCTAAATACCTGGTGGGAATCCATATAGCTTCGGGCTTTCCTGAGTGTGGGACTCTTGTTACTGGCATAGCCCTTACGATGCCCCTGGAAACAACAGTTGTTTACAAGAGGTGTTAGCCAAGATGGGTTCTGCATCTCTGATGCTGTCACATGGGGGACCAGTGATGAGCCCTGGCCAGTGTGTGGACTCCTGTAAGGACCCTACAGAAGAGGGAGGCCTGAAGCTGCCCTGCTGGCCAGCGGCGGCTCCTGGCCTGTATCCTTCTGAGGAGACTTGCACAAATGGTGGCCTCTGTGGTAGCCTCTGTGAGTCTCGTGAGTCTGAATGTTTGGCTGAACCGAAGGAGTCCCCTGGTGAACCCTAGAGTCCCAAGAGGAGGGTATCCTCTCCACCCTCACTAGGGCTGACATGTCACGTGGTCTTCCTGTCACGTTTCAGAACCCATCATGGTCTGGCCCTTCAAACCTCAGTTTCCAGCAAGTCTTTCTCTGTCATTGGAAGATATTCAGAGCCCAGTTCCATTAAAAATTGTTGATTTATCTTCCTTGAACAAAAATGCCTAGTTGGAGGGGCTGAAAAGAATATTCACTCTCAGTTTTTCTACAAGTTTTGGGTGTCCTATTTATGAGGTGGAGTCTCTCTGGGTGGTGTAAATGGTTAACACGCTTGGCTGCTGACCAAAAGATTGAAGGTTCAAGTCCACCCAGAAGCTCCTCGGAAGACAGGCCTGGTGATCTACTTCCAAAAAACCAGCCTTTGAAAACCCTATGGAGCACAGTTCTACTCAGTTCTAATGGCACCCAAGGGGTTGCCATGAGTCGGAGTGGACTTGATGGCAATTGGTATTGGTATTTATGGGGTGGTTCATACTGTTTTTAAATCTCTCAAATAAATTGCACTTCCAAAAGCCTCCTAACATACACGCTTCCAATGGCTGGAGCAGATATTCAATGCTTCATTGTATTCAACATACTCAGCTCTGCAGCTACCTGTGGGCTCTTTGGCAATGATTCATACTGAGACTCCTGGTTTAGCAGGATGGGCTTCGCAGGAGGTTTCAATAGCCAGCATTTATTGAGCACTTATTATCAGCCAGGCACTGTTCCAAGTGCCTTATGTATATTAACATGTAAAAAACCTTATGAGGTAGGAGCTATTATTTATTACCCTCATTTTATGATGAGGCAACTGAGGCACAGAAAGGTCAAATGACTTGCCTAAGGTCGCACAGCTAGTAAGTGGCAGAGCCAGGCTTCACACCCAGGGAGGCTAGTTCCAGAGCCTGTGTTTTTAACCACTATGGCAAGCTGCCCCTGTGAGTGTCAGAACAAAAGCAGGATTTTGTCTGGCCTCAAGGTAAGGCTGTTTGAGAGTGTCCTTGGTGGTCCCTCGTGTACTTGGTGGATCCAGACAGCAGCTTCTCACCAACCAAGCAGGAACTGGAGGAAAGCGAAGACACTCCACCCCATTAGGATTACTCAGCCCACAAACACATACTAAGCACCTACTCTTAGGCACTCTGGTGGCTACAAAGGATACAACAGTGACCAAAAGGCCCCCAACTCCTGGCCCTTAGGGAGATTCCATTCTAGTGTAGGTTGTGGTAAGATTCTCCTGTCTACAAACACGAGGAAGAGGAGAATCAGGGATAGGAAAATGATTAGAAAAGAAGGGAAAGAAGAGGAAGGATAAATGGCCCAAACTTTTCTGTTACTACCTCTGGTGAGGAGTTTTCTGTTTCCCAGAATGACTGTCCCCCCCACCCGCTGCACCCCCCACACACATCCTGGCCCAACAAAATCAAGTCACTGATAACACTGTCCAATAGAACTTTCTGCGATGATAGAAATGTTCTATAGCTGGGCTGTCCAATATGGTAGCCACTAGATACAAGTCGCTACTGAACACTTGAAATGTGGCTAGTGTGACTAAGAAACTGAATTTTAAATTTCATTTCATTTAGTGAATCAAAATTTGAATAGAAATCGCCACATGTGGCTAGTGGCCTCTGTAGTGGACGATGCAGCACTAGAATGTTCCTACCCAGGACATTGCATCAAGCTGCTTCTTCCCAACCTGGGCCAGGTTATTCTAATCATATAAGTGCCTAAATTTCACAGAGAAAACATTGAATAGGTAGCCAGAGATGCAGCTTTCAAATGAAGATTGTTGGATCAAAACTTAAATCCACAAACATGGGCCACAAAATCCCAAGTCCAGTCTCGGTCTCTAGAGTTGGATTTCTTCCCACTGCTACTTAGTTTGAACATCTTTCCAGGGAGCTCAGTAAAACAGGAGATGCTTAAACATTGTTTTTAGAAGAGCCAAGTAGAAGGTAAGAGAAAGGTCAGGAGAGGAGTAAAAGAAAGGCCGATATTGTCCCATCCTACCACAATTTGTTTCTGAATCTCGCCAGCCTTGAAAGAGAACATTAAGATATCTTTTACTCTCCGCCCTGGCTTCCCAGAGAGAAGGAGCCAGAAATGAAAGCTCGCTTTGTGTGGCTCTACTGTGACGGCAGAGACAGTAAAAAGACTTTGTATATATATAAGTTTGTGTGTGTGTGTGTTGAAGCCCTTGTCACTACAAAGCAATCTCATAATGAGCTACTGTTCACCTGCTTGGCTCCAGTCTTTCTAAAAATAATTATGATAGTAACTTTTTTTTTTAAACCTGCTGTCTACACTCAGGGTAATTTTTGAATCCTGAAGGATTTACCTAACAGTACCCACAACGTTAGGCCCTAGCTGACCTACTCAGCTTGAAACCTGAGTAATTTTTAAAGACTGAATCAGATACGGAACACCCTTCACTGAAATCCTGACTGTTGGGATATAGCCAAGAGTGATAGTTAGTTGGGAGGTACCAGTCCAGCCAGGAATCCATTTGATTGGTCAGTGCCTAGTCCCTACAGTTGTTAAAGATTTTGAATATCACTCCTGGATATAGTAGCTGTGCCAAGCCTCCAGGAGATAAAATGATTCAGGGAGAAATCCCATCATTGATTTATTTCATACCAAATTGAGTTAGACAGTGAGGGAGACAGGTATGCAAACAAGTAACTACCTTTACAGAAAAACATGATCCAACCCCCCCAAATGAGGAAGTCATTACTTTGGCATGGAATCTTGAAGGAGAAAATGATATTTGATCTGGGTCTTGAAGGATGAGTAGGAGTTCACTGTGGCACAGGGCATTCTAGGCAGAGGGGACAGTGAGCATAAAGGCACAAGATGTGAAATACCCAAGAGAGGACTTACAAGTGTCATGTGTTTGGAGCAGAGTTTGGGTGGTAGTGGTCAGGTGTAGTGCAATAGGAGATGAAGTAGGGGATCTATGTTGGTGTCATATTCTGAAGTGCTTCAAATGCTGTGCCAGAAATAGACTTATTTCTGTAAGCCATGGGGAGCCAACAGTTTGTTCTAGCATGTAAGTGATGGTGGAGCTTGAGTTGGAGGAAGATGACATTTGCAGCCACGAGACAGAGTGACCAGAGGGGAGAAATAGACTAGTGTCAGCAAAACCAGAGGAGGCAACAGTTCACATGAGAGTTGAGTGGACCGCTGGGCTATGGCAGTAGCTGAGGCAATGGTAGAAAGGAATGGATGGAGTTGAGAGCCATTGAGAGGTGGAATCAACAGCAGTTGGTTACTGGATTTGGAAAATAGGGAGAAGCTGAAGATGATTCTGAGGGTTCCAGCTTGGTAGGTGGGGTGGAAGTGGACATTCTTGACTGAGATGCATTTCCATCCCAATACATTGGGTGGAAATGAGATGTTCAGCTCTGGACAGGAGACTTTTGAGATGCTTCTGGGACCTCCAGAAGGTAGTTGGAAATCCATCAGCATGTTATTCTGGCCCTACAATTGGGTCTGAAGGCCTCTCTTTTGGTTCTTTCTGACTTGTTGATGATCTTCTATATTTGATTGACTTTCTTTATATCTTACCCAGTGGAATGATCTAGGTCTCATGGAGACTGCAGAGTTTCCACCTAAGACGGACTTAAAGATAGCGACCTGGCTGGAAGAGGGCCTTATCTTGAAGCTGTATTGCATAGGAAGCACATTGCTTTTAATTGAATTGCATATTACAGGCCTACAAGACTAGGGCAAGTAAAAGAACAAATATAAAATAAATCATTATAGGAATATTATCAAAACACAGTTCTTTACCTCATACATGACTGATGTGGTCAGCTGCCCAAGACTGATCAACAGAAAATGAAGCAAAACAGCACGACTAATGAAACTGTATAACTGCCCACTTTGTTCTCAGAAAAAAACCAAAAAGGACACTTAAAGGGGAATATAGAGGCAGCATCATTATTTATTTGGGGTGGTTTTTGGTGGGGGTCTGATGAAGATTTGGAGGAGTTAGCCCCTCTCCAAACCATCCCGTGGTGCCACCATTATAAATACCTCCATTTCAATACATCAGGCGGAACAATTTCTTCTCTTACATCCAGATCTATCAACTTGTGGCGCATTGCTCCTTGAAGATCCTGTTTCAACAACAGAGATTTAACTACTGGAGCTTTGCTTGTTTCTGCTGGATTGGATTCTCCATTTATTGAACTGGTTCACTCATGAATCACTCACAGGATATGGCAAAGTGATGTAGCTGTGTCCCACCTCTCCCCCTCAGCCCGTTATTAAGGTTTTTATTCCCTCTTAGTCCAGGAAGAGATAACACTTGCCTCTAGAAAGGCTGTGAGAAGTCATTGTATGCAGGGAATTTCCATCCCTCCCCGGGTCTGTGATCTGCAGACTTCTCTCCATAATCACATAGATCTGTAACCACTACTCATGTATCAACTTTGCTGAAGTCTGCTAAAGATTACAGCAGATATGCCCCGTTAGAAACTTTTACTGCTACTGTTTTGTTTCAGGATGGCTGGCAGAACCACAAATTGAGCTCGAGATGTATCTTGAAACCCTTTGGTCATGCCGCACAGTTGATCAGTCAGTCAACTCCTTTGAAAGTTATCATGAGACAAATAGGCAGATAAAAGCAGAATGCTGAGTGGCTGAGGTGAAACAGACCCCTTGCCTTGGTGGGTTATTTGATCTCAAACCATATCCTGTCATTAGGCACACTGTCAGATTGGAGAACTAATTCCAGACTTCCATTTATACCAGGAAAGCCAGTGAACACAATAAAAGGTGAGGGGGAAACCCCACAAGGTTCATTCCTACCCTCCCTTTTCCTTTTCCTTGTTCTAGAGGCTTCCTGGCCTTCAGCCCCAAGGGTGTGGTGCTGTGAGGTGCCTACAAACCTCTTCCGGGGCAAAATGTGCTCTTAGATGGTGTTGTTAGGTGCCCTCAAGTCAATTTTGACTCATACTGACCCCACGTGACAGAGTAGAACTGCCCCATAGGCTTTTCTAGGCTATAATCTTTATGGAAGCAGATCACCAGATCTTTCTCCCTCAGAGCAGCTGTTGGGTTCAAACTGCTGACCTTTCCTTCAGTTAGCAGCTGAGTGCTTAACCATTGTGCCACCAGGCCTCTTGGACAGCCTATACCTTTTAGTCCTCCCACTATGGAAACATAACATGCGATTCACTGGTTTAAAACAAAACAAAACCAGAAAAACACAAGTAGAGGGGAAGAACTGTCAAAGAGAAAGAAAACATTTTTAAAAGCTTTTCTTTTTTTCTCATAGAAAACTTGTCTGGTTTTTTCCTAATACAGTTGGCTTAACAGTGTTGGTTCCCTTTAAATTCTCATCCACTGGGAATTTCAGGAAGGCTTTAGGGCAAATTTCTCAAACTTCCAATATTTTCAAGAAACAAAGGAGAGCCAAAGGATCCATCCCCAGGTACTGAGGAGAGATGAGAGACTCTTATCAAGTGGTTATGTTCACAACTATTGTTTTACCAGCAGAGAGCGCTTCTCTTGGTTTCAGTCTGAATTTGTAAAGCACTCGGCTCCTTGGGAGTTGAAAGGCAAGGATCTTCCAGTGCAGACTGTTTAGCATTCAACCACCACGCAGGGGACCTCCTGAGAGCTCTGTGTTCTCAGGGAGTGTAGGAGCAGACAGAGAACTGTCAGGGAAGCGAATGATGTAACTTCCAGGGTGCTGTATGCATCTTGTGCATTAGAAGTGAACCAGAAGTTCATTTTTCCTTAAAGTACAAATGCATGATTGGTCAACGAAATTCATTAGTCAAATTCATTACCACCTCCTCTTCAATACAGCAGTCTCTTCTAGGATTGCCTCTTGCCCCCCGCCCACACCCCAGCATTTTATCATGAAAATTTTCAAACATACAGCACACTGGTTTTCCAAAGGACCAAACATCACCCAAATGCAACAGACAGCAGGAATTCCAATCTGATGGATTCGGTCACCGTATTGACTTTGCATATTTCCCCATGATGTTTAGGTGCTTTTTATTATTGTGAAAAAGCTGTTATTTATCTTGTTGAAATAGACAAACATTGCCTTCTGGCATTTTGCGCACCAAATATTTGAAATAACTTTCTTCTCCTCCACGCTCGTAAAAGGCTTTCCTCTCCTGCCCCTCCCCCAGTCCTGTCAATCACTCCTCCATGCGCCCACTTTCCAGACCTCAAATCTCAGAAGCAAGGGCAGATTAACCAGTAAGCACGGTACACAAGGACTTAATTGGGCTTACTTACTGATCTGTAGTGCACAATTTCACCTGTTCTTCACCACAGCTGCACAATTAAACTCATGTGTGCCTTGCTTATTGGGTAATCCGTCCCTGCCAGAGGTACCTTTGCTGTTCCCTGTCCTTTGCTTCTCCATGTCCAACTGAGTTTCAACGAGTCTCCCTGGGAGAGGTCTTTCCTAGCCCCCCCTTCTCCTTTCTGGCTGCCTCTGCCATTGTTGATGTTGGCTGCCTTCGAGTCAGCGCCAAATCATGGCAACCCCATGCACAACAGAAAGAAATGCTGCCCGGTCCTGTGCCATCCCCATGATCGGTTGCAGATCAGACCATTGTGCTCCATAGGGTTTTCACTGGTTGATTTTCGGAAGTAGGTTGCCAGGCCTTTCTTCCTAGTCTCTTAGTCTGGAAACTCCCTTGAATCCTGTTCTGTATCATAGCAACACTCAAGCTTCCACTGATAGACAGGTGGTAGCTGCACATGAGGTGCACTGGCCGGGAATCGAACCTATCCCACGTGGAAGGTGAGAATTCTACCACTGAACCACCAATGCACCCCCTGCCTCTGCCCTACAACCCCCAACTTACCGAATGTTTTCTCCATGCCAGACACCACACAAAGCATTTTACACACATTATCACATGTATCCTCACAGCAGCCCTATGCGGAAGGTATCATCATTATCCTCATTTTACCGATGGGAAAACCAATCCAGATTACTATTGCCCAGATTGCTGCATTGGTCTCCACTGCACCCTGAAAATACCTTGAATCTTCCTGTTTCTGGGCCACTGTCTCCTATGCTTTACATGCCTCCCTCTTCTCTCTGCCCACCCATCTGAGTTTTGCTTATTTCCCCAGATCAGCCCTGGCCTCCACAGCTGGAAGCGATCTCCCCTTAGATTACAGCTCTAACCGCTGTTATCCTCAAACATAGTCTTGCAAGTCTGTGTAATAGGAAGGCTGTAAATATGTACTGATGGATGAGTTTTCAAAGGTAACCGCTGTATTCATCACTCTTCAACACATCTCATAGTAATGACGTGGTAATGGCATTGAACAAGAAAGTAACAGTGCTGAGGAGAAGTGAGGGCATCTCCCCATCTGTCTTTGCTATAGTGTTCCAGTTCTTCCAAGTCCTAGGTTCAAGATCAAATGGCCATCTTTACTAAAAATAGCTCCCCCTGATTGGGTTTATTTGCAGGTTGAGGGGGTGGGGGAGACTGGCTTCATTTCCTTTAGATCTTCTAGTTGTTCTGATTGTCAACATCTTTTGAACAAGGGCCCTTTCTCTCTGACTTTGCCTGGGATGAAAGCAGCATTTTCTGTCCCCTTTTTAGAGCTGGAGAAACTGAGTTCCCGGAGTCACATCTCAAGGCAACAGTGGAGGAAAAGTGATCGCTGGGTGTCTGGTTTCAACCCAGGTTCAGCCTTTGGAGCACACCACCACTTCCGTTTTCATGATTTCCCATAAGAGAATGACCCCTTCCCCTCCATGGTGCATCCATTCCAGTTTGTTCCTCTTAAGAGTGACTTTGAAAGAATATTTAAACTTGACTGTGGCCGTGGGATAAATACTGAGGAGCCTAGTTAAGCTCTAGAGACTTGGACTTTGGAGAATGACAGACTGGATCATTCTGACCAATGCTTCTGTTGAAGACAACCAAAACTGTGGGATAAAATCAGAAGAAACTTCAGACCCCTCAGCTCCCTGCCCCTGTGAAATGGAATTAATGAATGGGTTTGTGGTTAATCTGCTAGTAAACCTCTATTTCACTCACTGTGCACTTTCTTTTGGGGGTGGGAACAAGAGTACAGTGTTTGGTTTGTTCTTGTGTGATTAAAAGAGACACCTGTTATCACTTAGTATTGGTTAGGGTGGGGAGGTGGTGGTAAAGTGCTGTGTATTCCCCAGAAGAAGGTCTGCATTATGGAGAAGTGATCTAGGGGGATAGAGGAGGAGTGATAGCTAGAAGCAGTGGCCCTCGCTCATCCCAGGCACAGAGCTGTTGACAGAACAAATAATACATTGAAAAGGCTTTGAAGCTCCCCACATGGTCAGCAGACGAGGGGCCACAAGGCTCAGCAGTAAACGCTGGAATTGGTTCAGAGAGCAGAAGGAAGGACTTGCCTTCGCTTGAAGCCAAAATCAATCCGAAACCACAGAACCTCAGCCCGAGGGCTAGGCAGAAAGCTTGCTTTTGAAACCTGAGCTTGTGTTGCTGTGGTGCTGGCGGTGGGAGGGGGTTTCCTAGGGACTGGTGTATGTTCCACTTGTACAAGCAAAACCTCTGATAATTCTGACCCTGCAAAAATTACCTAATCCTTCCATCACGGCAGGTTACGTTTTCTAAGGGCATGACTTTGCCTTTGAACTGATGATAGGTGTATTGTTAGGACTCTCACACCCACTTACTATGCGTTTGTTTCATTTCCAATGTTTCATGTATTAAGTATCAACAATCCACACTCATGCTACCTCATGTTTGCAAATTAACTCGGGAAATTCCCAAATGAAGATTTTCCCCTTTGTTGGCCATTTCCCATCATCACTGTGGGATAATAGGTTTTTGGTCAGCCAAGCATAGCACTAGGCGTACAGTGTCTGTGGTTCGGTTATCAGTGTCTTGTGTTCATCTAGGCTTTCTTCCAGAGAGTTCGTAGTGCCTTTTAGACATCGCATCATGTCAATCTGTTCTTCTCCCTGGGTTCCCTAACCTTGCTTAATGACACCACCATCAACCCTATTCTCTCTTCCCTGGCTGCCCTGAGAGCCTAATATGCCTCCACAGTGCCTTTTGCACCTGCCCCCTCCTTCCCATTTTTCTTCCCCGTTCCAGGGCAAGTTTTCACCATTTCTTGCCTAGAATATTGCCATGGTCTCCATGAGTTTGTCACTCCCTCTCCAAAACCACACTGCTTCCAGCTGATTCATTTGGCAGTCCTAGTTCTTCACCATTTGGTCCCTTTGGACTTTTCCAGCCTCATTGGTCAGGGCTTTTCTCCTTCTTCCCACTCACCACTCCCTAAACACACTGTGTACTCACCCACATCCACACCTTGGCCCCTTCCCATCCCCACTGATAAAATCCCAGTGGACTCTGTCTTCGTCATCTAGTGCTGCTCTAACAGAAATACCACAAGCGGATGGCTTTAACAAAGAGAAATTTATTCTCTCACAGTCTGGTAGGCTACAAGTCCAAATTCAAGGTGTCAGCTCCAGGGGAAGGCTGTCTCTCTCTGTCGGCTCTGGATGAAGGTCCTTGTTATCAATCTTCCCCTGGTAGAGGAGCTTCTCAGCTCAGGGAACCCTGGTCCAAACGACGTGCTATTCTCCTGGCTCTTGTTTCTTGGTAGTATGAGGTCCCCATGTCTCTCTGCTCTCTTCTTTTATATCTCAAAAGAGATTGACTCAAGATACAACCTAATCCTGTAGATTGAGTCCTGCCTCATTAAAATAACTGCCTCTAATCCTGCCTCATTAACATTATAGAGGTTAGGAGTTACAACACGTAGGAAAATCACATCAGATGACAAAATGGTGGACAATTACACAATACTAGGAATCATGGACTAGCCAAGTTGACACACATTTTTGGGGGACACAATTCAATCCGTGACAGTCTCTCATGGTTCATCTTAAATGCTACTTCATGGGAAGCCCTACTGATCTCCACAAGCAGAAATCATCACCCTTCACCCTGGGCTTCTGGAGCCTTGTTTTTAAAAACCAGTTGCCATCAAGCCATTTCAACTCATTGCAACCTCATGTGTGTCAAGGATAGAACTGTGCTCCATTGGGTTTTCAATGGCTGATTTTTCAGAAGTAGATCACCAGGTCTTTCTTCTAAGGCACCTCTGGGTAGAGTCAAACCTCCAGCCTTCCGGTTAGCAGCTAATCACATTAACTGTTTGCACCTGTGCTTGTAAACAACTAGCCCTCAAGCCCCTTGAGTCCAGGGATGATGTCTCATTTGTCTCTTGGCCTCACTACAGCACCTAGTCCCTGGGCCTAAAGAGAGCTCAACAAATGAATTGAGTGAGTGAATGATATTCCTGTATTGTAGGTAAAAAGAGATTAGCATTATCTCAATTATTAACTGTAAGACAGATAAGAGGATTTATTTGTCCAAGGTCCTTCAGAGGACCAGTCAAATATGGGACAGTGTCATTTCTTCCCAGTCCTCAGTTTGCTGAGTAATGCTTACTGTTGTTGGTTGCCATTGAGTTGGCTCCAAGTTATGGCAACCTTACGCACAACAGAAAGAAGTATTGACTGGTCCTGCACCATCTTCATGATTTTTGATATGTTTGCATCCATTGTTGTGGCTATTGTGTCAACCCATCTCACTGAGGGTTTCAAAGGACAAGTCAGATCTTACATCTGCCCAATCCTAGGTTTGCTGGGTGATGCTACCTCTTCAGAAATCTTGACACTAGATGTTTGGTGAGCATTTGTTATTTTATGTGTTGGGTGGCCTGTGGGTATGTGTGTCTGGCAAGGACTTGGGGCAGGGAGATGATACCTGTCTGTGTGAGGCTCTTTTAACTCTTGAGCAGTGCTATCCCTTGGAAATATGATGCAAGCTACGTATGTAATTTTAAATTTTCTAGTACTAGAATTAAAAAAGTAGAAAGAAACTGGTGATATCAATTTTAATGACATGTTTTATTTAGCCCCATATATCCAAAACATTACAATTACAGAATGCAATCAATATTAAAAAAAATTGTCAATGAGATGTTTTCCATTCTTTTTTTAATTTTTTTGGGACTAAGTCTTCATATCCCGGTGTATATTGCACACTTGCAGCACATCTCAATTCAAATGGTAAATTTTCACCAGAAATGCTTGATCTGTATTTCGGTTTCATACAATTTACAGTTGAAAAAGTACATTCACATGTCCAAGTTCTTCCAAATATTATCAATTTTTTTCTAGTAACTGAATCATATGTCAGGTTTTTTAAAATTTAAATTAGTTAAAATTAAATACAATTTTTTAAAATTCCGTTCCTCAATCACTTTAGTCACATTTCAAACGCTCAATAGCCAATGTGGCTAGTGGCTTCCGTATTGGAGAGTGCAGCTCTAGGGTACAAAGATTTCTAAGTATCATTTAGTTCATTCTTCTGTCTCTACAACTTAATTTTAAAAAAGATAAGTATGACGGTGGGAGAACTATTCGAGAACTCCAATTAGCCAGCTGCCTTTTCTCCAGCCTTGCCTTGCTACCAACTTCTTTGTGAAACAGGGGCCCAGTTTCTCCTGTGCTTGCTGCTGGCTTCCAGAGGTTTCCATGAGAGTTAGCAGGATTCTGTTGACAAAACACTTGGGAATCTAGGGATGAAATGACCCGTGTCATTCTCAGGCTTTTTGGCCAGGCTGGACTGTGGATTGGGACCTGTGTCTACACAGCAGCTGCCATCACACAACCATGCAGATCTGTGCTCCCTTCTTTTTTTTTTTTTTTTACAGTTTTTTTATTGTTGTAATTAAATGAAGTTTACATTTCAAGTTAGTCTCCCACACAGAATTTTCTTTTACATACATTGTTATGAGACCCCAACCGCTCACCCCATTCTGCGACAGCACACTCCTCCTCTCCGCCCCTGATTCCCCATGAACATTCAACCAGCTCCTTACTCTCTCTGCCTTCCCATCTCACCTCTGGACAGAAGCCGCCCCTTTGGTCTCTTTTATCTACTTGACTAAGAGGCACATTCTTCACAAGTATCACTTTATGTCCCACAGTCCAGTCCAATCCCTGTCTGAAGAATTGGCCTCGGAAATTGTTTTAGTTCTGGGGTGATAGAGAGACCGGGGGCCATGCTTTCCCCGGGCCCCTCCAGTCTCAGTCAGACCATTAAGTCTGGTCTTAGTCTTACTAGAATTTGAGTTCTGCATCCCATCGTTCTACTTCTCCATCAGGGACCCTCTGTGCTCCCTTCTGCAGCTGCGGTCTACACCAGAGTTTTACAGCACATGTGTCAATTGCATGTTGCATGTTTTACCTTCTGCAGCCCTGAGGTGACACATTTGAGGTGCTCATGGCTTTTACCAGATTAGAACATATTTGCTGTTTTCAGCACTTAACTGCTTTTGAGTGATCAAATCTGTGGAAAACGTCTTTCTCAGCCAAACAACATATTTTCCAAATCCAAAATAGTTTAATATATTTTTCCCCTTCCTTCAAGTTTCCCAATGAATGGCGCCCCAGAGACCAATTTAAAATTTGAAAAGTTTAGACCAAAAATGTTCTGGAACAAATGAAAGTGAGGTGTGTCACTGAGCCCAGTATCTAGCCCATGTCTCAGGCAAAACCATGTGAGCGCTCAGCCTTATTTATTTCTAATAGGAAACTGGGATTAGAAATTGATTTTCCCACAATGCTGTGAGGCTGGAAATGGCCTCATGGCTGGCTCTGATGTGAGATTTGAGGCTGAAGGGGAAGTGGAAATGACTCTAGACCCTTCAGGGTTTGGAAACAGGTACAGTCTCTACAGAGGCGTAACTAAGGTATGGCAGGGAGGGCGCATGCCCTGGGCACCGCTTGAGGAGGGGCGCTACTGAGCAGTTTCTACCGGCCATCGACGTTTCCATCACCAGCTGTGAGAGATTCAACAATTTAGAACTAATTGCCACAGGCGCTATTTTTCCTAGATAGGCCCCTGAGCCTCTCTTCTTTCCCTCAGGGAAACGTGCTGTCCACATTTGGGTGAGTAGTTCAGCAGCAGTTCACTGAGCTCTCGGATGGAAATGGCAAATTTCCCCCCAGATGAGCTTATTATCTGCTCCTGTTGGGTGCAAGGCATCCCTCAGCTATGGTGGGAATTACAGCTTCCATCTGTTCCATAATGTGAAAAATGTGTGCAGGCCTCTGTGCTACCAAGCTACATGAACTTTAGACAGTCAGTTCTGCTGACACATTTGAGTCGAGGCCCTCGGAATGGGTTTTGTCAATTATTTCATTACATATCCAAATAACCATCCTGAGGGTGGTCTGGATTTGTGATCTGTGACAGTGTGGTGTTGACGGATTTCTTGCCCTTGGAGCTATCTTTTCGTTGGCGTTGTGTAGGAGTTGATGATATATAAGTACTCAGTGTATTTAATCATTATTACGTTTGAAGTTAGTACAGTGCCACCATTATGAAAACTTCTTGGCCCTAGTTACAGCCAAGTACACATCATTAATTCTTGGATTCGTCCCAAAGGCTCCAGTCTTTCACCTTGTTCCATCACTTTGTTCAGACAAATCAAATAATGCTTTGTGCTTAGAGAGCAACTTCTGTCAGAAAATTGCAAGACCCTCTGCAAAGTTTTATTTCTGTAAATAAAATAAATATCTTCAGAGGGCCACACATATTTAAGTGTGTTTATTCATGCTAGGTTTTTTCAGTGGGCAAGAAAAATTATGGTTTACTACGTGTTCTCTTTGGAACACAGACATAATGTGCAGACTTAAGTTTTGCTTGACATATTTAATAAATATCCCTTGAGTAAGTGATTAGATATAGAGTCAGGCACTCTCCTGAGGATATGGCCAAGCATTAGTTTCTTCTACTAATTTTATATATTTGAACATTTGCAGTGTTACATCTGGTGCATGAGATGCAGAAATTGTTTTTATTGGTTAATAAATATTTCTGATTGTCACCTGGAGGAGAAATGCTTTGACGAAGTAAACAGGATTAACTCACTAACTGAAAAATACTGTCAGTTGTTTAAGACTTAGTTCATGTTTAATTGTTTCAGTGGTCAGTGGTTGGGTGGCTGTTTAATTTACATAATATCTCCAATCTATTTTCACTAAATTGACCCATTCTGTGTTTTCTCTCATTGTTAAGTGTCCTTGTTGTGGCAAAGATAATGCTAGGTGTTCACCCAGCCCCATTTTTCTTTTCCTCCTGGACACACAGATAGCCTACATTTCCCAGAATTCCTTCTAGTTAGATGAAACCCTGTGACTGAGTTATGACCAATGGAATGTGAGCAGAAGTAATGGAATCCACTTCCAGCCCTAGCCATAAAATCTTCCCTTCCAGTCCTCCAAACACTCTTCCCTTGCCTATAGCTAGATTCAGAAAATCTGGTGAAGGACCCTAAGCACCTGGGGGATGGTGGGACCACAAAACAGAAAGAATCTGATTCCCTGAATGACTACATGGAGCAGAGCATCTCAGCTGAACTGCCTTGTGTGTGTGACATAGGCAAAAAAATTGACTTTTGTCGGGTAAAGCCAGTGAGATTTGGAAGCTGTTTGCTACACAAGTTAGCCTACCCTAACCCATATGGCACAGAATCACTACTTTCTTTATATACATTCTACAATTTTCAGGGGTGCATGGAATGTGCAGAACAAATTACTAGCGTTGAATAGTAGGTTGTGAAAATGTGTAACCAATGAGCCATGTGGCTTTTTGATCACCATATCCAATTAAGCCACATGGTTACTGTGATTTTCTGGTTTGTGTTAGCCTTTTATCTGGGGCAGATGTGACCAAGAACAGTTTCATGTAATGGAAACCGATCATTTCAGTAAGTGACTTCCCCAGAGGAGACAGAGGTGAGTTCAGAAGTCCATATGAATTGCTGTGGAATTCAGGCTCTAACTTCAATTACTTTTTCCTCTGAGGAGCCTTTCCTAACCCCACTCATGTCTGGATTGCTGTCTCCCATGCCTCCCATCCTGTGCTCTTATCAACTCCAATGTGCCTACATCGGACTTCTTACCTCACTGGCTGGTAACATTTGTTCTTGATCTTCCATTATAGATCATATATCTCAAAGGGCAGAGGCTATTTCTACTTGGCTCACTGTTGCATCCCCAGCATTCAGCCCAATGCCTGGCCCATACACGTTATTGACTACATGATTAAGGGAATGAATGACAATGGGATTTTGGTTATCAGGCACAAGCAATAGCCTTAGGGTCATTCATGAGCTGGTCCTCAGCCCACATGAGTGAGGCAGGCTGGAATTTTTTTTCCTGTTTTAAGAATGGGGAACTTATGAAGGTAAACTGACTTTAGCTTTATCAACAATCAAAACACAAAGCAGAAATAGAAACCAGAGTAGTATCCATTTTTAGGTTTAGTTTTATTAGCCATTGAGAGTTTTTAAGACCTGGAGCTCAATTAATTGATGGTCCAAGTTCCTTAGTACAAAAACATTTGAGAACAAAAATACAAGTAGAGGTTAAAGCCAAATCACCTTGCTTATGGACCAGACAGATCTTGATGGTTTACTCTTTCATGCATTCATTTGCCAAACATTTACTGAGTCTCCTTGATGGTGGAGCATGGCTCTAGGTATTGGGACACTGTGGTGCACAAGATAGAAAATGGTCCAGCTCTCAAGGAGGCTACAGTCTAGTGGGGGACAGACTGACAACAATAAAAAAGGTCAGATAGATAAAGCTCTGTGTCTTAGTCATCTAGTGCTGCTATAACAGAAATACCACAAGTGGATGGCCTCAACAAAAAGAAGTTTATTCTGTCACAGTCTAGTAGGCTACAAGTCCAAATTCAGGACATCAGCTCCAGGAGAAGGCTTTCTCTCTCTGCCTGCTCTGGAGGAAGGTCCTTGTGATGCATCAGTCTGCCTTTGGTCTGGGAGCATCTCAGCGCAGGAACCTCAGGTCCAAAGGATGCGCTCTGCTCCCAGCACTGCTTTCTTGGTGGTATGAGGTCCCCATGTGTCTCTGCTCACTTTTCTCTTTTATATCTCAAAAGAGATTGGATTAAGACACTATCTAATCTGTAAACCTCATTAGTATAACCTCATCACAGTGATAGAATTTACAACACATAAGGAAATCACATCAGATTACACAATCACACAATACTGGGAATCATGACCCAGCCAAGTTGATGGATATTTTTGGGGGACACAATTCAATCCATGACACTCTGTGAAAAAAAAATCCAAACAAGTCAATGTGATCAAGAGTGTCCAGGGGAAGTGGCTTCAGATCCTGTGGTCAGGAAGGCCTCTGGGAAAGGGATAGTCCTATGACATGTAAGCTGAAGCCTCAATGACAAGAAGGAGTCAGCCATATAGAAATCTGGGAGGAGGACATTCCAGGCAAAGAGACATGCTAAGGATTTACCTGGCCCTGAGGTGAGAGAAACTGGCCTGTTCAGGAATGGGAAGAAGTTTTGAGTGTTTGGAGTAGAGAGTGTATTGCGTGTGGGTTGCGGGTGGGGAGGGGTTGGAGGAAGAAGTGGTGGCGAGAGATGAGGCAGAGGTTCCTTTATGGAGAGTCTTGTTTGCTTTGTTTCAAGAGTCTGGGTTTTAGCCTGAGAGCAATGGGGAGCCATAAGAAAGATTTTAAACAGAGGAGAGAAATGAGCTGATATGTTTTAGGAAGAACAATCTGGCTGCTCTGTAGAAAAATTGCCCCAACACAAGCCCCACATAGAGGCCTGATTAGAGGTAGGGTCAGAAGGCGTGAAAAGAAGCAGCCAGTTCTGGAGATCCTGGGATTAGAAATATGGCACTTGGAAATAGAACGGACGTGGGGATTGAGTCTGAGCATGGAGTCCAGGGCGATGCCTCAGTTTGTAGCTTGGGCATTGGAGGTAGAGTGGGGCGGGGGGGTACCTTCCTCTGAGACAGGAAACCCTAGAGGAGGAGTGAGTGTGCAGGGGAGGCTGAGGAGTTGCTTCTGGACATGGTGAATCTGAGGTACTCATGAGGGTGCCAACAGAAAATGTACAGGAGACAGCTGAATATGTGGCTAGGCCAAGAGAAAAATGGAGGGCACGCTGGGTAAGCAATCACAAAGGAAGAAATCCAGAAGGAAAGGCAGGTTGAGGTCAGATTTGAAGGCCTAACCACTTGATTTTATCTGACACCTTTTTTCTTTTTCTTCCTTGCCCATTTCCTTTTCAAGATGTTGAGTAGTCATTTCTGCCTCTCCAAGCTGGTCGGCCCCAATCTTGGCTTCTTCTGGTCTTTTTACACATTAGCTTTTATCCTCAGAGATCTTCCCCTTCCTCTCACATGGTCTTGCTACTTCCTTCATTTCTTCTCTGTGGCTCTAGGAAATGAGCCCCCAACAGTGGCTCATGCCCTGCACACTGCTGATGAAAACGACACTGGTAGTGCCTATGTGCAAGCCTTGGTTGAAGTCCCAGCCCTGCCATTCTCTAGCTGTGTGGTCCAGGTCTCTTTCCCTCATCCATGAAATGAGGGGATTGGACTGAAGAGGACTTTGAGTTTAACATTTTCTGATTTTGAGCTGTCCCAGCCCTCAGGGAGAAGCAAAGTGGCCTCTTCCAGAGCTGGCAGTAGGAACTGGTATAATAGCCATCGACACCTGAGAGAAAATAGCTTTTGTTCTTTTGTGCAAGATCCTGTGGAGGCTGGGTGGGCTGCAGCTGTTCAGCTTCAATTAAAGACACACACAAACCTCCCACTTTGTTTCAGCTTCAAACCTTGACCATCTCACTGAGCACGTTTGAGTTCCTAAGGCTCTAATGTAGGTGGGAGGAGGCATTCTTCCACAGGCCTAATTCAACTGCCTCTCCTTGGTCCCCAAATTTCATTTATTGAGGGCAGGAGAGATTTCAGTCTTGGAGATACAAGCAGAGAATATACCTTTGCTTTGGAGCCATTGTCCAATCCCCAATTCAGGGCTCCCCAAATGCCAATATGGGCTTGTGAGCCCTGGTATTTGGACAAGCATTTTTTAGTGGCTTAAGAGAGAAAATGGGCCTGTATGTCATGAAGACAGCCTACCAACTATCTGTGGTGATTCCTGAAGCAACATTACCTCCTCCAGCCAAGGCAGTAACCAAGACCTCTGTGTTAGTTTCCTAGGGCTGCTGTAACAAAATTCCACACACTGGGTGGTTTATAAGGACAGAAATGTACTGTCTCAGTTCTGGAGGCCAGAAGTCCAAATTGGGGGTGTTGGCCATGTTGATTCCTTCTGAGGGCTCTGAGGGCATTCTGGCTATAATTCTCCCAAGACAGATTTGTTCGTTCTTCTGGCAGTCCGTGGTATATTCAGTATTCTTCACCAACACCATAATTCAAAGGTGTCGATTCTTCTTGGGTCTTCCTTATTCATTGTTCAGCTTTCACATGCATATGAAGCAATTGAAAATATCATGGCTTGGCTCAGGTGCACCTTAGTCCTCAAAGTGTCAGTTTTTCTTTTTAATACTTTAAAGAGGTCTTTTGTGGCAGATTTGCCCAATGCAATATGTCATTTGATTTCTTGACTGCTGCTTCCCTGGGCATTGACTGTGGATCCAAGTAAAATGAAATCCTTGACAACTTCAATCTTTTCTCAGCTTATCATGATATCGCTTATTGGTCCAGTTGTGAGGATTTTTCTTTTCTTTATGTTGAAAATAATACTGATGGCAAAAAGCGATTTCATGGCTGGAGAAATGTCCCCAAGGGCCTTCTGGGGAGGCCACATTCGTATCCCCTAGACAGTGGTGCCCTTGTCACAGATCGTGGCCTCTCCTTCTGCCTCCTCACTGTTTCCCTTAGAGGGGCTGCTGGCTCAGTCCCATTCTCTAATCCCTTCTTCCTCACGCCAACACTCCTTCCCTGCCCCTCTCTAGCTACACCCTTGGCCATGACTATCAGTGCAGTGAGCTGGCTCTCCATTGCACAATAGCTCATGTCACCTCTGGAATTATTATTAAGTTGTAGGTCTCACGCTCAAATGCCGTCAGGGGCAGACTGGTAACTTAAATGTGGGACAGAGCCCGTGTGGTATAATGAGGAGGGATGAGGACTGTGATGCTGTGTGTGTTCTAAGTAAATAAAGACATTCCAAGTAAATTTTTTTAAACAGTCATTGTGTTGTTCAAGTAAAACAATCTGCCCCAAACTGCCCACCCCCAAACTAAATCTTCTGCTATTATTGATTTCTCAGGGGGACTGATGTAAAGACAGAAACCAGAAACCATGTTGGAAAATTCTATCATACCCTCCCCTGTGCCTAGCAGAGCATGATGTAAAAACAATAAGCAATATCGTTTTTAACCTTTTGAGTAATGTCTAACATACATACAGAAAAGTGCCCAGATCCTAAGTGTATAGCTCAAATTAATTATTACAAAATGAACATACCCACGTACCCACCAACACGCCAAGACCTAGAATGTTATCAGACCCCCAGAATCCCCCACAGGCCCTTCTTCCTCCCCAGAGGCAATGGCTGTCTTGACTTCTAATTCCATAGATTAGATTCACTTGTTTTTTAACTTTATACAAATGGAATCACACAACATGTACTCTTTTCTGTCTGACTTCTTTTACTCAACATTATTACTGTAAGATTCATCCACGTTGTTGCGTGTAGCAGTGGTTTGTCCATTCCCATTGCTTCCATGGTGTCCATTCTACTCTACTGTTAATTGGCATCTGGTTGCTTCTAATTTTGAACCCCCACAAATAATAGTCTGCAGCATGAAAGAAAGCCCTCAGGCAGAACAACAGAGAGATGTGGGTGTTGGAAGTGGGAAGTGGTCAGTGTGCATGGCAACTATCCACAGCAGCTGCAGATGGACTCAGAGGTGGGCCAAGGAGATCTGGGATGGGATACCAACAGCATCTGCTACCAAGTCCCTCTAGAACAGCAATTCACAAACATTTTGGGCTCAGGACCCCTTTACAGTCTTAAAAATTATCAAGGACTCGGAAGAGCTTTTGCTCATATGAGTTACATCAGTATTTATCGTATTAGAAATTAAAATTGAGATTTAAAAAATTATCTAGTAATTTATTTCAAAATTAACAATGGTAAGTGTTACACCACATGATATACATTACATGTTTATAAATAAAATATTTTGATGAAAAATAACTATATTTTCCAAAACAACAACAATAGAAATGTTAGTGAGAGGAATGGCATTCTTTTACTTTTTTTTTGCACATCTCTTAATCGAATCTGGCTTAATAGAAGACTGCTGGATTTTCATCTTTGTTTCTCTATTCAGCCTGGTGTGGCATTACATGTCGCTCGTGTGAGAATGACAGTATCTAGTGCCAACCAGCTTTAGCATGAAAACCTCCAGTGAATAGGCACCCCTAAGTCAGTCCACTCAACGGAGGGTTGCTAACTTCCTCCAAACCACCATGAGTTAATTTAGTTCTTAGCTGATTGTTGTTGTTAGGTGCCGTCGAGTTGGTTCCAATTCATAGAGACTCTATGTACAACAGAACGAAACACTGCCTGGTCCTGCGCTATCCTCACGATCATTGCTATGTTTGAGCCCGTTGTTGCAGCCACTGTGTCAATTCATCTCGTTGAGGGTCTTCCTTTTTTTTTGCTGACCCTCTACATTACCAAGCATGATGTCCTTCTCTAGGGACTGGTCCCTCCTGATAACAGTGTCCAGAGTGCGCAAGACAAAGTCTCTCCATCCTTGATTCTAAGGAGTATTCTGACTGTACTTCCAAGACAGATTTGTTTGTTCTTCTGGCAGTCCATGGTATATTCAATATTCTTCACTAACACCATAATTCAAAGCCATCAATTCTTCATTCTTCCTTATTCATTGCCCAGCTTTTGCATGCATACGAGGCTATTGAAAGTACCATGACTTGGGTCAGGCACACCTTAGTCCTCAAAGTGACAGCTTTGCTTTTTAACACTTTAAAGAAGTCTTTTGCAGCAGATTTGCCCAATTCAATATGTTGTTTGATTTCCTGACTGCTGCTTCCATGGGTGTTGATTGTGAACCCAAGTAACGAAATCCTTGAAAACTTCAATCTTTTCTCCATTTACTATGATGTTGCTTATTGGTCCAATTGTAAGGATTTTTGTTTTCTTTATGTTGAGGTGTAATCCATACTGAAGGCTAGAGTCTTTGATCTTCATCAGTAAGTGCTTCAAGTCCTCTTCACTTTCAGCAAGCAAGGTTGTGTCATCTGCATACTGCAGGTTGTTAATGAGTCTTCCTCTAATCCTGATGCCCTGTTCTTCTTCATATAGTCCAGCTTCTTGTATTATTTTGCTCAGCATACAGATTGAATAAGTATGGTGAAAGGGTACAACCCTGATGCACACCCTTCTTGATTTTAAACCACACAATATCCCCTTATTCTGTTCGAACAGCTGCCTCTTGGTCTGTGTACAGGTTCCTCATGAGCACAATGAAGTATTCTGGAATTCCCATTCTTCACAATGTTATCCATAATTTGTTACGATCCACATGATATGATCCACACACAAGCCACCATAGTGCAACAAACTGACAGATGAGTGGTAGAAATTTTTTGGTAGCAACATTGAAAGAATGAAAAACGGGTGAAATTAATTTTAATAATATACTTTATTTAACCCAATATTTCCAAAATATTATCTTTTTGGCATATACAATCAATATAAAATATAATCATATAAAAATCAATATAAAACATTAATGAAAAATTTTACCTTTTTTTCATACTAAGTCTTCAGAATCCAGTGTGCATTTTCATTTACAGTATGTCTCAACCCAGATGCTACATTTTCATCAGAAATACTTGATCTGTATGTAGATTTTATAAAATTTCATAGAATTTGAAAAACCAAATTCTGGCAAACATACTTCAAAGTTTTCCAATAACTGAATGGAATATCAGTTTTCCCATTTAAATTCAAATTAGTTAAAATTAAATGAAATTGAAGTTTCAATTCATCATTCACACTAGCCACATTTCAAGTGCTCAGTAGCCACATGTGACTAGTGGCTGCCATATTGGACAAAGTAGATCTAAACTATTCTTCTATTTTTGTTATCCATCCTATCTTTTGATTCTTCAGTGATTAGAAGTCCAATTCATACTCATTATTCTCCTAGAAAACTGCCAAGGTGGATTTCTTCATAGGCAGGTTAGGCTGTTTGACAAAGAGAGGCCTGGGAGCAGGAGTATTACTCTAGAGCCACAGGGTGCAATGGCAGGTTCCCTTTAGGCTTGGCTTCCAGGACTTTCTCATTGTATGTTTTCATCTGCTTAGAATCATCTCACATTGCTCTTGATACAGCTGTGAAATATACAGCTGTGGAATGTGTCTCTCTCTGATTGGACATGGCAGTGATTGAAATGGGATGACACCAAGAAGGCTGTGTGCCTGTTTGGAGCAAGTATTGGGAAGTTTGGTAAGTCCTTACTGATGAACTCCACACCAGTGTCAGACAGATAAGACATGTTTTCTTGCTTTTTGTCTCCCTGTCTCCATTCACTGGTATGCTTTCTAAAAGCTTGTTGTTATTGTTAGTTGCCATTGAGTTGATTCCAACTCAGGGTGACCCCATGTATGCAAAGTAGAACTGTTCCATAGGGTTTTCAGGGCTGTGACTTTTTGGGAGCTGATTTCCAGGCCTGTCTTCTGAGACGCCTCTGGATGGATTCAAACCACCAATCTTTTGGCTACTAGTCAAATGCATAACCATTTTTGCCACCAGGGACTCTTCCAAAAGGTAAAGCGAAGCAATGGAATGAAATTTCAGGCCAAAACACTCAGTTCAAAGACGTAGCACTGAGCTTAGCCACCTTATAACTCAAAGACAGCAAAGGTAATTTAACAAGTTTCAAAGGAGAGAGACCAAGGAAGTCCGAACAGTGTTATTTAGACTTCGTTCTGTTTGTGAATTCCATCACCTTTGAACCATTTCAAATACAGGAGAAAGAAAAGTTACCCCATTTTACACACTGGGGGATCTCTTACCTGCACCCTCAAAATGAAAAGGACTGGAATTCTAAGCCTAACCATTTGGTCCCATTGCTGTAGGCTTTTGGCTGGCCAATTGTTTGATCCTTGTCATTGAGAGAGCTAGTGAGAAAAATGGCTTTTATCTCCTTCAAATGTTGTCCCTTCCCCAAGTTGACTGTTAAAGTTTTCAGCTAGTCTTATCATTGAGTCATATTGATTATTCTCCTAATGCTGGACTTGTGCAAGAATCTTGCATCTGAGAGCATGATGTCATTTCAAATAAATCTAAAAGGAACAGGAAAGCTTCTGGAATGTCCTTATCTGAGGTAGCCAAACTAAATAAACTTAATTCTCATCCATCAGGAGCTCAGTGAAGGCTAGCACCATTTTGGTTGAAATGATATCATGCTAAATGTCATGTCAAGACTGAGGTCTTCCTGGGCTCTTTGTTGAACTGGATACCCTAACATTTCTGTCTCCAGGTTCCTGATGTTGAGTGTCAGAGGAGTCATTACCACATGATACTGGCCAAGCACAAAGTGCCTTTCAATTAATACAGTCAACTCTTAGAGTCAGGAATTACATAACTAAGATTTACAGCAATTGTGCCACCATCTTGAATTCATTTGAATTTGAAGAAGTCAAGCCTTTTCTCCAGCATTCACATTAAAAGGCGCCAGAGTTGATTGTTTTCAAATGTTAAATCATAGAGTGTTAGAACTATTAGGGATCTTGGAGGTCATATAATGCAATCTCTCTGTCCCTGAATGATCTCGCACTTGAGATCACTTTAATGTTCTTTCTCCTTTCTGGATAAAAAGTAATTCTGCTTTTACTTGGATCCAAATGGAAGCGAAGAGTTAGTTATTGTAGAACTATGGAAATTCCCATGGTTCCTCCTCCTCCTTCTTGCCTAAATCCTCTTCCTCCTGGTGGCTGATGCCTCTAGTTCCACAGTTCCAGGTCCATTCTTTTAGCATTAGACTTAATTCCATTAAAATGTAAATATCCTAGGAAAGGCTGACACTTAAACCATTATTAGTGGTTTTCACTTTGGTGTGAAAGGTCAAATCAAGATGTAGTGGAATGAAAGTTCAATATCAGTAAGGTAAGTGGATTGGAGAGAGGAAGAAGAAATACCAGCACTGAGGTCAAAAAGTCCTAACTTGGAAACCTGGGAGCCCTACTTGATGCTTAACAGACTCTCCTCCCCTTCTCCTGTCTGTATTTGTATGAATTTGCCTTTGGACTTCCTGTGGTGATTCAGGTATTTGGTAATTGTTCTTGCCAAAACTGGAGTCCCCAGCAAGTAGAAGGTGCTGGTACTGAGGAGCAGCTCCTAACCTTGCTAGGAAAGGTATGTTAGTGCCTTTCTTGTCCCAGTTTGTGGAAGCAGCTATGGAACCATGCAAGGTAGAGAAGCTAGGATCTCATTTTCCATCTTACCTGGCTCAAGGGAGAGTATTATATATGGAGTATATGTAGCCATGCATGCATACACATGCATGCACACACCCATGGACTCATACACCCAACTCCATCTACACGTGAATATTCACCCTGAAACTCCCAGCAAAGCAAGCAACAAGCATTTCCTGTAGGCAGCTGGGATTTCAATCCTGGTCTTGACTCATTGTCTGTTGGTTTGGGATTGGGAAACCTGTACTTTCTGAGGCAGGATAATGGGTTCCCTAACCTCTACCATTGGGGTAACCCAGCATAGTGGTTAGGAGCCCAGGTTCTACCATTTTTAACCTCCAATGCCTTGGAAAAGTTATTTTACCACTCTGCACCTCACTTTCCTGATCTGTAAAATGAAAGAAATACTAATATCTACCTTGTTATGGATTGAATTGTGTCCCCCCCAAAATACGTGTTGTAAATCCTAACCTCTGCCTGTGGTTATAATTGCATTTGTGAATGGGTTGTCCTTGTTATATTAATGAGGCAGGATTAGGTTAAGTCAATGAGGATTAGGTTATGTTTATTATGTTAATGAGGCAGGGTTAGGGTGTATCTTGAGTCAATCTCTTTTGAAATATAAAAGAGATTAAACAAGCAAGTGAGAGAAAAGCAGAGATGGGGGTAGATGCCAAGCCACCATGAGGCTCACCAAGGAGCCAAAGAGGCAAGGAAGGACCTTCCTCCAGAGCTGACAGAGAGAGAAAGCCTTCCCCTAGAGTTGGTATCCTGAATTCAGACTTCTAGCCTCCTAAATTGAGAGAAAATAAATTTCTGTTTGTTAAACCCACTCATTTGTGGTATTTCTGTGATAGCAGCACTCGATAACTAAGATATACCTCAAAGAGTTTTTGTGAGAATTAACTGAAATAGCATGTTAATGGGAGCCCTGGTGGTGCAATGGTTAAGCGCTTGGTGATAACTGAAAGCTTGGTTGTTTGAACCCACCCAGCGGCTCCACAGGAGAAAGAGCTGGAGATGTGCTCCTGTAAAGATTACCAAACCAACCAAACCCATTGCTGTTGAGTCAGTTCTGACTCATAGCGAACCTATAGGACCAAGAACCGCCCACAGGGTTTCCAAAGATGTAATCTTTATGGAAACAGACTACTACATCTTTCTCCCAAGGAGCGGTTGGTGGGTTCAAACTATTGACCTCTTGGTTAGCGGAGTGCTTAACCACTTTGCCATCAGGGCTAGAAAACCCTATGGGGCAGTTCTGCTCTGTCACATGGGGTCACTATGAGTCGGAATCAACTTGGCAGCAATTGACAACAACAACAACAAGCACGTGTAAAGGACATAAAACAATGGGAACCTAAACTGCTGTGTAAACTTTCACCAAAAACACAATAAAATATTATTTTAAAAAAATACCTGATAATAGCAGGTGCTCAATAAATATGTGTTGAATAAATACAGTATTAACTTTTATCATTATTATAATATTACCATGAGGAAACTTCTGTTACATGGTGGCTTCAGATTTTGTGGGAGAAGTTAGAACACTATTAAGAATCATGACTTCTGTTCTTATCAAAGGGCCAGATTGCCCTGCAGACTCATCTGTGGCTATTTCTCAGTGTATGATGGAAAAGGAAAAACAACATCTAAATGCCTCAGAACAAAACAAACAATGAAACATGGAGTGGGGTGGGGAGGAGAAGGGGGTTGCCATCTTGCAATTAAATAAAAGCATTGCCACAGAGAAAATTCTGGAAAGACAGTTGAGCCAGGCCTAGGCTTTTCCATTTCCAGACTTTGACTGGTTGGAAGATTGCACTTTCCCTTCTCTTCTTCATTTCCCAGGTGTCTGCTCTGAGTGAAGAAACCAAAATGATGGCACTTCCTTGATGAGAGCAGAGACGAAGTAGCTCTGGGGTTCTCTAGGGGTATGGAGTATGGCCTAGCTTGCTTAGCTACATAAACTCTACTTGACTTATGTGATGAAAAGCAACTGCCTGGAAGGGAACGGGGTTGTGCTTTCTCATTGACCCTCCCGATTTCTTGACCCTGTGGTGAGGACTGCTTCAGCAGACACTGACATTAGGGCTGGTGGGGGCTGGAGCAGCTGTGGGGCAAGTCAGCTCCAGGCTGGGCCTGCTGGGTCTTTAATTTCCCACACATGTTCACGTATGTACAGGAACACAGCAGATGGTCATCAAGCAAGCTTGGACAGTAATCCACTGCAAATAGCAGTAGCTTGGAATAAATTACAGGGGCTTGGGCTGCAAATTTAGCTCCAGGGGATGGGGATTCAGGCAACAAGGAGAAAAGGCTTTTGCCCAACTTTTTCCTGAAATGCCAGAGGAATAAAACAGGTCAGTGGTGAATACGAAATTACCTTCTGGCCACCCTCCAAAGTGATTTGACCTATTTAGGAGTCATCAAGAATAAGCCAAAGGAAGCTCAGTAACCTGCATGTTGATTTTTCAAGGGAAAATAGAGAGGGTTTGGATTTCCAGGCAGCTGGATCCCCTGGGTCACTGGTTAGGGAGCACAGAAGTACATATGGCTGGACCTCAAGAGAGGGGTTCTGGGAATACAAAATTAGCTTCTGGCCACGCTCCAAAGCGATTTGACCTATTTGGACTTTGGGCCAACTCCTGGCACAATTTAGCATGTAAATGATAATGCCGGCAGATGCGGTGGTAATCTGGTGTGCCAGCTCAGTGGCCCTGGTCACTGTTCACATAAAAGAATCATGTTGGATTCTGAAAGCCTTCCTAGAGCTTAAACTCTTCTCCAAGACCCTTCCGTAAAAGGGGCTCTGACATCAACTCAGCAAAGGGAGTGTAGACATTAGGGCCCCAGTGGAAGCAAAGCCACAAAATATTGAGGCGGACTCCTCCACAGCCCAGCAGGTTGGAGTTTGTAGTGGATGCTGTTGGTGCCTGCCTGTGTCTCCTTCACCATCTGGTGCACCCCTCCTCCAGCTGCTGTGAACGTTGGCTGCTAAAGGCTACAGCTGCACTTTCCCTGAAGAACTGCATTCAGCCAAATGCCAGCCGTGCCAACGCTCTTGCCTCAAGGTGAGGCTAGCTCTGTGGTGAAATTTGTCATCCCGAGTGCCCTGCAGGATCAGGCTGAAATCACATCTCCAGTTGATGCCCCATCCTAGTTTAGCCATTTCCCCAGCTGTCTCTTGCTTCCTCCATGCCCCTTCTACTGAGAGCACCCCCTCACTACATCATTCGGGCAAGAGTCCCCATCTTAGGCTTTGCTTCTAGTGAACCCAACCTAAGACAGAGTCAGAGAGGACTTTTGAGGACAGTCCCTCTCTTAGTTTCCTAGTGCTGCCAAAACACAAATGCCACAAGAAAGTGATTTTCAAAAACAGAAATTTATTTCTTCACAGTCCTGGAGGCTAAAAGTCCCAATCAGGGTCTCGGCCATGTCGATTCCTTCTGTGGGCTTCTCTTCTAGTTTCTGATGTCTGCCGGTGATTGTTGGCGATCCTTGGCCTTCCTTGGTATTCCTTGGCATCTGTCTTCCTCCTGCATGTATCTCTGTGTCTATTCTACTCTTTTTATAACTCAGAAGTGATTAGGTTTAAGACCCACACAGCTGTTATGTTAATGAGGTCATAACATAACAAATGAAAGCCCCTATTTCATATTTACAGGTACAGGGGTTAGGACAGGGGTTAGGATTTTAACACATATTTTGGGGGGACATGATTCAATCTATAACAGTCTCAAACTAGACTGCACTTCATAATCACCTGGGCAGTTTTAAAAATATAGATTTCTTGGTTCTACCTCCAGAAATTCAGATTCAGTGGGTCTAGGGTAGGGCCTGAGAGTCTGGAGTTTTTTCTAAGTGGGTAATTTTACATTTGATCACTTTAATGCGGCCAGTCCTTTGACCAGTGGGAACCACTGATTCTAGTCCATCGTCTTTATTTCTTCTGTTAGACCCTTTAGAAAACATTCATTGATCAAGTTCAGAAACAAACACCGCAATCTGTCAAAGACACAAAGAACCAGAGATTTAAGTGAAAGGATCCACAGTTCTTGGCAAATCTCTTGAAGTCCGGCATACTATACTGACTCATAGCACTTTTAAAACAAATTGTATCTTTAAGTAAGGAGCCCTGGTAGTGCAATGGTTAAGTGTTTGGCTGCTAACCAAAAGGCTGGTGGTTCGAACCCACCCAGCGGCTTCGCGGGAGATCTGCTCCCATAAAGATTGTTGTTGTTGTTGGGCACTGTCAAGTCTCATAGTGACCCTATATGACAGTGTACAACTGCCCCATAGGGTTTTCTAGGCTGTATGAGTCAGAATCAACTCAACAGCACAAAACAACAACATCTTTAAGTATTTGTGTGTGTGTCCTGAAATGTAAAGCTCTGTCTGGTTGGGAAGACTCTTTTGAGGCATCAAGTTACCATGGAGTTTTCCAAAAAGAGATATTTAACCAAACTTAGGATTTAATTAATGCTTTCCAGTCTCCATGTTCATAAGTGTTAACCTACTAGCCCTCCTTTCACTAGCAGGCCTAGACCTTCAATATTGTTGGTTGTGTGGATGATTTGGTGATGAAATTTGAAGAGAAATCTTTTGTTCTGTTATCAGAAGAGCTCCTGTGATAAGAAGAGTAATGAATAGGTCACATGAAAGACACAATCCTAGGGATATTTAATCAAATTGATTAATCAAATAACTGAATGTAGTTCAGCCTAACGCAGAATAAGGAAGTATTCTGGATTTTGTAATGATAATGATGGCAATAGTGATAAGAATAGCAACAAAAAATGATTGCTAAGATTTGTTTGAGTGCTTACTAGCTTACTATGTGTAAGGCCCAGCACTAGTTACTTGCTCTGCATTATTTTATTTAATCTCCTCAGCAACTCTTTGAGATAAATGTATCCATTAGGATTAACAAAGGCATTAAAAATATGGGCTAGGACTGATATGGAGACTCAGTGGTAATGAAGAGTCAAGGTTTCTTCTAGCTCTCACTTCCACCTAGACTGTGACCCTCATCTTCACGGTCCAATATGGCTGCTGGAGCACCAGTCATCACATCTCCACCCTGAGCAGCAGGATGAAAGAAGGAGCATGCCCCTTGCCTTCTAAGGAGACTTTCTAGAAATGTTACACCACAGTTGTGCTTGTGTCTCATTGGCCAGATTGCTATCCCTACCTGCAAGGGAGGGCTAGACATGTAGTTTTTTAGTGATAGGACAGTGGACCCAGTCCCAGTTTAAAAAAAGAAAAATGAGGCTTTATCAATTTGAAAGAGAATGGAAGGTTTGGTAGAAAATGAACAGTTTCTGCCACAGTAGATGATAATATTCTTATCCCCATTTTGCAGATAAGGAAACTGAGGCACTAAGAGATTGAGTGACCTGGCCAAGTTCATATAACAAGTAGGTGGCAGAGCCATGGCTGGACCCAAGTCTCTTTGACTTAAACATCCCACTTTTAACCACTATTCCCTGTTGCCAATTTTTGCTATTTTGTAAAGCATTTTTGTTTCCCTAAAGGTGCATTTGGTCATTTTCTGCGTTCTTCTTGGTGTGCCTTTTACTCCCTTCTTTGCATAAATCCTAGCTATGCTTCAAATCCCAGCTCCAATGCTCCAGAAAGCCCTTCTCTGCACCCCCAGCTGCTTTCTTCATTCACTAAGTATTTACTGAGCCCCTACTATGAGCCAGGTACTGTTCTAGGCATTTGGGATACATCAGTGAAGAAAACAGACCAAGATCCCTGTAAGATTAATAGCTGTGTGACCTTGGTCAAGTTATTTGAGCTTTCTGAACCTCAGTTTCCTCATTTGTAAAGTAAAAATAATAAAATTCACTTCACAGAGTTGTTGTAAGGATTAAATAAGACAATGCATATAAAACGCAGTCACTGGTACATCATTACTTTTTGAAAATGATACCTATTATTATTATTATGAACATGTCTGTCTTCCCCATTACGCTGTAAACTTCTCATGGTCAGGAATAATATCCAAGGCCATCTGGTATCACCCAAATACCTTACCCAAGTGGGGGCTTAGTATATGTTCGTAGAGTGGCTAATAAGGGTCTCAATGCAGAGAGGACTTCCTGCTAACTTTTGCCTCTGGATTTAAGAAACAATGAGAAACAGACTAAGCCCTGTAGGAACTTTTTTTTGCCTAATTTAAACTGTGAGTCTTGGTGGGTGGTGTGCTAAAGAAAAACAGGACTGTATAATAATCTACTCCTCATACTCTCCTGGAAAGCCACAGAAAGAAAATATATCCTTTTCCTTACAGGGTTTCTTTTTTTCACCTTCTCTGATAGATTCAGTGCTCCTGTGAGCTCCACTAATCTCTTTGTGTGGGTGTGTGTTTTCCTGTCCCCTAATTCTTCATTTGCTGATATGGCACAACTCAAAATGAGAAGAAACACCTGCAAACATCCATTAATAATCGGAACATGGAATGTATGAATTATGAATCTAGGAAAATTGGAAGTTGTCAAAAATGAAATTGAACACTTAAAGATAGATATCCTAGGCATTACTGAGCTGAAATGGACTGATATCAACCATTTTAAATTGGACAATCATATGGTCTACTATGCAGGGAAAGACAAATTGAAGAGGAACAGCGTCACATTCATTGTCAAATAGAACATTTCAAGATCTATCCTGAGGTACAATGCTGTCAGTGAAAGGATTATATTCATATGCCTACGAGGAAGACCAGTTAATACGACCATAATTCAAATTTATGCACCAACCACCAAGGCCAAAGATGAAGAAATTGAATATTTTTACCAACTTCTGCAGTCTGAAATTGATCAAACATGCAATCAAGATGCACTGATAATTACCAGTGATTGGAATGCAAAAACTGGAAACAAAGAAGGTTCAGTAGTTGGAAAATATGGCCTTGGTGATAGAAATGATGCCAGAGATTGCATGATAGAATTTTGCAAGACCAATGACATATTCATTACAAATACCTTTTTTCAACAACATAAATGGTGACTGTACATGTGGACCTCACCAGATGGAATGCACAGGAATCAAATCGACGTCTGTGAAAAGAAGACAATGGAGAAGTTCAATATCATCAGTCAGAACAAGGCCAGGCGCCCACTGCGGAACAGACCATCAGTTGCTCATATGCAAGTTTAAGTTGAAGCTGAAGAAAATAAGGCCATGAGAGCCAAAGTACAACCTTGAGTATATCCCACCTGAATTTAGAGACCATCTCAAGAATAGATTTGACACATTGAATGCTAATGACAGAATACCAGACAAGTTGTGGGATGACATAAAGGACATCATATGTGAAGAAAGCAAAAGTCATTAAAAAGGCAGGAAAGAAACAAAAGACCAAAATGGATGTTAGAAGAGACTCTGAAACTTGCTCTTGAACACAGAGTAGCTAAAGTGAATGGAAGAAATGATGAAGTAAAAGAGTTGAACAGAAGGTTTCAAAGGGCAGCTCAAGAAGACACAGTAAAGTGTTATAATAAAATATGCAGAGACCTGGAGTTAGAAAAGCAAAAAAGAATAACATGCTCAGTATTTCTTAAGCTGAAAGAACTGAAGAAAAAATTCAGGCCTCAAGTTGCAATATTGAAGGATTCTATGGGCAAAATACTGAATGATGCAGGAAGCATAAAAAGAAGATGGAAGGAATACACAGTGTCATGGTTTGAATTATGTCCCCCAAAAAATGTGTATATCAGTTTGGCTAGGCCATGATTCCTGGTACTGTGTGATTTTCCTGTAGGCTGTAAGCCTGCCTGCCTCTATGATGTTAATGAGGGAGGATGGGTGGCAGTTGTGTTAGTAAGGCAGGACCTGACCTACAAGACTGGATTGTGTCCTGAGGCAATCTCTTGAGATATAAAAGACAGAAGTGAGCAGTGAGACCGGGGGACCTCATACCATCAAGAAAACAGCGCTGGGAGCAGAGTGCGTCCTTTGGACTGGGGTTCCTGCGCCAAGAAGCTCCTAGTCTGGGGGAACTTGATGAGAAGGCTGACAGAGAGAAAAAGCCTTCCCCTGGAGCTGACGCCCTGAATTTGGACTTGTAGCCTACTTTGACTGTGAGGAAATAAACTTCTCTTCATTAAAACCATCCACTTGTGGTATTTCTGTTATGGCAGCACTAGATGACTAAGACACACAATTACTGTACCAAAAAGAATTGCTTGACGTTCAACCATCTCAGGAGGTCAGCATATGATCAAGAACCGATGGTACTGAAGGAAGAAGTCCAAACAGCAGTGAAGGCACTGGCGAAAAACAAGGCTCCAGGAATTGACTGAATACCAACTGAGATGTTTCAACAAACGGATGCAATGCTGGAAGCCCTCACTTTTCTACACCAAGAAATTTGGAAGACAGTTACCTGGCCAACCGACTGGAAGAGAGCCATATTGGTGCCCATTCCAAAGAAAGGTGATCCAACAGAATGCAGAGATTATTAAACAATATCATTATTACCACAAGCAAGTAAAATTTCTCTGAAGATAATTCAAACCTGGTTGTAGCAGTACATCAACAGGGAACTGCCAGAAATTCAAGCTGGATTCAGAAGAGGACTTGGAACCAGGGATTTCATTGCTGATGTCAGATGGCTCTTGGCTGAAAGCAGAGAATACCAGAAAGATGTTTACCTGTGTTTTATTGACTACACAAAGGCATTCAACTGTGTGTGGATCCTAACAAATTATGGATAACATTGCGAAGAATGGGAATTCCAGAACACTTAATTGTGCTCATGAGGAACCTGTAGATAGACCAAGAGGCAGTCCTTTGAACAGAACAAGGGATACTATGCAGTTTAAAATCAGGAAAGGTGTGCGTCAGGGTTGTATCCTTTCACCATACTTATTCAATCTGTACGCAGAGTAAATAATCTGAAAAACTGGACTATATGAAGAAGAAAATGGCATCAGGATTGGAGGAAGACTCATTAACAACTTGTGATATGCAGATGACACGACCCTGCTTACTGAAAGTGAAGAGGACTTGAAGCATTTACTGATGAAGATCAAAGACTCCAGCCTTCAGTATGAATTGCATCTCAACATAAAGGAAACAAAAATCCTCACAACTGGACCAATAAGCAACATCATGATAAATAGAGAAAAGAGTGAAGTTGTTAAGGATTTCATTTCACTTGGATCCACAATCAACACCCAAGAAATCAAATGACATACTGCACTGGGAAAATCTGCTGCAAAACACCTCTTTAAAGTGTTAAAAAGCAAAGCTGTCACTTTGAGGACTAAGGTGCGCCTGAGCCAAGCCATGATATTTTCAATTGCTTCATGTGCGAGTGAAAGCTGGACAATGAATAAGGAAGACCCAAGAAGAATTGATGCCTTTGAATTATGGTGTTGGCGAAGAATGCTGAATATACCTTGGACTGCCAGAAGAATGAACAAATCTGTCCTGGAGGAAGCACAGCCAGAATGGTCCTTAGAAGTGAGGATGGCGACAGTTTTTCTCATGTACTTTGGACACGTTATCAGCAGGGACCAGCCCCTGGAGAAGGCCATCATGCTTGGTAAAGCAGAGGGTCAGCAAAAAAGAGGAAGACCCTCAAGGAGATGGATTGACACAGTGGCAACAACAATTGGCTCAACCATAACAATGATTGTGAGGACGGTGCAGGACCAGACAGTGTTTTATTCTGTTCTCTGCTTCCTATGAGAATAGTGCTGCTGGCCTTATGTCCACAAAAGAAAACTTCTGGAAGAAGTATTGCGCGTTTGGAGTCAGAGAGCTGATACCTTCTAGTTCCACACAACACCCATGAAGTGCTAACCAGCGCTTTGTATCAAAACTGCTCATCAGGTTTACTGAACAACAAACTCCCTCCATTTTGTCAGCCTAGCCCAGCTTTCCCCTGGGCCCTTCTGCAAAGGTGAAGGGCAAGTTCATGGGATGCAGAGCCTTCTTTCTTCTCTGACATCTAGTTTGATTCTGGGCGGCTAAATAGTGGCTTTGCCATGAACAACAAAAGCTAATTCACTGTGGTTTTTAAACACCAAGTGCAAATATTTTTCCTTTTCAGGTTGGGGTCACTGGAAGGGAAAAAAAAGGGCTGAGAGAGAGATTAACCTTTTAAAATCTATTATGACTTCTTATAGAAAATAAAACAATGGCATCATTTCTCTCCATTTGTGAGATTCTTTTTATGTGTGATTGTTGTTCGAGGCAAGATGGGATCTGAAGAAGATTTTTAAATAATATTTTAGCTTGGCTTTCTATTCAAAAGCCCACCATGAGTGCTTCTAAGAACCTACACAAATGCATCCCAGAAAAAATCCAGGGCCTCCCTCTCTGCTTTCTCTCACCTCTGTCTTCATCCCTGGCTGACTTTCCTTCCACCTTCTCTCCAGCCCTTCCAATTTCTTCCCTCAAGCAGGGCCCCGACACCCTGCTCACAAGAGGGGACTGCCGGTGGGAATGCTGCAATTAGCAGTATTTTAGGAAATGGCTGGGCCTTCCACTGATGCCACTGACAGATGCTGGGCAGGCTGAATTTTTTATTTGGGTCACTTCTCCAAGGGTCCCGCCAGACCTTCCGTTGATTTGTGCTGTCTGAATGTATCCAAGAACTCATCCCCATTGAGTTCCTCTTCAGAGATGAAATCACTGTTCTGGCTCTTGCTCCTGGCTAGCAAGGGGCAGAAGCAACCAGTGAAGGGAGCCAAGGCCATCAGCAGAGACCTGGTGATGATTGAGAAGAGAGCAAGGGCAGCTGCCTCATCATCAGTTATTGCAACGTTCTCTTGGGACTGCACAATAGAAGCACTTCTACTTTCCATCAGTTTCTCTCCTTCCCTTCTCTCCTCCTTCCAGCTTTTGCATATGGATTCACTTGCTGGGATAGAGTGGGAGGTGACACAGGCACTATGGCCACATACAGGCTATTAGAGGAAAGCCAGGAAGGCTCTCAACTCCCCCTTCCTTGCCAAGAGGAAGACCAGAACCGGTTCCAGTACAGTTGATGTTTGTGAAGTGCTTGGAGTATTCGTACCTTGTATTACTACTTGTTACTGGCATCTCAAGAGTCTAGCATGTTGATACAGGTGGTGTGTCTGTGTGTGTTTGTGTGGAGGGATCCAAAATGGATTTGCAACCTGCAAAGAGCAAACTACAGTTGTGGTGCTGCCTCCATCTTTCCAGGGTGTGTGCAAATATTTGCAGACCTGTTGAACAGCTCACTCTCACTCCGAGCTCACATTTCACAGCCAAGGGAGCTGCCCCATCGTGCTCAGAAGCCTAGGTGGAAACCTTGGGTAGCCATAACGTGATGGAATGGAATGTGTTCCTCCTTGCCACTGGACAGCTGGCATTAGGCTGGGCTGCTGGGGCGCCCTGGGTTGTAGTATTCATCCAGCATCCTGGCTCCTGGCAGAGTGATCATTGTTTCCATAGCCACGTGGCACTTGGCAGAGCTGCTCACACTGTGGGGCCTGAGATGCTGCACGTCCAACAAGCTCCCAGGCAATGCCGATGCTGTTGGCTCCCTGGCCCCCTTGCTGTAACAGAGGACCACTGCAGCCTAAACTCCTCCAGGGCTGGAGGAAGAATGTGCTGAGCCCTCCCTCTGGAGTCAGGGTGTGTCAGGGGCTGCTCAGGAGTCCAGAGGGATTAGCAGCTGGCCTGGCACTTGGATGAGACCATCTCCCCTTCCTGGGGGAGTCCCAGAGGCAGCACAGATGCTGTGTTCAGATCTGCCATCCTCTGGCCAGAGGTTGCCCCTCTTGCGGTCCCAGCCCCTGCCCCACCGGCTAACTTAAGCAGATCACCCTGCAGCTCTCAGGCACTGGGAGGGCTTTGGATACCAGAGAAAAGGCAGAGCGGGAATCCCACCATGGCTCTGGCCTGCTACCTGGCCAAGAATGCAGGTATTTGGGATTCACAGCATTTCCTGGCAAGAGAAAGAGGGAGGGGACTTCGGGGAGGCTGGGCCTAAGGGAGAAGGGCTTGCATTGTGGCCGCTTTCTATTCTAGGGGGGAAGAGAAGTATGCGTTCTGAAGAAAGTGAGCCCCTTCATAGGAACAGATGTGAGGAAGGGAAGCTGGGCCTCACCTTCAGGGTTTACCTTGGCACTTGGGGTCAGCAACTCCTAGGCTTTGGGGACCTTGGGTTGTTCATACTGGCCAGCCAAAGTTTTCAACTTTGCGCTCTCTCTGAGGTGTTGGACTACTCAAGGCAGAGAAGACACCCCTTTCTCTCTCTTCCTCTTCTGCTCTGACATTTGAATGTCTTGAAAGAGGGCCAAAGGGCAGCCCAAGTGGGGATTCCAGGGCAGGATTAGCAGGTTGGAGCTCAAGGCTGCTGGGAAGAGGCTCAGGCCTGCATCAGTTCACAACAGGCCTGGCCTGGTTGCCTTTCTTCTCCTCTGCATCATCTTCCCTGCCTCCCCCCTGCCCACTCCCATGTTCTTGGAATTCCTCAGTATCTTGTCTTCTCCTGAGATTACTGAGAGAGATTTCTTTATCTCCCTGTGGCCCCAAAACAGCCCTGGACTGGGAGTCCCTAGCCCCAAGTCCCACAAGCTCTAGTTTCTGTTCCATCTTGTTGTTAGCTGCCATTGAATCGGCCCGAGTCATGGTAACTTCGTGCACAATGGGATTGGAGTGATCCATAGGGTATTCACTGGCTCAAAGAGAAAGATGGAGAGAAGGCCTTTAGAACAAGTTGACACAGTTTACCTTCAGGATTTGAAGAGCCAGACATAGAGGCGGCCACAATGCAGGGTACAGATTGCTCAGCTTTCTCAGAGCTGCTGGCACTTTATGAGTTTGACTATTTTCTCACATTAATCTCAGCAAGGTCATGGTACCCCTGCCAACTCTGTAGAGCTCACAAGGGGGACACCAGGCCCTTCCTCAAAGATGCTTCTAAGTAGGACTCAGCAGATATTGTATTCTGCACAATAAAAGCTGAGGGTTTGAAAATGACTGCTTTTTGCCCCAACCCAAATTTTATTACACCAGGTTTCATTGTAAAAATGTTGTAGTTTTAGGTGTGTGTTTATTACATAAATAATGTAGTTACTCTGATCTTCATTATCTTTCAAACTTGAGTCTCACAGGGAGTTTTATTTACTATATTTAAAGCCATGAAACAATTGTTTCATATGATTGCCTTATAAGCATAGGAATAATTCAGGGAAAAAGAAAACTCTCTGCTTTCTTTCCTCCTCATCCCCTGCTAAATTTCCCCAACTCGGAGGAAGGCACAGACACATGCTAACAATGTTAGATCATGTATCTGATAGACTATATTTGGGCTAGGCCTAAAAGGAATAGTCTGGAGTGTGTGACTTACGCTTCAGGTTCCTGTTGCATCCAGCCTAAGAGGGTGTCCTGGCAGGTGTGAGAACGATGTAAGCTGACCAGACAAACTCTCAGGGGACCAGACGCTTATACCAACTGTAGTCGAGGGCCAGGGGCCCAACAGCTACTGCCATTATTTATGCCCAGATCTCTGGGGACTCATCTTTCCAGAAGAAAGCTTTCATATTGGTACCAACATCAGCTCAGATCCCTTAGTTCACTCCTGGGAGCCCATCTATGGCAAAGCCTGTTTTGTCCATTTTATTGGTGTTTTTCAATTTTTTATTTAATTTAGTCTTTTATATTTATTTATTTGTGCCTTTCCATTTTTTAAATATTTCTTAACTTGAATGCTTAGGTTTATTTTTTGAAGCAAATATGAGCATTTTAAAGCTATAAATTTACCTCAGAGTACAGCTTTGGTAATGGTCATCGGTTTTACTATGTGAGCTTATCGTTGTTGTTTTTACCCTCTAAATCATCAAGTTTTGAAGAGGAGAGGCAGCATGGCATGGGGAAAAGACCATGGGCCTGGTGTCTGCCATATCTGAGTTTGGATCCTTCCTTCTGCCATTTATCAGTCATGTGACTTTGGGCAAGTAATGTGATCTCAAGTTCCTTATTTATAAAATGGAGATGATAATATCTGCCTTACACATTGTTTAAATGAGGATGAAATGAAAGAACGCAGGCAGAGCACCTAGCACAGTCCACATAGTAGATGTTCAATCCATAGTAGCTATGGTTAATAATAATATTCAAAATAGCAAGCCACTGGCACAGGCAAAAGCTTTGTGGCTGGGCAGCTGCTCTCCATTTATGTGTCTCAGGCAGAGGGCCAGCACAGTGGGTGTCCTTTCTGGATCAACCCACTTACTCTAATGTCCTCCAGAGGCACTGGCAGATGGGACATGAAAATGCCAACAGTGTGCCTAGGGGCGGGCATGCAGCCAAATATCACACTGGGTTGAACATGCTGAGGCGAGCCAGAAAAAAATTCGCCATTCAGAAATTCCTCTGTCTCTCTCTCTGTTGTGGAATGTTTCTCAATAGAATATTTGAGCTCCTCTATCCCAGACCTGGCCTATTTCCTGGCTACCCAACTGGGCCACTCCCCACTCTGTAGAGCCTCTACTGCTCACTGTGGCCAGGGCCTTGAAGGAGGGGGGCATTTGGAAAGCAAAACCTTATGGAACAGCCTTGCTGTGCTGGGTACTGGGCTCAACTCTGGGCATACAGACACAACTAAGACCCAGTCTTGCCTTTGAGGACTTCCAGGTCAGGGGGACACAGACCCATGAGTACCAGAAGGACTGGACACAGTACCTTGGGGCCCATCCAAGGAAGGAGTGACCAGCTTTCCTGGGGGTTGACATGGCAAGTCAAGTGAGGCTTATAGAGGAGGGCCCTTGTGAATAAACTCTCTTAAGATAATAGGTTATGGTGTATCAAGTTTTTGGTGGATTTGGGCTTGTAGGTTTGTTTTTGATTTTGTCTTATTTTGTTTTATTTTTTAGAAGACAGTAGAATGAGCTCACTCTGATGGTCTCAAAAACTGAAGAAGAAGAAAAAAAAAACTTATCTGGTCTCTAAAACCAAGGAAAACATCTTTTATAGAGCCAGGATAGCTATTTTGCAGAAAATTAAAGCCTATTTGCTTGTGGTTGATTCTTACCTTCTCTGAGTCTGGGGGCTAGAAGACAGGGGTGGGACTGTGTGTGCAGAGGAGATGGTAAGACTTAGGAAGAGATAAGGCTACAGAAAGCTATGTTGTTGTTGTTGTGTGCCAACGAGTCAATTCCAACTCATAGTGACTCTATATGACAGAGAAGAACTGCCCCATAGGGTTTCCTAGGCTATAATCTTTATGGGAACAGATCGCCAGGTCTTTTCTCGTGCAGAGCCGCTGGTTAGCAGCCCAGTGCTTAACCATTGTGCCACCAGGGCTCCTTACAGAAAGCTATAAACAGCCGTAATCTGCTGTTCTCACTCTCTCCATCCTGTACAACCCTATTGTATGTAGAGGTAAACTGAGGTTGAAGTTACTCGTCTGTGTTCAAAGCAAAATCTTCTAGTCTTCTCAGAAGCTCACCCTGTGCTTCTGAATACCATTGGGTAATATGGCTCCCTCCCTTCTGGGTGCTTCATTCAGGGTCAGCAGGAATATTGAAAAACTCCACTCACCTGGGGGATGCTGTCTCTCTTGGCCTTGCATTTGGCTACAACTCACTGACCATAAACATGGCTATGACCACTGGCTCCTGAAATGGCAGCAAGGAGATGCAGAGGGGAATGAATCTCAGCCATAGCCTCTCAGAGCTGAAACACAGGGCTGGTTTTTCAGCATCCAGAAGCCAAATGTCCAACCCCAATAAGGGGAAAGACGCAAATATTTCCCCAGCTTCCAAGAACTGAGGCCTCCCAGGAATGTTTGCTTTGCTCCTTTCTTGCCCCCACTGCACAATTGAGCAAGGGGAAGTTTTGATTTATTCTTCAAGGTAGAGTAAATCACTCTTCCTTCACCTCCCTGTCTTTGTGTTATGCTTGCCACGGATGGCATTTGGCCATTAACAACTAGGACCCCCTCCTCCATCTAAGTTTTTATCCCTGGAAACCTTCGCCAGCAAGTTAGAGCTCGATGATTAATTTTGAAATAAGGATGTGCTTGAGAACAGGCCAGGGGCACACATCAACAACCACAGAGCCCTTGGCTTAGATGGACGATAAATTACGTAGCCCAACTAATGCAAGGCTGTGGTCGTGCTCTGAAAACCAGGGCGATGACAGGGGCCATGGGTTTCTACTGCTTTCCACACCTACCTTGGAAAGCAAGCAAAATGGCCACCTGGGAGAATTAAGATAATTGTGTGTTGAGCGCTTTTCCTTGGGAAGTTGATTTGTAGCTTCTCTTGATTAGGCTTTTAGTTTTCTCCTTCTTCTCCTCTCCTGTGGGTTTTTAGTTGCTCCTTTTTTTTTTTTTTAACACCAAAGACATCATGGGTAAGAAGAGGAGATTTTATTTTGAAGAGCAATGATCACATTAACAAGGTGACAGCAGATAAGCTAAAAGTCACTCCATTTTCTGCTGGGGAAAAATGTTCTTTGCCGCCAAATCGCATTCTGCTTCTCTTTGTCTACTCTCCTTTTATAGGAGGGTGGCAGCCCCAGCCACTGATAGTCTCAGAAGAAATAACTGGGAGATAAGATATACTTTTGATTCATATAAGAAGGGAAGCTTTTGAGTTCAGTGATAAAAAGTGATTTCCTTTCCTGTTGCACATTCTCGTGGTTGGAGTTCTCTGTAGGACAATGACATTCCTCTGCCCTTGGTCCAAAGTATCAAGCAGAAAATAGTTATGAATACTGAAACTTGAAAGAAGGGCAAAAATCCCATTCATTGCAATTTAATAAATGTCTAGGCCTAGGCCAGATTCAGCAGGTAAAGAATCTTCCTTATACTCTCCTATATATGTGGGGCAAAGCTGAGGACTGCCACTACCTTTAAAATATCACAGCCACATCTACAGACCCAACCCATCCAACACTCAGTGAGAGAACAGTTGAATCAAACCAGTGTGTGATTATGGAGGCATAATGTGTCTATTAAGCAAACAAACACAACCACAACAAAACAGACTTCAAAATGACTGGGGAAAGAGAAAAGGGAATGTGAGATAGAGGAGGTGAAGATGGAAGAAGGAAGCTTCCTGAAGGAGGTGAGATTTGAGCTAGGCTTTGATGGATTAGTAGGGATTAGTTAGCCAGGAAAAACATTCTGGGGTCATACCTCTCTAAGCTTTGATTTCTTTTGTAAAATCTTGTAGGTTTGTTGTGATGGCTGAATGACGTAATGAGAATGAAGCACGTGGCACAGTGCTTGGCACATGATAAGGACTGAATAAATGGCTGTTTTGTTGTTGTTATCATTAGGAACTGTGTGAGCAAAATCTTCAGAGTCCTTCATAGGAAAATGATGCTATTAGTCACAGGTAATGAAACCCGGTTTCCCTAACCTGTTTCCCTCTAATCTTAACCCATTTCCCTCGGAGGTTGACTCTCAGCTTTTATATCTGTGTATACTTTGGTTAATGCCAGTTCACCTCTGGCAAAATGAAAGCAGAACCAACCAAGTATCAAAATATTTTTTTAATCTCACTCCATTTCCCGATATAACATCTTATACACTGGTTTACTATGTCAGTAGCGGGTGGAGATTTGAGTGAAGGTGTAAATATAAAACCAATAATTTAGGGTATCGTTTCTCCTGGGTCCTTGTTTTCAACAATTTGTATTAGCAACTTCAAAAAATATTCACTCAGGTTCCCCTCAGGTCATATGGGAAAGGTGTTTCTAGAAAGGAGCAATGAAACTTATTTCTCCAAAAGTTTGGCAGTTACAATGGAAGGATAAGTGTTTTTGCTTGTTAAATGATCAGTATAACGTATTTGAGAGAGGCTTGTCCATTCACTTTGGGGCTGAGGAGATTTTTAGGCCCCACGTTTGGGAAGAACCAGGAAGTTAATATAAAAAGTTATTTCCCACCCATTGCCGTTGAGTCGATTCCAACTCATAGCGACCCTGTAGGGCAGAGTAGAACTGCCCCATAGGGTTTCCAAGGCTGAAATCTTTATGGGAGTAGACTGCCACATCTTCCTCCTTTGGAGCAGCTGGTAGGTTCAAACTGCTGACCTTTTAGTTAGCAGCAGAACACTTAACCACTGCACAACCAGGGCTTCATAAAAGGTATTTAATGGCCCTTTAGTATGTACCTGGCAGGACTATGCTAATTTCTCTGTCATAGGTAATCCGCATCACAATCTTCTGGTTTAGGTACAATTTTTATGCCCATTCCATAGATGAGAAACTGAGGCTTAGAAGGTTTACATAACTTGCCCAAGATGACAACTGGGATGTTACTGAGCCAGGATTTGAACCAGGTCTGTCTGAATCCAAAACTTTTATGCTTTTTACCACCATACTGCCTGCAAGTGTTTGAAAATAATGACCTCCAAACTTAATGTGGGGGTAGTGTTTTTAGGTTATCATACAGTGCCTCAGGGAGTGCTCAGTGAGGTTAAGAGTTAAAAGATATGCTTTGTCCTGTGCTACAAATCCTGTGTAGGTCATCCAACGTGGAGGGAAACTCAGTCCTGATTTGAAGGAGCAAAAAATGATCAGCAGAGACACCCCTCCCGAAAATATGAGACTGTTGTGGGCTGAGGAGAGGTGTCACTTAGACAAGGGACAGAAGCAACAATGTCCTGTGTCTTGAGAAGAGGGAGAGGGGTGGTAAGGCCTGTTACTTTCTCTTTCATTTCCTCTAATGACTCTGGAACTTTTTTCTAATTAACATGACTGCCTGTAACTGATACATTTATTACCCAGCATTGTTTATCAATGCCATATTGTTCAAATATCCATTTCCTAGGAGAGGGTTGTAAATGTCTTCTGGGATCATAAAAGGCAATGGATTAACAAGTGCTGGAGGTTGCAGCAGGTCAAGAAGTTACAATGCAGAATTTCCCACATCACGGCTTGGATGTGTTGGCAGTTCAGTGCAAAGAGATGGTGTTTCAGTGGTGGGAAAGAAGGCAGCTTGTCCTCTAATTTCTTAACTTCAGCATCCCTAGTGAAGATGCTTGCAGGGATTATACTTTATCTCATTCAGAGTTCCTGAGCAAAGTAACAAGTAGTAGATATGATTAAAGCTCTTCCTGGAGTTACAGAAACCTTTTTTTCTTTTTTTACTAGTAAATTTGAAAATTTTATTCTCAGTGAAACATAACTACTATTCTGTAATTTTCAGCAAAGTACTTTAAAATAAAGTATCATAAGTTTGATATTGAAAATGTAAAGTCAGTATGTGTAATGTAGCATTAGGCACATTTTTGTTTAGCTATAATTTTATCTTGCACCTAGCAGGGATTTATAAATGTATATATTGACCCATATTTTTTTCCTATGTAGATTTTTTTCCCATTGTACTTCAGGTGAAGGCTTACAGAACAAATAGTTTCTCGTACAACAGTAGTACACATATTGTTTTATGACATTGGTTAACAACCTCACAACATGTCAACCCTCTAACTTCTCAACCTTTTTTTTTTTGGTGAAAATACACATAGCCAAAGATACACCATTTCAAAAATTTCCACATGCACAGTTCAGTGACATTGACTACACTCTTCCAATTGTGCTTCTATTCTCACTTAAGATGAAGGCTTACAGAACAAAAGAGAGAAACCTGTTTTCTAATGTCTCCCTTCTTCAACTGGCTATTTTCATACCACCTTCTGCTTTCCCAAATTTCCAAGGCCACTTGCTCTGGACAGCCACCAGGCTGCCCTGGGACAACAGCACCATCTATTGTCTGGAACAGAGAACTCTTGGACTCAACATGTTTTTCCTGCCCACTCCTTCTTGCACTTGGGGATAATAATGCATAATATATATAATAATGTATAATAATGGGGATAATATGTCTCTGAAATACTCAACACCAGCTATGTTTCAGTCATGCCAAAGTGCTTGCATTTTCCCATCACGCCATGCTCTCTGCCGACCTGTGTACATTGTTCCCTTTCTAGAATGCTTTTATGACCTATTTCACCTGGATAACTCCTAGTCAGTTTGGAAGCCTTGGCTTAAGCATCACCTTTGGAAAGCCTTCCCTGAAATCTCCCAGGCTGACTTAGACATCCCCCTTTCCGAAGGCTGTATGCTGTGCACGCCTATATTTTAATGGGCGGCAGTGCTTCCAAGGGCAGAAGATAAGCCACTCCCCGTAGGAGGATTTGAGCCAGTGAATGGAGATGAGGAGGCAGAGAGTAGGGTGTAGCCCCCAACAGCCTTCCATACAATCTTCTTAAAATTCTTTGCTTCCCAACAGCTTGCCCCAGTCTGCAAATGTGGCCAGGATGTGGATTCAGGCTCAGGGCTGGGACCTCCGTTAGTTAGATGCCTGCTAGATAGAATCAGACATGAAATTTCCAAGATCAGAGTAGACATACAAGTAGTATTGTGTGTGTTTAGGGTGCCTCATCCTAAACATTCTTATATAATTAGCACTATTCTCTACATTGTGTAATACAAAATAATCTGCCCCCAAATAATTTTTGAGTAAAACTAGTGGTCCAGGAAGATCCCCCACATCTATCCTGGGGCTTCTCAAAGTCCCAGGCACAAAACAGGTACCTTGGAGTGTGTCTAAGTCTTTTTGAAAACCATGTTATAGTATAGTGTCTCTAGTCAGCCGTTTTTATGGGCTTCTTCAGAGTAAGGACTAGGTCTTGCATCTTTGCTATACTATTGCCTGGAGCCCTGATGGCACAGTGGTTAAGTGCTATGGCTACTAACCAAAAGGTTGGCAGTTCAAACCTACCAGCTGCTCCTTGGAAACTCCATGGGGCAGTTCTACTCTGTCCTGTAAGGTTGCTATGAGTTGGAATTGACTTGATAGCAACAGGTATATTATTGACTTACGGATTTTAGAGACTCAAAAAACATTTTTTTAAGTGAGTGAAACTTTCAAGTGATATGGGCATAATAAAGAACCAGTGCCATTAATTGCCAAAGAGACAGGAATCCATTCCATTTGTAGACCCTCCAAGGTCTCCATCAGTCTGCTGCTCTTTCTCTATTTACTCTTGCATTTCATTGGCCATGGACATTTAAGATTAATTTTTACAACTATCTTCTTGAATTACATTAATGTTGTTTACTCACTACCATATAGTATTGTTTTCCACCCTCATTCATTGCAAATGCAGATTTTTCAGCAATATTGTGGATGAAGTAAACCTTTATGGGCAAACCTGGAAGTCTAAACACCATTTGTAACTTCTTTTCCATGGGAAAATGTGTCATGAATTACAAAGAAAACCTGACTTACAAATGAACTTTTGGAACACAGCCAATTTGTAAGGCTGAAAATCGACCATGTTCAAGTATCCAGACCCCACAGGCTGCAGCTCCAGTCCATCCACCTTACTGCTCACAGCCTGGGGAGCTGGTGGTGAGGGGCCTAAAGCTCAGATGTACAAAGCGACATCCAGAACCACTGTAGAAGTCCTTCCCTTGACTCTCTCAGAGTTCTACCAGCATCACCACCAGGCCACCTTGGATACTTAAGTAACTTTCACATGAAGCCAGAAGAATTCTTCCTTACCAATCCTACTGAGGTTTGCATCTCTACTGTGCTAAAACTTTTCCCCCTCTGAGACAAATGAACACTTGTCCCATCTGTTGTCTCTCCTTCTAAAAAATCAATTTTAAAAAATCTTTTAAGTTTATCAAGAAATATTTAGGAGTAGAGAGGAGCTCCTACATGCAAGGCAACGTTCTAGAACATGATCCATTTATTATGAAATTATTCTTAGGCAATTTCCAACCGCTTCCCCTTCCTCCTTTTAGAAATTAATTACCCTAAACCAAACACCTTCAAGAACTGGCCAAACCATGCCTGATTCTCAAAAAGGCCCCATAAGGTTTCCAAGGCTATACTTTTTGGATTGACACAGTGGCTGAAACAGTGGGCTCAAGCATAACAACGGTTGTGAGGATGGCGCAGTACCAGGCAGTGTTTCATTCTGTTGTACATAGGGTTGCTATGAATTGGAACCGACTCGATGGCACCTAAGAACAACAACAACAGACTGCCACATAACTTTCTCCCTTGGAGTGGCTGGTGGGTCCAAACCACTGACCTTTCAGTTAGCACTGAGCACTTAACCACTGCGCCACCAGGGCTCCCTAAGGTTGACCTGAATGTAGACTTCTCTAGTATAGCTTCCGGCATGTCCTAGGGACCTATGATTCTCCCCACATCAGTCATTTCTCTCCTTCCTGCTGTTCTGCCCACCCCCGGTCCTGAAATGAGGAAACCCTCTCTCTAAACTGGACACTCAATACTACTATAAAGTCTACTATATAAAGTCTATTCTGATCTGGGAATTTCATTTCTGATTCTACCTGGAAGACGACTAATGGAGATCCCAGCCCTGAGCCTGAATCCAATCAATGTCCTGGCCACCTTTGCAGACTGGGACAAGCTGTTGGGAAGCAAAATGTCCAGAGCCTGAATTGGGAGAGACTGCAGATACTGACATAGAGAGGGTTTTTATTATTATTATTATTAATTCACAAGGTTACTCAGTAAAACACCCCATTTTCTGGAGCATAATTAGTACATGTTTATTCACAAATGTAGAAAAATTATTCTTTAGGGTAGAGACCAAGGAATTTTCTCAGGGCTACAAAGAAGGTTTCTTTCTCTCTCCTTCTCCTCTATCTGCCCCTTGTAAGACCTTACCAGAGTCACTGAAAAGTGGCCTCCCTTTCTTGACATACCCTTTCTCCCAAGAAGCAAAATGAACTAAATTAATTCATTCACTCAGCACTGTAAATACCAAATGAAAAAGCCATAGACATATAGATGTAAATACTGCCTCTGTAATTATTTTTTATGTTTGTATAACTAGAGGTCACTGAGTGAAAGAAAAAAAATATCCAAAGCTCAAAGGCTCTCAGATTTATCAAGAAAATAAGAGGGAGGAGGATAAAAAAAGTCTAAGCATCCACATGCTAAGACAGCTGAACAACCACAAATATGTTACCCACCAGCATTCCCCTCAAAAGAAATAGCTTTTGTAGAAACTGGTGGGAACACCAGATGCAGAACTTTGTTTTTCTATTAAATAAAGTTAGTAATATAATGTAGCGATTAAGAGTGCAGGCTTTGGACTTGACTCCACTATGTCGAAATTCTAATGTACAGTCAAGGTTGAGAACCGCTGCTCTAGGTATTTAGTTGTAGCCATTATTTCTTCCTTTCTCAGATAATTCATTTACCTCGGTTTGGAGAATTTTGAGAAATAAATTTTATACAGGCAGCCATATAGATACTAGCTTGGGTAGATGCTTCCTTAAAGTATATTATCCTTTTCTTCCGGTGTGTGGGAGGGGGAGGTGGGCATCTCTTTGCCCCTTCTCCCATCTGTGTCTTTGGATACCCTGTCTTCTGAAGAAGACAGGTATGGCTGTTGTAATTGAGCATTACAAAAATGACACCGAACTCTAAGACAAATTGTAGTTCTCGTCCTATGGCATTCCTCCTCTATTTCCTTGAGGGGCTTCTGGGGTGATGCATTGACATTTCTCGTCTTTAAACACATCATCTCTCCTTCTCTTCTTCTCATTCATCAATTGTTTCTTGAAAGTGTCACTGGGCCACTCACCTTGGTGATTCTTTTTCCCAAACTGTGTGACTCAACACCAGCCTGACAAGACCAGGACTGGAGGAGGGAAGGTGGGCTTCTGGGATTGTATCCAGAAGAAGTCATTCTGAACTGGCACTTTGGGGCATAATTGAGATGATGTGAAAACCTGGAACTAAGGCAATATTCTGAGCCGTCAGATAGGATTTACCTTGCATTCAAGAAGGCTTTAGTTTATGATTGTTGGGCTCAAACCAGCAATTCTCAACCATTAGTAGCTGCTCTGACGGATGACCGAAATTTATTTTAAAGAACTGCATCAGTTAGCTTTTTCTGCATAATAAAGCATCCTAATACTTAACGGCTTACAATTTAGTGGGTGGTTCTTCTGGTCTGGGCTGGCTCAGTTGATTCTGCTGGGCTTGTTTATGTGTCTGTACTCAGCTGGCAGGTCAGCTGGGGCTGGATGACCTAGGGTGGCCTCACTCACATGTCTGGCAGTCAGCAGCCTATGGGTCAGGATGATGGGGGGCAACCGGGCCACGTGTGTCTCATCCTCCAGCAGGCTAGCCCAGCCTTCTTCATATAGTGGCAGTGTGCCGGGGTAGGTACCAGGATCAACAAAAGCAGAAGGTGCAGGGCTTCTTGAGGCCTGGGCCCAGGACTTGTACAATGTCTATTCCACAGCATTCTATTAGCCAAATCAAGCCACAAGATCAGCTCAGATTCAAGGTGGGAAAACAGAGTCCACTTCTTGATGGGAGGAGCAGAAAAGTATTGTGACCCTTCTTGAAATCTACTGCAATAACCAAGCACCCTTATCTGCAATTTTTTTAAATACGTAAATTAGAATGGATTTGAAGTCCTTCCAATAATGTAACTCACTTGCATTCAAATGGGATTTATTAAGTGCTAGAGAAAGGGATGGGGATTGCCAGGGCTACAGTGGTCCATTAGGCAGGTCATGGCAGAAAAAAATTGAGAACAGCTGTCCAAAAGTCAGTACAGTGAGGTAGAAAGGACAGGAATCTTTCCATGTCTAGGTAGACTTGAGCTCAAACTCCATCTTCCCAACTTGTTAGCTGGATGGCCTTGGGGCAATTTCCTCACCAAAAAACAGGAATAATAATACCTAAGGCATTATTATTGCTGAAAGTGAAGAGGACTTGAAGCACTTACTAATAAAGATCAAAGACCACAGCCTTCCGTATGGATTACACCTCAACATAAAACAAAAATCCTCACAACTGGACCAATAAGCAACATCATGATAAACAGAGAAAAGATTGACGTCAAGGATTTCATTTTACTGGGATCCACAGTCAATGCCCATGATGCAGCAGTCAAGAAATCAAACGATGTATTGCATTGGGAAAATATGCTGCAAAGGACCTCTTTAAAGTGTTAAAAAGCAAAGATGTCACTTTCAGGACTAAGGTGCACCCGACCCAACCCATGGTATTTTCAATCGCCTCATATGCATGTGAAAGCTGGACAATGAATAAGGAAGGCGGAAAAAGAATTGATGCCTTTGAATTATAGTGCTAGCAAAGAATATTGACTATACGATTGACTGCCAGAAGAATGAACAAATCTTTCTTGGAAGAAGTACAGCCAGAGTGCTCCTTAGAAGCAAGGATGGCAAGACTGCATCTAACTTACTTTGAACATGTTATCAGGAGGGACCAGTCCCTGGAGAAGGACATCAAGCTTGGTAAAGTAGATGGTCAGCGAAAAAGAGGAAGACCATCAACGAGCTGGACTGACACAGTGGCTGCAACAGTGGGCTCAAACATAGCAACGACTGTGAGGATGGCACAGGACCGGGCAACATTTCATTCTGTTGCACATAGGGTCATTATGAGTCAGAACCAACTTGACGGCACCTAACAACAGCAAGGCATAGGGTTGTTGTGAGAACAAAATGAGATTATGGTGTAATGCCCAGCACATAGTAAAGATCCATTTCATGCTATTTTCCTTCCCTGCCCCCTTATTTTTGAAATTCATGTGTAGTGGGCATAGTAACTCTCTTACTCAGGTTCAAAGCTGCCAGTCCCTTCCCCTGCCAGATCCCAGCCTTTCTTTTTCCATGTATTACATATCTTTGAGAGGTGACTTGATACAGTATTGTTCAACCTGGGATCTTGGCAGTGTTTACAAACATACGCTTAGAGTTAGCAATTCTAATTCTTACATTTAGAGCTATAAATCATTTCACATTCTTTGAGTGGTGCATAGCTTGTTTTTCTCTTTATGGTCTGGATATACTGTTGAATTTTGAAAACCCACCATCAGAAAAGAAGGCCTTGAAATAACACAAGTTGGACAAGAATGTATGGGAACTATGTTCTTTCAGAAAGGATGCGTTTGCATTGGATAAGGTTTTCAAACATATCCCAGAGCTCTAAGTAGTGAGGTTGTTCTTTGGGGCTAAGAGAGGGCCAGGTTGGGCAAAACCTCTGATTGTATTTCTCCTCTGATGCATTCCATAGGGCTCCATTTTGGCTAAATCATCATAATTCCCACCAAGACAGCACAGAACGATAATGGTTTTATTTATTATTTTATATGCATTGCCAGTATATGCAAAGCTTTATAGCTTGCTATAAATCGAGAGGGATTATCACAGCTGTTACTTATTTTAACAGGTCACAATACAGTAGTTTATGCCAGATGGTTTGGAGAATTTTGAGAGAGAAATTTTATACAGGCAGCCATATAGATACTAGCTTGGGTAGATGCTTCCTTAAATTAATTTACATTTGTTATGATATAAAATATATATGAATAAACACATAGTTCCTTATGAACAAGTGATCCATTTTATAGCAGCGATTCTTCCAGAAATCATGAGGTCTCTTGTGAGCGGTGGTGGGGTAGCTGCAGTAGTAATGTGCCGTTCCTAGGGTAGATGAAAAGAAAATCTCAGCCAACTCATAGCTATGGAGGGGACATTCAACTTGCTCCAGGGAAGTAAGTCTCTGAGGGAGGCAGGACTAGGTTTCCATCACTGGGTCTTAGTACATACTAGGGCCAAGACGATTAAAGCAGGGTAGCCACCCTAGGTAAACATAAGGTGGCGGGTATGTGGTGGAAAGAGAGCGGAGCTAAAATTGGGATTCCCAAGGTCACCAACAAGATCAGTCTGGGCCAAAAAGTTTACCTAGCCCTGGGCAGACCACAGAACATATTACTGACATTACAGATGCAGTTTATGTGTAGAATGGTCAGTTCTGGATGATCCCCACAAATGGGAAGAAGAAATAAACACTGATGATCAGAAATCGAGGCACCTTGGTGGCACAGTGGTTAAAGCACTCAGCTGCTGACCGAAAGGTCAGCGGTTTGAACCCACCAGCCGCTCCGCGGGAGAAGGATGTGGCAGTCTGCTTTCGTAAAGGTTTACGGCCTTGGAAACCCTATGGGGCAGTTCTACTCTGTCCTATAGGGTCACTATGAGTCGGAATCAACTCAAAGGCAGTGGGTTTGGATCAGAAATCATTTGGGAAGGTATTTTTGGTCGCAGATTTCCTAGGACCATGGACTTACAGAATGAGAGACCTAGAGAAAACCTTACAGATCATCACTCTCCTCATTTTATTGACAAAGGAAGAGACCCAGAGGAGCATTTAAATGTGGTTGTCCTGGTTCTTTAAATAAGAAAAGGAAAATCAGGCTGTCAAGGTATTTGGATTCCCTGGTGGCACAGTGGTTAAGAGTTTGGCTGCCAACCCAAAGTAACCCAGCTGTAACCCAGCTGCTCCTTGGAAACCCTATGGGCCAGTTCTACTCTGTCCTAAAGGGTCGTTATGAATCGGAATCGACTTGAAGGCAACGGGTTTGGCCTCCTCCAGTCTGCCTCCTCTTGACCCACACCACCAATTCCTTTCCTGCTTCCCACCTCGTACTGGGAAAGGACCACATCCCCACCTATCAGAGTCATTCAAAGAACAGGTCTAAATCACAGCTAGGTTGTCTTGGTAAACTACCCTAAGAGATTAAGGTAATACACCACCTCTGGAACTGGAATAAAATCATTCAGGTTTTCAGAGCTGATTTTTTCAGCTCCTATAAGATGCAGTCAACAAAATAATTAAGCACAAGAAGCGAATTTAAAACAGATTGGGGGCATATAATGAGTATAATCTATATGTAGAAAATCAGACTGTATTCTGAAAGTTGAATAGTCCATAAATGTCAACAGACAGAACTAGAACTTTTACTATGGACTCCCCCCAGATGTCTACTCAAAGAAGAAAAGCTTTGAAAATATGTAGGCTTGATGATACCGAAATACCCTACTCTTTTCATAGATGCTGATCTTCCAACAACTTCAGCCCTCTGGAGCACAGCACTAAACCTGAAAGTAAGTGCAAAGAGCTTCCCAAGGCTGCAAATAGTTGTCACCAAGCCTATGCACTTTATCCCTTAGGCTTTTGCTCAGAGCATTAGTAACTCTTTTTAATGGACATCTGTTATCCAGCCATGGGTATCTGCTTTCCTTAGCTCACTGTGGATTGAAACTGTGGGGAAGGAGCTAGAAGGAGGGTGAGAGAGAAACGACATTAGACAATTAAATATCAAGGAAAGAGCCTGGAAATCCAAAAGGAGTCTTAGAAATGTGTTACCATAGAGACCAATAATAAGCATTCTCAATAAAGACCCGAAGTAATCAGCAAAGCATTAAATTGTGTTTTATATCATCTGATTACAAAGATAGGAGAAGTGAATCATTTAAGGTAGGCTAATCCTGGTAATAACCCCCCTAAATTTTAGTGGTTTATTTCTCTTGCAAGGAGCCCCAGTTGCACAAGGGTTAAGTGCTCAGCTGCTAACCAAAAGATTGGCGGTTCGAACCCATCCAGAAGCTCTGCGGAAGAAAGACCTGGAGATTTGCTCCTATAAAGATTATAGCCTAGAAAACCCTATGGGGCAGTTCTACTCTGTAACATGGGGTCACCATGAGTCAGAATGGACTCAACAGCTCCTGACAACAACAACAACAACATTTCTCTTGCATTGCAGTCTAATGCAGGTCAGCATACCGTCATTTGGGGACCCAGGCTCCTTCCATCTTGGGGCTCCACCACCCCATAGAGCCTCTGTGTTCACCCAGCAGGAGAAAAGAGTGTGTGGAGGAATGGGCAGGAGTTTTTATAGGCTAGGCCTGGAGGCACACATCATTTGTGCCCACATTCCATTTGCCAGGACTCAGTCCCATGGCTGCATCTAACTGCAAGGGAGGCTGGGAAATGTAGTCTAGCTGTAGGAGAAAGAGGGAGACAGTTTAGCAAACAACTAGAAGCTTTCTGCCAGGTAAAGTATATAATATGCCTTAGAACAATTTCCACCGATGAAGGGCTTTAGAAATTGGTCTTGATTTGGGTAAAATAAGGAAAATCACCTAGGTAGACTTCCACATTTCCTGGCAATACCAGCTAAAGGAAAGAGTTATGTCCTGAGCCACACTGTAGATCAGAGGTTGGCAAACTACAGCCAGCAGGCCAAATCCAACCCATTGCCTGTTTTTGTAAATAAAGTTTTATTGGAACACAGCCAGGTTCATTCAGTTACGTATTGTTTATGGCTGCTATCACAATTACAACAGCAAAGTAGAGCGTGTCGAAGGCCATATGGTCTGCAGCGCAAAAAATATTCACTGTCTGACCCCTACAGAAAAAGTTCGCTGACCCCGGCTGTAGATCATCACTGACCTAAAGGAGGACACGTTTGTACTTGTGTTCCTCCTGAGGCCTGGCACCCTTGGCTCCCAGTGAAAACCAGAGGGACACACGTGTGGACTGGAATGTAAACCGCCCTTAGAAAGTCAGCTCCAACAGGGCCCAGACTCTGCTCTGTCTCCACCAGCACCCAGCACAGTACCTGGCATCTAACAGATACTCAATAAATGCTTCTGTTTGAACCCTGGAACCAAAGGAAGAGTCAGGTACCCTAACTGCCATACAGAGGATAAACCAGTTGTCATCGAGTTGACTCCAACTCATGGTGACCATGTGTGTCAGAGTAAAACTGTGCTCCATAGGGTTTTCAATGGCTGATTTTTGGGAAGTAGGTTGCCAGACCTTTCTTCCAAGGCACCTCTGGATGGATTTAAACCACCAACCTTTCAGTTAGCCATTAAGCGCGTTAACCATTTGCACCACCCAGGGACACCTATACAGAGGATTAAAAAAAAAAAAAAACGGCAAAACCAGTTGCCTTCCAGTCAATTCCAACTCATGGTGACCCCATGTGTTTCAGAGTAGAACTGTGCCCCATAGGGTTTTCAAGGTTGTGACCTTTCGGAAGCAGATTACCAGGCCTTTCTTCTGAGGCACCTCTGGGTGGCATTCAAATCATCAACCTTTCAGTTAGAGCACTTAACTGTTTGCACAACCCAGGGAAGGACCCCAGAATAACAAACAATTGTATGTGTGAAAACCTGAAACAAGGCAGGAAGGAACTACCTTTACTGGGCTTTTATTGTGTGTCAAGCACCATCATGGTGCTTTGCATCTATTTTATTTACTGTTCTTAAGTACCTTCTAAACTCGAGATTATTAATCTCTATTTCCATTTGACAATTGAGGAAACCAAGGTTCAGAGAGGTTCATTAATTTCCCCAAGGCCACACTGCTAAGAACTGGAGGAGCTAGGATTCAAACACAGGTCCTTCTGGGTCCAAAGCCCCTGGTTTTCATTCCTCTCCATCCTGGGACTTGCTAAAACCTTACTCAAAGTTAAGCAAACAATACAGTCGTATCATTATTTTCATCATCTTTATTAACAACCACCTTATTGCTGTAATGATCAGTACAAAGGGGAGGACCTGACGAGTTTCACCACTTTATGGAGTTCTGCAGGCCTCACTGCCAAGACTTGATGAAGCAGCGTTGAAAACCCTGAGCAACACAGTTCATCTCCTCAGGATGTGTGACTAGTGACTTAGCTACCAGCTAACTGTGATCTGCCAGTGACTGTTGGAGAGAGCCGCCATTTTGCCTGCTCTAACATAAATTCCCATTTCAAGGCCTGAGAGATTTGAATTCATATATGGCGAGGCTTCCATTCCTCCAAGTGAAGCTGGTCCAGCAACAGAGACCAATTAATAACTTCTGATGTCCTGGTGCTCTTATTCCTGTGATAGCAGTACTTTGAAAATAAAATTTAAAGCATTGACAGAATAATTTGCTCCAGTGAAAGGCTTAGGATAGTGTGGTTATTTATGCCAAAATTCAATAACTATCTGGGTTGCTTTTCCATCTCAAGTTTTTGAGCAGCAGCTGCTTGCCAGGCACTGTGCTAGGCATGCTACCTTAACTTCAGTGGCCAGAATTTATCAAAGGTTTGAGGAAATTTTACTTTGAGTATAAATGCCTTTTTGGCTTTTTAATCTTATAAGGGAGCAGTGGTGGTTCAGTGGTAGAATTCTTGCCTTCCATGTGGGAGACCTGGGTTCCATTCCTGGCCAGTGCACCTCATGCACAGCCACCACCCATCTGTCACTGGAGGCTTGTGTGTTTCTGTGATGCTGAACAGGTTTCAGCAGAGCTTCCAGAAATCAGCCGATGAAAACTCTATGGATCACAAGGGTCCGATCTGCAATGGATCATGGTGTGCCATGGGGTTGCCATGAGTAAGGGGCAGACTCCACAGCAGCTAACAACAACAGTCTTATAAGGCATTGAATTCAGACCCTGCAGAAGGCCTATGGGAGGAGGAAGGCTGCAGGTTAGAAAGGACTTTGCATTCCCACCTGCCCCACCCCCCCTACACACATTCCTACCTATCCCATGAGAACCGGCATTGGTACCCCCACATATCAGTAATGGAATAACATGGAATCTACCATCAATCACCCTTTTGGGAGAAGGTAATTTATGGACAACCTGCCAATGAATGTTTCAGGAGACAGCAAATATGGTGGCCTGGGACTCTCCACACTGGTCTCTTCAGATGAGTGGGATACAGTAGCCCCCATGAGGCAGGCAGACTGGACTCCTCAATCTGGAGCCTCCATCAGGGTACCAGGGGGAACTCTAGACGAGCCTGCATCAGAATCCCCTGAGAAGCTCATTAAACCCTGAAGGGCCGGGCCCCACCTCAGAGTCTGATTCAGAAGGATCCCTGGGTGGCACCAACGGTTTATGCTCAACTACTAACCAAAATGTTGGTGGTTCAAATCCACCCAGCAGTGCTGTGGAAGAAAGTCCTGATGATCTGCTTCTGTAAGATTACAGCCATTGCAAACCCTACGGAGCACAGTTCTACTCTGACACACATGGGATCGCCATGAGTCGGAACTGACTCCAGGGACAGGATTGGTTTTGGGGTTGGTTGGATGGGGCCTGAGAATGGGTATCTCTAAAGAGCTCCTAGGGAATGCTGGAGCTGCTGTTCCGTGGACCAGCAAGGCTAAGGGCAAGACTTCCCTTGTCTCTTTAGAAGCTCCACCTGGGATTCCCACTCACACCACCCCTCCTATTGGCGTCCACTCCAGCAGGCCTTCCCTCAAGGAAGAAGGGGCCCAGGTCTGCCCTTTGCTGGCAGGTCTCCTCCCACTGACCTCTCAGTGACCTGTGGCATTCTTCTAGAAACCCTTTCCTCCCCTGGTTGCTGAGATGGAATCCTCCTCCCTCTGCCCCAGCACCTCCTGCATCTCTGACTGGTTCTTTGCTTTCTCCCTGTGCCCACCTTGTGGCTCTTAGTTCTCATCTCACCCTCACTGGGGGAGGGCTGCTGCCATCCCTTCCCCCATCCTTCCTATCCTAGCCACTCTGTTTTCCCCTGGGGACTCCTGCCAGATTGGATGTCCTTGCTGGTGGCTGGCGGCTCTCCCAAGGGGTTGGCATGAGTAGGGTAGGAGGAAAGCAGCCAACCTAGACTCACTTGAGTTCGATGTGAAACTTAATGTGATTACAATCATTAATTAATAGTAATGGCACTTAAGACATATTCTTTACCAGTGATGGTGCAAACCCCGTGATTTCTTGTGACCTTGGCAAATCACTCCCCTGTCGAGTGTTTCACCACAATTGTGAATTATGGAGGAGTCACAGGCCTCAGGGATGCAGTATTGCCCATGCATGCAAATCTGCCCACTGGAATAAGTCTTCCTATTGGAAAAGAGGTGGCCCATCAGGAAATAGTCAAGCTTTCCTGAAATGGATTTCAAAGGCATCAAGACAAATGACCAAAAACTGCATCCCACAAGGCATGTTCAGATAAAATCATTCACTGTTTTTTTTTTCCTGGTTATAGATTAGGACACAGTCCATAAGTGTTGTGTCTTCAGCAGCCCTAAATGGCTCTCTGCCTGCCGCACTGGGCTGCTACACAGCGAGCCTGCTGGCCTCAGGCATGGATGGGCGCACACTGTCATGGGTTTCAACCCTGTTCAACCTCAGAGCCGGATTAGGAAATCACCCGGCCCTGGAGATTCCCACGTTGCCGCGAAGGCATTGTCCTTGCCATGTTTCACACCCGGGAAGGGTGGGTTGTGTCTAGGATGTGAGGCTCAGGGGCCAGAGATGGATGGGGGAAGGGGACGCAGTGTCACGGGGGCCACATTTTCCTGGCCGCTCTAGTCGTGTTACATGCGGGCACATGCTCTGTGAGGGTCTCTGGCCTCCCTCTTGCCCGGGCTGGAGAGGCTGGTGCGGCCTGCGTCTCTGAGTCCTCTGCTGTTGGCCAGAGCTCGGGGACGAGGGAGGCGAGAAGGGAGCCACGGGGGTGCGGTGCTGAGCAGCGCACTCGTCCAGCCTGTTGGTGATGCGCCCAGCCCGCCGCCACTCCGGTCATGGGTAACGCGCAGCGCCAGCCGTCGCGCTCCCGGAGAAGGAAACGCACAGATACGAGAAATCTGGATCCCGGCTTCTCTGCAGACCCCCGGTTGTTTAAGCGCCAGGCGCCGCTCGGCGGCCGGGTCCCGCGCGCTGCCGACTTTGGGACGGTGGGCTGAGTCCTGCAGCTCACTGCGGCTGGCGGCAGGGGACGGATTATTTTTAGCAGGTCCCCCTTAGCTCGGTGGAGCCCGCGATGTTCCCGGAGCCGGGCGGCTGTCTGCAGAGCGTTGGTGCAGCCGTGCCTGCTGCCCGAGAGGTTTGGCTGCCGCAGTCCCCTCCATTCACTGGGCTGTAAATCGAAGCTGTCTCCACTGGCCAGGCACTCGATCCGGCGTGGCCCTGGGCTACGTACCGCCCAGGTCTCCGGGCACCTGATTTCCCAGTGGTCAATTAGGTGTCTCAGCCTGCAGCGTTGAAAGCAGTGGAGGGGGCCAATGCCCCGGCTTTGATGGAGCGCGCCGTGCGCAGAGACCTCCCCAACCGACTTCCTCATCAGAAGGCAGCATCCATTCATAATTCTCTCTCCGCCCGTGGATCGAGTTAGGCAGGCGCTGGGCATGGACTCCTGCGTTCTTCCTTTCGGCATCTGAAGGAGAAACTAAGATAAAAGGAGAGAGGAAGGAGGAATGCGGTCCTAACGCAACAAGGCGCTGGAAGCTGCCGGAGCAGCCTCTCCTGTGTGGAGCGAGGGAGACGAGGAGCCCCGAGCCCGGCGCCCAGCCCGCTGCTGCTTCGCTGCGGAGCCGGCACGCATGCCTACCTCACCTGACGGCCACAGACCCGGGGAACCGGCGCGGGGCCCGGCGGCGCGCCCAGGGCGCACAGGCGGGAGGATTCCTGCACCGGGGGACCGAGGCGCAGGCGGGCTGCCCAGGGCCGAGCTGCCCAGGGCCGAGCCCGAAGCTGAGCGCGGGCCCGGCGAGGCCAGCCTCGGCGCGGCGCCCCACCGCAACCCTCCGGGATGCTCCGGGACGCGCAGCCCAGGCCACGCGGGTGTGTGTGAGATGGGACCGGCTTGGGGGGAGGGGGTGGGATCGGCAGGGACATCATTTTTAACTAATTTCCCGAACCTCTGGGTGGTGGGGATGGGGGGGAGGTCAAGAACCACAGCCCCGCCGCACACTCGCCGGAGAGGAGAGCCCCCGGCTGAGGTCTGTGCGCCGGGTCCCCTTGGCAGAGCTGAGCGAGGGTGAGCGGACGGTCAAGGTGGACCGCACACAGCTCGGAGGGGTGAGGGGAGCAGCGCTGGCTTTCAGGGGTCTTTTTTTTTTTTTTTTAAGCATATTGCAGCTGCAGCTTTGAAGTTTGCCGCCTCCTTCCCCAGCCCCCAGCCCAGGTTCTGGGGCGGGGCAGCACTTTTCCACGCGGCTGCCCAGGCTCTTGCCAGCCGGGTGGAGGGGTCTGCAGGGGCTGCAGTGTCTGGTGTAGGTCTTCCTGCAGGGAACATGGGGACTTGAGGGTGCTGCGAGTGGAAGGACACACTAAGGCCTGGCCTTTGGGGAGCCCTGAGGAATGGGGAGAAGTCGAGGATTCCCCCTTGCAGCCCATCCTGTTTTCCTGCCCTGGCAGTTGGTGTTGGGTGACATTTTGCCTGTGCAGGGGTTTCACTGTCATGGAGCTGGCTGTGATGCTGTAAGGCAACTGGACTGTGAGGATGAGCTGGAAGAGGGTGCCCAGAGAGCTGGAGCGTTGCATCTTGTGGCAGTGTTAACCCCATGGACCCTGCTCCCAGTGGGCACCATCTGTGGGCCTGAACAAGGCTGCCTGGCAGACTGGCTGTGCCAGGGCTGGGGGCATGCTAGGCCAGGGGTGTGTGGGCAGGCAAAGCCCTGCCTGGAGCCCCTCGGGGTAGGCTCAGCAGGCCCGGCCATGATGGTGCGTGGCTTTAACCACAGCGTGGTCTGCTCTGTAGTTGTGAAGCTCTTGTTTATAAGGTTTTTATTTTGCAGTTTTGTGCCTCTTGGTCACCAGTTTGTTTTTCACAACTGCTTGTAAGCAAGGCAAAGATAACAACATCTAAAAATAGCCCTGTGGATGGAGATGCAGCTTGGCTTGACCCCACTATTACACCGATGGGGTCTCCTCTCCCAGCTGTCTGGAGGTGAACCAGACTTGGTTCCTCAGACAGCCTTCAGAGCAGTTCAACCTCTGGTCTCCAGGGCCAGGCAGGAGTGCTGGGCTGTGTGGTCTGAGCAGCAGCGGAGGGGAAGCCTCATCCATTTGTGTGTGAGGCCCAAAGCAACTAGGCTGCAAGATTGGGGGATGGGAGCCTGGACAGAGACCCCTCCCCCACGGCCAGCCATAGGCATCTGCAGTTTTATATCCCCTCTGAGTTTCACCCAGTCATACATATGGGGCTGCCTCCTCTGCTCTCCAGGGGCCAGCAGGCTACTCCCCGCAAAGGAGTTTGGCCCAAAATTCAGAAGGCCCATGGAGTCCAGGGTGGCAGTCAAATCATGCAGCTTCCTCGTGTGAGGAGAGTAGCTGGGGTGCTGCCCTTTCCTTTCCAGGTGGAAACCCCTTTCCAGTAAGTGAGAGGGACCTGGCCTCTCTGAAGGGCAGCTGCCCCCAGGTGACAGGGAAGGTGCCACATGGAATGGAGACAGGAAGGGGCTGAGGACTTTTCAGTGATGGCAGCTGATGGCAGGAAGCCCAGGTCTTCTCCTGTGGGCCCTGAATCCAGCCACCCTGCTTGGCCTCTCCTTTATTTTCAAAAGCCTTCATTTCTCCCGTGTTTGCCTTTTCTTGGTGGCAGTGGTGGCAAAGTCCAGCTTGAAGAAAAAGAGGCCCCCTCTGTTCTTGATTTGCTTGAATGATGGGAAATTTGTTTTTTGCAAAAATGCATTGGTAATTGATGAAAAAATATAAATGCCTCATTCTTCTAGAGTGAAAGAAACAAAGGGAATTTGGGGGTGGGGGTGGGGGAGTGAATCCCTACCACTGGTTCTCTATTCAATACAGAACCTACTGGGTAATTTTCTCCTCTTTCAAAGTGAATTCTGATTTAAAATTTTTACCTTTATTTTCTGTAGGTCATACATATAATTACTAGACACATATTAAGATAAGAGATCTTGGTTTAGGGGAAGGAAGAGACTAGGAAACAGAAAGCACCTCCAAGAAATCCATCATTCCTTTAGTCTTCTAGTAGACTTAAAAATGGTTGCTGTTTATCTTTAAAATGTCCGCCATCTTTGTGTGGCCCACAGATAATGCAGGACTAATGACCATTAAATATAGCCAAAGGGATCAGCACAACAGTAGCCGACTTTGGCCAGCCTGGGAACATCATGAGTTGGGAGTCATATTTCATGAAGGCACCATTGACTTGGCCCTGCCTGTAGCAAATAAGATGTCAATGATCCCTTGCTCTTAAACAGAAAGGGGCTGCTCCCTCCTGAAGCTCAAAACCCTGAATCAGTAATTCATTAGGGATCCACATTAAGTGTATTGGTCAGGGAAGCCAGAATACTGTAACAAACCCCAAATCTCAAGGGCTTAACGCAATAGCAGCTTATGATGATAAAGAACCCAGTCTCTTCCTCTCTTGTGGTTCTATCATACCCAAGGGCCTCGGAGTCTCTGCTGGGCCCATCTGCATCTAGTCAGCAGAAGGGCACAGAGAGAGCATGGAGGATTGTTCTGGAAGTAGTACATACACCTCACCTTCACTCACATTCCACTGACCAGAATGCAACCGCATGGCCACGTCTAACTGCAAGGGAGGTTGGGAAATTAGTCTGTATGCAGTCTCCGCCATGGCAATAAGCTCTCTGGCATGGAGAAGGCTCTCTTTAGCTCTGCCTTGGGCTTTGAGTGTGGCTCTGGACAAGTAACATGGCCGAATATAGGTCTCCAGCTTAAACATGGTGGTAGTTACACCTGCCTGTCTCACAAATATTAGGAAAGGTCTAGAAATATAAAAGGCTCCTAAAGAGACCATCTGCTTCAGCCTCTATAGATGACTTGCCCAAGGCCACACAGCTAGTTTATGGGAGAGCTAGGGTCAGGACCTAGATCCCCTTCTCTTGGCTCAGTGCTCCTTCTATACCATGTGTGTTGGCCCTGCCCTCTAATAAAAACAATTATACAGAATATAGTTTCAGAAAGCTGACAGATAGCCCCTAGATGCCCTTGCATAGTGTATAGTCACTCAAAACAGCTATTATAGTATTTAAAATCCATGTGAGAATTTTTCCCACTCTTAATAAATAAGCATTTATATCTAGGCACTAGCCTATGGCCTATAAGTATAGTAACTCATTTAATCCTCGCAGTAACCCTGAGAGTGAGGGGCTAGTATTATCCCATCTTACAAACAAGGAAACTGAGGCACAGAGAGTTTGAGGAATTTGCCCAAGGTTTTACAGCTAACAAGTGGCAGACCTGGGATTTGATCCCAGGGAGTCCGGCTCCAGAATCCAGTCCTGGATTACTTTACCACATTGCCTCTCTGATTTGGTTGGCTCCTTGTCCGGTCCTCTCTGGGCTGTTCAGTACATGGAGACCCTGATGTTCAGGACTTTGATATTCTTCGTTTCCTCTCTTAGTAAGTGACCTTGAAGGTCCATAACAAGGAGTCATTTGTAAGTTTGCTGAGGCATGGACTTGAGCCCCAAGCTTATGAAATTGATACACAGGATTGAGCTCCTTAGCTAGCGAGGGAAAACCCAACTCCCAACCTCCACCTCTACAGCCTCGTGAGGTTTTCTTTTATTCCTTTTAAAATGTTTGGTCTACTCATCATTGTCTAGGCAGTAACTATTGTGAAGTAATGAAAATTTTTGTTTTTCTTTGTGCAAAGTGACCATCAAATGAAGAAAGACTCCTTGGTGCGAGGTGGGGGTGGGGTGAGGCGAGCATAGTTACTTGGCTCTTGAGGGAACTGCAGTTTGGGATTGTTCTGGTTATCTCTTGCTGCATAACAAACCACCCCAAAACTTACTGGCTAAGAAACAACAGCCACTCTGTTGGTTCAGGATTCTGCAATCTGGGATGAGCTCAACTGGGCAGTTCTTCTGCTAGTATTGCTTGTGGTCAGGCAGTTGGTGTGTCTCTGGGAGCTAGGCACAGTTGGGACATTGGGGTGGCTTGGCTTCTGTCTCTCTCTGTATAGTCTTAGGGCTTCTCCCTCTCCAAACAGCCTTTCTGTGTGGTATCTCCAGTAGGGTAACGGAACTTCTTACGTGGCAGCTCAGGGTTCCAAGAGTGCAGAGGCAGAAGGTTCCAGGCCTTCTTAAAGCTGGACCTGTGACTTGCCTCATTCTGTTGGTAAAAGAAGTCACAGGCCCAGCTTAGATTCCAGGGGAGGGAACTGACCAAGGGCATGAATACCGGGAGGCACAGAAACAGCAGTGAGGCCTGAAGATTCTGTATTTACAAATTTGAGGATTCCCAAAGGTCTCAGGAGGAGTTTACTGTACATTAAAATGTAGGTTAAACAAAATCCATTCCTTCTACTCCAATGGAGAAAGACTGTATATATGCTTAGTTCTTTCTGTATCCCCAAACTAAAGAACCACGTATGCTCTATAGAAGAACAGAGGCTGCAGATGTGACTGCCTGAAGGAAAATGGAACTGAAGTGTGTGACTTCTGCTCTCTTGCCCCTCACAGGTGGTGTCTCAAAGGTATCAAGTCTTAAAAAGCTATCAGTACCCACTCTCAGACATAAACTAAGGATACTTTCTGAAAAGTCAAGAGCATAGCAGTTGGAAGAGGAGACGGGACTGTTTCTGATCTCCACTTGCCCTTCCCTAGCAAGTCACACATTTCAGGGTGTCTTGGCATGCACAGCAGGAGGTCAAGCTGCTCTCCTGCAGAAATGGGCTAATGGGCTCAGTCTGTCAGGGTTCCATTGCCGATCATCTTCCCCAGGCTTCTGAGTCATTGGAGCCAGTGGGGTGGAGTGGAGACTTGGATGTGACACCCACATACCCCTCCTCATCAGGACTGAGTACTCATTCCCCAAGCACGCATTTGCCAGAGCTGGGTGTGGTGGGAAGTCTCTCTTTAAGAACTGTCCTTGGCTGAAGACAGCCATGTTGCCCAAGGTCATACCCCTTTCCAGGGCAGCGTACATCCAATGATGGATCAGTGTAAGGCTCTAAAGGCCTGACCCTTTGCCTCAGTTCAGGACAATCTGCAGAGCCATCCCAGCTCCAGCGCTCCCCCTGCTATCAGCCGAGGCTTTTGTTGTGACTATCACAGTCCAACTCTCTGCCCAGTCCTGCTTCTTTCATTCCCCCATAGGTGATGATCCAGGAACATTTCCTGACAAACTTCCCATACCCTAATGTCTATCAGAGTCTACTTCCAGGGAGCCTGAACTGTGATGGGGGCTTGGGGACTGGGCCACTATGGCGCACATAGAAGCAACACACAGCCCAGGCCTTCACCAAGCTCTTCCAGTTGGGAAGAGATGACAAACACGTAAAAGCAAAAACATGAAAAGATAAGCAAATATAACAGACACAAGTAAATATGATGCCTCACTGATATTTTCCCTCCTCACTCTACCCCTTACAACTTCCTCCAAAGTTATTTGTTTTAGGGGATGGGTGATGCATGACATTGATTATATGGTTAACAATTGTGCCTAAGCACTCTCCCACCTGATTATTTCTTCCTTTGGGCATGGCACTGGCAATCAAAATTTATCTTTCAAATTAAGGCTATAATTATATTTTGATAAAGATCTAGCAATTCAATGAGAATGAAATTTTGAGGGTTGCCAGGATACGGATGACTCTGGGTTATAGAGAAGGGTTTGCATGCAGAATACTAACAGATGGTTCAGCACTCTTATTTAGACCTCTCCAATACCATCTGATAATGCAGGCCCATCAAGTACTATTTCTCTGCTATTATTGTTGGGGGTGGGGGGAACAATGAAAGATACAAGCAGGGCTTTATGAATGAAAAGGTGACTCATCAGATGTCTTTTGGTCTATCTTATAAGAGTTAAGAAATACAGTAATAATTATGTGGTGTTACCTCAAAATCTAGGGGACAACAGCTTTCTTTTATTTCCTTGCCTTATCTTTTATAAACAAAAGTAATATATTTTTTGCTATTGTGTCAGGAGATTGGAACCTGTGTTTGCGATGATGCTGACTCCCAGGAAACTCGAAATAGTCGGAATTTTTATTGTGTCATATTCTAATTTTTCTTTCCTTTTCTTTTTATTCTGATTATTATTCATTCGTTGATTCAACAAATGTAGAGCCCTTTGTATTGTGCAGGTCCTGCTAAGAAACCTGTGAAAGTTTAAAATGATAACCATATATGAAAATAATAAATAGCAATATAAGACAGTGGTACCCAACATGTTTATTGGGAAAGAAGTGAGATAATGTTTTTTTTTTTCATTGAGGTATAATTTTATATGCAATTAAGTTATGCACAGGTCTTAAGTGTTGAGTTCAGTGAGCTTTGCCATGTATATCCATGTAACCACCTCCAGAAACAAGGTATAGGTAGTACATTCCATCACCCCAAGAGTTCTTTTGTATCCATTTCCAGTCAATCTCCCACCCCCTTTGGCAACTATCATTCTGAGTTCTATCACACAGATTAGAGCTTCACAAAAATTTATTCATACAGTATCATTTTTTAAAAATGTTTGGCCTCTTTCACTCCGCATAATTATTCTGAAATTTACCCATTTTGTCGTATGTATTAGTGAGTAGTCCATTCCTCTTTGTGGCTGAGTAGTAATCCCAGTGTAAGAATACACCATAGTTTGTTTATCCATTTATTTGGTCTGTTTCCAGTTTGAGGATATTATGAGTAAAGCTGCTAAGAATATTCTTGTACAAGTATTTTTGTGGATTTCTGTTTTCATTTCTCATGGGTAAATATCTAGGAATGAAATTGCTTAGTCATAGGGTAAGTATATGTTTAGTTTTTTAAGAAACTGGCAGAGTCTTCCAAAATTGTTTTACAATTTTACACGCCCACCAGCAATGTATAAGAGTTCAGTTGTGCTGCTGCATCTTTGCCAATACTCAGTAGGTCAGAAGCCATTCTAGTGGGTGTGAAATGGTACCTCCTTGTGGTTGTAATTTACATTTCTTTGATGATAAATAATGTTGAACAGCTTTTCATGTGCTTACTAGACATTCATATATCTTCTTTTGTGAAGTGTCTAGTTAAGTCTTTTGCCATTTTTAATTGGGTTCTTTGTCTTTTTATTATTTATTTGTAGTAGATCTTTATAAATTCTAAATACAAGTTCTTTGTCAGATATATGTATTGCAAATATTTACTTCCAGTCTGTGCCTTGTCTGTTAATTTTTTAATGGTGTTCTTTTCATAAGCAGAAAAATTTAATTTTTACAAGGTCCAATTCATCCAGTATTTTATGGTTAGTCCTTTTTGTGTCCTGTCAAAGAAGTCTGCTTCCCTCAAGTTCATGAAGATTTTCTCATGCATTGTCTTCTAGAAGCTAATGTTTAGGTCTATATCCTTCTCCAATTGCTTCTTATGTACGGAGTGAGGTAGGGGTAGAAATTATTTTTATTTTCCATACATATATTCAGTTGTTCCGGAACCATTTGTAAAATCACTTTCATTTTCCCCACTGAATTGGCTTAACACCTTCGTGAAAAATCCATCAACTGTATATGTGTGGGTCTATTTCTGTACTCTCTGTTCTGCTCTACTGATCTATATGTCTACTCTCTTGCCAAAACCACACTATCTTGACCTTTGTAGATTTATGTTAAGTCTTGAAATCGGGTAGTATAAGTCCTCCAAATTTGTTCTTTTTCAAGACCGTTTCAGCTATTCCAAAGCTTATGCATTTTCATATACATTTTATAATCAAGTTGTCAATTCTTTCAAAAAGTCATGCTGGGATTTTGATTGGGATTCAGTTGACTGTAGATCAAGTTGTGGAGAATGGACATCTTAACAATGTTGCATCTTCTAATCACTCAATACAAAATAGATTTTGATCATTTAGGTGGTTAATTTCTCTCAGCAATGTTTCGCAGTTTTCAGTGCAGAGGAGTCCACACCTTTTGTTAGATTTATCCCTATGTAGTTGATATTTTGATGCTATTATGAACGCTATTCCTTTTTGCTTTATTCTCTGATTTTTTATTACAAGTATGAAAAAATACAGGTGTCCCTGAGTACTGCAAATGGTTAAGCGCTGGACTACTAACTGAAAGGCTGGCAGTTCAACCAAAAGATGCCTCAGAAGTAAGGCTTGGAGATCTGCTTCCAAAAGATCACAACCTTGAAAACCCTATGGAGCAGTTCTACTCTGCATACATGGGGTCGGCATGAGTTGGAATTGACTCGACGGCAACTAATAACAATATATAGAAATACAAATGATGTCTATGTATTGACCTTGTAGCCAGTGACTTTTCTAAATTTGCTTTTTGGTTCTAATAGTTTTTTATAGATTATATAGGGTCTTAAGCTATACAATCATGTTGTCTGTGAAAAATGACAGTACATCTTTCTTTACTATCTTTATGTCTTATTAAACTGGTGTGAATGGATGTCTTTGCCTTCTTCCCAATCTTAGGGGAAAGCACTGAATGTTTCACCATTAAGTATGATGTTAGGTGTAGATTTTTCAGAGATGTCCTTCATCAGGTTTTGGTATCGGGTTATTCAGGCATCATACAATGAGCTGAGAAGTGTTCCCTCCTCCTCTATTTTCTGAAAGAGTTTGTGTAAATTGGTGTTATTTCTTCCTTAAATGTTTGATGGAATTCATTGGTGAAGCCATCTGGGCCTGGAATTTGCTTTGTGGGGTTTTGATTAAGAATTCAAATTTCTTTAAGAGATACAGGACTCTTTAGATTTTCTATTTATTCTTGTGTCCTTTTTGCTAAGTGCCTCCCCCACCCCCGCCCCCCGGGAATTTGTCCATTTCTTCTAAGTTGTCAAATGTATTGACACTGTAGACTGTAGTGGGCAGAAAGACCAAAGATATTACTTGAGGTGGGACTCTGAAGATTAAAGGGACTTCAAGAAACATGGAGAGGAGTCCTGGGGCGGGGGTGGGGGGGTGGGAAGAATAGCGTGAGAAAAGAGCTGGGAGTAGGATATACAATGGTGTGGTTTGATGGATATAGATTATGCCAGTATGGTTGAAGGGGAAGGTTTAGGTAAAGAGATGGAAAATAATGTTAGAAAGATAGCTCAGAGGCAAATCAACGCCAAATTGAGGAGTCTGGACTTTATGTAGGAAATAAAAAACCCTGGATTATTTTCAAACAGGGGCATGGCCTATAGAAATAGTACTTCAAGAAGATTGACTTGGAATGATCGATTGGTGGGAAGAAGAGAGTAGAGGTAAATGCAGTTCTTTTAGAACTAGTGTAGTAGGCATGGCTGAGCACTAACTAAATGAAAGAAGTTTGATAAAGAGGGAAGCTGGAACAGAGTAAAATGCTTTAAGTTTTCCAACAGTAAAGGCCTCCGAGTATTTATTTCTCTGTACATAACATGGTGCTATGCACCTGATACACACTTATCACACTCTATTCTTATTGTCTCTGTTCCCATCGCCATCACCTCACCGAGACCTCCAACTCCTCCAGGGGAAGAGCCCAAGGTTTATTTATGCTAAAGGAAGGACCAGTGGTAGTACATCATAGATACTTAGTTAATACCAAGTGAATGAGTGAACACTGAAGGTATGATGGAGGGAGGGAATGAATGATTGAACAGGCAGAATAAAGGAAAACTGTGTAAGTCAGGATAGGCTATGTTATGTTATGCTAGCAGATAAACCAACACAGCTCAGTGGCTTAACATGATAAAAGTTCTTTTTCTTCCTCACACAAAGTTTGACATAAATCTAGAACATGTAGCCTCCAAGCAGAAGGGGAAGAAAGACCACCAAGGCTCTTGGGAGATGTTGTAAGGGCCATGCCTACAAGTGGTGTACATCATTTCTGCTCACATCCCGTTAGCCAAAACTCAGTCATTTGGCCCCATTCTAACTGCACAAGAAGCCGGGAAACATAGATGAGCACTAATATTTAGTAAGCACTAAGAAAAGCAATTAGAAAAGAGTAAAAGGTGGCCCTAAAAACTATTTATTATTGCTACCAGCCTGGGAGAAACCTAAGCTCTAGAGACATTAAGGGACTTTCTAAGGATACCCCCCACAGACCACAGACCAGTTCTGCCAATAGATCTTGGCCTCTCTGGCCTGCCTTTTAGGCCATAATATTTATCACCTCAGGGTTCACTTATTGCCAACCAGTGTTTAGAAGCCAACTCCTCCAGAAGGAACTGTGAGCAGAATGAAGCACTAATAGACTGCGCTGTCAGTTACCCTGTAGCTCCAGCCAGAAGCACAAATGGAGAAGACGTACAATGTGGGTCAGGGCAGAAAGTTTTGATGATGAACTTCCCAGGAGTCAGCAAAGCAGTCCTGCTCTGGGAGGCATCTGTGTAAGCTCATGCCAGCTGCCTAAAGGGAACTCCACAGCCTCTGTGATCTGGAGACTCCAGTGCAGGATCAAAGCAGCTGCCTCAGCAGGGCCCACAGTGCAAGGCGAGGGCTCTGGGGCCTCTGGGAATGCTGCTGGGATGTCTCATATGTAGTCAGAGGTGAGAGGGGAAGCACCTTGTCTGCCACAGGAGGGTCTAATATGAGGACAAAGATTACCTCCCTCAGCTGAGCCGTAGTTCCTGTTTGGTTTGCAGAACTAGTGTGAGGATCGGTGATGATGAGAGCCAAGCAATGGCATGGAGCTTGCCACACAGTGGGCTCTCAGGAGATGATGCTGATGATGAGGAGGATGGCAACGGAGGAGGAGAAAATGATGTCTCCCACTTTTTTTTTAATTCTAGGGGTGCCAATGCATAGAGCCTGCTGTTTTCTTCCCCCTGGTGGCTACCTCCCTAAGCAGCCCCATGGACAATCTTCCCACTCCCCTGCACCAATCGATGGTTCCATATGGGGTTTTCTGTTTTATTATTTGTTCCTTTAAAAGACATATTTAAATTGAGTGAAATCAAGAATACAAATAAAATGGCAGAACTCTCAGAAAATTGAGCTCTTAGAGAAACGAGAAGTGAACCAGTTGGAGGAAATGGTGAAAGAAAGGATTAAAGGAGATACTGTAAGTACAAAATGAGGCAAGTAAGGAAGATGTTTTCTCTCGCCCTCTCCCTCACCCATTCTGTTCCTACCCACTGGTTTTGCTATTCTTCAGGCACTCAAACCTGATCCCTCCTAGGGGCCTTTGCATTTGCTGTTCTCTCTACCTAGAATTCTCTTCCTCCAGCTTTCCACATAGCCCACCCCTTCACCAGATCAGGCATCTCCCTCAAATGTCACCTTTGCAGAGAAGTCTTCCCTAACTACCTATATTAATCTGGGTTCCCCCGAAGTAGACCCCAGGTCTCAATACAATCAGATTCCCAAGTTGTGCTTAGGTCCCAGTTGTCTTCTCACCCAACACCTTCACCCTTCTTCTCATAGAAACGTCCTTGCCCTAATATTTAATCATTTGCAAGACTGTGAGAAAAAGCTCCTTAACAGCCCACTAGAAGAGGTCTGCCCTATGTCTACACGGGACTGAATCTACACCTTTCACTGAATTCACTGACAGCTTCTGGGAAACAGCCAGTTGGAGGGGTGGTTTACTGGTTGTATGGACACAAGGAAATATTTCATGAGTCTCATTTATTACTGGAATGACCAGATTAGCCAGCTGTTTCTGCAGTGCGAAATTCTGTCCAAAATGCATCTTCCTTAAGTTGACCCGTTGTTAGATCATGCAAGGTGACCCCTACATATGACTTAGACCATTGTTTTGGGCTCAAAACAGGTCTTTGGGGCTGACATCATTGACTCATTCCGTTTGGCTTTCAGGCTGGTGGCGTTTATATTTTAACCTCTATTCCTATTGCTGCATGGGTCTGAGGCTGTAAAAGACAACCAACCACAAACAAGAACGCCCCTACTCTTCAAGGTGATGGAGCCGCTCATTCCTTTTCTGATAGCTCTTGTTCTTTTGTCCAGTGGGTCTGGCCTTGGTGTCTCTGAGCAGTGAGGCTCTGCACTGTGACTCTTCAAAGAAAGTCGAGATCTGAAGCTAGAGGGCATTTTGAAGGCAAGAGTAGGCTCGGGGTTGGGCACTGGGAAGGCATCTCAGCAGGAGCCAGCCTGCAGGCACTCCCAGCTCCCCACGCATTGCCTGCATATTGGCCCTGAAGAGAAATGGAGCTCCAAGTCTTGGCTAACTGGGTGCTTGCAGCTTTCACTGGATAGTCTAAAGAGCTGGCTTAGGGAACGGAGAGTTATGACAGAGAGTTACCCTGCCTGCAGACGCCTGGAGACAATTTGGAGGCAGAGTTTGGGAAAAAAAGCAAAGGAGAAAAAAGAGCCAGCAATGAGCAGGGCTGCAGCAGCAAAGCCGAGCCCTCTTTAGCGTACCCTCCTGCACAATCCTCACTGCGTTTCTGTGGATGCCCTGCAGTGACTTGTAATGCAGCCTGACTTCTATGCATCTGGTTTTCAAGGAAAATCTTTTGTTAATACTGACTGTAAATTGAGGGGATGGCTTTAAAGATGTTTTCTGAAGAACAAAAAATTTTGCGGATTATTTCCATAGCATACCAGCATATTTTTGACAATATCAAATAACCTTATTCATTCATCCTGCAAATAGTTATTAAGCACCTACTATGTGCCTGGCACTGTGCTTGATGCTGAGATAAGAAGAAGAAATACTCCATGTCCTGAAAGAGCATATGGTCTTACCGGGAAATTAGGCACAGAAACAGTGTTTGTGTGGTGTTGGTATATTAGCCCAGACTTCCCCAGTTCAGAGTTGACTATAATTTAGGGAGAGGTTGAGATATTGATTGCATTTGTGGTGGTCTAGAAAACATGTCTTCTAAGCAAACTAAAAGGACACATGACTTAAAGAGAGGTCAAAACACCCACTGGCACACGGTATCACAGTGGTACAAGCAGAAGCCCGCTTCAGTGAGCAGACAAGCTATCAAAGCACTTGCCTAAGAAGAGCAAACCTCAGACTGCACTCTGGACATCCGAGCTGAGAGGATGGGACCTAAAGGCAGGAAAAGCTGACTAAAAGTATAAAGTTAAACGGAACCATGCTCTAGGCTGAGTAGGGGCCAAATGAGTAGCAATGGCAATGCTACAGTGAGTTCAGTGAATTAGTTCCTGTAACACCAACTGCAATAACAAATAAACCCCACCATCTCAGCGGCTTAAAAACATTCAGGTTTATTCTTCACTTGCATATGTCCCAAATGGGTTTTTCTCCAAGCCAGAATTCAAGGCTCCAGGTTCCTTCCATTTTCTGAATCTACCATCTTCCATAAATGGCTTCTAAGGTCACCATACTCGTCTTTGTCAAGAATGTGAAGGAGAATGTGTGGGAGGATTTTATGGGATAGGTGGGATGTGGTCCACATCACTTCCAATTACATTCCACAGACTAGAACTCAACATATGGCCACAACTAGCTGCAAGGGAGGCTGGGAAATGTGGAATAGCTGTGTGCTCAGGAAGAGAGGAAATGGCTTTGGTGACCAACTAGGCCAGACTGCCACACTGAGCTAGAGGAAGAGGTCATGCCAAGAGAGGTCAGCTCCATGCGGACAGGGGCCTTCTCTTTCTCCTTTACCTTGGTCTCTGGTGTCTAGTTCAGAATCTCAGGCCTTCCTGGTCATTAGGTCTCCATTGTTATTCCTTGGTGCTGTGCCTCCCACTAGCCGAGCTCTCTTTCACATCTCCCTGTTTTATTTCATCCAAGTGCTTATTAATACCTGATTACATCCTTCCTTTCAATCAGTTTACTTTTACTGGCCTTTTTCCTATCTGCATGTAAGCTGCTTGAGGGCAAGGACTGTGTCTGTCATGTCCACCACTGTATCCTCAGTGCTTAGCACAGTCCCTGGCACGTGGTAGTTCATTAATAACTAATTGTTCAATGAATGAACGGCTGCATGGAGGTGGAACTTGCATTGGGTGTTAAACAGAATCTGGGAGGAGAGATCAGGGAAAGGGAGATAGATTAAAAGCAGACAAAAAAGGCCACAAGATGTATAGATGGAATCATTTAGGGAGTTGAGGCACATCCATTCAATGCACATGCTTGAACACCTATAACATGTAGGTCAGTGTTCCAGACCATTGCTTAGCTGGAGGATGCAAAATATACACAAGAAAGCCCATTTCTATCCTCATACAGCTTGTCTCAAGCCCCACTTTGGTTGGAATTAAGACACTCCCCTTTGTGTAGCACATTAGGCCCAAGATCCTCATCCCAGCCACCAAGGCCCTCCACTGAATGACTTCAGTCTTCCTTTCAGGGATGACCACAGTATCCTCATACACATATCTGCTCTTTGTGGGGCAGTGGAGTGGGGTAGAAAGAACCTGGGCTTTGGAACTTGCTTCAAGTCCTGTCTCTAGTGCTTATAATCTTTGGGCCCTTGGGTAAATTTCTTAACCTCTCTGTGCCTATTCAGTAAATTGGAGATAATAAAATGTGCCTCATGGGTTTACTGTGGGACCCAAATAAGATTACCTAACAAGAGCCTAACTCAGTGCCTGGTCCATATATATATATAAACTCAGTAAGTGGTGTTTGTCTTCTTCCTTCATGTCTCCCTAACCTGCCCCTGTCTGCCTCACACAGCTCCTGGTCCAGCCACAGTGAATTACTCCTAGGTTCCTGTACTCCCAGGCTCTTTCTAACCTTTGTATTAGGTTGACCCATAAGAAATCGACGCCATTCAAATTTTTTTACCTCAAAAATGGGAATTTCATATGGTTCAACCTCAGCTTTAGCATATGCTGCTCTCTCCCAGCATTTCCCCTGTCAGTACTATCCATGCATCATCCCTCCTCCTACTTCAATGTTACATCTTCTCTGCACCCCTCACCTACACAGAGAGCACTTCTTTTGAGCCTGGGTGGCAGGCACTCTGCTTCTCTCAGGCTGATCACTTGATCCCATCTTGGATTATGATCTAATCTGTCTAATGTGGCTACCGGGTTGTAAATTCCTTGAGGGTACCAGTGGTGTTTCAGTTCTCCTTAAAGTACCTCTGCACAGTACCTTGAACACAATAATACTTGACAAATAGGTGACACATTTTCTTTCCCAGCCCCAAATCTGATAGATAGGGGCTGTGGTACCCTCAGTGGGATTGGGGTCAGGCTCTGCTAGTGAGCCTCTGAACCATGCCAGCCAGCACTGGGGCCTGAGGCCCTTGTTCTCTAATGCGACCCTTTAGAATCAGTTGCCTGCTATAACGTTTCCTCGCTTCTTCCCTCACCTCTGCCTGCCTTCAACCTGAGAAGAGACACATGACAGGAATGCCTTGAACCTAGACGGGAGAAATAGGGTGTCATTTATCTGTTTGGAAAGATCATCAAGGTTTTGGATCCTCATGTGCTTATTTAAGAGCTATAAAGTTGAGCCATATGAAACTGCCAATATCCAATCATCTCTGACCTACAAAAATGTCAGTTTCATATGGTGCAGCCTAGTGTTTCATGGCATTTGGGCTCATTCATAGTCATTTAGGGATGAAGTCTGATTCCCATGTGTGGTCCACTCAGCCAAATCCTTGGTAGAGAAATCTCCATAGAAGCTACTCGTAGCTTCTGATGGGCCTGTGGTCTTTGGTAGATTCTGCCATTGCTTGTGGTGTTTCCATCAGAGGCTCTGGGTTCAAGAAGGCCAGTTCAATTTCCTTTTCCCTGCAGGTGGCAACATATGTGTTTGATCTCTGGGATAAATGCCAAGACCTCCAGGCTCGAGATTTCAAGTTTTCTGGAGATCAAAGCCTCTCCTCATGACTGTGTGGGCTTCCCTGTGCTGTTACACAACAGAGCCAAGCCAGCTTTTTAGAGGACCAGTGGTAGAGTTCACAAGAGAGATGGAGGGAAGTGGAGGAACTCCTAGTTTTCTAAATATTGTAGTACGTGGGGCAGGTGAGTGTGAAGGGCAAGAACGCTTATGTGTTTTTCTCAAACAAACTGTAAATAAAGAATACAGGAACTCTAGGTGGATTTTAGTTATTTATGATCTAGATCCACTGGCCTGGAGCCTCTCATAGTTTTCTCATTTTATGTACCCAAAGGAATACGCAGGACCTTAGCAATCAGTCTATTCAACACCTTCAGTCATGTCATGTGACTTTAAAACAAAGTACACTTTACATTTCTAGTAGAAAATATCCTAAAGACAAAAGAAAAACCAAAAGAAGTCTAAAACTGAGTTCAGCTGTTGTAGTCATTTTGAAACTATTCAAATAAGTAATTATGTTACTGTCATTAGGAACCAAGATTTTCAGCATAAGAGAAACGAGATCAAATATAAAATCAAAGAAGTTAAAGCAAAACCTGTAATCTTATCTTTGAATTGGAAACAGCAGTTGGAACTGATGATTTATTTTCACCTTCTAAAACTCTTCTAGCTCTGTCTACTGAGAAAGCCTAGAATCACTGACAACCTAGTAATAATGGATACCCCTAGTGTGCAGATTGTGGTCTCTAAAGCCTGTTTTTCTCTGGGAGGAACCACGGCTTCTTGGAGAAACGGCTGATTCCAGGTCTGGGGCAGGAAATGTACACAATGAGCCTGGGATGTCCAATCATGCCTGAAACTCCCACAGGGGAGGAAACAGACCTTGAGAGGTTCAGTGACTTGAATGCCACAACGGAGGCAGGGCCTGGGAGTAGCCAGGGTGCCTGGTCCATGCCCCTGCAGGATGCGGACTCAGCCAGGCCTCCAGCCACGGCCCTCCCAGCTAATGTTCCAACCAGGATCCAGAGCTGTCTGACCAGGATTCTTCACTGCCACACTTGGTGGGTACTGACAACAAATCCATTTTAAGGCACTTTCATGTTGGAGAACTTTAAAAATTAGCCTACCACACAATCAAGAAAGCCCAATTTGAAATGCACGTTTGTGTGCTGTGAGGCTTACATTCCTAAAACCCCCAAGACTGCCGGTGCCCTGCCTGTATTTCCTCACTCTTATCACTTCGGTGTATGGCAGCATGACTCGCATCTTCCAGTACCTGCATGTGTTGCCTGAGGGCTTTCTCTGGCCACAGAGCCTGCTTTTCTAGAAGTATCAGGGAAATATGGCACCTCATGCCTCAGCAGCCCTCAACCAATGGCTGATGGGGTGTGGTAGATAAGTATCCCAACTCCCTCTAAGGTGTGTGTTCTACACTGGCTCTCAATGAGATCCAGCCCCACTTGCCCCCGGTGATAACATGCTCATTAGCATGTCCGTGGAAGCAGCAGTCAAGAAATCAAATGATGCACTGCACTGGGCAAAACTGTCACTCTGATCTCTAAAGTGCGCCCTGACCCAAGCCATGGTCTTGTCAATTGCCTCACATACATGTGAAAGCTAATGAGAAAGGAAGACAGGAGAATTGATGCATTTGAATTGTGGTGTTGGCCAAGAATACTGAAGATACCATAGACTTCCAAAAGAACAAACAAATCAGTCTTAGAAGAAATACAACCAGAATGCTCCTTAGAAGCGAGGACGGCAAGACTTCGGCTTGGTTACTTTGGACACGTCATCATGGAAAGACCAATCACTCAGCAAAACTGAGGGAAACCCTCCATGAGGTGGACTGACACAATAGCCGCAACAATGGACTCAAACATACCAACGATCATGAAGATGGCACAAGACCAGGCAACGTTTTGTTCTGTTATACATAGAGTTGTCATTAGTCAGAGCCAACTCGACAGCAACTAACAACAACAAAACCAAACCCGTTGCCGTTGAGTTGATTCCGACTCATGGTGACCCCAAAGGACAGCGTAGAACTGCCCCATAGGGTTTACCAAGGAGTGCCTGGTGGATTCGAACTGCCAACCTTTTGGTTAGCAGCCGTAGCTCTTAACCACTACGCCTCCAGAGTTTCCAAACAACAACAAACCGCCTTCCCTTTCTCACTTCCCCACTCCCCCTACTGGTAACTTCCTAGCATCACCTCCTAAATAAACTATTTGCACCTGAATTTTTGCCTCAGTGCACCCAACCCCTTCTTTGGAGTCTCTGAGGCTGCCTTCCGTGGGCAGATGGAAAGGGAAAACACCACTCCCACGGAGAGCAGGCCTCACTCGGCATCACTGCGGGCTCAGCTAGACTCGGGCTAACAGAGGCACAGGAGAAGCCATCTTTTCTGACTCTAGCTTCAACGTGTCGTGCATTAAGTATTCCCCACTCACCTAGCTCACGCTGTGTACCTTTTAGAGAAATCATAGAACTCATTATAAATATCTAGGCTTTTGGGGTGGAAAGGTCCTTGGAAAAGAATACCTTTTGACTCATAGGCTCATGTATTTATAGCTTTTTTGTTGGCCCAGTAAAGGGCATCACTTCTCCTCTACCTACGAAGATACTAATTAGCAAGTAATAATTCTCAGTAAGTGCAGTACAGGTGGTACACAGGACCTTTTGTAAGTATTTAAAAAATTTGCCATCGTCGCTGATGATCTGTAAGTAAATTTTAAGAGAATAACCTCTACCTAGGAGAAGATATGTATTAGCATATGTAATTGGATTTCACACGCTAATTGCCTTACTGCTTCACAATTTAACCAAACCAAAGGCATCTGTCCAAGAGGGCCAAAGAGGCTTCAGGCACCATATTGGAAAGCAGAACCCATTTCTTCTTACATCCAGTGGCTTTGTGCATTATTTCCTGAATAGAAAGGTGATTTTCAAATGCCTTTTTTTTTCTAACCTACCCCTCCCACTGCAGCTCCACTTTCTTCCCCGGAATGCCATAGGTGCCCATGTTTATGACATCACATCTATAGTTTGAGCAGGAGTGAAGGAACAGTAAAACACCATAGCCATCTTGTGGGCAGAATGCCTATTTTCCTCTCTAGTTTTCCACAAGCGGAGCCTGCTTTCAAGGAACCAGGCAAGAGTGCTCAAGGATGGTACTCACAGTCTTTCCTGTAATCAGCCGCATCTAATCCTTAGCAAATAATGAAAGCATATTGGTGACATTCACAAAGGGGTTTTATTTTTAACCCCTTTTCTGAATCTTGGGAGTATTTCTTAACTATCTCCATTCAGCTCTCCTGAAAAATCAAATTTCTTCTTTCTCATCAGTATTATTATCTTTTCTCTACATTGATCTGTTTGCAAACAGGTCTCTTTAAGGAGTGTGGGGCTGATTAAGCAAGGGGTGAGCCAAGCTCCCACTCCTCCTATTCTGGTTGAAGCTGAGGCATGAAAGCCTTGAAAAGTAGCGCGCGCTTTTCTGACTTGGTGATGGGCTGGTCACTGCCAGCCCAGGTGGCTGGAGAACAAGCACTTTACCACTAAGAGCATCAGGGCCCCTCTGGCAAAGCTAACCCTGGAGGTAATCTAATGATTTCTAAGTTTGAACCAAATAAGATTGTTTTCATAGGTCAAATGGTTGACTATCAGCAGTTTAAGATGGTTCAGTCTAACACCTGCCTTGTAGTCTTGGTCACCTTGTAGTCTTGGTCTCTTGTTCTTTAAACTACCGCTGCTCAATATGTGCTCTGCTGATTGGGAGCATCAGCATCCCCTGGACCGTGTCAGGAATGCACACTCTCAAGCCTGACCCCAGACCTTCCAAAGCAGAATCTCTGGGAGTGGGCAGGAGTCTGTGTTTTAACAAGATCTCCAGGTGATTCTCACACGTGCTCGAGTTTGAGCTTTAAACTGTGATATTATTTAGGTCTGCATTTGAGGGCAGCCTTCTCAGTTTTCCTGATGGTGCAGTTTGTGCCCACACAGCCGCGCATACAGTGAATGTTCCTCGTTAATGATAAGAACAAATATTTCCACCAGCATTGTTGAGCCAGGAAGGTACATTTCTGAAGAATAACTATGAATCCTTTACTTATTATGTACAATCTATGAATATGATGGCTTAAGACAGTCTGATGATTTCTCTCTTTGCCAAGCACCTGCCGCCTTAGTGGCTGGTTCTTTTAAAAGGGTAGATACCTTGCTGATATATATCCAAGTACTGGGCCACAGGGACATCTGAGATGCCAGTCATCTGTCCACCCATGGGTTAGAGAAGCTCCAGGGAGCTGCCCTCTAGGGTTAGCAGTGCTGTGATGGCCTCTGCTGTGAACTGGCCAGTGTCCTCATGCTGAGGACAGCAAAATTCCCAGCCCAGCCAACAACACATTCACAATCACATGAAGAATGCAGCCCAGAGAAAGTTTTTTGAAGAGAGATGTTCACTGCAGTGTGTTTTATACACTGGAGCTAACCTAATGTTCAATGATGGGAGAATAAATAAATAAACTACGTATATCTATGTAACAGACTATGATATGGACATTAATAAGTAATGTTTAAGAAGAATGATATGAAGAGTGTTGACCCACAAGGGAGAATGCTTTCATTTCTTAAAAGCAGCATACAAGAGGGTATATATGCTATATCTCAACTATACAAAAATGCACCAGAAGAAAACTGCTTGGAAATATGCCAGCAAGCTAATAGTGGACTCAGGTGATAGGATCACGAGTGGCTTTCTTTTGCTCTTTTAGATATTTTTGAACTTTCCACAAAATGTTACTTTTTAAAATGCAGGTAGGAGGTGAAACCTTAGAAAATTTTATGTTACATTAAAGGACTGTGTGTGTGTTTTAATCTTTGTAGCCCTTTTCACTTAATACACAGTAGGTATTTAATAAATGCTTGAATGAATGAAAGAGTGAATGAATGAATACTTGGATGACAGGAACTCTGTCTTAGACATCTGTGTGCCCCTGGTTCCTAGCCCAGAGCTTTGCAAAAGTAGCTGCTCAATAAAAGTGGGTAAGTGGGTGGCTGTGAATGAGTATCAGACTCCTAAGGCTGTTAGACATGTCAGCTTTCTCTAGTAAATGTTCCTGCTTAAAATCCAAGTTTGTACTAAACCAGTGTTGTCTATAAGTTAGAGGGTTTTCTAAAATATCTGTAGGTCTTCGAGAGTGTACCATCTCTCTAGGATCAGATCCTTCCCTACTTGCTTTCCCCACCCCTTCAACTTTTCCAATCCAAATTTCTTCTGTTGTAATTCTGTGGATAAATAAAACCCATAGTTGGTGCAAAGCCTGACTTAAGCTATTTATGCAAATTTAATTTCCCTGCCAAACTTTACCAGAGTCATTAACAAGCGCGAAAGCAATCAAACACATTTCCTATAAGCCTTTCCTTGGGACAGTGCCTAGTATTGCTAGGGATATAAAGAAGTTTAAAACGTTGTTCCTCTTGTCAGGGCTCTCTGGATGTGGTTGTAGAGCTAAGGTATATGTACGTGGCAAGGTAGTTAGCAAGCTGAGGTGGTCCACAATGGGTGCAAACGAGTGTGTGCCACATTAACTCGGAGGGTGGCCTGGGGTGGGGGCTAAGGGGTTGTCGGAGATGGGCCTTGGAGAATGGACAGATGGCGAGTGGTGGAGGCTTTCTAGGTACAAAAGCCAACCAGAGTAACTAAATTGAGCTCTTCTTGTCCTCCAGACCAATCTCTTCTGGGCTGCTTAGTCTGTGAAGCTCAGTGTGGAAGGGACAGAATACAGGGGAGGAAAGGAGCCCAGATATTTCATATATTCAATACCACGGTGTTACCCGGCTTTGTATCTTTAATAGGAAAGGAGAAAAGGGAGTGTGTTTTTTTCATTGCTGTAACAAAGGTCTTCCATCTACATCATTTTTTCATGATGACATGGATACTCTACGCCTCAAAGTGGCTCATGGTTTTTCCTGGGGAACTGGGCAGGACCCTCCCTTGCAGCCTTAGTACCCCCAGAGAAGCTCTCGGCAGGTATGTACTTCAAGCACCCAGAATTCTGTGACTGGGTTATTCCCAGCATTTGCTCCCTGGGCCGAAGTGGTTCTGGAATCCTAAAATAAAAATGACTGGTCTCTTAGAGATCAGGTGAGAAGTGGTTTTTGTCCTAAGAACAACCTGTTCAACGGAACAGGTAGCAACTAATGACCGAGAGAGATGAAGGGTGCAGAAGCCAGGCTGGTAATTGGCATGGGCAGAAGAGACTGCCAAGGGAAGCGCGTGGACCCACAGAGACTTTGCGCCTCTGCTGAAAATCAGCTCTCTGATCTTGGATCAAATTCTTTCTCAGTTTCCTTATCAGCACATGAGAGGCGTAGCCTAAAACAGTTGCTTTCACAGTGCGTTGTTGACTGCTACCCACACTAAGAACGACAGATTTTTACATCACTACCCAGCACACACACACATACATGTCTACAAATACATATACACACACACACCTAACAGAAACAATAGCGTCACAAAACAATACTCGCTAAGTGCAATGCACTTTGCCATTTCCTAGTCTACTCTATTCCGCTTCATTGTTTGAAAAATGCTAGTCTTGACCTGCTAAATGGATTTCACAATATACTAACGGGTGATGTCCTGCAGTTTGAAAAAACACTGAGCTCCATCATTTCCGAGGTTCCTGCGGCAGAAGAATCCAATGACTCTGCTAGATGCCTAAAGGAATTTTCTTGAAACAATAGCTGAGCTGTGACAGATGACTGTGTGCTTATGTTCTCAAGAAAGTGCATGGTGTAGAACATGGCATCAGAATAACCGGAAGATAAACAAGTAAATTACAAATGACTTCGAAGGAGAATGTATAGTACTGCAACTCTGACAGTGGCTTAGAGTTAGGATCTCCAAGTCATTACACTGAATGCCCTAGTCCACTGATATCAGAGACTGGGGATGTCTGACCTGTCCGAGGGGTCACAGGCTCCCCACATGTGGGCAACCTCCTTCCCAGTTTCCAGACTGTAAGACCCCCAAAGCATAATCTCTAGTGGCCTCGTCTTTGTTTACATTTCAATCGCCAAGAAGATAGAAGAAATAAAGCAAAAAATGAAACTCAGAGAGCTCCAAACTTTCTTCCTGACCTTAGACCCCAATCCTGATCTCTTGGTCTTCTTTTGTTCTCAGTCCAGGAAAGGGAACTCATATTTATTAAATGTTGACATGCCAAGGACTTTATCATTTCAGTGAATCCTCAGAACCACTCTACGGAGGCACTATGATTCCCATTTTACAGAGGGAGCTACAGAGACCCAGAGAGCTCAGTCACTTGTTCTGGATCACACCGCTGCTAAGCAGCAGGACCTGATGTGAATGCATCCTCGTCTTTCTGATCCCAGAGCCCAGGGGCTTTCCACCAACCAATCCTGCCATAATGTGAACACAGAGTCTTTCTGGGTGGATGCTGCCACCCCACTTAATGTTGGTGACTGGTAGAAGGCAGAGACATCAAAAGTTGGAGCAAGACTGGAGTCACAGGTCTGAAAGTCCAAACCTCTCATTAGCAAAGATAGAACCTGGGTCCTGGAGGGAACCTGAGTCCTTGCACAAGGTCACACGGTGGCAGAACTGCGATGAAAACCGAGGCTTCTAGTAGTCTTTCCCAGGATGCCGGCCATTAATACAGCAACAACAGTGATAATAATAACAAACCAGCCCTCTGATATGTGGCATCATTCTGTTTTAGAAGTGGGAAAAAAATATTTCTATGGGAAAAAATATTCTAGATTCTTTTAGTGTGTAAATAAATACACAGACACGTTCTCCTATTCTGTAGGTACTGGAAACTTGTCAGGCAGACTCTAGATTTTTCTGCTGCTGAGGGGTCACCATTCCGTGTGTTGTCCATATTGGGGAACAAACTGGAAGTAACTGTGGTTCTACAGAAAAGGAAGTCCAGCAGGGAAGGTCTTTTAGGAGCTTGACTCTGGCTTTGTGCTGCTCCACAGGTGGCAGGGGTCTTAGTGGTCCTTGCTGTACCTGTACCCTACCGTGCTTTCTCTTCCAGGCTGCCAAGCAGGGTAGGCTGGTTTCCAAGGAAGGAAGGGAAGGGGGGAAGGAATGGTTGCACTTGGTGAAATCCCTTCCCCATCCTCCCAGCAGATCTGAGAACTTGGGCAGCAGCGACAGAGACTGAGGAGATTTCCATTTTCCTTACTAAGCTGCTAGCTGCTGAGGATTGGCTTTTGTGTAGCAAGGAGCAGGGGAGCCAACCAGCTACCTATCTGTGATACTATTTCAGATGCTCATTAATATATTAATGTGCAAATACACTCCTCACTGCTTTCTGTCACAGGGCATTAGAATGGATGGTTTGTGGAGGGATATCTTCTGGGCAAGAAAGCTGTGTGAGGGCGTGGGCTTGACAGGGAGCAGGGCAGGAGTATGCGGGTAAGTTTGTCCTGCAGGCACTCTAAGAACATTTTTACAAATTCCTTCTCTCTCCTGAAGGGGTAGGAATTCCATTTCTGAGTCACCTGGCACACTGTTTTGAATTTTTCACCACATGCATCATTCAAACTTTGATTTCAGCTGTCACCTTCCCCCTTTCAAATATAGGGTTGCTATGAGTTGGAATCGACTTGACAGCAACAGGTTTGGGTTTTGTTTTTTGTTTTGGTTTGGGAGAAGAAAGGAGTGGCATGAAGAGAGACGGCATGGAGACAGAGCCAGTGGCAGGAGTGGAGGCGAGATCGAGGCTTTCTAGGAAGGAGGCTAAGAATAGGCATTGCACTCCTACGGGTAATAGAGCTCTAGGGGAGTGAGAAGGAGCCCTGGCGGTGCAGTGGTTAAGTGCTCGGCTGCTAACCAAAAGGTTGGTGGTTCAAACCCACCCAGCAGCTCCATGGCAGAAAGACTTGGTAACCTGCTCCCATAAACATTACAGGCTAGAAAACCCTATGGAGCAGTTCTATTCTGTCACTTGGGGTTGCTATGAATCGAAGTTGACTCAACGGCAGCCAACAACAACAGATACTTTTTATGTGGCACACAGGCCTCCCATCAGCCTTAGTTTAAGCAAACTCACTTCAATATTGATTTGGGCACAAGCAGTGGCTTGGAAGCCAAACAGGGTTTCTAATCCCAGATCTTCTCCTCACCAGGTGTATGACTTTGGAGATTTACTCTGAGCCTCCATTTCCTTAGCTATAAAATGGGAATAATACTTTTGTTTTTGGGTTGTGTAAGGTTGCCATGATATTATGAATATAATGCACTTAGCCTCTATAAGATCTTAGAGTCTTGGAGGGAAGAAATGATATGCGTACATAACCTTTTTCTTGCTGTAGAGGATAAAAATGAGAAGGGTAGCCCTATTTCCCATTGTATCCCCTGGCATTATCTGCCCCTTCTTTGGGGTGCAGTAACAGAGGGGAGGCGATGACAAGTACCAGGCAAGGCAAGCAACTAGCTCTAGGGAAATAAATAAAACAGTGGGAGGGTATGTTAGTTAGCAGCTTCAGACAACACCCATTTGTTTACCTTGCAGTGTCTGTGGGTCAGAAACCTGAGTATGGGTTAGCTGGGTCCACCCACCAGGCTTAAATCAAGGTGTTGGCTGGGGCTGTGATGTCATCTGAGGCCTAGGGTCCTCTTCCAAGCTCACTGGTTGTTGGTGCCATTCCGTTCATTGAGGTTATAGGACCGAGGCCGTCAGCTCCTAGATGCCACCTACTATTATCCACTGCATGGTCCTCTCCACGGCATGGCAATTTGCTTTTTCTAGGCCAACAGGAGAGTGTTTCTGCTGCTTCTTGTCTCTTTTAAGTGCTCACCTGATTAGGCCAGACCCACCCAGGAGAATAATTTCCCTTTTGATTAACTCAAAGTCAACTGAGTAGGAACCTCAAAATCTCTTTTGCCGTGTGACATAATTCACAGGTCCCACACACACTCAAGGGGAGGGCATTATACAGGGTGTGTACACAAGGAGGCAGGAATCTTGGGGGACATCTTAGAATTCTTCCTACCATAGAGGGGCCCTTTGGATGGATCCAAATAAGCAGAGAAGAACTCTCCTTACTTGTCCCCTGTGCCATTTTTATGAGAACAAACATGACTGGGGGTACTCAGCCTGCTACCATGCAAAGCCTGAGTGTGGCTCAGCTACACTGAAATTGTTTAAAAGGGAAGAAAAGGGGGCAGAGTGAACCCGAGGATGAGGGGCAGTCTTGCAATGGCAGTGGTGCCACGAGTTTAGGAATGAGGGACTTCGACTTTGGCTGAGCTGTTATTTTGGAAAAGGAATAGTTTTCATTTTAAGAAGGAAAATGGAATTGTTTTCCCTGGAAGAGCTCCATTAGTGCCTGTCTGTCTGCCTCCGGTGGACACATAATACTAGTCAACGCTCTGTAACCAAAGGATGTAACTGAGGAGCAAAGGCCTTAAAGAGTTTTCCTTTCCTTCCCTGTCTAAGAGATAAACACACCAGCGTGGCAACTGATGAGTGAAATGTTCACCTGCTAATGCATGGCAGAAATCCTTTATAGCTGCTAAGCAGATCAAGAAAAAAGATTTTGGATGGGGAGACGTGAGAATTCCTAGCCCTGAAGGCTGTCACTGTGGAAGCTGGGTCCTCCCAGGCACTATGACTAGGCTGCTGGCATTGGAACCCACGCGTCAGTCTTCGCACCTGGGAACCCACAGTCCTGAGCAGTGGGCAGGGTTTAGCAGCCCAGAAACTCAGCACTGGAAGGCCCAGTCAGCACAGCAGGAATGTGTTTAGGGCCCCAGCAAAGCAGGGGCACCAAAAAGAAATGCTTTCTTCAAATAACTTGATATAATATTTAATAATGAGGAAAGAGAATTTTGCTGCATTTCTTTATACTAATTTCATGATATGCTGATTTAGTCTTTAATTTGGAATTACCTATGACAGAAAGGCAGAGCTGGAGGACTGGGTCTATAATCTTGCAGTGGTTGGGGTCTCCTGAGTCTAGAGGTCTTAGCCCGTCTCTAGGGAATCGTATAGAATTGAGACAGGGAACGTCTGCTGGAGGTCATCTCTCCCAATCCATGGCTTCCAGGTGCAATCACATCCAAGCCATCTTCTCACCAAACCAGAGAATATACACTCCCTGAGGGCAGGGATTCTTGTGTGTTTTGCTCTGTGTGGTGTCCCAGCACCTAGCACTGTACCTGGGTCATAAGAGCTACTTGGAAAATGAGCCATGGATGTTTCCGTTTTTAGCAGTCTCTTCCCTGCCCCCATGTTGCTCATCTCCCATCACTCCCGCAAGCTCCTAAGGAGGCATCATCAGATCACATTTTATGTTTCTCAAACTTGCCTGATGATAAAAAATAATCTGGGGGCCATTCTTAAAATATACAGACTACTAGGCCTCTCTGCTGGAAATTCTGGTTGAAGAGGTCTGGGTTGGAGCCCAGGAATGGGTTTTTGACACACATTTCTGATGAGTCTTTTCTTTAGATCAACACTGAGATAATGGGCAGGAGCTCAGTTCTTCCCCATACAGAGAGTGAGCATCCATGGCTACTTGGCCTGGTTTCTGAGGATCTATCAAAAGTGAATACCCTGAGCTTCTGGTCAGCAGTGCTGAGGGTATGAGGGACTATAAGAGTCTTCTGGTTTACCCTGAGTCACCTGAGCCCAGGCTGGCATCCTGGCTCCTGCCTTCCAGAAGGGATGGGCCTGGGGGAAGGCCGCTCAGAACCCCCTCTACTTCTGGGACGGCCCACTGAACTCTGCCCCCACTCCCTTTCCACCAGGCAAGCTTCCCGTTCTGTACCTTCTCCCAGCTGTCACTAGCACATGAATTCACGGTCACCTCTGTTGGGTTTGTTAATGACTTCTGCCCTGTTGGGCGTAAGCTGACCCCTCTGTCCAGGGAGAGGCGAACTCTTGTCAATTCCAGCCACTGAACCAGAGCATTCCTCTAAGGGTAGCTAAACAAAGCCTCTGTCTTCAGAACTCCCCCTACTTTACACACGAGAGAAGGGAAAGCTCTGATCCAGATATGACCCTCTCTTTCTACCCCACAGTCCTTTCTACCCTAAAGCCTCCCCGCCTGGTCTGAGGTCTGAAGAGGTTGCCTTCTGCCTCAGTGATTCCTTCTAGGCTCTCTTGCCCCCAGGATTCAGTGCCGCCTGACTGATTCACTAAGCACATATGGTTTCCAAGGAGATGGTTGAGGTTATAGAGTAGTTCGAGAAAGAAAAATTGCTGTCTTTATTTCTTGTCTCCATGGACCCCTACCCAGGAAGAAAATCCTGGAATTTCTAATCCTTGAGTTTGAAGTCTTCCTGGAGATTAAAATCCAGGGAAAATAAACCTAGGTCAAAGGGAATAACCTGCCCTGTAGTGGAAGATGAGAGAACATAACAGACCTGGGTGATGCCAATGGTTAAGTGCTCCGCACACACGGGATCGTCATGAGTCAGAATGGACTTGATGGCAACTAACAACAACAACAATATAGTTATTTGAGAGCTGTGCTGTCCAATATAATAGCTACTAGCTACATCTAGCTATTTAAAATTTTCATTTTAATCAATTAAAATTAAATAAAATAAGAAATTCAGTTCCCCCTTCACTAGTGCTCAATAGCCAAAGTGGCTAGTGGCTACCGTACTGGACAGCACAGCTATAGAGCATTTCCATCATCTCAGAAAGTTCTACTGGACAGTGCTGTTTTATAGGCATGGGGCTTGCCCCTTGACCTTGTCCATGTGATGTTTCTTCAGCATCTTTGTCGTGAGCTATGTATTCTAAGACAAGACTCATTTACCCCTGGCTCTAGCGGTCCAGTCTGCCCACAGGGCTGCCACACATGGTTGTGAAAGCTTCACACACCCCTCCCTGTACCTTTGCACATGCACTTTCCTCAGCCCACAATGTCCATCTCTGATTCCTCCTTGAAAACTCCTATTCTTCCTTCAAGTTCCAGCATACAAGGTCACCTTCCTTGGGATACCTCCCCTGGTGCCCTCTGGGACTTGTTGTGTATCTGGGCTACCCATCTGATTATCAGGCCTGACCTTGATAACCATTATACATGTATTCATTTTCTATTGCTGCTATAACAAAAATACCACAAACTTGTGGCTTAAAGCAACACAGATTTATTCTCTCACAGCTCTGGAGGCCAAAAGTCTGAAATCAATTTTACTGGGCTAAAGTCAAGGTGGTGGCAGGGCTGGCCTCTTCTAGGGGCTCTTTTCTTGTCTTTTCCAGCTTCCAGAGGCTGCCTACATCCCTTGGCTCATGGACTCCTTCCATCTTCAAAGCCAGCAGCCTAGCATCTTTAAATCTCTCTCTGTCCCTCTGCTTCCATTGTCACATGACCTTCTGTCTGACTCTAACTACTAGTATGTTCCTCCTATAGGACCATTGTGATTATATCAGGCCCAACCCAGATAATCTGGGATACTCTCCCCATCTTAAGATGTTTAATCACATCTCCAAAGTCCCTGTTGTCATATAAGGTAACATTCACAGGTTCTGGGGACTAGGACATGGATATTTTAGGGGGCTATTATTCAGCCAACCACAGTAAGTATGGCCTTTGTCACACTGTACTGTTAATATTTGTTTCTGTGTCCTCATATTCAGGGACTGTATTGTAATCTTCTTGTTTCTTGGTACCTAACAATATGGTTAACACTGCACTCATTAGTGTCTAAATGGATGAATTATTTCACTTCAGAATACATGTGTATGGGCACCCCTTAGATAGATGTGAGCTGAATCATAGAGTTATAAAGCTAAAGATCAAATCTGCATATCCTTCCAATTAGCCTAATGGTTTTCAACTGGGTACAATTTTGCCCCCAGGAGACATTTGCCAATGTCTGGAGACATTACTGGTTGTCACCAAATGCGGCTATGTGTTACTGATGTCTAGCTGGTAGAGGCCAGAGATACTGCTATACAGTGCATAGGACAGCTCTCCACAACAAAAAATTACCCAGCCCAAAATGTCAAAAGTGCTGGGGTGGAGAAACCCTGGATTAGCACTACAGGCTTATGTGAAACTGCAGTGGTCAGGGGGTGAAATTTAGGCCAAAGGAGGCACCTGGGCCCTATTCAGGGGCCACCTGTCTGGATCACAATGGAAATATAGCTTCGTTTCTACTGGTAATTCTCGCGGTTATGATGCATCATTCTAGGAAAAAAAAAAAAAAACAACACTACTGAAGGTTGCATTAAAAAACAAAACCCCAAATAACTGGTCATTAATGCAGTAGTCAGAGGGGGATGAATTATCAAAAGAATGCATTTTTTTTCCAGTTTTCTTTCTTCTATTCCCCTTCCACGAAATTATCCTCCCTTCTTTTCCATTTGTCATCCGGCTTTATCTATGGTGTATCATGTTCCATGTAAGGCTTCTCAGACTAAGTGAAATGATAGATAAGCCTTCAAAATGAAAAGGGTAAGAAAGGAACCAAAGCCTGTTTGGGGCACAGGGGCAAACTGGTAGGCAGAGCACCCCAAAATCACACACTGGGAAAAAAGAGAAAGAGGCGATGAGACAGAGGAACAGGGTGGGTCTAGTTCCGCCGTCAACGTGGGTCTGGAGGGCAGAGCAGACTGGGCTGTTCTCACCCACCAGAGGCTGACAGGCTGCCCAGGGGCTAACGAGTTCCTGTGTAGTAACCTCCCAAACAGAACCCTCCTGGTTTCTAAGAGCTGGCTTCCCTGAGATTTGATCTTAGGCGCCTGGAGTCACTTCTGTCCTAGGATGGTTTGGCTCACTGTGTCAATGAGACGACAACAGTAGGTGAAGTGCTGCACTTCGGGGGAAGGAGGCTTTTCAGGTGATCCAAGGGCTCACACCCCTCTCCTCAGCAGCACTATCTGTGCTTCCCCTCCCTTAACACCCATCACCCCTGCAATGGTTGCTCCCCGGTGGGTGAAACCAGGGAAACTGAGGCAATGCTTTGAAAGATGGCAGGCAACGGAGTTGGGAGGTAGAAGGCAGAATAAGGATAAATAGTGAGGTCAGGAGTCAAGGGCCACAAGAAACAGAGAAGGCAAGGAATCGGCTAATTCTGAGAGCCCACGGCCTGAAGACTGGAGCTAGGACAGCCCTTTGGACTTATTCCTGAAGCTCTTCTCTGCTTTCTTGGAAGGCAGGACCCCCCCCCCCCCCACTCCCCAAGCATGGTTAGCCAGGGGCTACTCCAGGTTGATGAGCTACCAGAGAAGGTGAGAAGTAAAGGTGGAGAGGAAGTTAGTGAGTCACAAAGCAGATGGCTGGTGTCCTAGGGTCTCCCACTTCTTGGCTCTGGGCAGATTATACTGTAAAGTTCAAACCTTTCTCCAGCTGGGACTTAGTTCTTAATGTGAATGCAGCAGCCTAAGCCACCCAGACTCCACTCCCACCTCACCCTAGAGTCTGCCAACAGCACAGCTTAAAGACACTAATGTATACCCCCCTATTTCTCTCTTTCTCTTGCAGCCGTCTCCAACCTGGACATCGAGAGTAAGCTGAGCGTGTACTACCGAGCACCATGGCACCAGCAGAGAAACATTTTCCTCCCGGCCACCAGGCCACCCTGCGTGGAGGAGCTCCACTGCCATGCCCGGCAGAGCCTGCAAGCCCTGCGCAGAGGTGACTGACCCCTGGCTGGGTGGGCTTTGCCAGAGGCTAGGAGAGAATTCAGAGGTGGTCTCCTCCAGAGGCTTCCTGTCACATCAGTCCCAACACTCCCCTTGTTATAGCAAGGACTTTTCCCTTTTCTACTTGGAAGTTAAAAATCATGGATAATATAACCTGCCTATATATAAACAATTATAAAAGGGCCACATAAACCAGAGACTTCATCAGCCTGAGACCAGAAGAACTAGATGGTGCCAGGCTACCACCAATGAACGACTGCCCTGACAGGGAACACAACAGAGAGCCCCAGATGGAGCAGAAGAAAGGTGGGGTGCAGAACTCAAATTCTAGTAAGAAGACCAGACTTAATGGTCTGACTGAGACTGGAGGAATCCCGGAAAGCATGGCCCCTGGATTCTTTATCAGCCCAGAACTAAAACAATTTCCGAGGCCAACTCTTCAGACAGAGATTAGACTGGGCTGTGGGACATAAAGTGATACTTGTGAGGAGTGTGCCTCTTAGCTCAAGTAGATACAAGAGACTAAACGGGCAGCTTCTGTCCAGAGGTGAGATGGGAAGGCAGTGAGGGTTAAGAGCTCGTTGAATGGACATGGGGAATCATGAGTGGAAAGGAGGAGTGTGCTGTCACAGTATGGGGAGAGCAATTAGAGTCACATAACAATGTATGTATAAATTTTTGTATGGGAAAAAATTTTTTAAAAAGGCGGGGGGGGGGGGAAGAAGTGTGGAATAAATAGTTCAGAGAAGATGGAGGATAATCAGCTAACCAGCATCTCTAAATCAAGAGCATTTTTCTTTCTTTTTTTGAATAAATATGTAGCATCACAAGACTTTTAAAAAAATTGTGCTTTAGATTTTCTTTAACTTCTGAAGGGACTTTTGAATATATGCATCCCTCTCCTAGTAACAATGTAATTAAATAAAATAACAAAATACTAAATAAAAAAAAAGTTCTAGGCTTTTCCCCTACATGAATGTCTGATGGGACATTTGAATATTATGTGGGACCTGGGACACTTCATTGTTCAAGATCATCCTGTGCATTGTAGGATGGCTCCTGTCCTTGGCTAATTAGGACAAGGGGATTAAAAATTAGCATCGTCTTTTTAGAGCCCCCTGAACTGGGTATGAGAAGTTGGTGTGCCAGCTTTCTTGGCCTTTAGGTTTTTTGCTACGGAGACAGATGGTGCCTGCATATTCCATGTCTTTGTTCCAAAATTCCTAAACTCTTTTTTTTTTAATATTTTATTGTACTTCAGGTGAAGGCTTCAGAACAAATAGTTTCTCATGAAACAGTAGTACACATGTTGTTTTATGACACTGGTTAACTAAACTCTTTTAAGAAGTGATATTTTGCAAAAGTATTGAAATTCAAATAAAATATTTGGATGTCATTATCAAATGGAGAAACAAAATGATATATGTTATTTTCATTTTATTTTCTTCTACATATGTATGACTTCTGCCTTTTCCCCTATAGCTAGTCTTTTTCCCTTTTAATGAAAGAGCTAACCTATTAATAACATTTAAGAAACTGTTTCTAAAGCATTTTCCTTGGTTATTAATGGCAGACACTGTGATATTATGAAAATGAAACATTATGATCAGTAGCCCCCTAGAAGTATCTCTGGCACACTTATTAAAACCAAAAACGAAACGTCTTGCCGTCCAGTTGATTCTGACTCATAGCAACCCTATAGGACAGAGTAGAACTGCCTGATAGGGTTTCCAAGGCTATAATCTTTACAGAAACAGACTGCCACATCTTTCTCCCTCAAAGGGGCTGGTGGGTTCGAACCGCCAACCTTTCGGTTAGCAGCCAAACACTTTAACCACTAAGCCACCAGGGCTCATTAGCATACTTGTTAGTCCCTTCAGTCTTAGAGTTGGCTACAGAGTTCTTCTTTAACAAACCGCTAGTGTAAACCTCCTTCTGGAAATCCTCCTTAACACTTTCCCCTTTCCTTTACAATCTGAGCAGGTGCCTTTCCCATAATTTTCTGGGCGTTCTTATTACTAACCACTTAAGGGACTGTCTTCCACCATTAATCCAGGAGCAACTCAAGGGTAAGGATTATATCTTATTACTTTTTTTTTCTCAAAACACTTAGCATGAACCTGACGCATAGCAGGTCCTCAATGAATGTGGAACTGAAGCAAATACTGCAGAAAACTGGTTAAGCACTGAGGGAACGGGATGACTACAGAGGAATCTGATAATTCTCACTAAATGCTTTATCTTATCCCATCATTAGGGAGCTTGAGCAATGTTAGCCCTTTAGACATAATTATTTTTATCCCTTTATTATTATTAAGAAGTCATCTCTGATTAGATTTTGAGAGAGTCAACCAGATAACACTAAGCTGCTCATAAGCTATCACATTTCACTGCTTTGTCAGGTTTGGACTTAATGGCAGAACTGAAGAACAGCAAGTACCAATATCAATTTTCCTTGAACTTCCTCCTGGGGCTGAAGGAGGGACACGGGGCCTCCTGGGGTTTGGCAGGAAGGCAGCAGAGTTGAGCCTTGCCCTCCACAGACTAACCTGCTTGTGGTTGGCTCAATAGCAAATATTGGGTGTAGTAGTTTTAATAGCACTGCAGAGAGCCATAAACAGGAATTACAGGCATCACAGAATTAAAAACATGCAGTGTAAAATTAAAATTAGAAAGTGACTTTTTTTTTAACCTTGTCCAAGAACATAGTCGTTTAGGCAGCGTATTTGTCAGAATAATCCACTTCTGCCATCTGGTGGCCATGAATAACACTGGCCTATCATTGAACTATGGAAACCTTGGTGGTGCAGTGGTGGTTAAGAGCTACGGTTGCTAACCCAAAAGTCAGCAGTTCAAATCTATCAGGTGCACCTTGGAAATCCCGTGGGGCAGTTCTACTCTGTCCTATAGGGTCACTATGAGTTGGAATCGACTCAATGGCAATGGGTTTGGTTTGGTTTTTTTTATCATTCAACTGGAGCCCTGGTGGCACAGTGGTTAAGAGCTCGGCTGATAACCAAAAGGTTGGCAGTTCACATCCACCAGCTGCTCCTTGGAAACCCTATGGGGCAGTTCTACTCTGTCCTGTAGGGTCACTATGAGTCAGAATTGACTCAATGGCAATGGGTTTTTTATTATTTACCTAAGGAGCCCTGAAAACTTTGGTGGTGTAGTGGTTAAGAGCTACATCTGCTAACCAAAATGTTGGCAGTTCAAATCCACCAGGCGCTCCTTGGAAACTCTATGGGGCAGTTCTACTCTGTCCTATAGGGTTGCCGTGAGTCGGACTCGACGGAAATGTTTTTTTTTTTTTAAGGAGCCGTGGTGGCACAGTGGTTAAGAGCTCAGCTGTTAACCGAAAGGTCAGTGGTTCAAACCCACCAGATGTAGCAGTCTGCTCCCATAAAGATTACAGCCTTGGAAACCCTATGAGGCAGTTCTACTCTGTCCTACAGGGTCGCTATGAGTCAGAATCGACTCGACGGCAATGGGTTTGGCTTATCATCCAACTGCCTTGCTCAGCAAATGCCACAGTAAGCGTCCCTGTGTGCAGTCTATTTGGACAGCTGGGAAATGCCAGCTTCCACCAGGAGAAAGGATAATGAAGCACAGACACATGAGGCTGAGGTGGCAGCAGCTCTGTGCTCCTTTCGGAGAGGAGGCTCCAAGGAAGGAGTCAGAGGACTGAGAGATTAGTCCCTAGAAATTGGTTATCTTCAAGATCTGCTCAATAGCACACCCCTCAACAAACAGTACTGAGGGCCAGCCTAGACCCATAATTCAAACAGCAATCAAATCTAGTCCCCGCCCACAAGGAATTCCTGGTCTGGTGAGGGAGGTAGACAAGTAACCAGGTAATTTCAACACAGTGATATGGGAGCACAGAGGAAAGGTACCTAAACATGGCATGGAACTTCAGGGAAGGCTCCCTGGAGGAAGGAGCACTGAAATGGATTCCAAGCTATTTAGAATTTCTTTTATTCTTTTTCCCTTTTCCTTAGAAATTCTTTAGTGCTTACAGCCAATAATGCCTTTACACGTGGCCATCGTTCATGTATGTTTGTAAGACAATTAATAAGTGACTGAAAAGAGTTATATTTTATATTTCCTTCCTTTTCAAGTTTCAGGACTGGAATTTAAGTTTACTTGGTTCAATGAAATATGGACCAAGATACTACTGCAGTTTCAGATTCTAGTAAACCAATGTTCCACCCATCCCACCAGCATAAAATATATATATTCTATTAACCTAGCCTGCCTACCCCTAGCCTAGCACAGATGAGGGAAATATATCTAAGAAAGTGTGGGAGGGAAGCATTTGAACGCAAAACTGAACTGATGTCTCCCTTATGACTCCTCCCTTCCTTCCACCTCATCCTAACCAATGGCACTTGTATTCTACTCTTCTTTATGCATTTCAGAATACAAAAGCTTTTACTTGCCCTGCCCATTTAGAAAAGCCCACGGTTTGCTTGTAGAGTAAAATGAGGGTGGCCCTGGGCGTAGACCACAGGACGACACTTTGACAAGGAAGACATTTGTCTCAACAAGTCAGCAAAGGTCAGGCAGTGAGGCCCACAGTCAGTCAAATCAGACATGGAGAATAATCGGGAAGCTCACGAGTGCTTGGTTATAGTTCAGGAGACAGCACACTAAATAAAGCAAAGAGGAAAGGGGTTGGCATTGGGGAGGCCAGTCGAGAACAAGCAATAGGACTGTGGAAGAAGAATCGATGCCTATGAATTATGGTGTTGGCAAAGAATATTGAATATACCGTGGACTGCCAGAATGAAAAATCTGTCTTAGAAGAAGTACAGCCAGAATGCCTATTAGAAGCAAGGATGGCAAGACTTTGTCTCACATACCTTGGACATGTTATCAGGAGGGACCAATCCCTGGAGAAGGACATCATGCTTGGTAAAGCAGAGAGTCAGCAAAAAAGACGAAGACTCTCAACGAGATGGACTGACACAGTGGCTGCAATAATGGGCTCAAACATAGCAATGATTGCGAGGATGGCGCGAAACCAGGTAGCGTTTGTTCAGTTGTAAATAGGGTCACTATGAGTCAGAACTGACTTGACGGCACCTAGCAACGACATGGAGCCCTGGTGGCACAGTGGTTAAGAGCTCAGCTGCTAACCAAAAGGTCAGCAGTTCAAACCCACCAGGTGCTCCTTGGAAACCAGGGTTTCCTACTCTGTCCTATAGGGTCACTATGAGTTAGAATCAACTCGATGGCAATGGGATTTTTTTTTCTTGGAACAGCATAGCACAAAAATATAACTATAATCAAATACTATCCGACCCAAGGCAGTCTTGTTCAGATGAATGAGAAGGTGTGTCAGGCACTTACAGTGCCTTGAGGCAGAAGCAGTGGTAAGAGCATGACACTGCAGACAAGTCTGTGCCACTGATGGCTTGGCAAGTTACTTACTACCCTTGAGCCTGTTCAGGCATCTGCAAAGAGAGGCAGCATTAGTGCCTACTTCGTGGGCTTGTTGACACACTTCACATTTTTAACAAAGTATCTCTGGCACATCCCAATTGCTCAATACATATGGAGCCTTATGATGATTATTGCAGATGTACTGAGTAATAAAAACCAAACCCGTTGCCGTCGAGTCAATTCCAACTCATAGCGACCCTATAGGACAGAGTAGAACTGCCCCATAGAGTTTCCAAGGAGTGGCTGGTGGATTTGAACTGCCAACCTTTTGGTTAGCAGCTATAGCTCTTAACTACTGTGCCACCAGGGTTTCCATACTGAGTAACAGGGATTTTAAATAACAGAAGGACAGATTTGCAAATCTGCTGCACAAATTTGTACCGTGCTCATGAGGGTATTGCTAGAGATTTCAGGCCCTCGGCATGAGCGTGGGCTGGATTTTGGCAGGTAAAGTGGCCTTTGGTGTGGCCAGTGTGTTCAGCAGGGTGTACTTTGGGGCTCACTGAGACACCCAAAATGCCAAATTGTGTTCTTGGGGTCTCAGTGATCCTTGTTAGGAAGTCAGGACCACTTCATCCCACATGTGGATATTTCTTAGCTCTTCTCCGATGGTAGCTTTGTTCCTGAATCAGACAGCTACTATCGTTGAGATGACTTTACTTGCTCTAGGAGCCCAGAATTTCAAAGTCCTCAGAGTTTCATGGGTGACAGAGCTTAGATAGTTGCAGTGGTGTGTGGATCAACCAGCTCTCCGGAAAAAATAAATTATAAAAATAAATAAAAGCCCTGATGTGTTGCATTTGCCAACTGCTGTGATATAAATACTCCCACTATGGCGGATTTCAAGCTACCAACACTTTAACAACTGGCTTACAAAATTCTTGAATACATAGCAATCAGCTCTCTGAAGCCAGTGTGAGCTGACTCCAGCACCCCACTGGATGGCTACGGATCTTGATCTCAGGCTTCCCTAGGTGGCTCTGGAGACGCTGGACCTGCTTTCTGCTCCAGCACTGATGTCAGCACATCTTCGACCAGTTGTTTTGGAATGTTTTGTTCCTTCTTCCTTTCTCTTTCTTTCTTATATTCTTTCTTTGTTCCTCTCTTCCTTCTTTCTTTTGCTCATGTTGTTTTGAAATGAGGCACGCTAAGAAATAGACTTCTTCTGAAACTCAGAAGTGAGCCGTCTTAAACAAAGATTATGAGGTGAACCCACTGAAATGTATTTGTCCAACTTAATATTAAGTTACAGTTGTTAGGAATCATTCTGAAAACATTATTTGGTATACAAATTAGCTAGATTAGTGAAAACTCACTTTTTTACAACCTTTTGCTAATACTCCCAAGGGGGAAAGAAAAATTGAAAACGACAAGTGTATTTCAGTCTCACTACTTTTTTTTGCCCTGCCAGAACACCGGAGCCGGAGCGATCGCCGAGAGCAGAGAGCCGCTGCTCCGCTTTCTGTGGCTGCGCCTCCACTGCCGGCCTACCCACCAGCTCACAGCCAGAGGAGGCGCGAAGCGAAGGAGCGTCACTTCCTAACGGTAAGCTCAGTGGCCAGCTGGCAGCCCTGTATTCACTTGTCAGGAACTCTTGCCCCCATCACATGAGTTTGTACTGGGAGTCAGCTTCCCTCCTCCCAGTGAGGGAGGCTGGGTCAGCTGAGACACCACATCATGGGCATCTGGGAACAAGCTTAGCTTTTCCCTTTTCATTCCTGAAAGGAATGCCTCTTTTTTTGGAATAGAATGGGGATGCTGATATTTTTTAGTTAACTGGTTGCACAATGCAGTAAAGCAGTAAAAATTAAGGACTCTAAAATCAGAACAAAAAAATCTAGCTTCAAATCCTAGCTCTTCTACATACAAGCTGAAAGATTTCGAGTAGGTTACCCATTGCCATCGAGTCAATTCTGACTCATAGTGACCCTATAGGACAGAGTAGAACTGTCCCGTTGGGCTTCCAAGGCTGCAATCTTTATGGAAGCAGACTGCCACACCTTTCTCCCACGGAGCGGCTGGTCGGTTTGAACTGCCAACCTTAACCTTTTTTGCCCTCAGTTCCCTCATTTGTAATATGGGGATAATAATAATACCTAACTTAAAGAGTTTGAGGATTAACTCAAAAGCAGGTAAAGAGCTTAGTACAGGATACCAAAAAAAAAAAAAAAAACCCAAAACGAAGGAGCCCTGGTAGCGCAGTGGTTAACCTCAATAAACGTTAACTACTATGAGCACTATTCTTATTACTACTCAAGTGACAGAGGTGGCTGACTCGGTGCGGGTGAGCTGGGAAACCTCTTCAAGGCAGTTGTGAAAGAATTTAAATGATGTAAGAAAATTCCATTTGAAGAAGAATCATCTCATCATTTCAGACTTTCCCATTCTACAAAGGAGGTTACTTCTGCAGGGTAACTTAGTGCCACAGTGATGTCATAACCACTGGTGGTTTCAGCCTTGCCTGGGTGGGTGTGGCTGTAACTTTGCCAGGGTCCCCGAGTATGGATCACATGGGAGAAAGCTGAGCCCAGCTGGGAACTCCTGCAAACCCATCAGCCCAGGATTGCGTTCTGGGGCCTCAGTGGGGACAGTGAGCACTTAGCGCATGTGAGTAGGGCAGTGTTGAAGGGAGGGGCTGTGGTTTCTGTGACCAAGTCAGCCTACACTGCCTTCCTGAATGTCTGCACTCCTGCTCCGTTGCCTTTCTGGCTTGAGGCCCAAAGTCTAAAGAAGTTACAACAGTGCGAATACAAGCTGAGGTTTTCATTTGAAATTGAATTGGTATGTATGATGACAAACCCTCCACCCTTATGGCTTTGACATATGCAAAATATGTGAAGACTATTTGGGTCACATGTTGCCAAACATCCAGCTAAAAACAAAAGAATTCATCTAAATGAATCGACATAACATATCCAGATCAAGCATTGAGTGATATTGGATAATATGTTGACATTTTTTCTACTTGCAACTGGATGGTAGGTACCATGTCCTTTACTGATCACCAAGTGTATACTAACTACCACGCCTCAATCACTACACTGCTGCAATGTGGGCAGCTCAAGGATAAGAAAGAGGTCAGAGCCTCTTAAGACTTTCTAGTTCTTTATATAGAGCAGTTGTACATGCTAGTGATTTGTCACCAAGGCCCCTACTCAGTACAAGTTCTTATTAAGCTCAAATCAGCTTGCTGAAGTATTTGCTTTTAATGAGGCATTTTCTGCATAAAAATGCTAAAAATATTTTTCTCATTCATGTTTCGTGGCTCATTAAGTTGAGGTTTTTTAGGGGGTTGGGGGGGAGAATTTTGAACTCTTACAAGAATGATATAAAAATATAACCCTTTGTCATAATCTGCATAATTTTTAATAATGGCTAACTAGTCCCTGGGTGGCACAAACAGACACACTTGACTACTAGCCAAAACGCTGGCAGTTCAAACCTACCCAGAGGCACCTCAAAGGGCAGGCCTAGCAATCTGCTTCCGAAAGGTCACAGTCTTGAAAACCCTATGGAGCAGTTCTACTCTGCACATGAGTCTACTCTTGTCATGAGTCGGAAGCAACTCGACAGCAAGTAACAGCCACCACCAAAGAAAGACTATAGGAAAAGGCTTAAAATAATGAATAGGAATGAGGGTGCTTCATTTACCCAACAAACATCAACAAGAGAGGACTCTAGATCATACTTACTTATGTAGATTTTGGAAACTGTGCCCCTCAAATGATAATGCAGAAAGAAATACCAAGTAACTTGGGGAAATTTTTAATTATTTCATTTGTTCAATTGAGTTGGGGTCACTAAGTTCATTAGAAGATTTTCTATCCAGGTTATCCCTCAGAATACAACACAGTTCTATGCATTAAGCTTACAAGGGCTGTATATTGCTGCAAGAAGAAAGACTTCAGGTATAGTGATAGGAAATTTGCAGCCAAATTGCTGGCTAGACGTTTTGTTACACAGCAACTGTCCTTTGTTCATCTAAGAGACTTAGTTAAGCCATTTTTTCTTTCCTTTAAAAAAAGCATTTCTAATGAGATTCTTACATACAATCTTCCACAACTCTGCAGGCTATCACGCTGTGCCTTAGTCTTTAAGGCATGGACTGTGAAGCCAAACTGCCTGGGTTGGGATCCTAGCTCTGCCACTTGCTATCGGTGTGACCCTGGACAAGTTACTGATTTCAGTGCCTCAGAGATAACAGTAGCTATCTCATAGGTTTAGCAGGAGGATTGAATGTGTTAATACATGTAAACAGTGCCTGAGGCATGATAAGCACTTACTAAGTATTAGACATTACTGTTGTCATTGTTATGCAATCAAGTCCCTGAGACATCTGTGATACAGTGATAAGATCATAGGTCTAACTGGATTTAAATCCCAGCTCTACAATCTACTGGCTGTGTGATTTGGAAAAAGTTATTTTATCTTTCTGAGGCCTATTGTCTTTACCTATAATACAAGGGTAATAATTTCAACTTTACAAGGTTGTTAAGAAGACTTAATATGATATTATGTAAATAATATTAAATATATATATATATGTGTGTGTGTGTGCGTGTGTGTGTGTGTGTGTGTGTGTGTGATAGTGTCCAGTACAGTGCCTGAAATACCGGAATTTCTGAATCTATATTCACAATCACTTATACTAAGACTCTTACCATCAAATGAAAAGACTATACTATATACTCACATATGAGACTAGAGGAAATATAGATTGTCACACCCTTTCTGGAGGGCAATTATCAAAACTCTAAGATACTCATGCCCTTTGATTCAGTAAGTCTACATCTAGGAATTTACCCCAAGCCAATAATCAGAGTGTATGCAAAGATTTATTCACTAGGATGGTCATCAAAGCACTGTTTACAACAGGAAAAGTAAGTATAAACATCCTAAATGTCCAACAATAGGGGCTTATTTTAATGAATTCTGGTATAGCCATAGGACAGAATATAGTATTAAAATCAGTATTATAGAAGAATATTTAGTGACATGGAAAAATATATATGCTTTACCACCAGTGTTTTCTTAAGCAGTTTATAAAACTGTGTAAGGTATGATCTAAAAAAAATCTATGAGTGTACATGGGTATTTACACACATGCACAGGAAAAACAAGCTGGAAGGCTATATACCTGTGGTTCCCAAATGTGCTGAGGTGCCCCAGGGCACTGCAGGATACTCTTAAGAGCACCATGAGATATTTTAAATTTTCAAAGGAAAAAGTGTCATCTGTCTGCTGACCTCTGGTGATGGATCCAAAGTAACCTCACAGTACCTGCAAGTGGAATGAGGGAGCACTTGGTTTCTTGACATTTAATTTTACACCAGAACTTCTCCAAGAACAACTCACAGGAAACTGGACAAGCCAATTTAGCTTAACAAAACCCTCTGTCATTTGAAAATTCAAGGGTGTCCCCTAATTAAAGGCCGTCTGGGAGTCCTCGTTCATCAAAAGTGGCAAAGGAGGTGATTTCAGGGAAAGGACCCCTTGGAAGATAAAACATCTCCCTTTCTGCTCCTGGATTCTAAAATTCTATAGCTAGAGACATATGTATTTGTCTCCTGTTAAGTTTAGATCATTTCTTTTGTACATGAGGCTACTGTGGATCTGGGCTGCAGAGAGAAGAAACTGGAACAAACTTCTCCTAATCCACATTTTCAGATAGCAACTCAGCCTCTTCTTTAACTCACCACAGAAAACATAGCTTTAGACTGGTAAAGGACTTAAAGAGTGAGTTGTTTGGGCATGGCTGGGAACCAAACATAAACAGTTTATAGTAAAAAGGCTGTTGTTCCCAAGGGCCAAGTTCATTTATACTTGAGCCATCCAGCCTGGCCACTTCCCTGTTTCCCACCCCTCCCCCATCCCTTTGCAGGGGTATTCTTTAGAAATTCCCTTCCTAAAGAATAGCTCGCACATCTTGGGTAGACTTCTTAAGCAAGGAAGCAAGCAAGCAACAAGCAATGAGTTAGAGAAAGTCAGCCAAGTGCTGGTATATGAATGAACAGACTCATACAGACAGATGTTAGGATGGCAACAGCTTCATTCACTGAGGTCTAAACTAAGCTGACTTTGGCAGAGAAGTTGCTCTGGCTTGCTCAAAGAACTATAATGCCACCTCAGGTTGTGCCACCAATGTCAGACCCCTTGTTTCTGAGGGATTAGCGATAGTCTACAGAAGGAGCTAGGAAGCCAATGTCATCAGCAGCTAATGCTATAATACATTCAGTGCTTTGGACCTGTATTAGGAGCTGACTATGGCTTCCAGCATAAGCATCTGCCAAGTGTAAAATTCATAGAGAATTTTGTGCAAAACTTCAAGACACTGAGGACAATCTTTAAATCTCTTGGACTGGGTTAATTAGGCACTTCCTTAATACTAATCTTTCTGCTTGGAAATGTGAAGTGAAAAGCCTTCCAGTGTGCATAATACTGAGGTGTAAATCATGCTTCAGAGGTGTGACTACAGGAGGTTTTATAGGGTGTCCAGCCTCCTTGGTAAAAAAGCCATGGGAAAGTTCCCAAGCATATTGTCAGAGCAGCCATTCTGGTGGTGATGGTGCCCCCAAACTAAGCAAACTTCCAGGTGTCTCTCACTGTTTTCTGAAGAGTCAACACTGCACTAACATGAGTAACCACATAGGTATATATGTTGAGAATCAGAGGCCAGGTAGAGTGACCTGGGCAAACCACCTAGAAGATTTGGCTCTGTACCATTCACCTGTCAAAAACAACTCCATCTAGCAGTCCTATGATGACAGAGAGGAGTGCAGGGCACCAAGCAACGATCACATTCTTCTGAGAGAAGTGTTAGTTACCAACAACACTAGATGGGAACATCCCAGAGACCCATTTAAGGGTGATGGTAGATAAAAACTGCCAGACCACCAAACTATCCTGCCAAGTCCGAAACATATTTAACAGCCATAGTTTAGGGTGCCAAGTAGAACAGAGTGGGGTTTGAGGCTTAATAAAAAGCAGGGAGACTGAAGGATCAAGTGAAGGGGGGCATATTGGGTGACAGAGAAGTAGGGAGCAAAGCATATGTGAAAATGGTTGAAGGAGCATGCTGAAGCCTAGCTGGAGGGAAGCAGTATGGCTACTGTCTACACCCAGTGAAAGACCTTGCTGGTTGGTTCCTGGCCTGATTCCCTCTCTCGCTTTCTCAGACTGGATGGATGTGTGGCATTCAGCAGCAGAACAGGGGGAGATAATATTTATAAATAGAGAACCTGTGAGTGGATACTGAAAAGAAATAGACTGTGTGTGCCATTCTGTAATGCCTTGTTACACCAAAGGCAGGTTTGTGCTGACAGAACATATCTGGGGTTACCATGCTACGGCAGTAGTACTTTGTGGGGGAGGGGGATGATGGGGTGCAAGTGATGTTGGTGGGTAGGAGGATTCTCAAGTTCCAGTTCTTAAATAATAGAGAACAAAGGCTTTAATCAAGAAAGTGGATACCTATTTTCTGTTCTACGTCAGCCTTTTCCAAAACCTTAACAAATTCTGAGAAAGATATGGCGCCGTCCCCATCCAGATCGGTCTCCTGGATGGTCCTGTCTGTGATGCTCCCCAGCTGCTCCTCCGAGATATTCACTCCAACCATCATGCGTAGCACCTGTAACAGCTCACCGCGGGAGATCTTGCTATCTTTATCCAAATCATATAGTTTGAAAGCAAAGTGCAGTTTGTTGATTCTGCTGTTAAGTGGTTCTGGTCTATTCACATCTTTGCTCTCTTTACTAAGGTCAATGGGTCTGAAATAAGCCAAAGTTCTTATGAATCCACAGAAGTTTACCTGGTCTTCTCCTTCTGGAAAGAAAGCACTGATGATCCGGTCCCCCAATGGGTTGATGACAAGTTCTGGAATCTGCCGAAAGTCTTCCCAGCTTAGAGTCCCATTCTTTCCTTTGTCCAGACTGATGAACTGGTCATAGAGTCAGATGATCTTACTGTGGGAAAAGCCAGTCTCCTGCTTGATCTCCTCGAGCTCTTCCTCCTGCAGTAATGTAGAGGCCTGAGACCCCATCCCCAAGCCAAGAACTCCTCCAGGAATAGCGGTGCCTGAAGCAGTGGTGGGAAGGTGGAAAACAGTATTTTGATTATAGGGCTAAAGACAAAAAGAACTGTATACAAATACTGTACTCTAGTTAGTAAATTCATTTTTCACAAGGGAATGAGTTAGCAATTCTGACACTACTTTATGTGTATACTAGATTGAGCAAATAACTATATCGTGGATAATAAGAGCCAGGTTTCTCACTGTTGGAGAAAGGAGTTACAAATAAGGAAAGGAGGAAGTCTAGAATGAACCCTGTGGTATTAGATTAGAATCTAAGGTATCAGTATAAACTCATATATATGAATACACACACACACACACACACACACACACACATGCAGATAGATAAATATAAAATAAGGATGTGTGTATTATGTATGTGTGCGTATACAAACACGTTTCCTACCTCTGTCAGCTGACAGGGCCTTAGTAACATTGAGCATACTCAGTGCTGAGATCTTGTTTCTAAACACCATTCTCTAATAAAAAGGAACTAGGGTTCCTTGGAGAAATAGTTTGTTCTAAGACTGGGGCAGGGAAAATACAAGATAAGCCTGGAATATCTTGTGGGGCCAGAAAGCAAGGAAGTGCTAAAAAAATAATAGGGGGCATGTTGAAAGGACATGGAGCCAACCTGAAGGAGCTCCCAGTGGCCAAATTTGGGAAAATCTGAGCAACAAAATAAATAATGATAGTATCAATTATAACACACAGAATAAAATAAATATCCATGAGTCTATATTGATATAAATAAATAATTTGAATAAATAAATATATGGCTAGATAAATAAATAAATGGGGATAAAGGGACAACTCTTCCCTACAGAAGAATTCTAGTTAATAAATGTAGATATAATGATGGAAATAAAAAATCACCATTAACCAAATACCACAGTGATAATTTTTGCAGGTAATAATTATCAACGGATGCTAAAATTAGTTAAGTGAAAGTATGTTGAGAAACAAGATGTTCATTTCAAATATAAGATTGCAGGAGTGGTGATACCTATCATACCCCCCGACCCCCTATTTAACCTGCCTGTTTGGTCTTTGTAAAAGGTAGAAGGATCTCGGAAACTGGCTGTAGACTATCATAAACTTAAGTAGCTAGTGACTGTAATTGTAGCTGCTGTTCTGATGTGGTATTTTTATTTGAGAAAATCAGCACAGCATCTGGCATATGGAATTATATAGCTATTGACCACAGCAAATACTTTTTTTCCTCTACACTCATTTTCAAGGATCACCAGAAGCAGTTTGCTTTTGAGGGTATGTCAGCTCTCCTGTCCGCTGCCATACCATAAGCTGCAGAGGTTATTATCAGCTTGACACCTCACAGAAGATCACACTGGTTCATATTTTTCTGATCGGACTGAGGAATGGGCAGTAGCAAGTAATTTAGACTCTTGGACACAAACAAGCCAGAGGGTGAGAGATAAACACCACTCCTGGTACCATGTACTTTGTTAGAGTCCCATCAGGAAAAGACCAGTTAATAAAACACCAGTTATTTTAACAGAGAGAATTTAATATAGGGAAGTTACTGTTAGACTGAACAGGCAAAATGGAAAACTGAGGTAACACAGAGATAGTAACTACAGAAAACAGCTACCACTCCTAGGGCTGAGGGAACAAGAGGAAAAGGTTGGTGTTATTAGAACCTAGAAGTTTAGAGGAGCAGCACTGTGGTACTAGAACCCAGACCTCTGAAGAGGGGCCATGGCCTGGCTGGAGCTGGTACCTAAGGAGCTCAGAAGAGGGTCCCTGCAGAGCTGGTTCCCAGAACTTTGAGTAGGGGGCACTGCCTGAGGACCCGCAGAGCTGAGATTCAGACCTGTGAGAAAGGGGCACGGGATGGCTGGGACTGCCTGGTAACTTTAAGCGGGCACGATGGGGCGGGGTCTGAGAGGATGGAAAAAAATGACAGCTGAGACCAACTGCTGCTGCTGAGGAGAAGAACCATTGCTGGGATGCTACTAACAGGAACAGTGAGCAGCAAGAAGTAGCCCCTTCTTCCTCTTCCAGCCTTCTAGTCACCCCCACTGGAAGTCCCTAAAAGCAAGCAGCTGGCAAAGGAGAAATGTTGTTTGCAGAGTCCCGGCATCAGGGGCAGATTAACCAGTAAAGCAGGGTATGCACGGGCTTACAGTAAGCAAGGTGCACATGGGCTTAATTGTTTCCTTACTAATCTGTAGTGCACAAAACAGGTGAAATTGTGTGCTACAGATTCATAAATAAGCACAAGCAAGCTCATGCATACCTTGCTTATTGGCTAATCTGTCCCTGCCCGGCATCACACAACAGAATATAGAATAGGTGTGGAGCTGAGAGACAATAGCCTAATGACCAGCACAACAGCTAAGGAAAACATTAGCCAACGAGTCTAGCTTATATAAATATTGTCAGAAATACATAAAGAAAATTCCTTGTTGCAGATTTCCATTTTGGAATTCTTGCCTTCTCTTTTAAATATTAGCCTGGCTGTGGAAGAGCCTATAAAATTCTTGTCTGTACACATCATTAGAGAATATCCTCAGGTTGACATTCTCTTGGATGTCTGAGATGTTTTCACTGTTTAAAAGTATAGGCAGACAATGGAATACTACTCACAATAAAAAGAAATGAACTATTGATACAACAATTTGGATGGATCTCAAAGGCATTATGCTGAGTGAAAGAAACCAGTCTCAAAAGGTTATATACTGTATGATTCCATTTATATGACATTCTCAAAAAGACAGAAACCATAGTGATAGAGAACAGATTAGTGGTTTCCAGGGGCCAGGGGTGGGAGAAGAATGTGGCTTATAAAGGGATAGCACAAGGGAGTTTCTTGGGGAAATGGATCCGGATTGTGGTAGTGGTTACATGTGATAGAATTTATAGAACCGTACTAAAAAATAGTTAAAAAAAAAAAAAACAAACAGAATAAAAGTAAAAGCAGAATGTGCATGGCTTGTATGTGAGAAGGTCTTATCTTTTTTATTTTTATTTTTAAATTGCTTTGGTGAGGTCAAGTATGACCCTGCTGAGCTTTTGTCATGTCTGGCCTGAGTTACCGGTGAAAAGTTGAACTTGGAGTGGGACTGAATGTGCAGCATCTCTTCTGTTATCACACACCTCTGGCGCCCCCCCCCCCCCCCCCCAGCTAAGGGCAAGGCATGGAGGCTGCTAGAGGAATTCTCTCCCACTTCTGGGCTATTCTGTTGACTCACACTACCAGCTCCTCCGATATGGGTGAGGATATTTGTGCTGTTTGTAGCAGTTCAAAGACTCTTTTTTCCCTGTACTTCAAAGCCTGGCCTGCCTTTTCCCCCACTCATGTCTTTCATTTGGTGCTAGCAACCTTTGAGAATTGATGGAGCTGAGTGGCCCTTGGCAATGGCTCTGCTAATTGGCAAAGCTGACCACAGGGGATGAATAAGATATTCACTGGCATCAACATCACAGTGATCATGATCCAGTGGGCCCTGTTTTGTGTTCTTCTTGACAGTACAGGGCAATTCCTGTGAAGAAATGACTGAGCTCACCAGAGAACAGGAAGTGTTCTCCAACCTGGGCTCCCTGTACCCCTCTTTTCCATTCATGTGTGCACTATTTCCATAAATGCCTCAAAATATAATTTTGTTATGCTCTGAACATTTAAAATTCTTCACTAATAGAAAGCGATTAAACAAAGTACTCCTGGATTTTAAAATACACAAATTATTTGGTATTCCATCACCCTAGGAATTTTTTCTCAGTTCCAGCTGAGATCAAAAGGAGAAAGATTTTCTTTCTTTGCGGTTACATGCTCTCTTTCACAAAGCCTCTCTTTGGGTGAAATCTGCACCATTGCCATTGGAGCTTTACTCACTAGGGGAAGATCTCATACCCTAAAATTTCCACCAACAGGATGGGATTCCAAAGTGAATGAGCATGTACTCTTTTTGTGTCTGGCTTCTTTCATTCCACATACTTCTTTTTTGAGATCCATATTACATATATCAGTAGTGTGCTCTTTTTTATTACTATGCAGTATTCCATTGTATGAACACACTATTCCACAATTTAGCTATTCTGCTGTTGGTGAATATGTGGGTTGCTTCTAGGTTTATTTGTTTTCGGCTTTTATGAATAAAGGTGATACAAATATTTTTTCTACAAGGCTTTTTTTGTGGACAGGAGCCCTTATGACATAGTGGTTTAAGAGCTTGGCTGCTAAACAAAAGGTAGGCAGTTCCAATCCACTAGCCGTTCCTTGGAAACCCTATGGGCCAGTTCTACTCTGTCCTATAGTTTTGCTATGAGTCGAAATTGACTTGACAGCATAGGGTCTGGTTTTGGGTTTTTTGTGGACATACTTATTTTTTATTACCTCTGTATACTCAGGAGGGAATTAAGGGATAGACATGTTTCTTAGAAATTGCCAAGCAGTTTCCATAGTGGCTGTGCTCTTTTACACTCCCGCCAGCAATTTATGAGAGTTCGAGTTGCTCCACGTCTTTGCCAACACTAGGTATTATCAATCTTTTTAATTTTAGCTTCTCTATTGTACAGTAATACATCATTGTGGTTTTCATTTGGATTTTCCCAATGAGTAATGATGTTGAGTGCCTTTGCCTAAGTGTATTGGTCCTTTGTATATTTTCTTTTGAAAGTGCCTCTTAAGGGAATTGAGAAAGTGGTGGTGACTATATCTGTCAGGGAAGAGAAGTAAAAGTGTGATTTGGAAAACCAGACTTATCAATGATAAGGGGATATTCCCAGTCCTGAATATTTACACTTTTTAGTATTTTAAATAGATATTAATGCATAAAGTAGTTAGAAGAAAAAGAACCCAGTACACACCTGTTTCTAAATATCTCCCTCCCCAGCTTGCCACCACTGTCCAGAATTCTGGGTTAGAGATTTATTCCCTTGGGTCTAGTAGTAGGGCTTCTCAGTACCTTAATGAGAGTGAGTCTGCGTGCTTCTTTCTAGCCTCACAGCTGGCTGGGAGTGCGGAGTGATAGGGGGAGTTTAGGGAGAGGGTATGAAGGGTTTGGGCACTTGGGAGAGGAGAGGGTGTGCCAGGCAGGGGTACTGCATTCAGGTCCTTTGGGGAAGCATGAAGTCCTGGGCACCTGGAAGGGAATGGTGCTAAAGGACAAACTAGGAAAGGCTTAAGAAAGCAAAAACATAGCATGTTCCCTCAACGTCTACCTACTTCACCATTTTGTTTTCCCATAGAGTTTACCTCGGTAAATGGTGGAGTTGAGGGGAGAGGAAGGAGAAGCACAGTATGAATTAAAAATGATGTTATTAAACACGTTTGGAAGGTAAGAGCACAGTGCTAGCCAGTGTGAGACTTTGGGGATGTCTCAAGGGAATAAAAGTGCTATGTAACTGTAACGGCAAGAATGATATATGAAGAAGGCATTGTTAGCTTTCTTTCATAAAGATCAAAGCACTTCGTATATCTACACAAGACATACACACTCCTGTGAAGAAAATCCGAGGCAGACAGGGTACCCTCCATCTCACAGACAGGCCACAGTATGTGCAGAAATGAGGGGACTTGGTTTAAGGACAAATAAGCCCCATGACAGAGTGAGAATAGAGCCCAGATGACCTCACTAGGAATCCAGTGAGGTTTGCAATGACATTTTCATTCTAAGGTTTTATTCCTGTATTCAAATGCAGTTTCCAGTAAATATTTCTCATGTTTAAGACAGCATGATAGTAATAAATCAGCTCTGAAAGTTGACTGCTATAAATGCCATGTGGTATCAGTTAGATCACAAACCAAAGCCAATTTTAAAAAACATTTCCTGCTGGAATACTCACAACATTTTAACAGATGTCTTTTTGGAAAGTTTTGAAGCAAAATAAGCCCCAATCAGCATATAAAATAAAACCTAAAAGAAAGTAAAATATGGGGTAGAGGGATTTTTTTTTTTTTTTTTGGCAGTAAGAGAAAGACTGGGGAAAATCTTGATATCTTTGGAGAAATACTTGTTCATACCCACAAAAGTGGGGAAATGAACTTTTATCTCACACACACACCACAAGAATGATTAGGGTTTGAAAAATATACTTTCATTATTCACCAAAGAAATTTCTTTGAGTGCTTTTGAGTATAATGTCTGTTGTTTTTTGTTATGAACACTGGTCATAAGTATAACTCTAGCTTTTGTTGAAGCAGTCTCATGGGAAGCTAGGGAAAGAATTTGAAGGTATAACTGATAGGGCCAGCAGGGACAGAAATGGGATGAGGGCATCAAAGAAGCATCTTTTGTTAGGAACAAGATGGGGCATTAATGGTAGCAGCTGATTCTAGAATGGTACAACTTTGAATCTGAGGCCTCTCAAAACCAGTGCTAGGGGAAGAATGGGAGCCTGGGAGAGGAGGGGGAAATTACTTTTATTTTTTTCATTTTCCCCCAACATTTTATTATGAAAATTGTCAAAAGTACAGAAAAATTGAAAGAATTATAGAGTGAACACCTATATACCCACTAGGGAGAAATTATTTTTAATCTGATAATTTGTTTCCACCGGGGCTGATTTTGACTGTCTTCAAAGAAATATTCTTGAATGAATGAAAGAATAAATGAATGGGTGGTCTCCTAACAATCTTCCCACATATTTACTCTGGGAGAACCAAGGTTGTTCACTGCCACTCCTCCACTGAGTGATAATTCCAAAATCAGGAGTCCCTGTAGGTCTGCTTCTAGTACCTGTTGTTTTGGATGCTTCTTGCTCATGCTGTCTTATCTCCTCCTGTGCCTTGTTATCTTTGACTCTGTGCTAGATGTTGTATTGAAAAATGAAGTGTGTAAATAATTTGATGTTATTTCTTTAGGAGAGGAGTTTTGTTTGCTTATGCCAGGTACCTGGGGGTGCTAGTAGTACAACAAATATTTATTAAGCACTATTGAAGTGGTAGGAATACAGTCATAAAGAAATGGTTTCTGCCTTGTAAGTATTACTCTGAATAAGCAATAGGATTCATTTAAATAGGGCCTTCCAAACACCCAGGAAAGAGAATGCTTTAAAACACTACACTAAGGCAATTACTGGAGTGCTGGCGGCCCAGTGGTTAAGAGCTTGGCTGCTAACCAAAAGGCTGGCAGTTTGAATCCACCAGCTGCTCCTTGGAAACCCTATGGGACAGCTCTGCTCTGTCCTATAGGGTCGCTATGAGTCAGAATCGACTCGGATGGCAACAGGTTTTTTTTTTTTTAAGGCAGTTACTAAGTCATAACAGAAATAAAACCATAGCCCATTTTAAAATTATAAACTTGAATACTCTAAATCCACAGACCATCTGCAAGGACTTCAGTGCTTGTGCCTAGGTGGAGAAACCAAAGAACACAATTCTTCCACATTCAAACTCAAGAGTACCTAGTTTCAGCCCCCACAAGCTAGAGGTTGGAGCTACTATCAACGTAGCAGGGAGGCTGATTAGCTGAAGAGGAATAGGCCTCTCTGCTATGTTGATAGTAACTCTAACCTCCAGCTTGTGAGGGCTGAATCCAAGCCGTGCAGTGTAATCCAAGGAGACCTTGACTTAATCATGGTGACCAAAATTTAACAGTCTGAGCTAACTCTCTGGACTTGCCATCCTTAAGTCATTTCCAGGCATTACCTCATGCTTGTTTAACGGGGTGGGCAGGTTTCTCAAGCAGATGAAAAATAAAAACCATTCCCCATTCCCCACTCCTGGAAAAAAAAATTCAACAGGAGAGCTGATTTAGGAGATTTGAGACCAACTACCAAAATTAAAAGGTGGCGCAGTGGTTAAGTGCTCAGTTGCTAATTGACAGGTCAGCAGTGCGAACCCACCAGCCCCTCCATGGAGCCCCGGTGGCTTAGTGGTTAAGCACTTGGCTGCTAACTAAAAGGTCGGCAGTTCAAATCCACCAGCCGCCCCTTGGAAACCCTATGGGACAGTTCTCCTCTGTCCTACAGACTCACTATGAGTTGAAACCGACTCGATGGCACCTAACAACAACAGCCGCTCCATGGGAGAAAGATGTGGCAGTCCACTTCTGTAAAGATTTACAGCCTTGGAAACCCTGTGGGGCAGTTCTACTCTGTCCTATAGGGTCACTTTGAGTCAGAATTGACTCGAGAGCAATGGGTTTGGTCAGCGGGTACCAAAATTAATATATTGATATTATTAGTATGTTTTCTGACCTACAGTTTCCAGCTGTGTAACTGTTTGAAAATCCTTTCATGAGACACCGAAGCCTTTGGCTTCCTTGAAGCAGGTCCCCTTTCCATGTGGGCTTTGCCTTCAGACTCTTTCCTACTTCCACGAATTTTCTATTTTACGCACCCTAGTGTCTTATTTAAGATCTCCACATCATTATCTGTGACTGATTCTTATAAGAGAACCAGGTTATTGTCTGAACTCATACACCACCATATCTGTCAAAATGGTCACTTTCAGTGAGGGAGACATTGACCCTACAAAATCATTTGTTGCAAATAAGGTCTATATCAAAGTTAACTGGGCTGAGGAGATGACATTGCTTTGCTTAAAAAAATTAATGAGAAACTCTGTCAGCTAAAACTTAGAAACTGAGAATAAATTAGACCTTGAGTGTTCCCAAAAGAAATGCATGTCTGCCATAGACTTAAGAATAACTAGGCCCAGCATACATCAATACTGAGTATCTGATGGAACCAAGTGTTGGTGTGGTTTTCTGTATTTGTTTTTACCTATTTGCACTAAGATGGTAAGTACCTTGGATTCAATAGTGTCTGCTTCCTGAGATCCTGATCACGGCTCTTATTTTATTTGGGTTTCCCATCGTTGTTAAAACATAGAGCTGCTATCATTCAAGTGAACAAATAATTTTGTGAGCTCTCACAACGGGGGAGATACTTTGCTGGCATTTTGGAAGATTGAAAGGAAAATTAAATATGGCTCCTGGCCTCTAGGAATTCACAATCTAGCAGATGAAAATGACACATACAGAAATAATTCATGTTACGTTAAAGCAGTGCCATAGGGAAAGTCCTATAATAAATGCCTAACTGAATCCAAAACTGTCCTAGCTTAGAGTTAAAAAAAATTTCAATGTCCTGTTTTCAGGGGATCTTGGTTACCAGATTAATCTCCAAACAGGACCAGCTACGTAATTTGCAGGGCCTAGTGCAAAACGAAAATGTAGGGCCCCTTATTGAAAATTTAGGAATTTCATGACAGTGACAGCAGAGCATTAAACCAAATATGGGCCCTGTGTGACTGCACAGGTCACACACCCATGAAACTCGCCCTGTCTCCAACTAGAGTTAGTTTATGAATATGAGGAAAAGGCAAATTTTGAGCAGTCCAGAGGAGGAAATTATACACAGGAAATTTTCTTCCAAGTAGTTACCAGGAAAAATAAAATCACTCCAAGGAAAGAAAATAATTTGGTCCTTCCCAAATTAGCAAATGGGGTTGGGATCTAAAATATAGAAAAGGTACAATTTGCAAAGACAATCTCACAGATACTTCACAGCTACAAGGTAAGGAAGATGATGATGATGATGAAAATAATATGATAATAGCAGACACTTACTGACATATAAAGCTAACTATGTGCCAGGATTCTTCTAAGTATATTACATATATTTACTCATTTAATCCTCAAAATAGCAAAAAAGCCCTGGAAGATAGGTGCTATTATTTCCCTATCTTACAGATAAGGAAACTGACCTTAGAGAGGTTGAGTAATTGCCCCTGGTCAAATAAATAATTTGCTCACAGCAAATAATCGGTGGAGCCAGGATTTGAACTCAGTCTAGTTCCAGATCTGTGTTCTTAACCACTATTTATGCAACCTCTCATAAAATACTCATTTATAAAGGAAAGAAAGAGAACAAGGGAGGGGAAGGGTGAGGAGAGAAAAACACTAACTAGGTAGTAGATAAGTGGTAACTTTGGTGAAAGGTAAGACCATACACGATACTGGGGAAGTCAGCACAGCTTGACCAGGGCAAAGTCATAGGGGCTTCACAGACACATCCAAACGCCGTGAGAGATCAAGCTACTGGGCTGAGGTCTGGGGGCCATGGTCTTGGGGGGACATCTAGCTCAACTGGCGTAACATAGTCTATAAAGAAAATTTTCTACATCCGACTGTGGTGAGTAGTGACTGGTGTCTTAAACGTCTGTGAGCAAACATCTAAGATACATCTACTGGTCCCACCCCGTCTGGAGCAAAGGAGAATGAAGAAGACCAAAAACATAAGGGTAATATTAGTCCAAAGGACTAACAGACCACAACTAACACAACCTCCAATAGACTGAGCCCAGAACTACTAGATAGTGCCCGGTTACCACCACCGACTGCTCTGGCAGGGATCACAATAGAGGATCCCAGACAGAGTGGGAGAAAAACGTAGAATTCAAATTAGCAAAAAAAAAAAAAAAAAGATGCGGCTTGCTGGTATGACGGAGACTGGAGAAACCCTGAGAGTATGGCCCCCTGGATACCCTTTTAACTCAGTACTGAAGTCACTCCTGAGGTTCACCCTTTAGCCAAAGATTAGACAGGTCTATAGGGCCAACAATAACACACGTGAGGGACGTGCTTCATAGTTCCATCATGTATACGAGACTAATGGGCACACCAGCCCGGAAGCAAAGATGAGAAGGCAGGAAGGGACAGGAAAACTGGACGAATGGAAACAGGGTACCTGGGGTGGAGAAGGGGAGAGTGTTGACACATCACGAGGTTGGCAACCAATGTCATAAAACAATTTGTGTATTAACTGTTTAATGAGATGCTAATTTGCTCTGTAAACTTTCACCCAAATCACAAAAATAAATAAACAAAAGGAAGGAAAGAAGGAAGAAAGGAAGTTGTGCCAGTATATCCATTCTATATTCGTTCATTAATATCATAACCTTGGCTTAACCGGGGTATATTGTGTGTTGTGTGCATGTTTTTAATTTGTTCTTTCTTTGCATTTCATGTTTATAGTTTAACAGCACCCGTTCGCCCTCCCCCACTGAGTGTTGCCACATGACCCCATGGAGTAGAAAGGTATTGGCTCTGAGAACATTCCTTCGCAGCCCTATCCCACTCTCTCCACACACTTTCACTTTCTTCTCTTTTAACTTCATTGCAAACTGTTTCTAACTAACGGTGTTTTCTTTTAAATCAACCCAAAGAGTGGTATTTTTCCTAACTTGAATTAAATACAGTATAATTTAGACAACCATGCCTTTGTCTTTTTTTCCCCATTTATTGTTTTCTCCCCCTAAGTTGCAATTAAGGCTCTGTTCAAGATGGGCATCACCTAATGCTGCTCCTCGACTTTGTAGTTTCGAGGAAAGAGATTCCAACCTGCCCTATATTTAGCAGAACTATAAAGGTTCAGCTTCTCTAATCAAAAAAGAGAACAGGACAAAAGGATTCTCTGGCAGCCAGTTGTCCCTGTCACTAATAAATAAAAAGTATTTTTGGCTGCTGGTCAGGGCCTGTAGTCAGGTCACTATTCTTTCTTTGTTTCTCAGTCCATTGTTATTCAAGGAAGGAATCGTCTACAAAATGTGGCTTCTGGTAGGGGGTGTTTTGCTCCAGCTCTAGCTCGCTTGCACACTGGCTCGTGGTCTCTCTCTCTCTCTCTCTTTTGCATGCACCAAACTTTTTTTTTTCTTTTTGGAAGTTACCTAGGAAACAAAGTCTTTTGTGCTCGAACTTTATTTGAGCTATTCGCTTCGCTGGAAATCTGCACAAAAGCTGAAGAGAGAAAGAAGGTTGCAATGTTTTACTAAAACGTTCACAGCGAACACATTTTTCTCAAGGGGGGGAATCATATCCTCTTGGGTGTATTGAGGGGACTGTATAGAACCTCTGACAAGGTAAGCAAATGCTGTGGGTTAGTTCAGTCAAGTGGCTCTGGAATCAGCTCTTTAAGGGGACTTGAGAACAGTTAATTTGACAATTTGTGAAATTCACTGAAGCAACAGAGCATGATGTTGCCAAACGTGAGGAAGAGAAATGAAAAACGAATGATCCTGATTTTACTATAGAATATTATTAAAACCTTACTGGAATCAGAGGAAAAAGGGTTAATTTTATACAAATACCCACCTTCCTCTAAAATTTGAAAGCAAACAAAACAAGGTTCTATGATGAAAACTGGGTCTTTTAATAATCTGGTTTAGAAACCCAACCCTGAAATAAAAACTGGGATGGAGTCTTTTTTAATAATCTGGGCTAGGAGCCCAACTCTGAAACAAAAGTTAGACAATGGTAATATTTATCAAAGATCTGGGTGGAGAATTCTCAAATGTCATGTAGAAGTGAAAGCCCTTAACTGCTCAGCTGGGAGAAAAGTTTCGTGCTTCTGCAAAAGCAAAAGAAAATAACCTAGGACTGCTTTGCCCTCCCAAATTTGAAAACAAAACACACTTGAATCTTGCCCCCAGTAACAGCATTTATATTTTCACTAGAGTTGGGGGGGGGGTGATTATTCCCTTTTGTTTTTCCATGTGTATACAGTATCAGTGAAACGGAGTTTTTGAAATGTGATTCACTCCTGCTGTAGTCCTGCAGTGAGATGAACTCCTTCCTTGTGTTTTTAACCTGGCCTCTCAGATTTGGTTGGCTTGTCCTTCAGGTGCTCTGTTCTGGAATGTCTCCTGACTCCAGGTTTTCCGGCATGCTCTCTGAACTTTTTACACAGGCATCTAAATCATCCTCTTCCTTTGATCCTAGTCACCTAGAGCTCTCAGGACTTTGGATAGGAATTTACCGCAAGATAGCTATCCAGACCATGGACCTAACCTTTCACTGGATTCGAGATTCACATTTTCTTTTCACTTTGAAGTTTGGGGATTTCTGGCTACCTTGTCTCTCCTCTTAAACCATTCAACCTAAAAAGCATGTTTGTTTAGCCTATTTTTCCTTTGCCTTTGTGTCGCTTGACTATGGAAATAATACTTTCAATTCGTTGTGTGTACTATTTCAGGAATTCCTCCTTTGTCCTCAAAGCTTACTTCTGACCTCATTTCTCTTAACTAAACTGTGAAATTCCTTACATGTGTGCTTATTTATAAACTCTGATGGCTGAGTCGGAATGTATTTCATTCGCAGTCCCATCCTCCGGAGGATGAAGATACAGGTGTCATGCTGGGGCAGAGGCCGAAGAATCCAATACACAATATCCCCTCAACACTGGATAAGCAGACCAACTGGAGCAAAGCCCTACCTCTCCCAACGCCAGAGGAGAAGATGAAACAAGATGCCCAAGTGATTTCTTCTTGCATTATTCCCATCAATGTCACTGGTATCGTTCTTTTCTTAGGGGCAGTTGGGTCAGAATATTCTGTGTATTAAATATGTTCCAAACTTGTGCTGCTGGGCCTACCAATTAAGAATATCACTTAGTAAACAAGTAATACCTTTATCATCTAAATACAACCTAGATGTTTAATATGCTTTTGTCAGGTCTTGAACATTAATTTGCATGTGCTGTGCTGTGCCATTTGTAACGTAAATGTAGTTTCTTTTTGAAAAAAAAAATTACCAAATAGCTTTTTGGCCGTAGCTGACTGCAATAATGCAGAAACCAGCAGTGATTAATCATATGATAATGTGTGGCCCTGCAAGAAAGAAAACAGCAAGCCTCGGGTTTCTAAAACTGTAACGGTCCTATAAATCCAAAAATCCATTGCCATCGAGCCAATTCCAACTCATTGCGTCCCTATAGGACATAGGATTTCCAAGGCTGTAATCTTTACGGGAGCAGACTGCCGCATCTTTCTCTGGAGGAGCAGCCGGTGGGTTCGAACTGCCGACCTTTCAGTTAGCAGCCGAGCGCTTAACCACTGCGCCACCAAGGCTCTTAAATGGTCGTATAGGCCAATGATAAAATTTGTTTTCATGCTTCCTTGGATGAAGGCAGGCTTTTAAAAAAAAAGACCATTTAGACTTCTGTTTTGACTTTTAGGGGATTTTTGACCTAAGAATTTATGGATACACAGATGAAGGCTGAATCGTATTCTAAAACCAGCAAGCCCGTCTTTCTCTCACTCTCGGCTTCCCTCCCCCTGTGTAACGATAGTTTGAACATTAGTCTAGGTAGAATGGAAGTCTGTCTGAATTTTTCTTTAAAAGTTTATCAGCAGCAATTTCAAATTCCAGAATTGGATCTGGTAATCTTAGTTGTAAGTAAAATAGTGTTATAACACATTCTAATTTTCAAAGATAGAAATTAAAGGATCTATCCATTGGTCTTTCTTTAAACATCGCTAATAGTTACACTTTAATTGTACATTGAAATTTTCAGAACAGCTATATTTTGACTCTTTTTCATTCTGGTACTCTGTGACTAAAGATTACATACTTCCTGAGATGCATTTTGGACATGGCTATTATTAACCCCACTCAAATCTCTCTCACATAAAGAGGGGAGCAAATGGTGACTAGGTATCTGGGACAGATATTATTCCCTTCCTGAAAAAAGAGAGTTCTAGTTGATCATCATGAGCTGGGAGTTAATTCTTGTAGGCTAAATTATGCTAAGGAGGTACATTTATCTGACCTTCCTAATCTACATGGGATGTATTAGGGAAGTTCAGCTGCCAAAATAGATCATTTTGGCACCCTCTTAAGCTAACTTTCAGCTCTGGGAACATCTGATTGCTAGCAGCACCTGTTTTCTTCATGGCACTGTAAGTAAAATCTTGTTTTCAAATTTAGTACTATGACTATAAGGAGATCTGGTGGCACAGCGGTTAAGCGCTCAGCTGCTAACTGAAAAGTTGGCTGTTCGAACCCACCAGCCGCATCGCGAGTGAAAGATGTGGCAGTCTGCTTCCATAAAGATTACAGCCTTGGAAACCCTATGGGGCCATTCTACTCTGTCCTATAGGGTCACTAGGTGTCGGAATCAACTTGACGGCAATGGTTTTTGTTTTGAGTAGTATGATTATGGGCCATCGTTTTGTGATTAAAGAAAAGGGAATATTTTTTCTTTGGCTTTATTTCAGGAACTCTCAGACTAAAGCCTAGGTTGTATGTTGATTTTAAGAGCTTTAATGAAAAAAATTATTAATAACATCCACATAATACACAATGTCTGTCTCTGTATGCTCTGTGTCCTATAATCACCCTTTTAAGATTAGAATGAAGGATTTCAGTTTTGGGTTAGAACTAAGAAAGGAAAATGCCATTAGTGCTAACTCTCTGATAATATTGTAATGTATTCATCCGTGGTATCTCATACAGTTTTCAAAGTGAGTTCTAGAAACTGCTGGCACTGTGATCTTAAGCTGAACTCAAACTGCTTCATTATATAGCTGAACCAAGATTTAACATGTCATCCTGCCCTGCACTTAACAATCAGGATAAGTGATGAGGCGACCAGATTCCAAAGCACACCATTATATCTTTCTGAGGCAAAGCTCACTCTGAAACATGCATGTTGTATGCCTGTGTCAAATAAGGGGAGGAGTTCCTTATCGCCCCCCCTCATCCTTCTAGTTTTGCTAGGACTGCATGCAGTGTCACTACTGTGATGATGGAGAGTCAAACTAACAAACATCATGGTTTGTGCCCTGTTTACAAAAACCAACAGATGGGATCCAGCTTTACAGTTGCTACTGAGGGTGAATCCATTTAAGTGTAGGATTGGGGATTGCCCCGCGTTTTTTATTTTATACTGATAACACACCTGGTGCTAAACCAAAAATTATCCAATTTAGTCAGCAGGAGTTACATGAAGATTTAAAAAGAAAACTCTCCAGGTTGTTGAGTGTTCTCATAGATGGTGTGTGTGTGTGTGTGTGTGTGTGTGTGTGTGTGTTTGGGGTGAAAGGGAAGGTTTGGGCACAGAAGGTGGAGGAAAAAAAACACACAAAGATACTTTTAAGGAAGAAAAGGGTCAGCTTATGTTAGCTGAACTAATTCAGGTTGACATCTTGGCTACTGATCTACTACGCAAAGGTATCAGCTTCCAAGAGCCCAGAAAATAGTAGTAACTAAAGGTTTTAAGTCCTCAGAGAGCCATTTCTGTGTGTGAAAGTGATTTTTTGATGCTATTTTTCTCTTCTCTTTCTTTCGATTTTCCTTCTTTGTTTGTTACTTTTGGCAGGGAAAGCTGTTGGGGAGAGCTGCATTTAGAAGTAAAGCTTAATGTACTGCAGCGTGATTTAAATAAGAGCTGAATAAGGGCTTCCTTATATTTGTTCACAGGCGTAATCCAAACTCTTCCTTTACTTCCCATCAATAAATATCACTGTGTTCCAAGCAAATGAAAATTTGTTTGCCATTTCTAAAGGCTAATGAGACCTATTTGTGGGTTGCAGGAGTTGGTTTTGACAGAGAAGCTAGTATACGCTGCTCTCTTGTTCATTCACAATCCGTACTACAGCGGAGACGCAAATTGAGGAGGAGGAAAACCATCTCGGGTATCCCCAGAAGAGTGCAACAAGAAATAGGTGCAGTATAAAAAAATGTTAATGGTTAACATTCTGTCTACTGCAGGTTATAAGGAGATGAAATGGAAGCTGGCCTTCAACCAGCTTTCCTAAAAATATTAAATGTTTTACCTTATAGAGTTTTAAAGTGGTGTGTATTTGTTTAGTATTCAGCAAGCCGGGTGATATTACATTTTAAATCTCTGTCCTCTGTGAAGTTTTGACCTTATGGATTTCAGCATGTAAGTCCAGGTCTTATGATTGAAATGTAATCTTTTTACTAATTTTTAAAAGTTTTATTAAGGTAGAAATTGTGAATAAAAAGGAGCAAGATTCAATGAAAGAATTTTTTGGTAAATTGTAACTATTTGAAGAGAGATACTTTTATGGCATTAATCATTTCAAAAGGTAAATTTCAGGCATATCCAATTAAATATTGAATATTGGCAATATGATATACCCTTGGAGACATTTTTCTGTTTTTTTCTGTTCAATGATTTTAGAACATCGACTATGTTTTTTTAATTACTATAGTAGAATTTCTTGTAAATAAGATTTTTATTTCTTATAATGAATTCTACGGTTTTATTTCACTGTTTATATTATAAAATAAAAATGAAGCGTATATTGTAGGGGTGCCAAGAAGATAAAATGTACTTTAGTAAAAAAAAAAAAAATACACACACACACATACATAGTAGTCACTTATCGGGACAAAGTAATTTGATAGTGAAGAGAATAATAATTCACAAAAGCTATACAAGAATATCTTCTCTTCAAATGTGTGTAGATAGATAGATAACTCCTTAAACCATTTTTAACTGTCTCCTAATTTTATATACGTACATAGATGTGTGGCTATCTCTCAGAATGTACGTTAGCCTGCTAATGTATAAAATATCTCACTGTGCTTTCCATGTGCCCTAGATTCTGATGAATCACCAGTGGCCAGGGAAAGGAATGTGATTGTGCACACAAATCCAGACCCATCCAGCGCTGTCAATAGGAGGTCCGGAACCAGGGACTCTGAGTGCCAAACTGAGGATATTCTTATTGCCGCTCCATCCAGAAGGAGAATCAGAGCTCAAAGGGGTCAGAGCATTGCAGCTTCCCTTTCTCATTCCGCTGGCAACATCTCTTCGCTGGCAGACAAAGGCGACACCATGTTTACCACTGCAGTGAGCAGCCGCACAAGATCTCGGAGCCTGCCGCGGGAGGGTAACAGAGGTGGGGATGCTGAGCCTAAAGTTGGTGCTAAACCCTCAGCATATGAAGAGGGGGAGCCTTTTGTGGGTGACCATGAAAGAGCCCCCAATGATTGCAGTGAGGCCACAAGCAGCCCAAGTGCACAAGAACACCAGCCTGCTTTGGGCCTGGCCTGTTCTCAACACCTTCACAGCCCCCAGCACAAGTTAAGTGAGAGAGGGAGGTCTCGTCTGTCCAGAATGGCTGCCGACTCTGGCAGCTGTGACATCTCCTCCAACTCGGATACCTTTGGGAGCCCCATCCACTGCATCTCCACAGCTGGTGTCCTCCTTAGCAGCCACATGGACCAGAAAGACGACCACCAGTCATCCAGTGGAAACTGGAGTGGGAGCAGCTCCACGTGCCCCTCACAGACCTCAGAGACAATCCCTCCTGCAGCGTCTCCTCCCCTCACTGGCTCTTCGCACTGTGACTCAGAGTTGTCACTAAACACGGCCCCTCATGCTAATGAGGACTCCAGTGTCTTCGTGACAGAGCAGTACAATGACCATGTGGATAAAGTGAGAGGCCACCGGGCAAACTCCTTTACATCCACTGTTGCAGATCTCCTGGATGACCCCAACAACAGCAACACAAGTGACAGTGAGTGGAACTACCTACACCACCATCACGATGCCTCCTGCCGCCAGGATTTCAGTCCTGAGCGTCCCAAGGCTGACAGCCTGGGCTGCCCAAGCTTCACGAGCATGGCCACTTATGACAGCTTCCTGGAAAAGTCTCCATCGGACAAAGCCGACACTAGCTCTCACTTTTCAGTGGACACGGAAGGGTACTATACCTCCATGCATTTTGACTGTGGTCTCAAAGGTAATAAGAGTTATGTCTGTCACTATGCAGCCCTGGGCCCCGAGAATGGCCAGGGTGTTGGGGTTCCTCCTGGTGTTCCAGACTGTGCCTGGCCAGACTACTCAGACCACAGGAGGCAAGGGAGACCAAGCATCTCTTTCAGAAAACCAAAGGCAAAGCCTACCCCACCTAAGCGTAGCTCATCGTTGAGGAAGTCCGAAGGAAATGCAGATATTTCTGAGAAGAAAGAACCAAAGATAAGCAGTGGTCAGCACCTGCCTCACAGTTCCAGGGAAATGAAGCTGCCTCTTGATTTCTCCAACACGCCTTCTCGGATGGAAAATGCCAATTTTCCGACCAAGCAAGAACCTTCTTGGATGAACCAGAGTGAACATGGTATTAAGGAACCTCAGTTAGACACTTCAGATATTCCACCATTCAAAGATGAAGGTGCTGAATCAACTCACTATGCAGATCTCTGGCTTCTCAATGACTTGAAAACAAATGATCCGTATAGATCTTTATCTAATTCAAGCACTGCTACGGGTACCACAGTAATCGAATGCATCAAATCTCCAGAGAGCTCTGAATCCCAAACATCCCAATCGGAATCAAGAGCCACCACCCCATCCCTACCTTCTGTTGACAATGAGTTTAAACTGGTTTCACCAGAGAAGCTGGCTGGCTTGGCATCTCCATCAAGTGGCTATTCAAGCCAGTCTGAAACACCAACATCCTCTTTCCCTACAGCTTTCTTTTCTGGCCCATTGTCTCCTGGAGGTAGCAAAAGAAAACCTAAAGTCCCAGAAAGGAAATCCTCCCTACAACAACCCTCTTTAAAGGATGGAACTCTATCATTGAGTAAAGACCTTGAACTTCCAATTATACCTCCTACTCATCTTGACCTAAGTGCTCTTCATAATGTCTTGAATAAACCATTCCACCATCGCCATCCATTGCATGTTTTTAGTCATAACAAGCAGAACACAGTAGGAGATACACTGAGGTCGAATCCTCCACCATCCCTTGCAATTACACCAACAGTCCTGAAATCTGTTAATCTTAGGTCCATCAGTAAGTCTGAAGAAGCTAAGCAAACAGAAGGCAACAATACAGATCTCCCCTACTTAGAGGAAAGCACTCTCACAATGGCTGCCTTGTCTCCAGGGAAGATGAGGCCACACATAGCTAAGAAATCACTATCACGTCAGTACTCCACTGAAGACGCCATACTGTCCTTTTTAGACACCTCTGTGGTTGAGATGGGACCAGATAAACTACATTTAGAAAAAAAACCTACTTTTGATGTGAAGAATCATTGTGATCCAGAAACTGCAACCTCAGCTGGTAGCAATCTTCTAGACTCAAATGTCACAAAGGACCAAATACAGATGGAGAGCGAGCCTATTCCAGGAAACACACCAAGTAAAAACTATGACTTTTCCCCAGAAGAACTTCAGAGGGTCTCTGCTGCCCACTCAAATGATTTTGATGGTAAAATAACACAATATGGGGCTGGTCTAGATGAAACCCTAGAACAGGTACAGAAGGCATCCTCTGTAGACTGGGAGGAAGTTGCACAACCTGAATCTGTGGATGTAATCACATCCCAATCCAACTCACCAACTAGAGCAACAGACATAAGCAATCAACTTAAGCATCAACTTGCTATGAGCCACCACCATGACAAAGTGCCTGGGAATATCAGCTATGAATCAGAGATATCAACTGTAAATTCAGTCCCTGACAAATGTTCTCAGCAGGAAAATATTGCTTCAGGTATTTCAGCCAAAAGTGCCTCTGATAACAGCAGAGCAGAGGAGACCCAAGGAAGTACAGACGAGGCTTCACTGAAAGGTCAGTTGTTGATACCTTTGTCACAATAGATATGTGTCTTATGACGTGTCCTAAAATTTTTTTTCTTACATTCCCCATGATACTGTACATCCCTGGATTTTGGTTTCCTTCCATGGTTTCTTTTCACTTATTATAAAAGTTGAGCTATAAGCTTTTGTTATTGAGGGATTAAGCTTTGACAGATATCTCATTTTGGAAATAGCAGTAAGGTAACTCCTGTTTGTTTGTTCCCCGAATCAGTGAAGCCAGTGGTGTGCTAATAACTTCCTCCTAAAGGTACTTCTGTTTTTATTTCAAGAATCATCACCAAGTGACGACTCCATCATTTCACCACTCAGTGAAGACTCCCAAGCTGAAGTGGAAGGGGCGTTCGCGTCTCCAAACAAACCTCGAACAACTGAGGATTTATTCGCAGTCATTCACAGGTGAGACAATATTACCAAGTCCCAAACAACAAAAGGAGCCCTGGTGGTGTGGTGGTTAAGAGCTTGGCTGCTAACGAATAGGTCAGCAGTTCAAATCCACCAGCCGCTCCTTGGAAACCCTAGGGGGCAGTCCTGTCCTGTCCTATAGGATCGCTATGAGTCGGAATCGACTTGACAGCAACGGGTTTGGTAGTAGTTTTGTTTTGTTTTTTTTTAGACAACAAAAGGCACAACAACAGTTTTGCTTCTCAAGCTGCTTCTCATCAAATGCAAATACAGGAAAACCTTTTGTACTTAAAATATATTCAGCAAAAACAAAAGCAAGCAAAGACAAACTTTTTCCAAATCAAATTGGTAGACTTATATTCAAATTGGGAAAAAGCTGGGAAATATGAATCTGTATATATAGTTAGGTAGACCTCATATGCGGGAATTTTATAAGAACTGCTGAGGGAAGATGCCCCCCGCCCAGAGAGACATTCTGGAACAAGTTTTTATTTGAAAACAATTTGTGGTGAAGTAACTTAGAGTGAGAACACAAACTCCAGCATAATCACACTAGCAGAGACAGACATAAGTTGTTTCACCAATCAGAGCCCCAAGTTTGAGGCAAGACCATATATACCTGCCTATTTCATATCTCAGAACAGTTCATTATTACTCCTTTTCTTTTCTCTCCTCTTAAAACTTAAATTTCTTTGATAGTACTGGCCTTCATCTCTAAAATTCATGATGCCCATGTCCCGGCAGGAGGGGATGTCCTCTGGGTTGCTTTCCAGGACAGTGCCGTGTCCATGCTGCCCATTCACACTGTCTCATCTGCCCCCCGTACCCTTGTGATCAATGGCCCATATTTGCAAGCCTGTGACCAGAGAACAGAAGGAGAACTAACCCTTGGAAACTGAACTCATGTCAGACTGAGCTATTCAATCATGACGTGCCTAATCCTTTTCACCAATATGACTGCCTTCTTACACTAGGCCTCAGTGACCTAGATGGCACTCCCAGGGGGCAAAACTTGGGGACTATCTTTTCTACCACATTAAGTTATCATTTTTGTAGCAAATTCTTTGCAAACAGCCTACAATCTTTTCTCCTGGGATCCTATTCTTTAAGGGAACTTCTGTTTTCTGTTGATGTGATTCTCTCATAAAGGAGGAACATTACTCTTAAGGAGCCGATAAGAATTACCTTCTGTATATAATTAGCAGGCACATTTCTCCTGAGGATGGAGAATCATTGTTTTATTTTTGTTTGTCCCCATGTCTAGTCTAAGCTCCAATTATATTCCCCTTACCACCACTCCCCCCTTTATCCTCAACCTTAGGACAAATTACAAAAATGCTATGCAAGTTACAGAGCCAAGTTCTTACCCCAAAGAACCAAATGCCAGTGCTTAGAATAGTGGAAAGAACATAAGTAATGGAGTCATAAAGACCTGGATTTGAATCCCAACTCTGCCACTTTCTATGCAGTCTTTAATCAGTTAAAACCCCTGTACCTATTCCCTTACTATAAATGGGGATAACTATAGCTCACATATTCGATTTTGATGATAAAATAACATTTTGGTGTATAGAATACAATAGATGATAAAAGCAAATGTTAGTTTGAAACTCCTACCCTGTTGGAGTGCTAGACTCTGGCATATGCAAGATATTAGCCACAGAGGTTTTAGTAAACCAAAACCAGGCTGGTGTGCAATTTCAAAGCTTACGTTCTCTCTACTTTATAGATTTTCAAGTTGGTAAGAGAGCATGTTGCCAAGACTTATCAATGAACTGAGATAAATTTTCAGCAAACACTAAAGAGTCATTGAATTTACGTCTGTTTACTTATCAAAAGAATCTTGGTAATAGAATGATGGGTGCCTAGGTTCGGTAGATTACTGAGTTTGATAATCGCAGATTTGCATTTGTGTAGTATTTATTCGTTTATTTATTGACATCATACTGTCAAGGATTGCTATGTTTTCTTGAGAGCTTACCGTGTACAAAGCTTTAAGAGCTCCAAGATGGTCTGTATTTTCATTGTTCACAGAGTGTTGGCTTAGTGCTTCACAAGTTGACGTTACCACGCAGCTCTGGAAATGGTATTTGCAGCCAAAGATGGATTGATTTATTTTAAAAGTCATTTTTAAAAATTTTTATATGGAGGAATGAAAAATGTAGACAGAATAGTATAATGCACCATCATCCAGGCCTATCAACCATCAACCTATGGCCAATCCTGTCCCATCCACACCTCCATCCATGTCCTCCCTCCTGTACTATTTGGAAGCCCATCCCAGACAACAGAGCATTTTATCTGTATTACAGAGACAGATTAGATGAGAGAAAGCTACCATTCTTCACCACTCACACTGGAGTCAGACAGCAATATTTTCTTAGGCTCTTGCAAAACTTCCCAGTAAGCCTTCCTCTAGAACCTCCAGCCTCCACATTATTAATAATTTTAAACGGTCATTTCAGAATTTAATTTATGTCCACTGGTCATCAGAGAATTTCCCACAGGCTGTGAGTGCTGCAAGGGCAAGGACTGTATCTTGCTCCTCATCTCTAGCACCCCTAGCACCCCATCGCTTAGTATCCGGCCACACAGGATGCACTCAGAATGCTCTTAAGTGAGTGAATGTGCCTTAACACTTTTAGTTTCATAATACTCTATGTGGACTGAGATTTGTGCCTCACTTCTCCTTTCTCCAAAGATCCAAGAGGAAAGTACTTGGAAGAAAAGATTCTGGGGACATGTCTGTTCGTAGTAAATCCAGAATTTCCGGTGGCAGCAGTGGCAGCACTGCTGGTTCCATCACTTCACCCAGCAGCAATGTGACAACCCCAACCAGCCAGAGGTCTCCTGGGCTCATCTACCGAAATGCCAAAAAGTCCAACACATCAAACGAAGAGTTTAAGCTGTTACTTCTCAAGAAAGGCAGCCGCTCAGATTCCAGTTACCGCATGTCTGCCACCGAGATCCTGAAGAGTCCCATCCTACCCAAACCCCCTGGGGATCTCACCACTGATTCCCCTCAGGTCACCGATGAGGCCCATCAGGTGTCACCTGGGGCAGAGGCACTGTCCCCTCTCTCTCCCTGCTCCCCACGAGTGAATGCAGAGGGGTTTTCCTCAAAGAACTTTGCCACCTCAGCATCAGCAAGGGTTGGACGTTCCCGGGCACCCCCTGCAGCCAGCAGCAGCCGTTACAGTGTCCGCTGCCGGCTGTACAACACTCCCATGCAGGCTATCTCTGAGGGCGAGACAGAAAATTCCGACGGCAGCCCACATGACGACCGATCCTCCCAGAGCTCAACGTAGGCAGCCTGGACCAGGAGGCCTATCAGATGTCAAAACCCTTAGTTATACGAGAATGTTGGAAGGGAAGAGAGAACTCAGGAGGAGTCAGAAAACCATGGGGCACCATCACTGCTTACCAGTGAATTTCTAAATACATACTGGGGAACAGGAGGTCGTTTAGTAATTCTTTAGTTTTTGCATTTTTTAAGTAGTTGCACTGTCTTTCATTGTTTTCTTTACCTTAGTTTGATTAACCCAATCGCGTTCCTTTCGATAATGTAGAGTTCAAAAATACCTACTTTTCATGAAACGTAGAAGAAGTTTTCCTAGAGCTGCCTATTCAGAAACTAAAACCCCTCACTGTCATGATTCTTTAAGAAGATGAAATAACTCTGGAGGTTTGGTATTTTTTTACATTAAAATGAACTAGAGCAAAATTTAGAAGAACTACACATATGTAAATACCATATTTTTGATAAACACGTGTAAATAGATTTATCAATGACGAGTGGACATGTGGCCAATTATTTACCGCACACCAACTGTTTATAGAAAACAAAAAATAAGATGTAATAATTGTATTCTGTGAATACCATTTTCATATCAAATAACATATTTAAATGTCCACCAATATGATTTTCTGAATGATAAACCTCAACTATGAATCTTAAACTGGTGAAAAAAGGAAATCTTGAGGTCATGGACTGAAAGGTGATTAATTTAAAATAATGAATTCAGACTTAACCATTTCTTGTGACAAATTTCAGTACCAAACAAGCTAATAGCAATGCGTGGCTGTGATTTGCCACATGGTTATTTGGGCAGAATGAGAAGCATGCTTCTGATCTTTTCTTTTAATTAATGAGAGAAGTCATCACTCTCAACACAAAGCCCTGAACAACAGCATTTGACAGTGTCCTTTCGATTTTAATTTTTCAATGGATTGCTTTAACGAGAATGAGTAGGGAAAACAGTAGTTCCTTTTAGGTTATGTTTTGTATTAGGCTACTGGGGATATAAACAGTCAATCTAATGACTATAATCTTTAAAGTCCTTAAACAGTTTAGCAATTAGCTCCAGGTTCTTAAACTAACAAAAATAAAACCTAAGCATGCCACCGAGCTGTTGACTTACCAGTAAGTACCTGCAATGAGTTCAGTGAAGCTTTCTCTCTGTGCTGACGAGATTCATGCTACCTAAAAATTAACAGAAATGACACTGTGAACAATGTAGCTGGGAAATAGGTATGTATATGCATTATTTATAGTCGCTGTTAAACTTGGAATGGGGAATAGCTCCGGTTCACAATGCTACATACAACTGAGTTTTGTCTGGTTTTCCTATATGTGCTTGATGGCAACGGGAGGGGTGGTGGGTGGGAAAGGAAATGTCAGGGCAAGTGCTCTGATAAAATGAAGGCAGGGAAACAAGCTGAATTACTTGAAATTACTTGAATTTTCTTGTCTTAAAACTGAAAGAAAAATGTAGTTACAAGTTGAAACCTTCAAACAGTCTTTACACCTCTGATTTTAACATGAACTGAGACTAATGTCTGAAACTATGTCAGAAATATAAGCAGCTATGTACTTAGAATATGTTTTGAATGGGAGGAGGTGGGAAGTAGAGAGAACTAAGAAGAGATATGTTCTATAAAAGAATAGAATGTGGTTAGAATGATCGAACATACCAGGGTTACCAAGAAATTCATGAGCAGCAGGCTTTAAGCTTATGCAAGTGGTATTTGGGAAAATAGCATGTGTGAAAGGGGGTTTGTGGTTTTGATTTAATTCATGCAGTACGAAGGGGAAAGCCTGGTCTAAGAAGATACTGTCTTTCGACAGAAACACTTTCTGAGATGTTACAGATTAGGAATTGGAGTATCTGATTGCTGTTGGTTTTTTGTTTGTTTGTAAAGAAAAAAAAATGTCTGGTTTCTTCTACTATTGGTTTTACTACCAAATTGTATTTCTTGATTTCTTGTCATCCTTGTATGTAAAATGGGTGCTGGGGGTGGAGGGGTAGAGGAGGAGAGAGTATTGTATGTGTATATGTGTGTGTGTATGTGTGTGTGTGTGTGTGTGTGTGTGTGTGTGTGTGTGTGTGTGCTGGGATAGATAAGCTACTGGTAAAGGGTTTGAACATTTACAAAGTGTTATAATTTTTATTAAAAGAAAAATGTTTTGGGGTTTGAAAAACTGGACCACCATTTGTCATTGGAATCCATCAGTTAAGAAAACCAGCATGGTCTGACACCACATGGGAACATGAGTAAATTTTTTTTCTCACGCTTTGAAAAGTACACTTGGCAAAGTTTTAAAAATAAAGTTTTTAGACAAATGTGATAAGAAACAGTCATTTCCAGTCACAATAGGTGATCTTTTGTAATTTTCATAAAAGCAGTTCGTTTGCAGTATGGCTTTTGTGTAGTTAGGAGTTTTTTTAAGCTTAAAGAAAGGTATGTAGGCTGTAAAAATGATTCTAAATCTTGAATAGAAAACACATGAATTGGCTTTAATAAAAATATCACCTTTTTATTACTGAGATTAATTTAAGTAATGGTACCATATATATTTTAAAATACATATCGACTTGAATTGTGAGGCAATAAGATAGCTTCTATATGTAATGATCACAGAACTAACCCTTATAATATAGTTTTACTTATTTTGTTTACTCTAAAAATCTATAGCAGAGTTTCTCTATTTTATATTTCATAGATTTAAATAAAAAAAACCCAAATAAAGACAGATTTAAACTTCACTGTGGAAAAGAGTATTGAGTAACAAACAGAGTAAAAAAGCAAGAAATTCCTTAGTAATCTGAAATATTCTACATGGCTTTCAAGCACTCAAAACCAAGATTTAGGGCTGATTTTAACATCACTGCTGTCTTGAAGCAGGGTGCACACATTAGGTATCATGAAGAACATCAATCCAAACTTTTCTTCTGTTGTTTGCACTGATGTTAACTTTTTTGTCCTTTTATGTTTATACAACCATGTCTATGTTGTGTGGGGTAATTTTTTTTTGCTTGCTTTTTTTTTTAATTTTTCTTTTTTGGCTAAGTAGAGGACATGGACTAGTGGTAGCAAACAAAATACACTGTTTGCTCTTGCCAGAGGTCAGCGAGTGAGTACATTTGCTGCAGTGTTGGCAGATTTAAAGAATTAAATCAAGACAAAAGATTTTAAAAATATTAAGAAGGTTACAGTGTAACTATTTTGGTACTAGAACCAGTTCATGCTGGCCGAAAAGACAATGGTTTGTGGACTTGCATCCATTTTGTATTTTTGTAATATTTGTAAATATGAACTTTTTTAATTGTTGCAAAGATGGTTTCTTTTGTAAGATGTTTTCAACGTTTACATTCAATCCAAGCCTTTGTATATTTTAGAGCTGTGCAACACTTTAAGTCTTGTATTTATTTTTAGTAAAAATGGTGACAGTTTCATTGTGAACCCCTCTCCAAAAAATGTATCAGAAAAGTTTGATTACCTAGAAAGTGTGTATAGAAACTGCAAATAAACGTGACTGCAATTAAATAATCAGTTTCTCTCTTTTCTTTGTTAAGTAATTGCATTCTTGGGGTTTTACAAACAGTGTTTTATATGCAACCAGACATAAAGGAGGGGAACCATTATGGCAAAAGCAGTAGCAAAAAAATAAATGCTGTACTATAATGGGTTCTTGTCTACCTTTGTGTTCGAGAGGAAAAAGAATACATTTACAACGTCTAGTATACTTTTCTTGGGAAACCCTGGTGGCGTAGTGGTTAAGAGTTCAGCTGCTAACCAAAAGGTCGGCAGTTGGAATCCACCAGGAGCTCCCTGGAAGCCCTACGGGGCAGTTCCGCTCTGTCCTATAGGGTTGCTATGAGTCGGAATCGACTCGACGGCAATAGGTTTTGTTTTTGGTTCGTGTACTTTTCTTGAGCTCCTCTCTGGGACAAGAAAAGATTTACAGCTTTACTTTGAAATACCTACTGACTTTACATCTAATTACCCAAATGGTGCCTCCTTCCCAAGATTGGCAGCCTTGATGTACTATATAAGATGGCATGTCACCAGATGTCATGGACCCTTTATTACGTAGCAAATTTATGAGCCAGGTCCTGTTCTAAGTACTTTGCATACATTAACGTCTGTAATCCCCACGTTATACCCATTTTACAGATGGGAAAACTGAGGCACAGAGACGTTAGTTGACTTGCCAGGGCCATAGAGCTCCTAAGTGTTGAAGCTGGGGTTCAAGGTTCAAAGCCAGGCAGTGTGGCTCCAGGGTCTGTGTCACCTCTCCCCCCTGTATATGGTTATTGAAGACTGGAAATACCTTGTCCCATTTCTGTCCCAGATCATGCTTAGGGAAACGCCTGAGGCCCTCCCCCGCCCACATTAAACAGCTGGCGTGCAGACCTGAGACCAGTGAACGGCGACAGCTGTGGTGCGTCACAGGGGGCGGGGAAGGGGCGGGATCACACTGCCGGTTAACGGTAAAAAAAAAAAAAAAATCAAAGAATGTGGGGAGGCCGCGCGCCTAACGGTCTCACCGCCTCGAGCCGCCGTCGTGAACCGTTGCCGTTGGAACAGTCGCGCGCGCAGACGCTTCTGCGCAGCCGCAGAAACCGCTGGCCATGTGGGGGCCTCGCGCCTCTTCCATTTACCGCTCCATCCCAACCCCACCCACCCCGGGCTCACCGAGCCGTGCCCCGCCTCTCAGTGAAGCAAGGCCCCGCCCAGCAGCTGTCTCCCTAGCAACGCCCCCTACGGCCTCTCAGGCCCCGGCGCGATTGGCCGCTCAACTGCCGGGGCGCGTCTGTTGGCGTCCCCTGATTGGTCAGCTGGGGCCTACCCCACCCCCGGCCGAGAGCGTGGGAACCCTGACGTCGCGAGCCGGACCCGGTACAGGTCGTAGGGGGTCTCTGGGGCTCGCAGCGCAAGGGTGGGCTTCCGGTACAAAGGACCGTTTCTGAGCCCGGCGGCCAAAACCATCTCTGCCGTTGTGGTTCCAGGAGGTGGATTATAGCAAGCCGTTCTCCCCGAGCCCTCCGGAGGCTGGCCTGGCAGGTTCTGGCGCAAAAGTAGGTCTGTCCAGCCACCCTTGTTCTCCCCTTGAACTTTCTTGCATGAACGCGTGCGCGAGCTGCCGAGCCCAGACCAGTTAATGCAGGAAAAGGCTGCGGCTCGGCGGCCGGGGTCCCGGGAAGGATCGGCCGCGGGGGACGGGGGACGGGGTCCGGGAGTCCCGGAGAGGATCGGCCGCGGGGGACGGGTTCCAGGGGTCCCAGGGAGGATTGGCCGCAGGGACGGGGTCAGGGGGTCCCGGGAGGATCGGCCGTTCGGGCCTAGCGATGGCGCCCTTTGCAACCTCGTGGTTCAACAGCGCTGCGCTCTGGGGGTTGGGGGGTTCCTGCGCCTCTCCCTGAACGCTGGTGAGTGCGAGCTTTGAGATCTGGCGGCTTACTTGCTACTTGGTGTTGATTTTCTGGGATATAGGTTGATCCCACTTCATCCTTTTTCTTTCGGGGAGTGGGTGAGGGCGAGGAAGGACCTAGACTCTCAGGCTTAATGCAGAGTTTCGAGCTTAAAGAACTGGCAAACTAGCAAGTTGATTCCTAGAACAGCTGTTGAGGTGGAGCGGATTTTGAGGCTTTGAGGGTGATCGCGTTTAATCAGAGACAGGTAGTGCAACCTGGCTGTTTGATTGTAACTGCTTAAAGAAGGAGGACGAGGATAAAGATGTAAGCGTGTTGTCCAGAAATCCCTGTGTAGCCAGTTCTTTGCTTTAGGAAGGTAGATGGTCGGAGTCCGGAAAGGCTACGAAAAGTGGGGAGCCCCGTGAAGCAGGGAGCGCTTAGGGAAAAGGCGTTAACGTGGTTGGGGATCGCTTCTCTTCCGCCTCTTCCTGAACTCGACTGTTCTAGGGTTTTGTACCATGAAGTGGTAAACTGTGGTTTAATGCTTACAAATGGTGATTTTACAAGCAACTTTTCCGCTCCGTGTTTGTAAAGCAGGGTATGGGCTGGAGTCGGGTTCGAGCCTCGCTTGCCGTCCGGCTCGCAACAAGTGCTGGGCGATGGGAGAGAATTTTGGCTGCATTTATCTGCTGTCTAGCAAACTCTAAAGTTTAAAACGAACAATGGTTTTTTCACAGTCCTGCCAGGAGACTGGAAATGTGATTGTTCAGTGTATTAACACAGTTTAAAAAAAAAAAGTTGGAGAGGTCTGGCCATCGTGATCTGCCCTGTTTTGCTGCGTATTTCTTGGTGGTCTTTACATGTGAAACGCTGGTTTCAGCCTCACCATTGGAAGCGAAGCGTTGTCTGATACGATGATGTATGTGAATGTCTTGCGCCTTGGGAACAGAATATTCAGATGACTTTTGAAAAATGTCTTTAAAATGTCTTTAATGTGTAAAAAGGAGGAGCCCTGGTTGCGCAGTGGTTAAGCGCTCGACTGCTAACTGAAAGGTCTGCAGTTGGAACCCACCAACCGCTCCGTGGGAAGAAGATGTGGCAGCCTGCTCCCTAAAGATTACAGCCTTGGAAACCCTATGGAGCAGTTCTACTCTGTCCTGTAGAGTCGCTGTGAGTCGGAATGGACTCGACAGCAACGGGTTTGGTCAATGGTAATGTCTAAAACACGTCTTTTAAAAATGTAGATGACTTCTTGTTTTTATGTTATCATGCGTTTAGTTTATATTGTAAAATATAAATGACAGTTACTTTTAAGTAAACTCGTTTTGCAAGATTTTGAATTTAAAGAATTTTATTAATTCTGCATAAGATAGTCATGGTTGAGCTTTAAGAAAATGTTGCAGAAGCTGTAAATATTTATCTCGTGGGAAGAAGGGAAAGGGAACTAAAATTTATGGTGTGCTTACTATGAACCAGACATGATGCTAAGATGCTTAACTAAGTAATTTGGTCTTACACAGTCGTGTAAAGTAGACATTATTCCAGTTTTACAGACTAAGAAATTGAGGGGAGGTTAAGTACCTCCCTGAAATGAAATACATTATGCAACTCGATTTGGGGTTCAGGTCTTTCTGATTAAAACCCAGTTCTTTGCACCATGTCCTGGTGCTAAAAGGTATAACAATTTACCTAAAAGAAATGGTTGTGATACTTGCCGTGCACAGGTGCAATGTGCATGAAAAGTACATGTTATGACCCTGACGGTTTGTTGTCCATGTGCTTTGTGATGAATAGTTTTGTTGGGAGGATGTGGTAAATAGTCAAACAATAATAATAGCCAACAGTGTGTGCACTTGCTATAAGCACTTGATATGTATTAATTCATTTAATCTTCATAACAACTCCATAGTGTTTGTACTATTATTATCCTCATTTTACAGATTTTAAAATGAAAGCACAGAGAAGTTAAGTAAGTTGCCCAAACTCACACAGCTAGTAAGTGGGGGAGCTGGGACCCAAATCCCCCAGGTATTCTCACCCCAAGCCTAAGGTCTTAATGTCATTTGTAACTAGCAATGTATGGTAATTGTCTTAAAAGCATTAAAGTGTGAGTGTTTCCTTTTCAAGGAAAGCAGTGTCACCTCCAGGTGGAGTGATCATTGACATAGCACCAGCGTTTTATGGAGATGGAACTTGAATTAAGCCTTGAGGTTGAATAGGTTCTCCTAGGTCAAGAGACAAGATGGTATTATGGGCACAGGGCATGACAGGAATGAGAGGTTCAAACGGTGCAAGATTGGTGTTGATTTGCATGTGTGCACAAAAGTAAAAATACTGGGAGTCCAGTGGTAGACTCAGTGCACAGTGCTCCTGTGTCTAACTGCAGCCAAATTCTAGCCAGCATTGTAATTAATCCAACAGGGATCGTTGAATGTTAGATTTCTATTGTAAAATATAAATGACAGTCACTTTTAAGTAAACTCCTTTTCCAAGATTTTGAATTTAAAGAATTTTATTAATTAATTCTGCTTGAGCTAGTCATGGTTGAGCTTTAAAAAAATATTGCAAAAGCTGTAATTATTTACCTTGTGGTGAAAGGGAACTAAAATTTATGTCTGAACGTAAGAGTTTTGTAACAGCAGTTGGCAAACTTGTCTGTAAAGGGCCAGATAGTAAATATTTTAGGCTTGATCATGGTGATTTCTCAGAGGTGGACAGGGTCCTGGCCATGTAAGGACCTTGTAGGCCATGATAAGAGTTTGCATTTTATTTGTTATTGCCAGAGAAGGGATTCCAGGTGATTTTAATAATGAAGAAGTAAAGTGTGTAGACTCTGGAGCCAGGCTCCACAGCTTAATAGCGGTGAGACCTGGGTAAATTACTTGAAGTCTCTCTTTGCCTCAGTTTTCTCGTATGGAAAATGGGGATAATACTAGAATTGTCATGAATATTAAATGAGTTAATACACATAAAGTGCTTAGATACTGCCTGGCACAGAGTAAGCAGTAAAAAAAAACAGATATTATTATCTGTACTTTGTGCTTTTTTCTACAGTAAAATGATATACATAAGTCTATAGAGAGAGATGATATATATAAAATATATAAAATATGTAGAAATGATATATATAAATCTATGAAACAAAATTGTTAGAAATACAGTTAAAGTTGAGAAACTTTAACTCACTATTCTCATTCTGTGAGAGTTCAAGTAGAGATCAAATATATCAAAGATTTAGATAGTTAATTGACATGATGTCACTTATATGAAATATCTAGAATAGGTAAATGTATAGAGACCCAAGTTTTATTAGTGGTTAACAGGGGTGAGAAGGAGGAGGAAGGAAGAGTCACTGTTTTGGTAGCAGTGAGTTTCTGTTATTGGTGGTGGGAAATTTTGGCAATGGTTATTGGTGGTGAGAAATTTGGCAACAGCTATTAGTGGTGGGAAATTTTGGCAACGGTTATTGCTGTTGGGACATTTGGCAGTGGTTGTTGGTGGTGGGAAATTTGGCAGTGGTTGTTTTTGGTGGGAAGTTTTGCAGTGGTTGTTGGTGGTGGGAAATTTGGCAGTGGTTGTTGGTGGTGGAAAATTTGACAGTTGGTGGTGGTGGTGGGAAGTTTGGCAGTGGTTGTTGGTGGTGGGAAATTTGGCAGTGGTTGTTTTTGGTGGGAAGTTTTGCAGTGGTTGTTGGTGGTGGGAAATTTGGCAGTGGTTGGTGGTGGTTGGAAATCTGGCAGTGGTTGGTGGTGGGAAATTTGACCGTGATTATTGGTGATGGTTGTGCAACATGATTAATATAATTGATGTCACTAAATTGTACATGTTAAAAACGTTGAATTGGCAAATGTTGTGTTATATATATTTTTACAATAAAAAAATAGATATTTGATAAAATTACCTGATCAAGAAAAAAGATTCATTAATTGGGAGAAATGTACTATCTTACTAATGTAAGGTTTCCCTTAGGCATATAGATGCAAACAGTTTTAAGTAAAATACAAAAAAATTGCTATTCTCCATGATCAGCTGCAGAATATTAAGAAATGTATTAATATGTTGCATCAGTAGCTCAAAGGAGAAAAGTCATTTGATATGTGCAGGGACAGCGGGATATTTCCTTTGTATGTAGCTATATGTATACTAACTCATTTAGTGTTTAGGTGGTTGACTCCGACAGCCCTCCGTAGCGGGGAGAGCCAAAGGAGAATGTTCTGCAGTGAGGTTTCTGTTGATGGTGATAGAAAATTTGGCAATGATTATTGGTGATGGTTGTACAATGTGATTAATGTACTTGATGGCACTAAATTGTGGTGCATGCCTAGTAGGTGTAAAACTTCAGAAATAACTTGAATATCCATGAATGGGAGATTGGTTACAATAAATCATGGCCTATCTGCATGCTGAGAAACTCAGACATTAAAATGACTGCAGCATATCTAAAGGTGTTGGTTTGGAAAGATTTCTCCCACTATAGCTTACTTTTGGAGTTCTGGTGGCACAGTGGTTAAGAGCTCGGCTGCTAACCGAAAGGTCGGCAGTTTGAAGCCACTAGCTGCTCCTTGGAAACCCTATGGGGCAGTTCTACTCTGTCCTGGAGGGTCGCTATGAGTTGGAATCGGCTCAACCGCAACAGATTTGGTTTTGGTTTTTATAGCTTCCTTTTGCCTGTTTTTGAACTTTATATACATTGAATCGTGCACTGTATTCTCTTTTGTGTCTGATTGCTTTTATTCAACATTATGTTAGTGAGATTCATCCGTGTTGTGTGTAGCAATGGTTTGCTTATTCTCATAGCCTGTGGTATTCCTCTGTAGGAATACACCACAATTTTATTATTTGGAGGTTGTATTAGTTTTATAATCAGAAAATAATAAACAGTATTAAAATCTGGTTGCAGTTACGGCTCACATTGGAAGTATTTTATAACTTGAAACTTTTACACAATATTAGTCTGCATTTATCTAACTTGAGAGTTAATTCTCCCATCTTGTTTATCTCCTTTTGATTTCTCTCTCTGGGGTCCTTATTCATTAGTATCTCTACTGTAGAATGAGATGGGAAACAGGAAAGGGGGTGAAACTTGCATCACTTAATTCTGCCTCTCATCGCTGCTCTGGCTCAGGGGGGATAAAATGAATCCCCTCTTCCATTAGTGCACCCCTTTCCCTAACTGTGATGCAAGTCTTCAGATCTCTAATTCAAGATACATGAGTGTTGCAGTCAGTGTCTTTCTTAGTTCCATAACTGTAGAATATAGATAACTCAGAACCGTAACTGAGCCTACATAATTCTGGAAGATTTTTTGGCTTATATGTCACATACATTTATTTAGGTTTAATATAAGATTCAACAAATTAAGCAATCGTAATATTAGCTGAAATGAACCTTAGATATAACCTCGGCCAGTTTTCACCTGGCAGGTGAGGAAGTGGTGTCTTAAGTGATCTGCCCAGTCCACGTAGGTGGCAGGAGCCAAATCCGGCATAGACTCCTGACTCCCGTTTGGGGGCTTTTCCCAGCGTGCTCTGCCTCCCTGGGTAAAATGCCTTTCGGAGCTCCTTTCCAAAAGCAGTAAGGAATCGTGTTCTCGTGTTCATTTGCTTCCAGTGTTACTCTGTACAATTTAAGCCACGAAGCATTCGTTTCAGTTTGGAATTATGTTTGATTTTGATTCATATTCCTAGTAATGGTCAAGAAAGCCCCTCAATTTTTAAAGACTTCTAAATCACAATGGAAGAGTTCCTGTTTTAACACTCTCTAAAATTCACTAGGACTCCAGTTCAATTTGAGGAGGCATTCTGTGAGCCTGTCCATATTAAGGTAGTAAGTGTGTGAAGTAAATTTTCTATGCATTGCTTTTCAGGAGTTGAAGGTTTCTCAAATAAACCTTCCAGCAAATTTAAAAAAGAAATAGACCCAATCCAGTGAAGCGAAGTTTATCCTGTTGAACAAAAAAGATGTCTAGTGGTTCGAGTGAAGTTGATGTGGTTTGTATTTCAAAATGAAAATCTGTATTTGTTCTGCTATATTTGAATTTATTTAAATTGATTTGAATTTCATACAGTGAAATGCACAGATCTTAAGTATATAATTAATGAGTTTTGACAACGATAAGACCATTTAATCCACGCCTCTATCAAGATATAGAACATTTCCATCTCCCCAGAAAGTTATCTCATATCTCTCTCCAGTCAGTTCTCACACACGCCCTGAAAACATCGTTTTGATTGTTTTGCTTGTTCTAGAACTTTGTATAAATGAAATAATACAGTATGTACTCATTTGCCCGATTTCACTGCCTTAGCATAATATTTTTGGGATTCATCTGTTTTGTACTAATAGTTTATCCCCTTTTAGTGCTGAATACTATTCCATTTTATGAACATCCACATTTTGTTTATCCATTCTTGATGGACATCTGGGTCTTTCCGGGTTTGGGCTATCATGTCTAAACTGCTATGAACATCCCTGTACAGTCTCTTTGTGAACACATATTTATATTTCCTTTGGGTAGTACTCAGGAGTTGAATTGCTAGGTCATGGGGTTGGAGCAAATTTAACTTCAAGAATTTGCCAGTTTTTCGAAGTCGTTGGACTATTTTGCATTTCCATCACATTCTGCTATGTTTCTTGATCCTTCAAGTTGAATTATTAAACTATATATACTTTGGCTTAACAGAAAACACATTAATTACTTACATAAGGACATGGATATTAATGCCACGTAAGTAGTACAGGCAAGTCTCTTGACTTCCATCAGCCCCAATGTTTTCATCTGCGGAGATAATGTTAACTGCCTACCAAGAGTCATGATTTCTGACATAATTATGTGAAAGTGCTTTGAAAAGCATAAAGCACTGTACAAGGGTAAGATGGTGATATTATTTTTATACGTACTAATCTATAGTACAGTGTCGTGTTATTTTGGCTGTCTAATCAATGCAAGGCTAATTCAGGTAGTTTTCTATCATAGATTTTGAAACAAAGACACACATAGCTACTGGGTATGTTACTTTAAAATTATTCTTATAGCTTATAATTCAATCTTAGAATAAAGAGTTATAATGAAATGTAATGAGTATTTACTTGTTTATACTCTGTCTTATTCCAGAAAAAGCATTTAAGGTGATTTAGAGAGTAATTTGTTAAGAAAGATAGGTACTTAAGTGGTTTCCTATTTTGTCCACCTAGTGGCACTGTTGGATTGTTTAAAAATCAAAAGCCATTTAGGATTTGGTCGTTTGCTCATAATTAGAAATATTTGGTTTCAAAAGGGTTCTGATGCCCAATTACATACTACAGGGTTAGTTGTTCAACTCTGAAGTGCGTAAGATGTTCGCTTGAAGGAAAATAGTGTGTTAATTGCGGTTGACTTAATGAGAAAACGGTTCTGCGAGTATATCTTTTCATGTATTTGTAGTTTTTGCAATGGACAAAGGTCCTTTGAGATCACAAAGAGGACTTCGGAGCTTCCTGAAAGCGAAATTGAAGTCCTGAACTTCTCTTTCAGTTCTTTCTTTCGTCTTTCCTTTTAATTTGTTAACAAATCTTCCTCAGATAAGAACACGGATACCTATTTATGATGATGATGAGAATACTATCCTTTATGCGTATGAACCAAACACTGCAAACAAAAAAGTAAGTAATACTAATTGCTGTTTGCCAAATGTATTAACGCCAGGTTAAGGAAAAAGATTTAAATTCCTTTTTGGCCTGCATATACTCTGACATTCCTTCGAACTCACATTCCAGAAGATATTTCTCCCCTGAATTTGTATGCAGCCTTTCATCAAACAATAAGCACTTAACCATTTTGCTTCCCTTGTTTCCTTATATCACAGGGAATTCGGAGCAGTTTTATATTCGTTTTCAGTACAGAATTCGTTTCCTTCCCAATCTTTCTAATAATCCATTCTTTCATTAGCCCCTTGCTTCCTTGGGTCTTGTCATTTTCATTCTCATATTAATGTGAGGTCTTATTTCATTTTCTCTCTGCTTCATGTTATTAAGACTTCTGAAACCCTTTGAAAGATTGGTGAAAAATAAATGAGAACAATTGAAATAGACACATATAAAGTGGTTTTTTTCCCCCCCCCTAGTGTTCAGTTTGGCTCTTATAGAAGTAAAGAATTAATTACTTCATTTTAAAATATTAGCAGGAAAATACTATCCCTGACACACCCACCAATGAAGAGGAGCAAAAACCAACAGTTCAGGATGTTCTTACTCACTGCCAGGTATGAAGTTCTGCCTCTCAGATATGGTTTGCTGAAATATGGAGCTAAAATTGTCTTTATCTCATTTGATGTCATTGTACTATTAATAGAAATGTTATCATTATCAGATTAGTATAACCCCATTGTGATGATTTTTAACAATTTAGCATTTGAACAGCACCCTCAGGTGGAAGTTTTGAAATGGCAGTGTATAGATTTTGGGAGCTTTTTCAAAATCCTATAATGAATTAAGTGTAGTTGTCTCCATCATCTGGATTGTTCGATATTTAATTTCCCCTACAAAATCTTTACAGGATATTGGCTGATTTGGCCAGTGGGTATACATTAGGCATCACCTGAAGGGCTTGCCCCCATTCTGATTCAGTAGGTCTGGGGTGGAGCCTGAGACTTTGCATTTCTAACAAGCTCACAGATGACGTCGATGGCTGCCCATCCAGGGACACACTTTGAGACCCGCTGCTCTAGGCTGTTAAGCACTTTGTCTATTGAAATAGTTTCTCTACTTGTCTCCCTCCACAACTAAAATGGGGTTTCCTTTAGGGCAGGGACTGTTTCTTTTATGTCCCTAGTCCTAGTGCCCAGCAAAGTAGTTTTGACAGGTGGTAGGCCCTCAATAAATGTTTGTTTGAATGAATGAAGGAAGGAATAAAGAAATGTTTCTGGCTTTTTATTTTATTGAATTTTTGCCCAAATGAAATTTCTGTGTATGCCAAGAAAAATTCAGTTACATACCCCATTGGCAAATGGGGCATGTACTCAAAGGATTTGTAAGGGTAATTGGTTGGTTGCATGATTTTAAATGACTTCGAAGGCAGAAGTGAGAACTGTTACATTTGGTTTAGTGTTCTCTCCACATTTAATAGCTCACTGCCTCTTAGTTCACACGGAGGGAGACCCTTGGGCCTTTCAGCAGATTAGAAAGTTCCTTTCCTACCACTGCACCCTCTTGATGTGCAGGGACCCCATCATAAATGTGACGGGTTATAGGAATTGTGGCAAACTTACTTTCCAATATTCGAGCTCCTTTCAATGTCTATATGAAATAGAGTAGTTTACTAGAAGGTGGGGCTCCTTATCTCAGCCACTCAGGCAGTAGGTCACCTAAAGCCAGTCATCAAGGGGAAAACCAGAAATGCCTGACAGCTTGAGAACTAACTTTCCTTCTAGCAGTTAAAATTCGGCTTGATGGTGTTTTACTCTATGTTACTTTTCTTTTGAAGTAGGAAGTACTAAAATAGCTTGTATTATAATAGGTCATACATGATGCTATTCAAAACCTGGATAAGAAGTTTGATGTGATTCATGGAAAGGTTTCAAAAATTCAACGTTTTCGTGCAAAATCAATTTGGCAGTATCGTGTAAGTGTTACAAAAACACTTTCCTAAAGGTACCAGTCAATGAGAAGTGATAGAGAACTAATAACTCTGAGATTAGCAAAGCAGATCTATACTTGTAGTAGCAGATAAGGAACTACCATTCTGTTGGAAGAACAGTAAAGTTTAGGTTTAATAAATGCATGACAATGAGTTTTCTGTATCTGTAATATATAAAATACAATTAATTTGTAGGGCTAAATAGGACTAAAAATAAATCATATAATCAAAATAGCACATTTATCTTTAATAATGTAAAGCAGTGTTGGGTGGAAAATAAATATTAACGAATTTATTACTTATTTCATATCATACTTTGTCATTTCAGAGACCATTTGGATATACATACAAAAATTATAACTACCTACTTTCTAAAAAACTCAAAGAGCAGAAAATGAAGAAAAACGGGCCTCCCGCTGTATTCAACTACCCTGAAAGTTATAGCCCGACTTTACCAGTGGAAAGGCCGGAAAGTAATTCCCAGCCCAACTATGAAGGAGCATCTTTTCCATCAGATATACCAACTGAAGTAGAGCAGCCGCTGTATGCGGAACAGGATCAGGATCGAGACCTCATGGAGAGTACACCAGCTCCCTCAATCTTCTCCACACGGTCACGTTATACACCAGATGACCCAGTGCCTGGTCCTTCTGCAGCACCTTGCTTTTCCAGCCCAATGGTGCCCAGCACCGGCAATATCTTCTCACCTTCAAGACCTTCTGTACACATACCTGCCTCAGTGCTGACCCAGGGAGAACACAGCCCGCAAAGCCACCCTGAGATGATGGATTACCCAGACATAATGGAGAATGAGAATCTTGGCCAGCGTAGTCTATGCATCCCTTCTGGTTTTGGTGAGTTTGAAATGATACATATTAAGTAGCACTGTTTGACCGATATTCATCAGCATCCTTCATGCAAGCCAGGGGAGGCTTTTTGTTTCCCATGTTGAGGGCTGGTTTTATGCTCTTCAGGTGGTGGTGTTGGGGGCAGGAGGCTGTATTTCCCCAAATCAGTTTGGCAGTAATCTTGTTTTCTTCAAAATTTAGATAAGCATTTTAGGCCATGAGAGACGGGAATTTAAAAGAGTAAAATGATGCTAAAAACATCCATATTCAATACATAGTAGATATTTGGTAGAAGAACTAATTTGATTCTTAAAAAGAATAGGGTTATTGAAATTCCTTGATTAAAATGAAAATATTTAAGCAATCATAAAACTGTAAATTTCAGGAATTTTCCAGTGTATTTAGCTAGTCAAATACACCGAATCTAGACAGGCAGAGAAAGAGAGATTTTGATTAAGAGAAATTCATTGAAGTACTTGAAGTAAGAGGGTAATTGGTTAGGTTAAATTAACATAATTTAACCCAAGCAATAGTCCTTTTGCTATATCTGCCTGTGGCCAAAGAGGCCTTGGATTGCTCAGTCTGTTTTGTGATCTTTGAAGCTTCCAGGTAACTTCTGAAGGTGTTTTTTTGGGGGAAGGTCAGATGGGAAGCTCTTGGGCAGCCATCTTCAGGCTGCCTTTACATAGGCTTTCACTGGCTTTTACACTTGGAGTTTTAGGTCCTCACTGGGTTTACTTAACTGAAGCTTCCAGGAGTGAGACCTTTACTCTCTACCTAACGTCTCTTCTTTCAGAATAATGATCAGGTCACGTATCATTTGTCTGTTTTTCCCCATTGAAGCTACAAGCTCACCAATAAGATCTGACTTCAGTGGCCCGAAACAAACCTACTTCAAGGACCCTTCAAGCTGGTCTGTGGATGATGTGATACAGTTTATGAAATATACAGATCCTCCATTATCATTATTCCTCGCCGAGGTCTTCAGGCAGCATGTAATGTATCTTTTTGTTGGGGTTTTCCTGCTGTAATGCCTTTGAATAGCTTCTGTACAGGCCCTTCAGTTGGTGCTGATGAGTGTGGATAATGGGAGAACCTTTTCCCATGTGTGTAAGAGGTTATTTCACCCTGACGATTTAATCACTGCCCCTCTCAGGGTTGTCACTGACCCCTTTGTAATGACAGATACAAGTATCCTGCCCCCCGTCTGCCTGGTCAGCCCTGGTGCTATGAGCAGGAAGGAGTGACCAGGCAGGTGGGGGCAGGATATTTGTATCTGTCATTACCGAGGGGTCAGTGACAACCCTGTGAGGGGCAGTGATTAAATCGTCAGGGTGAAATAACCTCTTAATTGGGTAATCAGGTGTCCTTATTATGATATCCAGTAAATCTAGCCACTGATTCCATTTGGCTCGGTTCTGTTAACCTTCTATGGCTGTTGATGGTTTGTGATGCTGATACTCTTCTTTTACCAGACCACTTTTCAATGTAACACCATGGGCTAAAATTTTATAAGTTCCAATTTCTTAGGTTTGCTTGGTAGAAAAAGTACAAAGGTGCCTGACAAAGGTAGTAATGTAATGGATTTCACGTCTTTTCCGACAGTGATACATGATTAAGTGCAGTTTCCTTTTTAAACCAAAACTTGTTAAAATCAAATGCTTCAGCATAAGTTGGTCAATTAAGGTATAATAAAGAATTTTAGGAGAATGCATTGTGACTACCAAGTAATATTTTTATAGTGTTTTCTAAAGAATTAAATTAGTGACCAACTATAAGCACTTTCCAGTATGGTAGGAAAATCAGTAGTTTTAGCATCTAATTCGCTTCAGACAACTAACTGATTAGCTTTTAAATAAAGACAACACTGTACAGCACACTGACAATTTGCACTGATGTTGGTAAACTCATAATCCCTTCTAAGAAGTTAACGAATGTCAAAAATTCATTTCTACCATTCATAGTTGTTGACTCTTTTTCTCATAGATATGTAGTATTTTCTTCAAGACACGGTATTTCAAATCAGGTAGTTTGACACATAGGACTACTTTTTGAAGATATTAGGTTAAATTTCCTTTTTCTTAAAATTTGACATTTATAAATTATCCAATGATGTTTCCCTGTACAAGTTATACTTTTAATAGTTTTCATAAAATAGATGCACATTCAGAGACTCTGGAATTTACAGCTGCCTTCTCGTTTGTTTACACGTTCTCATATGAGAAATAATTTCTGATAAGATAAGAAAGCAGTATTAATTACCGTCATTTCCTTCTCTCTGCAGGATATCGATGGGAAAGCTCTGCTGCTCCTGAAGAGTGACACAATGATGAAGTACATGGGGCTAAAGCTGGGCACCGTCGTGAAACTCTGCCACTACATTGCAAGACTTAAGCAAGACAATTACCTCAAGCATTGAAAAACTGTGTAAAAGTAGGTTGGACTTGTTCTTGGTATAAAATCCTTTTGTTGCCTAAGCAGTTTTTTGTTTTGTTGAAGGCTCCTTTAATATGTTATATCCAGAATTGTAGAACTACGTAACAGTCCAATCTACTTCCTTAAAAACCATTATTTAACGTGTTAGTATTGAAATATTCAAATTGGCAGCTCATTCTTTGTGTCCTTTTATTACTTTTAATTGTTCAGTTTACAAATACACTTCATACAAGAAACAGAAAACCCGTTGATGTTGGTGAATATATATAGAACCAAAACAGCTAAATCCCAAAAGGGAAATGTTAGTCATTGAAAACTTGTATAATTAAAACCATAAGACTTTTTCCTTAGAAGAGAATTTAAAGGTGCAACTATAGATATCATCTCTTCCTCAAATAGTTTCTCTCTCACCACAATGTTCTTTTCATGTTCTACCAGTTTCCCGAAAGGGGGTAGCCATATAACTTATTTTCTTTTCTCTTATTATTTCTCTGTATGTTGTACTTGTTCAGATTTAAAGAAAAAAAAAAGCAAGCTTGTAAGTTTTCATAAAGTGTTCTTACCAGTGTTTTGATAAATTATAGGTTAGATAGGGAGAAATTTTATGCAGAAGATATTGTACTGCAAGGATGGTTTGGATGGAGTCTGATTACATTTTTGTCAATGACATACTTTTGATTTCAAAACATTCCGTATGTTGGCTAAACTTAGACATTTAACTAGGCATTTATTGCATACATCTCTATACGACGATACCTGTGTTCGAAGTTTTTATAGATATATATTTTATCGTATGTATTTATTCCTCATAAGGATACCTTTCTATATTTATATTTTATTCTGTACCTGTAGGTATGCACACAAGTAAATCTTTTCATTTTGAATTTAAAGTGGCACCTTGTACTGCCACAGAGTTGATGGTGGACTATGGATATTATAGTTAGATGTTTTTATTCTGTAAAAAAATATGTACATCATTTGCCATCACTAGTACCTCTCAGCTTACTCCTCAGGGGATAAGAAACCATAGTAAATTGGTTTCCATACAGGGAAGTTCTCTGTCCTATGCAACATTTCTAGTTAATTTGTTTAATTCTGAGCCATTTATTATACTAAGTTTTGGAAGATGCATTAGCTCTGACTTGTCATTTTGGGCTTTCTTTTAAAAATTCAAACTTTCTAGAGAAACATGTCCACTGCTATTATTTTATTTGTCATTACATTGTTATTACATTGTTATTAGTTTTTATAATGGTTGATGTCATGCTTATAAGCTATGAGAATGGGTGCTAATATTATCAGCCATTTGTTGTTAAATGCCAATAAAATGTACACCAGGGGCAAGAATGTACATTTTCTTTTTAGAAAACCAGATGTACTTTGTATACAAATGCAGCTAAACACTGTGTTATTCCTTATGTTTTATAAGACAAGATTCTAACTTAAACTTAGTCTTTATTCAAATCGTTTGTATGAAGATGCTGTGCCCAGTTGAACAAGATGTTTGTACAAATAATATGTTTGGCAGTTTTCAGATGTTAAATTACAATAAAGTTAAATAACCACAACAATTAATGTCAACGCCTCAGATTTGATTTCACTTGCTTTTACCGCATTAACGTTAATGTATGAATATGTTACAGTTGAAAAAGAACAACTCTTAGTTAGTTTGTGGTTTTATATGTCCAAATAATTGAGTTTTAAAATTTGACCTCATTCTATTAGTAAATAGATTTCCAGGAGCAAAGGGCTGATCTCTTGTAGGGAACTTAAATGAGACCCCAGGGGACCAGTAAGAAGTTAAATCCATGTGCATTATCTGTGCTCAAAACTTTTGTTCCTTATGGTGTTATCAGTTGTACGAGCATGCTAGAAAATTCCAGTGCCTGCAACATATCTTGTCCCATTTGAGTTCATATGCCTGGATGGCAACTCCGTTATTATATTATAACACCTGTTATTAGCACTCTGCCCTCAGACTTCTCAGGTTACCTGGTGGAATACACTTGGAAGTTCATGGTCACAGTTGAGTAGTCTTTTAATTGTCAGATACCCTCTTATTTCTTACTCACAGTCTAAAAGTAGATGGTGATTCTGAAACCCAGACTCTTTCCATATTGTGGCTTCACATCCCCTAGAGCCTTGGGGTCCTTCGCTTCTAGGTAGCAGGGGACAAGGCACACATCGTTTCTGTTCCCATTCTATTGGCTGGAGCTCTCATATGGCCACACTTAACTGAAATGGCAGCTGGGAAAAATCTGTGTGCCCGGGAAGACAAAGAAGTGGACCTCTGGTAAATAGCTAGCAGTCTCAAGCCCTGGTGGCACAGTGGTTAAGTACTTTGCTGCTAACCAAAAGGTCAGCGGTTCGAATCTACCAGCTGCTCCACGGGACAAAGATGTGGCAATCTGCTTCCATAAAGGTTACAGCGTAGGAAACACTATGGAGCAGTTTTACCTTGTTCTGTAGGGTCGCTATGAGTTGGAATCGACTTGATGGCAGTGGGTGGGGTTCAGCTCGAGCATACATCATGATCCTAATAACAAAACATAAAATGTTAAAGCCTCCTCTAAGTTTGTCAGTTTTCCTGTTACACCCGCTCCTCCATCCCCATCACACTCACACCCAACTCCCCTTATCCTCCTTCCCTGCTTTAGCTTCTCCATAGCACTTCAGTTTGTGGTTGGTTATATTATTGTTGCCAATCATCAGCTCTTCCCTTCTCTTTAAAAGGGTCCACATCAAAGTCCATTGCCATGGGACTTGGCAACTCCACCCTGAAGGCAAAATCTATTGCCCACCCCATTGTTTCACTTGGCCCTGAAACCTGCTTTGGGCAATGGGGACGTAAGTAGACCTGAAGAACACCACGCCTGAGTAGAAGCTTTGTGCGTGTATAGTTCATTTCTCTTATCATTCATTCATTTCCTTCTGCTGTGAGAATGGTGTGTCCTGAGTAGGAGCTGCTTCTGCAGAATGGGTTCTGGGACAAGAAGATGTGGCGCTGGACCGTAGCGATCCTGTAGCCTCTTACCTATTCTGTAAGCAAGAAGATGTTTGTGGTTGTAACTTCCTGGGATTTGGAGAAATCAAAATCATGTGGGGAAAAGATAAAAGTTTTACAGTAAAAAGATCACCAGATGTATTAAAAAGAAATCCATAAGTCTACCAGAAGAGATACGGGTGTGAAAGCTCAACCCTGCTCAGTGTCCTTGGCCTTCAACATACACCTCCCTTCATCCCACCCCTAGTCATCCTTCAGGTCTTAGTTCAAATGATGCTTCCTCAGGCAAGCTGTTCATGAACCTCCCCACCAGGTAAAGGTCACCGGGTAGATCTTTTCAGGGCTACTTTTACCTTTGCTTCATTTTGTACACTTGAAAATTACCTAGTTATTTGTATCTTTTTAATGCTGTCTTCCCAGCTAGTTCCCTAGGGTCAAGGATCTTGCTGATTTTGTTTACTCTTACACGCCAAGTTGCCTCGTAATCCTTTAGCGACTTTTTGGGGGCATTTTCTCCTATGCCCATTTCCTAGTTCTTTGACACTGAGTTTCCTAAAACCACAATTCCCAGCACTCCTTCCTGTTGGGCTCTTCTTGTTTTCAGCTTCCACCTGCAGTTATTATACCTGTGAGGTCTAGATGCATGACCCACACCCCACCACACACACTGCCTCCAAGAACAACATCAGCTTCTGCCTTCCTGCCTAGGGCTCCTATTGTTTCAATTGTTCCTATACCATTTACTGAATAATGTATTTTTTCCAAAGTGGTAAAAATATCACCTTTATCACATATTAAATTCTTATAAAAATGTGTTTAAACCATCACATATTAGTTATCTATTTATGTGGAACAAAATTACTCACAAACTTGGCAGCTTAAAACAGCAAACATTTGTTATCTCACAGTTTCGGAGGTAAGAAATCTGGGAGTGTCTTAACTGGGTGGTTCTGGCTCAGGGTCCCTCATGAAGTGGCAGCCAACATATCAGCCACAGTTGTGCAGTTATCCAGAGGCTGGACTGGGGCTGGACGATCTGATTCCAAGAAGGCTCTCTCGCATGTAGGGTGACTAACTCACCCCGGTTTGGCTAGGACTTTCCCAGTTTTAGCCCGAAAGTCTTGTGTCCAGGCAAACCCCTCAGTCTCAGGATGGTTGGTCACCCTACTCACATAGATGTTGACTTGAACCCTCAGTTCCTCACTGGCTGTTAGCAGGAGGTCTCAGTTCTTTGCCACTTAGACCTCTCTATCGGGCTGCTCACAATATGGCAACTATCTCCACGCCCATCCCCCAGCAAGCAGAAGAGAGGCAGAAGTATCCTAGAACGTTTCACAAAAATTGAGCACATATTAAGCGACAAAGAACAAAGAAGAATTACATGAAACAAAAATGTCTTTTATAACCTATCTTGGAAATCACATAGCATCACCTCTGCCATATTCTGTTGGTCATGAAGATCAACATACACTGTGGGAGGGACAACCCAAAGGTGTGAACGCCAGGAGCCAAGAATCACTGGGGCCACAGTGGAAAATGTTGAATTTAACTAGTAGTTAAAGAAATACAAGATGAGACAAGGTATGCCTGATTCTTCACCTTTTATAAATTTAGCAAAGCCCAAAAACCATGTTAAGTACTCATACTAATGGGACACATATTTGGCACAACTTATCCAGAAGCCTGTTTGGTATTACATATAAAAAGCCTGAAAAATGCATATGCCTATTAACTCAATAATTTCACTACTTCAAGTTTATCCTGAGGAAGTAACCATATGCTCAAAGATCAAGGTTTTAACAAGCCTATTTATCATAATGTTGCTAGCAATAGCAAAAAGTTAAAAAATGAGTCCGTAACAAAGGGGCTGTTTAAATTATGTTACATCCGTTCAGTGGGAAACATTGCAGGCATTAAAAAATTAAATAGGGAAAATTCATTTATTTACATAGGAAGATATTCATAATATGTTGATCAAAATAGGTCACAAAAGCAGATGTATAGCATTACTTCCCTAGGGGATTATATGGTGTGTTTATATATAGATGTGTTTACATGTCTAGAAGACGTTTTAGAAGATATATACAAACATGTTTTCAGTGGTCATCTCTGAGTGGGTGGGATTCTGAGTATGTTTCACTTCCTTTTGCTTATCTTTCTGATTTTTCCTCAGTGTATTGCTTTTATAATAGTTGTTTAATTAGGAAAAACAGGCCATATCTTGTCCAAATCACTGTGGAAGATAAAGGAAAATAAAACATTGCCATTTAGCAAGAGGCAGAAGACAGCAACAACATAGGAAAAAAGCATAACATGTCAGAAGACCAAAGTTAATTTCATGATATGTATAAATAGATTATCCTCCCATATTAAAAAGATTTAAGGATTGACTTCAAAAACAATTACATGCTTTTATGTACTTTGTCATTTGCTTTAACCACTAAAAATAAAGGGCTGGACACAAATTCATCAGCAAGTGAACAAAAAGCAGGCCCCGGTGACAATGCTGATCCAGGCACAGTGAGATTATAGGCAAAAAACAGTCAGTGCATCAGAAGGAGTCATTGCGTTTGTGAAAGGTTCGAGTACAGTGAAGACAGACCGTGAACTTGTGTGTGAGCAATTACATAGGCAAAAAATAGAAAGCGAAACAAGACAAACCACATAGATGATGTAATAGAAACTCAATAGAAATGAAAGACTTTATTGTATCTTTCAGACTTTGACATAAGTAAGCAAAATCAAATGTCAGATATTGATATAATTAAAAAGGCATTATTAATAGACATCAAGTTCAAAAAGAGAATACACTGTTTTCAGGAATCCACAGACCTTTCACAAAATTGAGTACACACTAAGCTACAAAGCACACTCTGAATTATAGAAAATAAAGTTAGTACAGGCTGCAGTCTGGGACATAAAATTAGAAGTTGATGAGAACAACAAAAATAACCACCACAACTGCCTTTCTAGCCACCATTTCTTCCTGAACTCTCTCCCTGAGTTTTAGGCCTGTATATCCAACTGCCTATTGACCTCTCCACCTACAAGTCCCACAGGCATCTCATCCTCACCATACCTGAAACTGAATTCAGCGTCTTTCCCCATATTCTCTTCACCAACCTACCCGTCTCCAGTCCCCGCTTTGTCAATAGCACCCTTGAGAAAGGGAGAAGCAAGCAGCCCTGCCATCTGGGAGCTGCCTGGCACTATCAGCTGGGCCTCGGTGCTCACAGCTGAGCCTGGGCCTTCTCCTGCTGAATACCAACAATTTCCCAGAACACCAACACCAGACAAGGCCACTCTGACCGTGATGGATCCAGACAAAATCAAGACCAGACCATAAGCGTATCTGAAAACACAAAACATGAACCTTGCCCAAACCTCTTCACCAACCACAGCTTTAGTCTCACTTCACTCCTCGCGCCTCGGAAGGTTCATTACAAGCCCAGCAGTACTCCACTTCCTGACAGCACCCAAGGCAGAGCAAAGCCTGCGTCCCTTAACACTCCCCCAAATCACCCCACCAAAGCCCGGATCCTAGAAGTCCTTTCTGACACCTCTTCCTGAGACTCCCCACACTCCCCATGGCTTGCGCTCTCCCTGCCTCGGAGAAGAAGCAGCAGCTCACCTTACTGAGTTGCATGTGTGTTCCTGGTGGTCTTTGGCTGGAGGGCAGTGGCGCCCTCACCCCTCCTCCTCGGTTCCTCTTTGTCCACAGCCCCCAGCCCTGAGGTCACCAGGTCCTATGCCTCCTACCGTCCATGGCTCTCTTTGGTCTATGTGTCCCGCCAGTCTGTTGTCCCCCAGTGTGCTGCCTGATTGACAGTTCTGAATTGCTGTGTTTCTTCCCTATGAGCACCTCCAGGGCCGATAGGGTTTCATTCATTTTTGTATTCCCAAGGTTTAGCATAGTATCTCCTTCATAGTAGATACTCAGATGTTGGATGAATAAGTAAAAGAACACAAAAGCAAAATTCTTTTAAAAAAACAAAAAACAAAAAACCATGGTGATTTCCAGTACATCTCCCAGTTAAAAATAAAATAATTATCATTAATATTTGCACTTCATGTAATCCAATGTGGATCCCCACCACCACCATGAAGCATCCCAGATGTATACGAACACGAATGGAAGGCTAGCAAACCAGATGGCTCTCATTTTGCAAAGGCAGACAGGCCCAGAAGTTTTAGCCTTGTGGTAGAAGAATCTTTTGAGCTTTCACTGAAAGAACCCTAATCTTTAAGTATGCATATACCAAAAGATTTGGCAAAGACACAAACCAAGTGCTTTAAATAACTGGATTGGTGATTTACATGTATGTGTATGTGTATGCATGTGTGTCTGTTTCACTAGGATTTAAACATCTAATTCTGAGCAGAAAAAGAACATTACTTAAAAACTAAGGGAATCTGAGTACGGTATAGGCTTGAGCTAATAATAATGGATCAATATTTGTTCATTAGTTTTGACAAATACACCATAGTAATGTAAGATGTTAACAGTAGGAGTATATATATGGGAACTTTCTACTGTCTTCACAACTTTTCTGTAAATCTGAAACTATTCTAAAATTAACTTCATTAAAAAGTTAACAATTTCTTAATATCATCAAACATTCATCCAGTATTCAAACTTCTAGTGATCCAAAATGTCATATTTCTTTTTTACAGTTTGATATACTATTCCTTTTAACTGTCTATTATGGTTCTGTCCAATAGAAATATAATGTGAGCCACGTATGTAATTTAAAAATTTCTAGCTGCCACATTAAAAAGTAGAACAGGCGAAAGCAATTTTGATAATCTATTTTATTTAACTTAACATAGCCAACTATTATCATTTCAACATGTAATTAATGTAAAACTCATTAAAGAGATGTCATACATTTTTTTGTACTGTCTTTAAAGTTTGGTGTGTATTTTATACTTACAGCACATCTCAACTTGGACTAGCCCCATTTCAAGTGCTCAAGAGCCCCATGTGGCTGGTGGCTAAAGTGTTGAATGGCCCGACTTGAACAGATCAAATGTGGCTCTCAAAGGTCGGTCCCTGGATCAGCGGACGTCACTGAGGAACTTGTTAGAAATGCAGATTCTTGGGCCCCACCCTATACAAGCTGAATCAGAAACCGGGTGTGAGGCCCAGTGGTCTGTTTTAACAAGCCCTCCAGGTGATTTGATGCAAGTTCAAGTTTGAGAACCGCTGCTGGGGGATCACAGGACCTAACAGACTGAAATGCTGGCCCAAAGCAATCCTGTAGAAGCAGGATTCAGAGGCAGAAAGGATATTTTTTTAATGGAGGAAGTAGGGTTTGCGCTGGTGGAGATGGGAGCCGGCTTCACAGTCATCAAGAGAAAGAGTAAGAGAAACACTGGGCCCACAGCGAGGGAGTGACCCAGCCTACCTAGAGCAGAAGATCCCCCCAGCGGAGGAGAAGAGCACCTTCCCCAGCCCTGGGGCCCAGGAGACTAGAGAAGGTTGACGTGAGCTGAAGAAGGAGGGGGTGGGGATGGAGGTGGGCAGAGCAGCCTGGAGGACCCACGGAGGAGGGAGGAGGTGCTGGTGGGCAGCACAGCCTGGGAACAGCGCGTGGCCCTGCCAGCAAACCACACGAAGCCCAGTCACCCTGCGGGACAAGTCTCTTCAGGAGTGTGGACTTCCCACCCACTGCTGCCTGCAGCAAGCCCGCCAGTCATCCACCAGGGCACCTGCCTGAGCCCAAGCTACTTGTGGTGACCCTGCCACTTTCTCAATGGCCTAGGACTCCCAACAACCCCCTGGAGGGGCAAGGGTGTCCTGGATAGGACATCTTGGGCAGTGGTGGATCACCCGCTTCCTCACTCCTTCAGTTTTTACTGTTGTAGTTAGGATGGCGCTCTGCTGCTTTACAGAGAGACCCAAATCCCAGGGGCTTAAAAATATAGAAATGCATTTCACTTGTGTACTCATGTTGGCAGTTTGAAGGTGGCTCCACATATATCAGGGATCCATATTCCTCCCATCTTGTTGTTCTGCTTTCGTCAGCATGTGGCTCCTATTTCATGGTCCAATATTGTTGCTCTAACTCCTGCCATCGCATCCATGTCCACAGTTCAGCCAGTCCTAGCCTCTGAGGAGTCTCCTAACTAGGTGACCACATGCCCAGCCAAAAGTCTCTTAATCTAAGAAGAGGAGAACTGATTTTATGGACAACAAGCATTCTATGTCTCACATATATATTTGATCATCATCCAGATGAAGATGATAGTTGAAACTTAAGTGATGGGATGAAAACTCTAAGGACAAGGACAAGCCGTATCAGTGGCTTCTAGGAAGTGATAGCTGGTGAGGACTGAGGAATTTCAGAAGAGTTAAAATGAGTTTATGATTGGTAACCCCTTCGATGATAACGTAAAGACAAGAAATACTGGAATTTGTTTTCAATTATTTTTGGTTACTGAACTGTTCCTTTGAAAGCCTCCCCAGGTTATAGCTGAACATAATTTTGGGTTGTAAAATAAGAGACAGAAGAGCAGAATGACAGAGATCAAATCTTGGAATTCTGGTACTTCAGGAGTGACTCTAGCAAAGGCATGAGTGGACTACAGAGGGATTAGAGACGTATCAGACCCACACCTTCACAACTTGGTGTCCAGCACAACTCTAAGATTGGGATAGAGCAGTCAGCCAAACAGACCAAGTCCCTGACCTCAGCGAGCTTACATTCTGCTAAAGACAGGGAATAAACAAAGAAAACAGCAAAATTATTTCAGATGACACTGAATGCTGTGAAGAAAATAAAACTGGATGCTATAGAAAAGGATGGTGGGGACGAGGAGGAGGTGACTAAGATTGGACGGTCGCAGAAGACATTTCTGAGGAGGTGACATTTGTGTGAACAAAGTGGGGGCCCATAAAAAAACTCATTGCCGTCCAGCGATTCCAACTCATAGTGACCCTGTAGGACAGAGTAGAACTGCCCCATAGGGTGTCCAAGGCTGTAAATCTTTACAGAAGCTGACTGACACCTCTTTCTCCCGGGGAGCGGCTGGTGGGTTTGAACTGCTGACCTGTCAGTTAGTAGCAGCCAAGCACTTAACCACTGCACCACCAGGGTTCATTAATGTGGGGACCAAAGCAAATCAAACCAAACCCATTGCCTTTGAGTCAATTCTGACTCATAGTAACCTTATAGGACAGAGCAGAACTGCCCCATGGGGTTTCCAACGAGCAGCTGGTGGATTCGAACTGCCAACATTTTGGTTAGCAACCGAGCTCTTAACCACTGAGCCATCATGTGAAGACCAAAACCAAAAAAGGAAAAAACAAGCCCATTGCTGTCGAGTCGATTCCAACTCATAGCAACCCTATAGGACAGAGGAGAACTGCCCTATAGAGTTTCCAAGGAGTAGCTGGTGGATTCGAACTGCCGACCTTTTGGTTAGCAACCTAGCTCTTAACCACAGCACCACCAGGGCCCAATGTTGGGACAGAGGCCAATAATTAAGCTTCCTTCACAGTCAGGAAACCGTGATCCTGCTAACCCAGGATACTGTGTGAACACAGTCCATCTGATGTATGCAATCCTCCCAGGCCCCATTCTACAGATGGGGAAAGATTGCAAGACCACACAGCTAGTGAATTGTTAGTGACTCCAGAACCCATGTGTTATGGATTGGACTGTGTCCCCCAAAAAGACAAATTGAAGTCTTAACCCCCTATACCTGTGAATGTGACCCTGTTTGGAAATAGGGTTTTTCTTTTATTGGTTAAGTTAAATGAGGTCACATAGGAGTAGGGTGGGCCCTAATCCTAATCCCTTCTGAGTGATGTTTTATAAAAGGGGATATTAGACACAGAAACAAAGTCACACACAGGGGGAAGACAGACGCTATGTGACAACGGAGACAGATGTATCTACAAGCAGAAAAGGAAAGCCAAGGATTTCCGGCGTCCACTAGAAACTCAGAGAGTAGGATGAAATACTTCCTTTCTTGAAGCCTCCTGAAGGAATCAACATGGCCGATACCCGGATTTGGGCTTCTAGCTTCCATAACCATGAGAAAATAAATGTCTGCTCTTGAAATACCTTGTGGTATTTTGTTACTGCAGCCCTAGGAAACTAAGACATTGTGATAAAATCTATTCGGACAACAATTTTCATTTTCTGTAACATCATGGCCACACAGCTGCTTTCTGGGGCTACAGGAAGTATAGAGGAGCAGTTAATGGTGTACAGGATGTAGAAAAGGGAGCAGCAGGGACTGGGGGAGGAGGAATGCAGGAATAAAGCACCCACTGTATCGGGCACATCCTATTCTTGAGCTCCCTGAATTCTCACTACCCTGAGGGGAAGCTGTAATCCTCATATTGTCAACGAAAAAACAGACTCTGAGAGCTTAAGCAATGTAACCAAAGTCACAGAGCCAGAGAATGGCACAGGAGTGGAAGTCCCACCCTAAGTATCTTGAGGATGTCTTTCTCTCACAAATCTTTGTCCCCTACTTTGTCCACTCCATCCCCAGGGAGATGGAGGGATTTCTCATATCAGTGAATTGGGGAAGAATAACTGGGTTTTGTTCTGTTCTAGCTCTGTCTTCTTCCCCTTGGGAGCAAGCCTGAGGCAGGGTGGGATTTCTGGAAGGAGGCGGGGTAAGCCTGGCTACTGGTAGTATCTGTCATCAGAATCCTTGAACTCTCACGCTAAACTGGGTCCTCCAACTTAGCTCTAGTAGTAGAAAGATGATATTTTAGCTTCCATCTTTACCCTTTTAATTCTCAACTTTTCAGAATCTGAGAGCAGCGGGGAAGAGGGGCCCTATTTACTATAGTCCCCTTGGAAATCCCAGTATGTAGTATAAAGTAGGTACCTCATAAATCTCTCTCTCTTTCTCCCTCCCTCCATCTCTCCCTTCCTCCCTTTCTCCTTCCCTTCTTCCCTCCCTACCTCCCTCCAGAGTCAGTTGCTTTCTGTTGCTTCCTTCTCCAGGATGCATTTGATTTTTACCCCCTGCCTTTTGGCCTCATCTCCTATTACATCATTTTATAGACACTATCTGTGCTCATGGTCAATAATTTCTATCTTCTCCAGGATATTATGCACCATGAATCTAAAATAATTTTTTAGGTTGACTGGGTCCATATTCATAATAGGGGCCCTCGGAATCCTAATACGATTTTGTCTGACCTGGCTGATCTCCTTTCCTGCTATGTCCTGGCCTACACACTCCATGCCAGCCAGCTTATCTTCACACGGTTTCCATCTTCTATTCTTAGGCTTTCCTCTCACCTCAAAACCCATCTGAAATATTTAAAGCAGCTCTTTTCTCCTGGCTAGTAAAGATGTCCCCAATGATCCCTGCTCACTGGTATCTGTGCCCTTGTGTAATTGCCTCCCATTGAGTGTAAGATGGACTTAATGACTTTCTTCTAATGAATAAAATATGGCAGAAATGATGGACTGTCACTTCTGAGATTCAGTTAAAAAGACTGTGGCTTTTCTTAGATATTTTCTCAGATAACTGGTTCTGGCGGACGTCAGCTGCTATGTCATGAGGCAACCCTTGAAGAGTCTCAGATGCAAGGTTGAAAGCCTGCCAACAACTCTATGAGAGAGATTGGAAGGGGATTCTCACCTCTCCTCACTTGTCGAACCATCAGATGAGATCACAGGCCCAGCCAACAACTTGACAGCAACCTCATGAGAGATCTTAAGCAAGGGGCACTCAGCTAAGTCACGGTTGGATTCCTGACCCACATAAATTGTAAGATCATAAATGTTTGTTGTTTTAAGGTTCTAAGTTTCGGGGTAACTTTTCACGAAGCAATACATAACTAAATAATGGTTTTCTTCCTTGTGTTTGGTTTGGTTATTATTCTGCTTTCTCTAAACCTCACTGCCAAGCCATCCCCCCCAACCCTTCCCTCCCTTCACTGATAACCACAAAGCCTGGTGGAAATGTGTCTGTTGCCTATGGGTATATAGGAAATTCTTATTGGCTGGTTTCTGTTTAAAGTCCTGATCTTGCCAATCTGAACTGTGCAAATCTTTGCCCAAAGTCCCAATGAGGTTTTGAAGGAGTGAATGCATGTCCTTGAAAAGAAAAATATGCAAAGTTTCTCCTTGGTGCATGAAATACTTGATACATACAACCAGCTCTAAGAGTTATTTTTAGATCTGCTCTGTGATGGAGTGCCTGGGTCTTGTTTTCACTTGTCTTTCAATATTTGTGTGTGATTGAATGAGGTCAATTCCAAGGAAGGATAAGGAGTTACTGCACATGTCTTAGAGGGCAGTTATGTATGTACATATAGATTTCTGTCTTTTTTTTCTCTCTTTTTATTCTTTTATAAATACTTGCTTTTGCTATGTTGTTTTTGTTAGGTGCCATCCAGTCAGTTCCCACTCATAGAGACCCTAGTACAACAGAATGAAACACTGTCCAGTCCTGCACCATCCTCACAATCGTTGTTATGCTTGAGCCCATTGTTGCAGCCACTGTGTCAATCCATCTCATTGGGGGTCTTCCTCTTTTTCACTGACCCTCTACTTTACCAAGCATTATGTCCTTCACCAGGGACTGGTCCCTCCTGATAACGTATCCAAAGTACATGAGACAAAATCTCACCATCCTGAATGCTTACAAGTAGCACTATGGCTGTACTTCTTCCAAGACAGATTTGTTCGTTCTTTTAGCAATCCATGGTGTATTCAATATTCTTTGCCAACACCATAATTCAAATGTGTCAATTCTTCTTCGGTCTTCCTTATTCATTGTCCAGCTTTCACATGCATATGAGGTGATAGAAAACACCATGGCTTGGGTCAGGCGCACCTTAGTCCTTAAAGTGACATCTTTGCTTTTCGACACTTCAAAGAGGTCTTTTGCAGCAGATTTGCCCAATGCAATGCATCCTTTGATTTCTTGACTGCTGCTTCCATCGGCATTGATTGTGGATCCAAGTAAAATGAAATCCTTGACAAATTCAGTATTTTCCCCATTTATCATGATGTTGCTTTTAAGTCCAGTTGTGAGGATTTTTGTTTTCTTTATGTTGAGGTGTAATCCAGACTGAAGGCTGTAGTCTTTTATCTTCATCAGTAAGTGCTTCAAGTCTTCTTCACTTGCTGCAAGCAAGGTTGTGTCATCTGCATATTGCAAGTTGTTAATGAGTCTTCCACCAATCCTGATGCCACATTCTTCTTCATATAGTCCAGCTTCTCAGATTATTTGCTCAGCATACAGATTGAATAAGTATGGTGAAAGGATACAACCCTGACACACACTTTTTCTGATTTTAAACCATGCAGTATCCTCTTGTTCTGTTCAAATGAATGCCTCTTGGTCCATGTACAGGTTCTGCATGAGCACAATTATGTGTTCAGCAGTTCCCATTCTTCGCAATGTTATCCATAATTTGTTATGATCCCCACAGTCGAATGCCTTTGCATAGTCAATAAAACACAGGCAAACATCTTTCTGGTATTCTCTGCTTTCAGCCAGGATCCATCTGACATCAGCATTGATATCCCTGGTTCCAAGTCCTCTTCTGAATCCGGCTTGAATTTCTGGCAGTTCCCTGTCAATGTACTGCTGCAACCGTTTTTGAACGATCTTCAGCAAAATTTTACTTGCGTGTGATAGTAATGATATTGTTTGATAATTTCCGCATCCGATTGGATCACCTTTCTTGGGAATAGGCATAAATATGGATCTCTTCCAGTGGGTTGGCCAGGTAGTGGTCTTCCAAATTTCTTGGCATAGATGAGTGAGCACTTCCAGCGCTGCATCCGTTTGTTGAAACATCTCAATTGGTATTCCGTCAATTCTTGGATCCTTGTTTTTCACCAATGCCTTCAGTGAAGCTTGGACTTCTTCCTTCAATACCATCGGTTCTTGACCATATGCTACCTCCTGAAATAGTTGAACATTGATCAATTCTTTTTCGTACAGTGACTCTGTGTATTCCTTCCATCTTCTTTTGATGTTTCCTGTGTCATTCAATATTTTGCCCACAGAATCCTTCAAAATCGCAACTGGAAGCTTGAATTTTTTTCTTCAATTCTTTCAGCTTGAGAAATGGGTTAATTAGAGCGAGCAAACAGTCAAGCACAAACACCTTTCTCTTTAAAACAATACATGACATTACTTTCAAGATTGCCAGAGGTCTGGGAAATTCAGCTGTTTGCAGTAGTCTTAGCTGAACCTTTGAGCAGAGCCTTTTAATGACAGCCTTTCCCATCTGCTTTCTCAGAATTAAAACTTAAGGGTTAAGAACACAGAAAGGCAACCGGAAGCCTTGAGCATTTCCGATCTGAATTGGAGGCTGCCATCTCCCTGCTGAACCCTGTTGAACAGAAGCAGAGTTTTCTGCCCAGAGACAGTCTTGTCTGAGGGAAGTAGGGAAGGCTGCTCTCTGGAGACTGAAAGGATGAGATGGTGCCAATTGGTCCCCCACTAAAGCCGTTGCTTGAAAAACCAAGGTACCTTGTGAGGGCACGCACAGCGGTCAGGAAACCACGTTGGATTTGCTTCACCACTGAGAGACAAGCCAAGTGAGAAGCAGGTCCCAGAGTTGTAGGCCACAGAGCACACATGGCAGCAGGCAGAGAGCCTGAAGGGTTTGAGGAGGGGTCACCAAGGTCACCTGTGCTCCTCCTTACAGGGCCTCCTAGAGCTTAACCACCTGCTGCAGCCTACCTGCTGCCCCCATTCCACACTCGGTGTCTCCCTCCCTCCCCTGCCCCCCACCCTCCCCGGCCCTTCCACCAGCGGATCACAGCAATAGACTTGCCCTGGGCAGACAGACAGATGTCTTCAGTAAAACTTTCCTTCACCCAAAGGCTACCTTTTTGTAAGTAAGACAAAAACTTTGAGGTGTTAGCCTTTTACTCTGTCCCGTTCTGAGTTAACCGTTTGTCTCTCTCTCCCTTTCTCCCTCTGTCTGTCTCTCTCTCTCACACACACACATCTCTGTTAGTGAACCGATGGAATCCAGCTTCACAACCCCTAGGATGTAGCTTAGGAGCCCTGGTGGCGCAGTGGTTAAAGTGCTTGGCTGCTAAACGAAAGGTTGGTGGTTTGAACCCACCAGCCGCTCCATGGGAGAAAGATGTGGCAGTCTGCTTCCATAAACATTATAGCCTTGGAAACCCTATGGGGCAGTTCTACTCTGTCCTATAGGGTCACTATGAGTCGGAATTGACTCCACAGCAATGGGTTAGGAGTTAGCCCTGTGTTCTATGGCTCTTTTGGGCCTTTCCTTGAATTTATGAAGAAAAAGTTATCTTAAAAATAAGTTTATCAAACTTGCTCATATGTTCTAGCTCCCCCTCCCCCATTATCCCCTCCCTGCTCCACAACAGAGAAGCCAAAAGAACTTGCTGTGGACACAGTAGTGGAGCAAGTCAGAAAGGACCCAGGAGGTTAAGGAGACATGTGGGATTTCCCACCGGGGCTCTGCCCCCTCTAAGCTGCAGTCCTGGTCCACACTGCAAGTGACCACCCAGCAGTGCCTTGTGGCATTGGTTCCCTGGGTGCAATAGTTTTACTGGAGTAGAAGTGAAGTGAGCAGAGGGTACTGCACATGGCAGGGGGTGGGGTGCTGTCCTGTGAGAATGTTCTATCAGATCTATGTCTGTGGGCTCACTGGGCTGCGATGCTGTAGGCTACCTTTAAACATCACTGCACCCTCTCCCCTTGCCTGTGAAATGGCCGTGGTGTGCTTGTTCAGCTGCATGTAAACTAATAGTAAAGAACCTTCCAAATGGCTGTGAGAATTAAAAGTAATGATGGCCTGGACAAACACCATGAGGAGCACTTGGGGAGCTTTCATACCCCAGCACCCAGCCCACCACAATTACCTCAGAATCTCTGGGGCCCAGGCCTGGGAATGAGGAGCTTTTCCAGCTTCCCTGGTGATTTCGGGGTGCAGCTAGCATCAAGAACCAGACACCTTAAAGAGTGACCAAGACTAGTCCTAAGGTGAGTGGACACCTTGCCTGCCTGCCCTTCCCCCGCTTCCTCCCCACCTCTGGGCTTGGTACTGTGAGTTCCAGTCCTGAGTTCCCCACTTTGGCCACCATTTCTCCTCCAGCTCTCCTGAGGAACACGTTTCTATCCTTTCCTTCTGTTGCATTCCAAGAGCCCCAACAACCTTTCCCTGGTCTAGTTTTCTCGTCCCCAGAAATGTTGCAGTCATCACGTCAGCTCCTAGCCCATAATGGAAGCCGGAAAGTCACAGACCAGAGACCCGTCCACCTCTTGCAGCCCCAAGATCTGCTGTAAACAGTTTTCCATTGACAACGGGTAAGGAGACTCCCTTGAAAAACTTGGACCCTTTAAGGATGTTAAATCTAGGCCCTTCGGAGGTCTTAAATCTGGGCCCTTCCCACACATGTCCTAATATATGCACAGAACTAGCTTCCTTCAGAGGACCTAGGTCCCTAGCCAGGTGCCTGCCCGCCTGTCTCAGCACCATACTGCCGGGAAGTTCCCTGTGGTTGTCTCTGGGGGCTGCCAGTAGACGGCGCTGTTCCCCCAACACAGATCAAGCAGGCAGGAGGTGGTTTCTCCCCAGCAGGTGGGCAGAGAAGTAGTGGCTGTTCTTTTTGAAAGATCCTTTGCTGCAAAGAATCCTCTTCCCTGTGGCGGAGAGGTCAGCAGATCTTAGATGAGCAAGGGATTCCTTTTCTACACTCACCTTGCAAACCCTTTCTTGTAGTTGTTTCAAGTATGGCTGCCTCCAATTTATATAGTAGATGCTTTCTTTAGAAGTTGCCCACACGCTAACTTCTGTTTAAAGTGCACTCAAGAAAGCTCCCTCCTTTAAAAGGGAAGCTGGTGAATCTCTTGTAAAGCAAATTTGTATGTATAATTCAAATAAAGGCTTATCTGCTCTAAGACATCAGATTTTTATAAGAAGGATTTGATAAAAGGGGACACAGTTTTGTACGTTTACTTCTAAGGAACCCCCCATTCCCTGCTGACCAGGTTGCTGGGGTCTTAGGCTGGCGCAGCCCCCATGGAGCCAGCTACAGTGCTGTCTCCAGGGGCGTGACCCTCGATGAGCCCTGGGGGTGGATGGCGGCCACTGGACAGGAGATCGTTTTGGTTGTCAAAACTGGGCTGTGTGTGTACTACTGACACCTAGTGTGTAGAGGCCAAGGAGGCGGCTAAACGTCCTTCAACGCACAGGATGGCCCCCACCACAACGAATGCTCTGGCTCGAATGTTTTCAGTGTCGCAGTGGAGAAACCCTGAGATTAATAGATTCAGCCCCTGAGACTCCCATCCCTGCCCTGGGGCCTGTCCACTGTCGGCAAAGAAGGGCATGGCGGCTTGTGTGTGCCTACTGTGTGGAGGCCATGGACATGTGCATTCACCGAGCCCCGTGAGAAAGGCAGCTTAGTCCTGGTTTGACAGATGCAGACCTGAAACCAGAGTGAGGTTTACGGACATGTGCCACATTGATTCCGAGGCCCGTCTTGCCTTTGGGGTCCTTTCTCCCAGCCTATGTCCCTTTTTCTCCTTTTCCAACTAGTCCATTTTCCTGCCAATGGCCAAGTGATCAACCCCTCTCTCAGGCCCGAAGGAAGGAAAATGAGATGACATTTGGGTCATTAGTAGTCTGGAGGAAGGCATGAAAGTGCCTGGCTACAAACCCACCTTTGTGGAACAAAGTGGGCTCTAGAAGCATACCGGCTGCTATTAAAGGCTTTCTAAAGTCAGGAATTTCAGGGACCTTGGTTGGCCTTGCTCTCTAGTACTATCCATAAACAAGGTAAGTTCATTGTTGTTGTTGTTAGGTGCCGTTGAATTGATTCTGACTCATAGCAGCCCCATGTGGCAGACAGTAAAACTACCCCATAGAGTTTTCTAGGCTGTGATCTTTACAGGAGCAGATCGCCAGGTCTTTTTCCCACAGAGCTGCTGGGTGGGTTCAAATCACCAACCTTTTGGTTAGCAGATGAGCGCTTAACCGTTGCATCGTCAGGGATCCTTTAAACAAGGTGTAACATGAGCTAATTTATTGAGCATTGATTGTGTGCCAGGCTCTGTTCTTGACACCCCAAATATATTAACTCATGTGCTGGCCACACCGACCTCAGGAGGCAGGTATTTTATTACACCCATTTTACAGGTGAGGAAATGGAAGCAGAGAGGTTAAGTGACTGGCCCATAGTCACACAACTAGGAAGGAGTGGGGCTGGGAATTGAATCCAGACTCTGTGGCTTCTATCCAAAGCCCCTAGCCACCTCCTCTCTTAGGCGAAGTGAGTGATACAAACTGTTTCTAGCTTGGACACAGAAGCGTCTTCTTCTTGGATATGTTCCATATTTCAAGACAGAGGGTTACATGGATCCATAGAAGGATTTAAAGGTTCTTCCAGCCAGTTGAAAGATTTTAGAATATTCTCATTTCATTATAACCCAGCAGGGTACAGAGGATGATGTATTGGGGGTGCAGAAAGAAAATATTGAACACATTTATATCTATTGCATGCTTTCAAATTTTCTATTTTTGCACATATTTTATAATCTGTGTATTTGTTCAGCAGACCTTGCATATAATCTATAAATAAGTCCACATACTCCGGGTGGGTGCATGCTGAAACATTTTCTTTGTATACCACTGATGAGATTTTGATTATTGCTTGCTTTGTGTTGTATGTATACTTCTATGAGAGTGTAGAAACCACTTTTGAAGAACCAGTCTTGTTTTGAAAGCATAGTGATGCACGTAATTTAAAAGAATCAAGCAGTACATCTTTTTTTGCAAAGCGAATTATAGAGTCCAGACATTTCTCTTTTGTGCGTCTGAGTTTCTGTGTGCTGTACTGGTGTGGCCAAGAGGAACATACTTGTACTTTACCTATGGGTTCAGATCAGTCTACACACATGTACTGAGGGCCTACGAAATGCCAAGCACTGTGCTAGACATGGAAGATACAATGAGGAACAAGACTTGACCTTGACCCTAGAGGGGTTTATGGTATAGTGAGGTAGACAGAGACATAATTTCAACTGGATGAGATGGACAAGATGATATAAGTATGCATGCGTTGCTATGGGAGGGCAAGAGAGGGCTCTCAGCTGCTGAAGCAGTCATTTGTGATTGCTCAGATCAGGGCTTCAAACCGGTTCGAATCCCTACTGAGAATCTGTATTTCCACCCCAGATATACTGAATTAGAATCTACAGTTTAACAAGATCCCCAGGTTATTCTTATGTATAGTAAATTTTGAGAACCACTGCTCTACTAGTGGTTCTCAGAACTGGTCCCTAACCAGCAGCATTAGCATCGCCTGGAAGCTTGTTGTTGCTGTTAGGTGCCACCAAGTCGGTTCCAACTCATAGCGACCTTTTGTACAACAGAACGAAACACTGCCTAGTTCTGAGCCATCTTGTTAGAAATGCAAATTCTCAGGAGGGGTTTTAACAGGAACGAACCAGTTCAAAGTCCTGGCTCAAATGGGCTCTGCTAGACTTTAACCTTCATAGTAGCAACAAGGGAAGGGTCTAAAGAGTAAATAGATAGGACACGTGGGTTGTACGTGAAATGACTAACATGCAGTATCCTGTTCATCTGGGGTTTGCACGAGCAACCTTTGACCAGGATCTAGAATAGGCTGAGAGTCTCTGAGCTTGGGCAGGGTCCAATATAGCCAAGAAGTGATGACTATGGAAGTAGAGAAGGCACTCTGCGCTTCAGTCCAATAAGCCATCATTGAGGCTTGACCAGGGACCAGGGACCCTGCGCTGTGGACCAAAAGTGATCGGTCATCCATGGGCCTGCTCCCAGGTAGCTGACAACCGAAGGGAGAGAGACCAAACGTGAATAACTAGCTCAATACAATGTGAGATGCCTTCCCCTAGCAGTGTCACTCCCCTGCAGTGGATCTCAGAGAAGGGTGGGGGAGGAGAGGGGCTGGGGAACAGCTTTCTGGAGGTGGCCCTGGGGCTGCCTTGTAGGGTGGTGGGGAGGCGCTGGCCAGGGGACCAGGGACCTTTTCATGCTATTGGTCAGTTTATGGGTGAGAGCCAGCCGGCCTGTGATGGCTCTTAAGGCATACCCTGCTGTCATGGACGTTAAGAAGAGGCACGATTGGAAGAGATTAAAAAGATTAAAAAAAAAAAAAACAGAAAAGAAGAGAGGCCCCAGTGTGGAGATGGCCTTGCGGACAGGAGACAGCCTGAAGGGCACCATGCCATACCAGGCCAGGCCAGAAGCTAATGCTCCTAATGAGTGAGTCAAGGAGAGGTTTCCTCTGCCGAGATGCTTAATGCCTTTTGAAAAGATTCTTACTGAAAGTGGCTGCAATAAAAGGTTTCGGAGCTTAAAGAATTAGCCCTTCACTATCTGGCTCATCCACGGCCTGCCGTTCCGCAGTCGCAAAGAAAACAGCCTGCTGTCATCCACCCTCAAGTACCTTCAGAGCACCCATTCACTCACAAGCAGTTGATACCCTCTTTACAAATCATGTTAGCCATGTGTTCACATGAGCCCCCAAGGACTGCTGCGAGGCGAGACCTCATTAGCTGGTTTCCATTAGTAAGAGTCCTTGAAATCAGAAAGCCGCATTAAATAAATCACTTGTTAACAAAAACTGTTAACTCTGCGTGCTGGCCTTGCCCCTTGAAAGATTGAATTCCTAAGCACATTTCAAGTCATTCCAATGGTCTCCATTGCCATTGTGGCCACCTTGGGGACTGATATACACGGCCATCCTGTAATCCAGGGCTGCGTGTTTGTCTTGGAGGATAATGCTGGGACCTGGACTGTTACTCTGGGCCCAGTCCCCCTTCTGGTGGAGGGAATGATGGTCGGGAAGCTGGTCTCCCGATGCTGAGCTTAGAGGCCATTAAGCCACATGAGCCCTGAGTGTCCGCTCTACCCTTGGATAAGGTTTAAGGCAAAATAATAGAAGGCACATCAGCCAACTGTCTCAGAGCATGACAGAGAAGGGGCTAAAAGAAGATGGCATAAAGCTACAGTCCTAGGGCATGTCCAGTGCCACCGTGGTAGCTGCTTTGTCAAGCATGCTTGCAGGCCCTGTGGAGTGAGGAACAGACAGGCAGCCCTCCAAACCAGAGCAGCTGCTGTTTTGTGATTTTTTTTTTAATATTAGTCTTTTACACGAGATTTTGTTTGAATTAAGAAGCCTGTGGCCTGGTCCCTGGGTGGTGCAAACGGTTAAGTGATCAACTGCTAACCGAAAGGTTGGCAGTTTGAACCCACCCAGAGGCACCCTGGAAGAAAGTCCTGGTGACCTACTTCTGAAAAATCAACCGTTGAAAACCCTATGGGGCACAGTTCTATTTGGACACAACAGGGTCGCCATGAGTCAGAGTCGTCTCCATGGTCACTGGTTTGTTTTTTTGGTTTTGGTGGCCGATAGAGAACCCAGCCTAATACAACCTGCATCCTCTCTGAAGCTTTTTTTTTTTTTTTTCCTTCTAGATCAACTAAGTTTTACTTTACCGGGAGAAATCACTATCCCCAAAGATGGATCTTTGCAACGTGTTCCCGTTTTTGATCACTTCTGAACTGAACTCAGCTGAAGCCATCTTGACAAATCTGAGCAAGTATCAACATTCCAAGGGACTAATCATATTCCTAAAAGACTCTGACAGACTATTCTTTAGGATGGTTGGCCCAAAGCATTCTCGAGAAGGAATGGGAAATTAAGTCACGAGAAAATCTGATGGGAACTCTGCATGGCCCAAACCTGAAAGTAGGTTAACTGGAGACAGTCTGAGGGGTGGGTGATAAGAATGACCACAGTTGATTGAATCAAGCAGAAAAAAATGACGGGTCTGAGCATTTGTCAGTGGCCAACTTCATCAACACTTTGTGAGCTGCACGTGGATCACATGGGTCAGACCAGGAACCACGACTCCAGGCTGATGGTCTTTATTTATAAGGTTTGCATGAAAGGCTTCCAACTTTTGACTGAGGGGTGGGGGGTGGAATTGAACCACCAAGGAACCCGAGGCTCACTCTAGCCACAATCAGCAACCCTTTCACCTTCTCTTGGTTCCCTGGCCTGCATGTAGCCAAGTAGATTCCAGCTTCCATCAAAGGCTGGCGGGGGTGAGGGGGCGCATGCAGAGGGTGTCGACCACGGTACCAACACAACATTCTGTGTGTGTGCCATCTTCACAGATCTCAATGGGCGAATCTCCCAACTCAGCAGCCGGTTCCCACAACTACAGCCTCTCCCTAAAGGGCCCGCAATGGTGAACGGCACAGACCACAGGTGGCATGGCTGGGCGGGTGGGAGGCCTGTTTCAGAAACCCATCCCAAGGCTGGGGATGGCACATGCTGGCCAGGGTTGGCCGTGGAACCAGCCTTTTTCACTTAACCAGAGCTGACATCTGGAAAGAAAAGGGCATTTCCAGAAACAGCGAAAGATAATTTTGTGGTTTAAGGTTTATAAGGTAATTATAGGCTACAAATGCCTTCCTTTCCACCTCTGTGTCACTCAGCTTTAAGCACTTGCTTCTAAAGGGCCAATTATGAGTTTCGTTCTCTCAAAGCCAGAGAAGGAGCAGCTCTTCCCCGCACATTGTGAGGACAGGGGTCCTGCTGGCTGGCATAAAGGGGCTTCCTAGCACTGCAGCGGCAGCAGAAACCGCCAGCATGGTGAGAAAAGGCATCAGGCGAACGGGAAACTAGAGCCCCTTGCCACGTTCGTGTTTTATTTGAAACTAGAATACGCATGCCATGCTCAGAAACCCACATTGAGAATCAAAACGGAAAACGACTGCACCATTTCGAGGCTGAAAGGACGGAGTCTGGCTGTGTGCTGCAGAGCGGGAAGAGTTAGCCTGACAAGAAACAGCGGTCTGGGTATTTACCATCACGTGACACTTCGAAAAGGAAATTTTTAATAACACAGGAAAAGAGCACGAAAACGAAACTCCATTCTGGGTGTGTGGTACTGTAACCCTAGCCACCGAGGGCCTGGTAATAAAGGGACAGTTTCCCAACTGCTTTTCCTCCTGTTCATGTTCACAATAACAGCTGGATACATACTAATTGCAAGATGTGAAAGAAAGAGCTTTAAGTTTAAAAGCAGGCATGCAATAATCAGCCTCTCACCGGCACAGCTTCAGACACAAGTGCGATGTGCCACCTCGCAGGCTTATTGTAAACGTACATTCCCAGTCCCTCCTTCGTGTGGGTGGCTTTACACTGTCAGGTCAGAGCACGCAATGGTGTCTCCTTCCAGGTGCCTTGTGGCCATCCATCAAGGAATGGCTAGGCTAGGCTTTCTCAACCAGGCACTACTGGCATTTGAGGCCGGATCATTCTTTGTTGTGTGCATGGGAACTGTCCTGTGCATTGTAGGATGTTCAGCAGTACCCCTGGCCTCTACCCACTAGATGCCAACAGCACTGTTTCAATTGTGACAATCCAAAATGTCTCCAGACAGTGCCAAATGTCCCTTGGGGGCACAATCACCTCGGTTGAGGACCACTGGGCTAAACTAACAAAGAATGGCTTTCTCTTTTTTTCTCCACATCACCCCCAAATATCTCCATCCAAGCCTGGGAAATTCAGGAGACATTTCCTCATCCACCAGCAACCGACTTACCTCCTAATCCACCATCAAGTGGCCTCCAGGAATACTTTTGACTTGCAATACTTTGCATCATTTGGAACAACATTCTCACTGCCCTTGAAAAGAAGGTCCTTTCCAGCTAAATTCTGGGTGGGGGACAGGTTCATTTTAGAGACATTTGTCTGTGTTAGTCTATGGAAGGTTCAGGCACAGTATTGTACATCCAAGGGCTGTCTTGAGCTGGAAAGGGCCTCAGGTATTTGGACCTCACCTCCCCACCCCCTCATTTTGCCCCATTTTTACAAATGAAGAAACTGAGGCCTAGAGGGGGAACTGACTTGCTCAAGGTCATACATATTTCTAATCCTCCTTTTATGGCGGCAGAGGAGTCCCAGGGTGGTGCAAACGGTTAAGTGCTCAGCTGCTAACTGAAAGGTTAGAGGTTTGAGTTCAAACAGAGGCAACTTGGAAGAAAGGCCTGGCAATCTACTTCTGAAAAATCAAGCCATTGAAAACCCTATGGAGCACAGTTCTACTCTGACACGCATGGGGTCACCATGGGTCAGAATTGACTCAATGGCAACTAACAGGGTAATATTACTCTTCTTTGCCCAATATGCCAGAAGAACTTAGGGTTTATAACACAGATAACTTGTGCTTTACAAGCGACAGACTTTGGGCCAAACCATCCCAGTAAAGGAATGGAAATTTTAGAAATGATAGAATACTGTAGCCAATTAGTGCAAACAAACATTTATTGTGAAATATTCATCCTACCCTTTATTAGGTATTACATCATCAAAGCACTTCGTGGCAATGAAAATAGCTTTTTTCTACCCCCTCTGATTCACCCAATATTCCATTAAAGCTGCAAAAAATGTGCAATCTGCTTGAAAAATAGGTTGCTCTTATTTATTCATTTGTGAAAAGTCAAAAATTAAAAAAGAAAACGGTACTAGCTTACAGGGCTTCTAGAGCCAATTCACCTTCCCTCTGCCCCACTCCTCCCCAAAATAATTAACAAAGATAATTTGTTTTAAATGCCTTTTTATAAAACCAATGCACCTTTCCCCATATTATAATCATAAAAATTTTAAAAAGCCATTATTTACTTTCTTGGAAAAAAGGTGGCCAGCCGTTGTTTTTTGATTGGGAGCATGTGGATTTCCTGGGAGTTCACTTTCTTTAACTTTATGCTCCGGTTTTTGACGGGTTTCCTAAGGGGCCCCATATTTTCCATGGCCTCTTCTCCTTGGCTGTTGATGTCATAGCCCTGAAGCACGGAGTCTTCTCTTTTGATGGAGAAGTTTTTGGTGGACACTCCCGAGAGGCCTTTGATCTTGCCACAGAAGATGGTAGGCACAGCGTCTTCGACAGAGACAATGACCCTGGCCGCGTGGGACTCGCTCACAATCTCCATGTTATTTTCGGCCTTAACCTCACCGCAGGGGTGGCTGGGCGGGCTCAGCATCTCGGGGGCATCGATGCTGCCAATGCGGTTCTCCATCATGGTGGAGGCTTCATGGGGCGTGGCAGGGGGGAAGGGCATTTCGGTGCTACTGGGAAGTTTCTCCATCCCTGGGTGGCCGGGGCTGCCTGCTGAAGCACTGCTGTCATACAGGGAATCAGGGAGAGGCTCAGATTTCCGGTGGGTTGCCAGTGACAGGTCTAGGACTGTGTCTTCCTGGCAGACTTGGGGACTGACTTCGCCAGCCTTGAGCCAGGGCACTGACTTCATGGAGAGATCCAGGGCCTCGTTCTCACTCCCCATCTTGATAACTGTGTGGCGGCTAAGCTGGAAATACTCTCTGGGCTGGAGGAGGTCAAAGGGCTTCAGTTCCTCCTTTTCCAGAGGGGCCTGGGGGCCTTTAAAGGAGTGCAGGCTGAAGGAAGATGGCGGCTTGGGGAAACTGGGGCTGAACTTGGATTCAGAACTCTGAGGCACCGGGATGGGGATGGGAATGGGGACTGGCACAGGCAAGGGGACAATCACAGGGTAGGGCACCAAGAGGGTGGCCGGTGGGACCAGGGGGGTCAAGGGGGAGTTAAAGGGCTGGGGAGGCACGGAGGGGTAGCCCGGAGGAGGCTGGCAGGGTGGGGGGCCAAGAGCGCCCTGGGCGGGAAACAAATTCTGGAGCACAGCTTCAAAGGGCAGTGTGGGCTCCTGTGGCTGGCTGGGGATCCTCAGGTCCAGGAGCTGGGGCTGGGCCTCAGGGTCCTCGGCTCCCTGGAAGAGGTTGTTGTGGATGGCACTGGAGGAGCACGGGGCCTCCTGAGGCAGGACTAGAGGGGAGTTGAGGTGCTGAAAGACGTGCTGCTCAAGCACCACAGGCAGCTGCACGGGGCCCTGCGTGGTCATGACGTAGGTGGCGTTCGCATTGGGGTTGAGCTCAGGGGCAGAGCTTCCCTCTACCTGCATGTGAATGGGCATCACCACCGGGCTCTCCCCGAGGCACAGGGGCTGCAGCACCGTGGCTGCCACCTTCAGAGCCATGCCACTCTGGGACTCGGCAGGGGGGTTCAGAATGGATGGGGCTGGCACGGTCACCAGGGCCTTCTTTACCAGGTCGGTGGAGTTGATATTCCAGGCCTCAGTGGTGATCAGCTGGGCCATGCCATTCTCTAGTCTGTTATTGGCCAAGGTGGGAGGAGAGTCAGTCATGTCCATGGAGAGGTTCTGAGACTGCAGGTTGTCCATCACTTGGCTCTGAGATCACTTGGCCTGCAACACAGAACACATAACATGAGTCCTCCTCGCCAGAATATTTATAATTGCCTTAAGAGCTCTCACCAGATCTTTCAAATATTTCCGTATCTTAGTCAGCCAGGAGGCACAGCCCATCTCTCACTGTATACATACACATTATAGATGCGGCCTAATATATAGGAACACGCCCATACGATCAGCAGTGGGCAGATAGCCCCGATTTAACAAACGCTATAAACACAGATGATGTAATAATGAAAGAACTAAACGAGGTTAAACAGAGTGTTTTTAAGCCTAATGCTCAGCTTATATGTTTAGCCTTCAACAAAAACAAAGTTTCATTCCATTCCACATTGCTGTACTGGATAGTTAAGATATGAGGAGATATGACTTGTTTAAGTTCAAATAAGCAGCACAGACTTTCTTGCATTTAAGGAAATAATAAAACCTTTGTCACATCAGAATTCTATGAATACGGAAGGGCACAATCCCAATTATTGGAAAGCATTGAAAACACTTTTTGCAGCAATAATTCTTTCAAAAATTGGCTTCATGAGCAAGATAGTGATATATCAGCATAAGTGCTGTCCTGGTTGTCCCATTGTCTCCCTCCTGCCGATGACATCCCCTTTCCTCCTGATCATATCAAAAGCCACTCCCTGGAGCACGTGATGGGGGTAAGAATGACCATCGGGTCCAGTTTCCACTGTCCCCCATTGGCTCATCTGTCTGCCCTGTGACCTCCTCGAACTTCTACCTGTCGAGAAGAAGGGGAGGTGGTGATTCTAGGGCTGGGAGATAGAGCACTGGTTGGAAACAGCAATCCTCAAAGCTGTGAGAAGTGTGCTTGATGTCCAAGGCACCTCCTCAGACATCTGGCCACCTCCAGAGAGACCAGAGGGACCCGGTGCGTGTGCTTCCTGGAGGAAGCACGGCTGCAGCTGCAATGTGGCTCTCCATGGAAACGTGTCTGTATTTAGCATTGTTACCATGGAGAAGGCAGGCACCATGTCTAACTCAGGGATGTGAGCAGCCCTGGAGTCTGGCTGGGGCTCAGTAAGAATTCAATTGTCCTCAGTTTTGCTAGGTGGGTCTTGGGCCTCTCAAATTTTTGACCACACCTGTCTGACCCTTGGAATACTTTAGCCCTGTGGCCATCTCCTCCTCCTCTCTCCCCAGTCTCCAATCACCAACACAGCCTCCAAAACGAGGGAGAGAGGCAGCCCAGAGCACCATGGGCTCGGAAACAAACAAATGCGGCCTGCTACTGGGAGGCAGCTTGAACAAATGAACAACTCCATGATATTGCCAGGCTATCAGAACGTGTCAGATGCACAAAACAAGGAATTTCTCTGAAGCAGAAGGAGGGGAGGAGAAGGACGCTGCGCAAGCAACTTGATGGAGAATGCCTGGTGGAAGATGCTCTTGGCAGGGTGCACGGCGGTGCCTCCCAGGGAGAGCTCTGGGGGCCTGGCTCCCTATGGGCACAGTGCCCTCTGGAAACCCCGAAGGGACCCAAGCGTGCTGACCAATAATCCCCTTGGGGCAGACAGAAGGGAGGCAGCCCACCCCCAGGGAGGCTGAGGGGGCTTGTCCCAGCTGAAGGAACTGGTTTTTCCTAAGGTGGGTGCTCCCTGACTCAGTCCAGAAAATGGCCATGCCTCCAATACAGCATTCATTCATTCATTTGCTTATCCAACAAATTTATCTGCTCAATGCCTCTATGTGCCAGCATTTTGCTGGGGGCTGGAGATGCTGTCATGAGTGGAACATGGGAGGCTCTTGCTTTCATGAAGATTATAGTCTAGTGAGAGCACATGTCTTTGATAAGACAGATTTTGTTAGCATGAGAAGGCATCAAAGTTATGCCAGGAGAGGCCTCATATCAGTAATACAAAGCTTTGTTGGCCACTCACACACAGCCCTGTGAAGGTGCTGAGGACCTAAGGCTTCCTCTAGCAACGAGGACTTCCAGAAGAGTCTGGCTTGTCCTTCCGTAGCCAGAGCCCTTGGTGGGGAGGTGATGAGAGAATGCTGAAGGGAAGCTGGGTGGGGCTGGTGAGGACAAACACAGCAATGGTTGAAGAAGGCTTTGGCAGCCCCCCCAACGAAGTGGATTCTGAATGGCCTGAGAGGCCACTCAGTGAAGAAGTCAAGGCATGGTCTGTGCCGTCTTTGGGCTTCCTGTGGGTTTAGGATTATCCAGCTATGAGACTGTGCTCTCATAACAGGCTGCACTTGTCCACTTTCCAGAAGTGGTGACCTCCCTCTCTCTCTGCCTCCCTCAGCCTCAAGCTTTTGGATGCCTTTTCTGCCTGCTCCTCGAATACACCTTCAGCTCAGGTGCCAGCTCTTACCTCTCCCTGCAAATCTCACTCCCCTCCCTGCTGGGCCTGGGTTCTAGGCCTTCTATTTCCTCAGGACACTCCTACTCAGAGCATGAGGAGGGGTCCCTGGGGCACCTCCACAGGCCCCTGCTCCTCCTACAGATGGCCAGACCTAAAATTCACTGAACATTCGCTGTGTTCCAGCCCCTCCACTAAGAACTGCTCATGTACCATCTCACTTAACCCTCAGAACAACCCAGTGAGAAGGGTCCTATAATTATGCCCATTTTAGCTATGAGAAAACTGATTCTACAAGAAGATTAAAATAGCTATCTTAAGATTATAACGGGGTGGGATGAGAGCCCAAGTCTGATCCCAGGCTCCTTCTCCTGGGTGGGAGGTGGGAGGTGTGAGGCCCACACGTCTATGGACTTTTCTTACTGGCAAGAGCAGTCCCTACAGCCTCTCCTTCCACACTGATGCATGTGTGCGCAGGAGCGTGCAAGACAGAGCACTTGAGCATCAGATTCCTGCGAAGCAGCGGCCATGTCTTTCTAGCAAATTCACTGAACTGTTTGTTCATCCTTCTATCTCCACCAGGGGCCCCCGCTGTCCCCATCACAGGGGAAGGTGCTGAAGGGTAATAACCAGAGTTCCTGTCCCTGGGAGTACAGCCCAAAGCAGCTATGGTTCTGTTACCTACCTCTAGATACCCACCCCCACCCTGCCTTCCTGAGGCAGATGTCACATGGGTGGGAGGACACATTATACCCACAAGTTACAGGGAGGCCATTAGATCCCCAGCTGGGGTCTCCCAGCCTCTGGGAAGAGGGTCTGGGCCAGATGGGAAGCAGGCTTGGCTGGGGTGCGGTGGGATGAGCAGCACGTGGTAACTGGGGAGTGAAGGGAAAGGGAAACCATGGGCCAAAGGTTCACTTCCGCCTCCTCCAACCTGACTGCTTTGGGCCTGCCTGACTCCTCAGCCAAAGTAGACCCGGGAGAGCTTGTGGAGAAAAGGCTTGCATTTCTTCTGCCACTGAGTAAGCATCACTGCCCACCAGGTGTGATACCAGGCCTGGGAGGTACCCAGGTGAAGAAGAGAGGAGCCCGGATCTTCATGAATACACCCATGGACGTCCCCTATTTCTCTCTGTACCTCCTCCCCTTGCCGTCCAATCTATCAGCAGACCCTCCTCCCCAACTCTGTGTCAGCAGATGAAGGGGCCAGAGTGGGCACAGTAGGGGCGCAGACAAGCATCGCTGTGCAGGAGCCAGCCCTGGAAGCCACAGAGGCGCGCCGAGAATATAAAGCTGCTAGTGAAGTAAGGGTTGAAAGGGCAAGACTCTTTCCCTGAGGATGAGCTGAGAAGGCAGATAATGACTAGAGAGAAGGTGGCAGCCCGTCCTCCCCGCTCTGTAATGAAGCCGCTTATTAGTGTGGGTCGAGGGTGGGCTGGGGACCTCTTCAAATCAAGGAGTGTCACAAGAGCCACCGACTAAGGTTCACACAGAGGGGGTGTGAATTTCTTCAGAGGTGGCAGGGAACATTTTGTTTGGGTTTTTCAAAACATCATTTTCAAATGGGTTTAAATGAGGTCACCCACCCACTCTGCCTGCTACCCATGATCACCAGGGCGGGGGGTGGGTAAGCAGGCAATCTGGATCTGTGGGTCACTGGAGACCGTCATTTCCTTCGCCCTTGGCCAACTGCTGGGCCTGGTGGACTGGGGAAGAGGAGGCACCCAGAAGTTTGCCATCTGTCCCATGGGAGGGGCTTGAGGGAGGCAGAAAGGGAAGCAGGGTGGGAGGCTGCCACTTCTGGAAGGCACAGCCTGTTATGAGAGTACAGTCTCACAGCTGGATAATCCTAAACCCACAGGAGGCCCAAAGATGGCACAGAACATGTCTTGACTTCTCCCACTGAGTGGCCTCTCAGGCCATTCAAAATCCATTTCAGGGTCAGGCGGGGCCAAGATGGTGGAGTAGTCAAACGGCTTCCTATGTCCCTCTTACAACAAAGACCTGAAAAAAAAAAGTGATTTGATTGTATATGAATATCTAGGAGCCCTGAACAAGGCAAAGTTGAGGAATTGGACTGAGTGGCAGGGGGAGAGAGATGGTTTGGAAGCAGCAAGGAGTTGCCTGACCTGACCTGGCGGGAGCCTCAGCCCTTCAGCCCGGACTGGCTCGGGTTGCACAGGGAGGCTGGCATACAGCTCCGCTTGCTCGCTCGGGAGGCAGTTTCCACATCGAGAGAGATCTGGCAGCAGAGATTCTGCTTGGACACTCCAAACCAGTAAAAAGCAGCACCCAAGTGGCTAAGGATAAGTGTATGTGTGTGGTATTTCATAGGGATTAAAAAAAAAAACCCATTTGGGAAATACATCTCTCCCGTTTACCTCCTCCCTCCCCGCTCTGCACCGGGTCTGGCCAGCTTCAGTGATCTCAGAGTCCCTTGGGCTGGAAGTAGATCCCATAAGGTGCCCTGACCCATTCTCCTGGCCTTGGAGAGGGAACAAATTAACAAAAAGGGAAAAAATAAGCTACCAGCTCCCCTAAGCCAGGAACTCAGGGTTGGCACAGTTCCTTTGCCTAGGCACAGGCATAAGGGGTCCGCAGACTGTGAGTGCTTTCCACCCCTGTATAGACTTGTGTGGACCCATCTCAACAGCAAAAGCCCTCACTACCACAGTACAACAGGGTAAACACCTAAAGTCTAACTTCAACTGTTTCAGCTGTGAAGTGGCAGATTTGTGATGTTTGACGCTGCTCTGCCCTTTAAGCTGGTGCCTTACCCATCCACATCAGGGGCTTGAGGTCTGGTGGCTCCACCCACACCACCTAGCCACCTGCTACAGGGGTCCAAGAATAAGTGGGGCCTCCCAGTCCTTACAGCCAACAGAGTAGGGTGCTCATAGTCTGGCTGCAAAACTCACCTACCTACTCGCTCTAGGGAAGACGGACACACTTTCCTTTCAGACACTCAGGGGCAGCCGTCAGCCCCCTGCCTTGCTCAGCACGTGACCCCCTACTGCAGCCAGATACCTGTGCCTACACCAATCACCATGCCTCTCTTAGACTGTAGGTGAGAGCCTGCACCACACACTTGGTGACTGACTGCCTGGACACCAGAGCTGAATACATACAGGAAAATTTAACGGACTCCTGGGCACACATACTTAGTTACAGACCTAACTACCTGGTGACAGGACGTTAGAGCGTCAAAGGCATCAATAATAAAACTAGCACACATGAGAAGCCAATTTGGACATATCAAAACAAAACAAGAAGCTAGGACACACTAAACAAATATAAAATAAACTTATAATAACTTACTGATGGCTCGGAGACAACAGTCAATATCAAATCACATAAAGAGGCGGTCCATGATGGCTTCAGCAAGCTCCCAAAATAAACGATCAAAAAATTTTCTGGAGGAAGAGAATTTCTTGGAATTACCAGGGAATAATACAGAAGATTAATATACAGAACTCTTCAAGAAATTAGAAAGGAAATTAGACAAAATGCAGAGAAATCCAATGAACACACAAAGCAGCAGCAGAAGTTAAAAGAGTTATTCAAGAGCATAATGACAAATTTAATAGGCTGCAAGAATACACAGAGAGACAGCAATCAGAAATCCAGAAGATTAACAATAAAATTTCAGAATTAGACAACTCAACAGAAAGTCATAAGAGCAGAAATGAGGCAGTAGGAGTCAGAATCAGTGACACTGAAGATAAAGCACTTGACACCAACTTATTTGAGGAAAAATAAGATAAAAGAATTTAAAAGAATGAAGAAACTCTAAGAGTCATGTGGGACTGTATAAAGAGAAATAACCTATGAGTGACTGCGGTACCAGAACGGGGGGGGGGGGAAATAACAGAAAATACAGAGAGAATTGTTGAAGATTTGTTGACAGAAAACATCCCTGATATCATAAAAGATGACAAGATATCTATCCAAGATGCTCATCGAACCCCACATAAGGTAGATCCCAAAAGAAAGTCACCAAGACATATTACGATCAAACTTGCCAAAACCAAAGATAAAGAGAGAAATTTAAGAGCTGTTAGGGATAAAAGAAAAGTCATGTACAAAGGAGAGTCAATTAGAATAAGCTCGGACCACTCAGCAGAAACCATGCAGGCACGAAAACAATGGGATGACATACATAAAGCCTTGAAGGAAAAAAATTGCCAGCCAAGAATTATATATCCAGCAAAACAGTCTCTCAAATATAATGGCAAAATTAGGGCATTTCCAGATAAACAGAAGTTTAGGGAATTTGCAAAAACCAAACCAAAATTACAAGAAATACTAAAGGGAGTCCTCTAGTTAGAAAATCAATAACATTAGATAACAATGCAAGACTAGAAAACAGGAAAAAGCAACCAGATATTGACTCAGATAAGGAAGTCACAAAAATACATCAAAGCTAAAACATTGAAAATAGGGAAACAGAGATATCAATATGTAAAAAATGACATTAAAATAAAAAAGAGGGACTTAAAAATGTAGACATAGATTTTTCATATGGAGAGGAAGTCAAGGAGATATAAAGAAATAAAAGACTGGTATAAACTTAGAAAAATAGGGGTAAATATTAAGGTAACCACAAAGGAAACTAACAATCGCACAACTCAAAATGAAAAACTAGAAAAATATAAAGACTCAGCAAACACAAAATCAACAACAATGGAAAAGATGAAAAGAAAATACGTAAAGAAAAACTACTCAGCACAGAAAATTAAGGGCAACAAAGAAACTGTGAACAACACACAAAAAAAGACATCAAAATGACAGCACTAAACTCATACCTATCAATAATTATGCTGAATGTAAATGGACTAAATGCACCAATAAAGAGACAGAGAGTGGCATATTGGATTTAAAAACATGATCCGTCTATATACTGCCTACAAGAGACTTAAAGACACAAACAAACTAAAACTCCAAGGATGGAAAAAATATATCAAGCAAACAACACTGAAAAAAGAGCAGGAGTGGCAATATTAATCTCTGACAAGATAGACTTTAAAGTAAAATCCACCAAAAAGGATAAGGAAGGACACTATATAATGATTAAACGGTCAATACACCAGGAGGACATAACTATAATAAATATTTACGCATCCAATGACAGGGCTCCAAAATACATAAAACAAACTCTAACAGCACTGAAAAGAGAGATCGATAGCTCCACAATAGTAGTAGGAGACTTCAACATACCACTTTCAGTGAAGGACAGAACATCCAGAAAGAAGCTCAACAAAGACACAGAAGATCTAAATGGTACAATCAACCAACTTGATCTCATAGACATATACCAAACACTCCACCCAACAGCATCCAAGTATACTTTATTTTCCAACGCACATGGAACATTCTCCAGAATAGACCACATATTAGGCCATAAAGCAAGCCTTAACAAAATCAAAAGCATCTAAATATTACAAAGCATCTTTTCTGACCATAAATCCACAAAAGTAGAAATCAACAACACAAAAAGCAAGGAAAAAAAATCAAACACATGGAAGCTGAACAACACCTTGCTCAAAAACTACTGGGTTATAGAAGAAATTAAGCATGGAATAAAGAAATTCATGGAATCAAACGAGAATGAAAACACATCCTACCAGAACCTTTGGGACACAGCAAAAGCAGTGCTCAGAGGTCAGTTTACAGCAATAAATGCACACCTCCAAAAAGAAGAAAGGGCCCAAATCAAAACATTAACCATACAACTGGAACAAGTAGAAAGAGAGCAGCAAAAGAAGCCCTCAGTCCCCAGAAGAAAGGAAATAATAAGAAATAGAGCAGAATTAAATGAAATAGAGAATAGAAAAGCAATTGAAAGAGTTAACAAGACCAAAGCTGGTTCTTCGAAAAGATCAACAAAATTGATAAACCATTGGCCAAACTGACAAAAAGAAAAACAGGAGAGGAAGCAGATGAGCAGTATAAGAAATGAGATGGGTGACATCAGAACAGACCCAAGTGAAATTAAAAGAATCGTAACAGAATACTATGAAAAACTGTACTCTAACAAATTTGAAAACCTAGAGGAAATAGAAAAACTTCTAGAAACTCACTACCTACCTAAACTAACACAGACAGAGGTAGAACAACTAAATAAACCCATAACAAAAGAAGAAATTGAAAAGGTAATTTAAAAACTCCCAACAAAAAAAAAGCCCTGGCCCGGATGGCTTCACTGGAGAATTCTACCAAACTTTCAGAGAAGAGTTAACATCACTTCTACTAAAGCTATTTCAGAGCATAGAAAAGGATGGAATACTCCCAAACTCATTCTATTATGCCAGCATAACCCTGATACCAAAACCAGGTAAAGACACCACAAATAAAGAAAATTACAGACCAATATCCCTCATGAACACTGACACAAAAATCCTCAACAGAATTCTAGCCAGTAGAATTCAGCAACATATCCAAAAAATAATTCACCATGACCAAGTGGGGTTTATACCAGGTATGCAGGGATGGCTCAACATTAGAAAAACAATCGATGTAATCCATTACATAAATAAAACAAAAGACAAGAACCACATGATCTTTTCAATAGATGCATAAAAGGCATTTGACAAAGTCCAACACCCATTCATGATAAAAACTCTCCACAAAATAGGAATAGAAGGGACATTCCTCAATATAATTAAGGGCATTTATGCAAAGCCAACATCCAACATCATCCTAAATAGAGAGACTTTGAAAGCATTCTCCTTGAGAACGGGAACCAGACAAGGATGCCCTCTATCACCACTCTTATACAACATTGTGCTGGAGGTCCTAGCCAGAGCAATTAGGCTGGACAAAGAAATAAAGGGCATCCAAATTGGTAGGGAAGAAGTCAAAGTATTCTATTTGCAGATGATATGATCTTATACACAGAAAACCCCAAAGAATCCACAAGAAAACTACTGGAACTAATAGAAGATTTCAGCAAAGTTTCAGGATACAAGATAAACATACAAAAATCAGTTGGATTCCTTTACACCAACAAAGAGAACCTTGAAGAGGAAATCACCAAATCAATACTATTTACAATAGCCCCCAAGAACATAAAATACTTAGGAATAAATCTAACCAGAGACGTAAAAGATCTATACAATGAATACTACAAGACATTGCTGCAAGAAAACAAAAGAGACTGGCAAGTGGAAAAACATACCTTGCTCATGGATAGGAAGACTCAACATTGTGAAAATGTCAATTCTACGCAAAGCGATCTACAGATACAATGCAATCCTGATCCAAATTCCACTGGCATTTTTTAATGAGATGGAGAAACAAATCACCAACTTCATATGGAAAGGAAAGAGGCCCCGAATAACTAAAGCTTTACTCAAGAAGAAGAACAAAGTGGGAGGCCTCACACTACCTGATTTTAGAACCTATTATACCACCACAGTAGTCAAAACAGCCTGGTCTTGGTACAACAACAGATACATAGACCAATGGAACAGGACTGAGAATCCAGACATAAATTCATCCACCTATGAGCAGCTGATTTTTGACAAAGGCACAAAGTCCGTTAGTTGGGGAAAAGACAGTCTCCTTTACAAATGTTGTTGGCATAACTGGATACCCATCTGCAAAAAACTGAAACAAGACCCATACCTCACACTATGCACAAAAACTAACTCAAAATGGATCAAAGACTTAAACATAAAATCAAAAACGATAAAGATCATGGAAGAAAAAATAGGGACAATGCTAGGAGCCCTAATATATGGCATAAACACAATACGAACCATAAGTAACAATGCACAAACACCAGAGAAGAGACTGGATAAATGGGAGCTCCTAAAGTTCAAACACTTAAATGCTCATTAAAAGACTTCACCAAAAGAGTAAAAAGACAACCTACAGACTGGAAAAAAGTTTTGGCTACGACAAATCTGATCAGCGTCTAATCTCTAAAATCTACAAGATACTGCAAAACCTCAACAATAAAAAGACAAATAACCCAATTAAAAAATGGGCAAAGGATATGAACAGGCACTTTGCCAAAGAAGATATTCAGGCAGCTAACAGACATATGAAGAAATGCTCACGATCATTAGCCATCAGAGAAATGCAGATCAAAACTACGATGAGATATCATCTCACCCCAACAAGGCTAGCACTAATCCAAAAAACACAAAATAATAAACGCTGGAGAGGTTGTGGAGAGACAGGAACAGTTATACACTGTTGGTGTGAATGTAAAATGTTACAACCACTTTGGAAATCGATTTGGTGCTTCCTTAAAAAGTTAGAAATAGAAGTACCATAAGATCCAGCTATCCCACTCTTTGGAATATATCCTAGAAAAATAAGAGCTGTCACACGAATAGATATATGCACACCCATGTTCATTGCAGCACTGTTCGCAATAGCAAAAAGATGGAAACAACCTAGATGCCCATCAACGGACGAATGGATAAACAAATTACGGTATGTCTACACAGTGGAATACTACGCAACGATAAAGAACAATGATGAAGCCGTGAAACATAACATGGAGGAAGCTGGAACTCATTATCCTGAGTGAATTTAGTCAGTCACAGAAGGACAAATATTGTATAAGACTACTATTATAAGAACTCAAGAAAAAGTTTAAACACAGAAGAAAACATTCTTTGATGGTTACAAGCATGGGGAGGGAGGGTGAGGGTTATTTACTAACTAGATAGTAGATAATATTTATCTTAGGTGAAGGGAAGGACAGCACACGCTACAGGGGAAGTCAGCACAGCTGGACTAAACCAAAGCTAAAGAAGTTTCCTGAATACAATCAAACACTTTGAGAGACAGAGCAGCAGGGGTAGAGGTCTGGGGACCAGGCTTTCAGGGGACATCTATGTCAATTGACATAACAAAGCTTCTTAAGAAAATGTTCTGCATCCTACTTTGGTGAGTGGCGTCTGGGGTCTTAAAAGCTTGCAAGCGGCCATTTAAGATGCATCAATTGGTCCCAACCACCTGGAGTAAAGGAGAATGAAGAACACCAAAGACACAAGGAAAGTAGTAGCCCAAGAGACAGAAAAGGCCACACAAACCAGAGACTTCATCAGCCTGAGACCAAAAAAACTAGATGGTGCCTGGCTACCACCAATGACCGCCCTAACAGGGAACACAACAGAGAGTCCCGGATGGAGCAGGAGAAAGGTGGGGTGCAGAACTCAAATTCCAGTAAGAAGACCAGACTTAATGGTCTGACTGAGACTGGAGGAACCCTGGAAAACATGGCCCCTGGATTCTCTATCTGCCCAGAAATAAAACAGTGCCCGAGGCCAACTCTTCAGACAGGGATTGGACTGGACTGTGGGACATAAAGCGATACTTGTGAGGAGTGTGCCTCTTAGCTCAAGTAGATATAAGAGACTAAATGGGCAGCTTCTGTCCGGAGGTGAGATGGGAAGGCAGAGAGGGTTAGGAGCTGGTTGAATGGACATGGGGAATCAGGGGTGGAAAGGAGGAGTGTGCTGTCGCAGTATGGGGAGATCAATTAGGGTCCTATTACAATGTATGTATAAATTTTTGTATGGGGGACTAACTTGAAATGTAAACTTCATTTAAACTACAACAATTAAAAAAAATAAAAAGGAATCCACTTCACGGGGGTGGCTGCCAGAGCCGTCTCTGATCGCTGCTGCCCTTGTCCTCACCAAGCCCCACCTAGCTTCCCTTCAGCCTTCTCATCCCTCCCTAAGGGTTCTGGCCACTGTGAGGAACAAGCCAGAGCCTTCTGGGAGGTGCATGGGCTACGCTGGAGCTGGATGGAGCTTTGGGGGAAAAGCCTCAGGTTCTAGGTCAGATGGGAAGGGACTGTCTGGGGCAATATTTGGTCTTGTAGACTTGTGGGATCACAGAATTGTTATGATGTATAAATTATTATGAACTCCCTTGTCAATTATCATGAAAATGTAATTATACCAAACCCCGCTAAGCAGCTCAAGGGGACCATGGGACAGACAGAAGGTGGAAGATCAGCAACCTGGTGGCCCTCATCCTCGAACTCTCTCCAGCCTCTGCCTTCACCCAGCCAACTCTTGCTCATCTGTCCACTGAGATCTTTCCCCACCCCCACTCAGCTCCCTCAGGACCCTGACTTACCCTGTCTAGTCCTGACCCCTCTCCCCCATACTGGGATTGCCTATTGTTTCTCCAGGAGGGATGGACTGTCTCATCTTTATATCCCTGTACCTGGCACCATACCTGGTGAATAGTAGGTGCTTGGGAAGTACTTTCTGAGTGAAGCGTGTGTGAATGAATACCTAGGTCTTTTGGAACCTACTGTTCTCATCCTCAGCTTCTTGTCACAAGCCCCCCATTTATGGACTCATGGCATGCCATGGCTGGAAGGGGCATTAAGCCTTACAATATCTCTATCCTCTTCCTGACAGCCCCTTTGTGATCCTTTTTACAGATGAGGAAACTGAGACCCAGAAAGGCTAACCAACTCTCTTAAGGGTAATTACTACAGAGGTCACCACAGTGCTGGTGCAGAAAGAGCAGAAGGTCAGGCCCACAGGCACCATGAGAGGGTAGCATAGCAGCCACCCACCCTCCCTGGCCAGTGGGAGACTCTGATGATGCAGTAGATGTGGACAGTGAAGAGCCTGATGGAGGTGGGATAGGAATGAATTCGTCTTGGGTTCCTGTGTTTTTTTCACACTCCCAGAAACAGGAAGTCAAAGGGAAGCAGCACATGTGCTATTTTCTGCGTGAAGAGTTATGCTGGTAAGAAGCCGACCTTGGGCCAAACTCTCTACTGGTCAGTCAGTGACTTGCCCATTTGTGCCCTGTCGGGTGCCTGCTTGGTATGAGACCCGCCCACGCCAGCTATGCCTGCCTCTGAAACCTTCTCCTTCCAGAGCCTTATACAAAGCACACATTTCACCCTACACGCTTCCACACAGATGGACATTTTTTAATGAAGAGTCATTTATGACTTAACTTTCAAAGAGAAAATATTTGACCACTCAGATAATTTAGACTATTCTCCAGGTCCTAGAGCCCATCTATTTCCTCATGGTGGACATTTTTTTAACAGTGAGTCACACACACACACACACCCATTGTCTTACTCATCTAGTGCTGCTATAACAGAAATACCACAAGTTGATGGCTTCAACAAACAGAAGTTTATTCTCACACAGTCTAGTAGGCTAGAAGTCTAAATTCAGGGCATCGGCTCCAGGGGAAGGCTTTCTCTCTCTGTCGGCTCTGGAGGAAGGTCCTTGTCATCAATCTTCCCCTGGACTAGGAGCTTCTCAGCACAGGGACCCTGAGTCCAAAGGATGCATTCTGCTCCTGGCACTACTTTCTTGTTGGTATAAGTTCCCCTGTCTCTCGCTTATTTCTCTCTTTTTATATCTCAAAAGAAATTGATTTAAGACACAACCTAATCTTGTAGACTGAGTCCTGCCTCATTAAATAACTGCCGCTATTTCCACTTCATTAACATCATAGAGGCAGGATTTACAACACATTGGAATATCACATCAGATGACGAAATGGTGGACAATCACACAATACTTGGAATCATGGCATAGCCAAGTTGACACACGTTTTTGGGGGACACAATTCAATCCATAACAGTCATATAAGTAACCTGATGCCCTCACCCATAGTGCTCTCAGCCACATCCTAAGGGTCCCAGTTGGGGCGGGAGGATACACATTCCCTGCAGACCCTGCACCAACTCCAACTGAAGGAAGCTCTGAAAGTGGCTGTGAACGCCACGCTGACCTGGAAAAGGGTCCCTGAAACCACCTCAGGCCAAGTCTGCTTTCTGAGATGGGAATTCAGACAAAAGCCCTGGGGCATGCTGGGAGCCCCTCTCAAAGGCTCACATCACCTTCTAGAGAGTGGCTTAATTTTATTTTGTGAATTGAAAGCATTTTCACAACAGATAAAGGTATAAAGACAGCCTTGAGTCCCCTGGTCCCTAGTGCCAGGTGCCCCTGAGGACATTTTTTAGGAGTGGGTACCTCGGGTACTGTGGGGAGAGGTTTACCTCACATGAACTCAAGCCAGGAGACATTGCCAGCTCTGGGGCCCTGTGAGGACCTTGGGACTACCTGAGTGAGGTCACCGAGAAGATGAACCGAACTCAGTGATCTGGGCTGGATGGGGCCAGATCCCACCCCCAGGACCAGGATGCCCTAGTGCAGGCCTCAAAGTCTCCATGCCAATTCAGGTCCTAGGGATGCTCCCTTCAGCCCCAACAAGCTGCAGATGTGGCCTGCTCCCCTCTTTCATGGCTATTAGCCTCATTTTGATTTTTCTATCAAGATAAATTTCCTCCCCTAAAACATTCACTTTTTTGTTTTTGTTTTTTAATATATCCTAGAAATTCTCTCAAGGTATGTATTTTCCAACGGTAAAACATTGATAGCTTTGGTTTTTCTGGTGCCTATAGGGACTATCAATTATTTCAGGTCAAAATTGGATTGTCAATGTCTTTGTTAAGAAGTCCCGGTCGTGCAATGGTTAAGCGCTTGGCCGCTAACCAAAAGGTCAGCATTTCAAACCCATCCAGCCACTCTGTGGGAGAAAGATGTGGCAGTCTGCTTCAATAAAGATTTTAGCCTTGGAAACCCTATGGGGCAGTTCTACTCTGCCCTACAGGGTCGCTATGAGTTAGAATTGACTCCGGCAATGGATAGATGGATGATGGCTTTGTTGCTCAGAGTGGGGTCTTTGGAGCAGCAGCAATAGCATCCCCTGGAAGCTTGCTGGAAATGCAGAATCTCAGAGCACATCCTAGACCTGCTGAATCAGAGTCTGCATTTCAGCAACATCCCCAGGGGATTCCTGTGCACATTAGGTTCTGAGATGCTGCGGTCTAGCACCCGTTCTCAAACCTGGCTGCACATTGGAACCACCAGGGCCACTCCCAAGATTCTGATTTAATTGGTCTGGGGTGCAGCCGGGGCATCAGGGTTTCTGAAAATTCCCCAGGTGATTCTAAAGCTATCAACACCCCAGACTCCCTCAACTTTCCTCCCTGCTGCCTCTCGCAGCCTCTCCTCATGTTCTCCCACCCCTAGGAAATGGTGAGGAGATTCTGGCTGACTTCCCAGAGACCTCTGCTAAGAAACCTGCCCTCTTCCAATCCTACCCGACTCTGAGTCCATTTTCTGATTTCGAGTCAGTACTTAAACCACTTCCTCAATGACTGACCTAATTCTGTATAAAAATCAACAGCCACTCACTATGAGTCAAATGAGAAGAGTAATTTTGTCCTTTAATACAACATGGATATGGTTTTCACCATTCAGGACCTGAGCTGTACTAAATATCTAAGAAGTAATTCCAGCCGGGTAAAAAATGGGTTTTCTCTCCCCATAGGGTGTAATAATGGTCAATTACTTGCCCCAGGGGTTAAATTTTCTGAGCTTTAAACATCAGCACAGGGCCTTTCTACTGAAGCTGTGAACATAATTACCACATGAATGTATTCCCAAATCGGTTAAAATACATAGAATACACAAAATAGTCTCCTGCTTTATGGCAGACTGCCTTTGACATCCAGAGATATACGCAGCCCTCCAAAAGGAATACAACTACTCAAATCAGCTTTTGAAATGAGTTCCCCAACATGTTACATCATCTGTTCGAACAGTGGTGTCCATACGATTGACAACTGGATCTAATATTTGTGAAGACGGGCTGTGAAGAAGTTCTGTCAAAGAGGACGGTGTGAACCTTAGCTCTGATCTGATTTGCCCACAAATACTGGTGAAAATGGAAGAGGTGGACCACAGCATCATAAACTGGCCTTGGACATCAGGGTACTCTAAGGTCTTTCTGGGGAGCAGGGATGAGTCATCCCTGGGTATGCCATGAAACTTTCATTTCTGTTCATCTTATCAGCTCATCCTTTTCTAGGCCCATTTTTTTCTGTCTTATATATAGTATATTTAATAAATAATTTTAGGAGGACTTGTATATAATTTAATAATAAATAAATATACATCTTTTGAGGGAGTGCTCAAAAAAATTTTTTTTTCTGATAGGAGTGTAAAAATGAAAAAGTTACAACTCAGCACGAGAGACGAAGCTCTCAAGGCCTAGCAAGACTTCCATAGTTCCCTTGCCTAAACAAGTCTTAAGGTCACTGGTCCAGTCCAACCCTCCCATTTTGCAGACAAGGAAGCTGAGGCTCAGAGGTTAAATGACTTGCCCAAGGTCACGTAGCATAGAATGCTCTGACTCCCAGACCTGCATTCCTCCAAACCACATTACGTCACTCATGGCCTTTGTTTCACATTCCAAAGGATGCTGAGGAGCACCTGGGTCTAACACACTGGCTATCGAGCCCACAGAGTTAGGCCAGGAGTTCCTAAAGGGTCCCTTGCTACATCTCTATTATAACCAGCATCAACCACCAAAGTATGTTGAATGCCCCTAATCCATAAACTCACCCCGAAAGAGTTTGATGGGTGACAAGCTTGATAAAAAAGAAGAAATACACCCTTGAGTCAGTGATGCCTAACAGACAAGTCACTGAAGTAGAAGAGATGAGATTCGAGACACACATGAACTTTTCATGACTGTGGGAAAGTCATCTGCTGTCCCTGGGACTCATTTTCCTTATCTGTAACATGAAGTACTTCTCTACTCTCCAGTAGGGTGGAAAGTCAACCCAAGCCTCCCAGGAGAGTGGTGCTTGCTGGAGAGGATTCAAACTGGCCTTCCAGGAGTTGCCATAGGAAGAATTGCTGGGGGCCATGCAGGATGGGCGAGGTGTGGGCAACCAAGCAGAACTGGAGGGAGGAAGGAAAGTGAACAAAGGTCGGGGGAAAGGCAGAACTTGGCTGAGGGGCCTTTCTGGGCTACCTCTATGACCACTGAGAAGGTTCTGCTCCCCATCTTCCCAACTCCACCTGCAGGGGCCTGGGGGAAATAGTTGGGAGGGTTGAACCAAGAATGGTGAAGAGGGCGAGGTTGGAGAAAACATGGTGACTTCTTCTGGGTGTTCTGGTTCTTCTTCAAACAAGGCCAGGCATGAGTGAATGTTGAAAGGAAAAGAAAGGTAGGGAAATATCTTCAGCTTCAGTCAGAGGATGGTTTGTCTCTCTTGGGACCGAACTCCCCACAGCAGGGCAGCGTCTGTGGTTGAAGACATCACAGCACTGGCTCAGAACCCACTACATGTCAAACATACCTACTATGTGGTCTCTGCAGGATCTCAGATTAGGCCTGGGCCTTGCCAAGCAAACCGCGGGTTGAAATAGAAATATTAAAGCTGGACAAATCTAAAGAGTACAGAGAGAACTTCATGACTTGTACAAGCAGTCCACAGGCCTGGTTTTCTATCTGTGGACTTCTCTGGGTTTTACCAGAGCACAAGAGGGATCTGGGGGACTGGTGGGGAGGGTACCATGGGGTTGCCCTGGCTCCTTTCTCACCCAGGAAGAGAATGTTAGGTGCCTTTGCCTTTACGATCTCATTTCGTACTCATGACTAACATTAGCCTGCCCACAGAGGGCTTAATGACGGTCCCTGAAGCCTCACAGGCCTGGGTGAGGGCTAGAAGCCAGGCTGGAGTAGGGAACTAGGTTCACGTCCGTTCATTTATTCCTTCTTTCTAAAGGTATCTGTGCACTTACTGTGTGCCAGACATGCATTTCCTATTCCTCCACCCTGATACTGTTTTCTCCATCTTTCTCTTTCTTTCTTGACTCAATTCCCAAGGTATTAGCCAAGTCTGTTTTCACCCAGGGTTACTGGCTTTTCACAGGGCTGTTTCATGGCCCACATTTCCTACAGAGGTAAAGGAGCAAGCCTCTAAGGGAAGAATCCTTAGACAGCTGTGGGGGAGATGTTAGTGTGAGGATGTTTCTAAGGGAGAGAAGAAATGCTTATTTCCCAGAAAGGCTGACCCTGAAACTAAGAGGCATGAAGTCCTCTCCTCAAGTCTTGGTCAGCCTCAGTGGAGTGCAGAAGGCACACCTCAGAATCACAAGAGGGAATCATTGAAGACCTGCTGCGGGGGCAGGAGACACTCACCTGAACAGTGGACTGTGAGATTCAGCGAGTGCCTGCCCTGCATTCTGCCGAAGTCCCACAGCCTTCTGCCCGACATCCAGAACCCACGAACATCATCAGGTGCTGGTGCCAGAGTGGCCATCTTGTTCTAAGGTCTTGAGCCAGGGTCTATCGTCTTAAAATGCTATGGTTTGGGGAAGTTTTTTCTGGTAAGAAAGAAAACTCTTAAATTTGGAATAAAGAGGGGGGGGAAGAAACCTACCTCTGGAAGAGAAAATACTTCTAATTAGATTGAGCTACAAAGGTTACATTTTTGTTCTGGGAAAAGGACTGTTTATAATCCTGTGTCATTAGCAGGACATTTTCCAGAGACCAGTGTGCCAGAAATAGACCCTTTGAGGGGTCACTGGAAGGAAGGGGTGTAGATTCCTGAAGTACAAAGGACTGAAGTTCAGATTTTCCCTTTCCCCTAAAGCATGTGAGCCCCTCACCAAGCGCTGGCATGGCGACAGTGCCAGCCTCATCCTGGGCGCTGGGCCCCACGGGCTCTGTGAGAGTGGTTAGGAGTACACGCTTTGAACCCGCTTTGAACCCAGACAGGCCCGGGTTCAAATTTCAGCTCCGCCTAACTTTTCTAGTTGTGTGACCCTGGTCAAGTTAGTTCTAAGCCTCAGTTTCCCTCTGTGTAGAATAGCGCTTAAAAAGCCTATCACATGGGAGTGACTATAACGATTAAAGGAGATTATCGATGCAAAGTATTTGGCACAGTGCCTAGCCCACAGAAAGTGCTCAGTAAATCATGGCTGTCAATGTCATCATCATCATCGTCGTTGTCATTACTGTTGTCACCTCTGTCATTGTCATCATCATTGTCTTCATCATTTTCATCCTCATTGTCATTGCCATCACCATCATCATTGTCGTCATCTTGCCATTGGTGTCCTAAACAACATCATGTCCGGTCAGTTTTGCATCCACTGGCCGTAATTCCTCTGAGCATCTTGGGTAGCATTATACATGCCCCCTGTGCATCTGAACGAGTTTGTACATTCAGTTCCCAAGTTAAAACTCGTTTCTTCGAAGGTTAATTTTATAACCTGCTCTTAGGAAAGGGGAAGGCATTTACCATAGAATCAGTGTTACACTTGATGGTGAGGTTTCCAGGCCAGCCCACAAAAACCCACCAAACCCCCAACATAGCTGAAATATTGAGCATTTGAAGTGAAAATAAAAAAACAACACTGTTGCAATATTGGAAATTAAAGACAATGGAAAATAATTTAAATAAATACAAAAATCTATTTCTCATTCAGGCTGGAGGGCTAAGGGAGAAAGAAGAGGTGGTCAGAGCTTTTTACAGCTTGAGTGTAGACTTACGAGCACATTCAAGGGTTCTGAAGTGACCACTGATTGGCTATTATGCATAATTTCACTTCAGATCCTATAGTTTTCCTTCTCCTTGACATAAGGGCCTGCATAGCTCTCCTTGCCTACTTATCAGCAGTGATTAGGGTCATTTTCTCACTCACAAGAGGAACAAAAAACAAGAGAGTGGTGGCAGAGGAGAGAAAAAAGGGTAAGACAGGAGAGAAAGAGAAAGTAATGACATTTTCTGAGATAATCAGGCAAGAATTGAATGAGAAAATGGGAGGAAAAAGATTAAAAATTATGTATAGGTCCAAATGAGAAAGAGATGATTGCTTGGCTGGAAGAGATAAAACACAGAGAAACTGGGGAGATTGGAGGGGGCCTAGAACAGGGAAAGAAAGGAGGCTGTGAGGAAAACATGGAATCGAAGTTATTCACCTGGCCATAAGGGGATGCTATTGAGCTACAACAGCTTGGTTGCTGGAGGGAGAGGTGGGACTGCTGAGTGAAGTACTAAAACCAAAATCAAACCCGTTGTCTTCGAGTTGATTCTGACTCATAGTGACCCTATAAAACACACACACACACACACACACACACACACACACACGCACGCACACCGCGAGCCCGTTGCCGTCAAGTGGATTCCAACTCATAGCGACCCTATAGGACAGAGTAGAACTGCCCCATAGGGTTTCCAAGGAGTAGCTGGTGGATTTGAACTGCCAACATTTTGGTTTGCAGCCCAGCTCTTAACCACTGCACCACCAGGGCTCCATAGTGACCCTATAGAGGCACATAAAAACGTAATCCAAATTTTGGAATAGTTTCTCTAATGCTTTTAAAATCACCAAGCACATTCGTGACTTGGCTGAAGTATCTGTCAGCCCTAGGAAAAAAACATAAATGTACCTTTTTTTGGTGCCTGATCTTCATTTTTGTCTTCCCCCTTCCCCTCCTTGGCAGTCAGAATTTGGTTTCTTCCATAAAAATTGGGTTTTCCAGACAGAAGCTGATAAACTCATTGACACTGAGGTGTATGATTGATAAGGCTCAAGTATTATGCTTCCTTTACTGGTTTAATAAACATAATTCAGTCAGTGATAAAGCTGTAGACAAAGAAATGAAACTTTAATTGAGGAATTACAGATACCAATCATGGAGAGGAAACTTTCTAACTATCTTGAGATCTTTCCATAGAAACAAGAGCCTACAACTCTGACTAAGTTTCCTGGCTCCATTAAAAGGCACCTGAGGCTTTAAAAAAAGGGGAGGAGGGGACATGACCTTAACCCTTAAGCACTCAGAGCTAAGAAAGGAAGCAAATTTGAGTTAATTATTCATTCCTTTATAGAGTCATTCAACAAACACTTCGTGTTCACCCAACAGGAACCTCATGAGCATGTGCCTCCTGGATCCAGAGATTTTAACAGCATCATGGCTTGTCCTTACTGAACTGGCTACCTCCTGAATCTACAGTTTCTGCCTTACTAGGTTTCCATGCAGAAGCAATGGCCTCTCAAAGGATGGCATCTGCACGCGCACGCTTGTGCACACCCACACACACACAAACGTCAAGGCTCTTGCAGTGCCACAATGGAAACTTAATGGCCATCACCAGTGGTGATGAACGTGGTGAGAGAGGCTAAGCAGGAAGTCTTCTGGTTTTTGATGAACCCAAATGGCTAATTATCTATATTTGGGTTCTCCTACAAGGAGACCCTGAGGCAAGGATTTGACAGAAAGTAGTTTATTTGGGAGTGAAGCAGTGGGGCAGGAGAAGGAAGGAAGCAAACATATCAAGCAAGTTACCACCGTGGGCAAGTGGAGCTCAATTCTACTGGGGAATGCTGGAAGACAGTGTAGCACACATGCTTCAGTCATCCCAACGGAGAGACTAGGAAGTGGGATGTTGATTCACCAGCCTCCCTCTATCACTGGTCAAGGGCTGCTCCTGGAGGATGTGTTAATTCCTTGGCACTTCTGGCTAGCCCAGCATGCAGGGCTGGTGTGCTCCTGAGACCCACCCCCCCACCCCCCGAAAAAAAAATGCCCTCAGGGAGAGTCATGGCTATTTGCATCAAGCAGCCTTTGGTGTACAGAGGTGGGTCTGAGGGGACATGGGCAGGACACCAACAGTGTCTGCTACACCAGCCATACCCAGGAAATTCCAGCCATGCTTATTACACGAAGACCCAAATGTCACTAATCCAGGCCATCATGACTAGGTCTTTCCACAGTGAGTGGCACCTTCTAGGACCCTGTGAAGAAGACACTGTCTTATTATCTCCAAGCTGCAGAGGAATCGGCTAGAAAGGCATGTGACTCAAGATCTCATAAACCAGGAAGACAAGGAGGTCAGAGATGACTATCTTTCCCAATGCAAAACGGTCAAGAGATGCTCAGCTTGGCTGATGTGTTCAGTTGCTAGTATATAACAAGGGCCCTCAAGAAAGTTCTCTTCATCGTATTTGTATTGGCTGGAATGCAAGATGTTCCTGAGATGAGTCACAGAGGGAGTTTCTTTTCTGGTGATCATCTGTTCCAACTCAGGGACCGAAACACAATAAATAAATAAACACCACTTCTTCATCAGCTGCATATAGCTTAAAAATAATAATAACCTCGACCTGAGAAGTACACAGACAATGCAGGAAGTAGAGGGCGGAAAGTGCTCATCTTTGAAACAGGGAGCCTTCTTTCTGGAATGCTGTTTTGTTAAAAACATCACTCTGCCTGGAAGCAAGCTCTCCCAAGAGCAAAACAACACACTCTGCAGAATCTTAGGAATGGTGAGGCTTTTGAAGTTCCTATAAATTCACGATAATTATCTTAAATCAAGTATTGTGGTGGGAGCTGATATAGCATAAACAATACAAAGTTGAGGTGGGGGAAGAAAAAGACAGGCTTCGAAACATCTAGTTAGTTGACAAGGAAGATCATAGGTGTTATTTCCTATTTCTTTATGGGAAGACTTCTGGAATGCATGTGTATGCACACACACACACACACACACACACACACATACACACTCACGGGGGTAAGTAGGTATGAGACCACCTGTCGTCTCTCTAATACTCAAGGCAGATCCTCAAACCGGTATTCACGTTGATTCCTCTTCTTCCTCACCTGCTCCACTTCGTGTATTTTTCCCTCAGAATTCCAGTCATCAAACCCTTATTCCTGGAGGAGGTGACATGTGAACTGTGCCTTGCCACATGGGCAGGATTTCAGTGGAGGAGATGGTGGAATGAAGGGTTTTCCAGAAGCATAGGAGTAAAGGCACAAGAGGAAAGGTGTGTTGGGGACTGGCCAGCAGGCTGGGGTGGCCGAAGCCTAGGGGTCCTGAGGGCCTGGGGGAGAGACAAGGGTGCTGTGAACATCAGAGTGGTGGCTGGCTCTACCAAAGGGTATAAAGGTGCCCCTCAGCCATTAACCTTGTGCCCTAAAAGACTAACAATGCATGCTGCCAACTCAACCAATAGCATTTTGACGTCTTCACAACCCCTGATGAGCAGGAGGCCATCAATTCAATAAAGAGACTGTTAGAGTGGAAGGAAAAGAATAAGCAGATTAATTTGCAGGATTTTGCTAGCATCCTCTTTCTCCTCACTCTCTCTCACACACACTCACAAGACGATCATAATAAACCATTTACTAAGCATTTACTTATTATGTGCCAGGCACCCTGCTAGGTATTTTACATTTTCTCATTTCAACTTCTCAGCAACCCCAGAAGATTGGTACCAGCTTGTTGAGAACTGGTTTGTCGGATTCTTTTTTATTTTTTCCAGGAACTGAGCTGCAAATTCCCAAGGAATGGTCTTTTTGCTGGGGCGGGGGGGGGGGGGGGGGCGGGCAGAGCTTTCCAGAACATGAACAACATTCACTGCAGGGAAGATAGGCCTGAGGGATGTGGGGAAAAGAGGCGCAAAGTTTCCTGGCACCATGTAAGGGGCCAAGTGGGGGTAGGGAAGGGCACGGAGGGAGGAAGAACTGGGGAGAAGTCTTCTCGTCTCTGACCAGAGCCTAAGATCCCTTGGCTGGCTTCTGCACCTGGAGCAGGTCTGCCTAGCTTTGCTTTCTTGGCCCAGCTCCGAGGCTCCCTTCCAACATTTCCATGGCAGCCACTGATTACTGGCCCCTGAAGGAAACAACCTGAAGCAGGTTGCTCCCACTTCTTTCTGGATCCTAACTCCTTCTTCCTACACCTCTGGACCAGCTTGCATCACAGGCAGTGGTTCATTCCTATACTTCCCAGGAATATTTCATCTGTGGCCTACTAGCTGGCTGTTCACTGAACCCATTTCCTCTTTTTCCTGGACTACATTTCCCAGCATCCTGTAGGCGTGGCTATGTGACTGAGTTCTAGTGAGTAGAACTGATGTGCTCAGCTTCCAGGCCTGGCTCCTAAAAACTTTCCATACATGATCCCCCAATCTCTTCCCCTTCCTGCAGCTTGGTGTACAATGACCTTTTAGAAGCCACATATTGAAGCTACTGGAGCCACAAGATGGGAGGGGCTTACATGCCTGAATCATGGCTTGGAGGAGGGCCACCTGTCATCAGGAACATACATTTTTGACTCTATGTGAGTGAGAAATAAACTTCTGTTGTGTTTGAGCCATGATTTCCTTTCGATTTAACAGTGGCTAGCATTACCTTAAGGAGCCCTAGCGGCCAGCATACCTGGGAACGTGGCATCTTGCCAGAGGAAACTGCTGGGACCACAACACGCCCTTCTCTCCTCATGCTCTTTGATGTTGACCCTCTCCCTTGGTTTGCAGAGCAGGGAGGCCTGGGAATGCTGTCCTTCCCCCGTAAACACACTAGATTCTTTACAAGAAAGAACCAAGTAGAGTTCCCTTTGGGAGAGTTTGCGAACTATGGTTCAAGGGTCTGGGGCCAGCTTCGCCTTGGTGCCCTATATAGTTGATTTTCTAGGTAAAGATTGCCCATTCAAAAGTATCCTCCCCATCCAACAACAACTTAACTTCCACCATTAGCAAGTCTTTGCCTTGCATTTAACATTATTGCCCTCTTTCTGGGTTCCTCAAAAAAAAAAAAAAAAAAAAAAAACAACAACCAATCCTTCTAAGCCACACACTGGGTCATTGTCATATTGGGGTAACTGAACTGATCAGAACACTTTCTACACAGTAGGGGCTTTCATGTACAAAGGTCCCGTCCAAATATCTTCTGTAACCTTCACAACCAAGGAGCCCTGCTGGCAGAGTGGTTAAAGCGCTCAGCTGCTAACCAAAAGGTCAGTGGTTCGAACTCACCAGCACTCTGCTGGAGAAAGGTGTGGCAGTCTGCTTCCATAAAGACAACAACTTGGAAACCCTACAGGGCAGTTCTACTCTGTCCTATAGGGTCGACTATGAGTTGAAATCCACATGGTGACAATGGGTAACCTCCACAACCACCTCAGAAGGTAGGCAAGGATCAAGCCTATTTTACAGATGAGAAAACCGAGACCTGTCCCAAGCCCTGCAATAAATAGCGGAACTGGCTTAAATCCATATCCACTCCTGACCAAGGCTGATAAAACTCCCCCAGGCCCGAGTTTCTGGACACTTGACTAGGGGCTATGATGTCTATAATTTACCTTAAAATACATCAGCACCTACAGTGGGGCATTTCCTGTTGGGGACTTAGGTGAAGCGCTAACCAAGTCAGCCAGGATTCTAATCAAGAGTGCACAGCTGAAGTTCTAATCAGGAAGCCCACATCCCGTCAATACTTGAGGCTTGGCTAATGAGCACAGGGAATGGCAGAAATGTTTTTTCAGTCGTGAACTTGGTGACTTGCTAATTAGCAAGATGACTGCAAGAAAAGAGTTAGATTAGTGATATTCAAGATAACGTGGATTGGCTAAAATATTTTAGAGGCAGTTCCCACCCTTGTGTGAACAAGGTGGGAGGATGGGGGGAAGCCCACTCTTGGCACCTTCATGAATGGTTCCTGATGCTTGCCACCTAACTGGCCCCATGCTTGGCCACTGGTTTTGGAGGATTTCTGGTTGCCTGCTGACTAGAAGGTAAAAAACCTCGCCTCGGAAATGTTGTCATATCTGCCTTGAGAGACGCTTTCATGCAGTGTGTGGTCACAGCAGCTGAAAGGCCAGATGGCCAGGACCCCCTAGAACAGCCTTATGAACTGGTTTGTGCCTGCTGGCTACTAACGTGTCTTCCTGCTGGCTACTAACGTGTCAGCTTATCCATGTCCGTGTGTGTGGCATAATTTGCCCTGAGACTTGAACTTGCTTCCATTGTAACTGGGTTGCCAGGCTATGGGGGAATAGCTACCCCTCCCTCTCCTCAAGCGGAGGCCCTGACAGCATATGGCTGTCCCTGGGGCTGTCACTGTGTGACTCCAAGCTCACCATGCAGGACTTCCTCCCCTTCTCCACTCTAACTTTCATGCCTGCCCTCTTCCTCTTCCCTTGCTTTCCCCCTCTGGGGCTTTGGCCTTGAGTCTGCCCTACGGCAGCTTGTAGACGCCCCATGGGACTGGAAAGATTCTGCTTTAGAGACAGAGATGATGAGCAGCAATTGTGTGTCCATAAAAATTTAACACTTCGTTTCCCCTCCTACAGGACCTTTTCAGTATCTCAGCAGGCATTGACTGTCATTCTAGAAAATTCTTTAAAATTATCTTTAAAAAAAAAAACCCAACTAGGCAACCGTATCACATCCATTATTGTTAGCTGCCCTCGAGTCGGCCCCAACTCACAGTGACCCAATGCACAACAGAACAAAATACTACCCAGTCTAGCACCATCCCCATGATGGTTACAGATTGGACCTTTGTGATCCACAGGGTTTTCATTGGCTGATTTTCATAAGAAGGTTGCCAGGCTTTTCCTTCTAGTCTGTCTTAGCCTGGAAACTCTGCTGAAACCTGTTCAGCATCATAACAACATGCACACCTCCACTGACAGACAGGTTGTGGCTGTGCTTGAGGTGCATTGGCCAGGAATTGACCCTGGGTCTCCTGCATGGAAGGGAGAATTCTATCACTGAAATCACCAATGCCCCAATCCCATTCTTGTTGTTGTTATTAAAGTGCCATCAAGTCGGTTCCAACTCATAGCGACCGTATGTACAACAGAATGAAACACTGCCCGGTCCTGTGCCATCCCCACAATTATTGCTATGTTGGAGCCCATTGTGGCAGCCACTGTGTCAATCCACCTAATCGGGGGTCTTCCTCTTTTTCTACTTTACCAATCACATCCATTAGAATGACTAAAATAAAAACGACTACAATATCAAATGTTGGCAAGGATGTGGAGCAATTGGAAAGCTTATACGCCGCTGCTAAAACGGTACAACCACTTTGGAGAACTGTCTGGCAGTTTCTAGTAAAGTTAAACAATTGTCTATCTAAGGTCCAGAAATTCCACTTCTAGGTATCCTCCCCCGCCAGGAGAAATGAAAACGTGTTCACAAAAAGACATGTACACAGATGTTCATAGCAGTTCTAGTCATAAGAGCCACAAACTGGAAACAACCCAAATGGCTGTCAACAGGTGAATGGATGAACACACCATGGAAAACCCATACAATGGAATAATACTCAGCAATAAAAAGGAACAAACCACTGCTACACTCAATGACATGGATGCATCTCAAAAGCATGATGTTGAGTGAAAGAAGCCAGACACAAATGTGTACATACTATAAGATTTCATTTCCCCAAAGTTCAAAAACAGGCAATTTATAATGCTAGAAATCAGAAAGTAGTTGCTCTGTGGAAGGAGGAGGGGGAATCAACTGGAAAGGGGCCTGAGGACCTTTCTGGGTGATGAGAGTGATTTTTAGTCTATTTCAGGTGGTGGCTACACAGGCGCATATGATTGTCAAAACTGATCCATCTGGGGGAAAATGCAGAACAGAATTTCAAATTCCCATGTACTATAGACTTCCTGGAGCCATGAAGGTTGTATGAACCCCTGAAACTATTACCCTGAGATAATCTTTAAACTTTAAAGCAAAAATATCCCCTGAAGTCTTCTTAAAACCAAACCATAGTTCAGCTTAACTAGGAAAAAATATCTGCCTTGAGCATTATGCTCTTTTAAGAACTATCTACACGGGATCAAATTGACAACAGTAACTCAAAAGATTAGATAGGAACTTTAGGGGGCAGTGAATTTATGTTAATGGGGGAGGGATAACTCAGAAAAGGAGGGTGAGGATGGTTATATCACTCGAAGAATGTAATCAATGCCACTAAGCTGTACATGTAAAAACTGTTGAATTGGTGCATGTTTTGCTGTGTATATTCTCAACAACAACAACAAATTAAATAAAATTACAAAAAGCAAACAAACAAACAAAAAAACCTGATCCACCTGAACACTTCAGAATCAGTGCCCTGTATTTTATGGTGGTGCAATGGTTAAAGCACTTGGCTGCTAACAGAAAGGTTGGAGGTTTGAATCCACCAGCTGCTCTATGGGAGAAAGATGTGGCAGTCCACTTCCGTAAAGATTACAGCCTTGGAAACCCTATGGTGCAGTTCTACTCTGTCCTATAGGGTTGCTATGAGTCAGAATTGACTCGATGGCAATGGGTATCCCACAATTTAAGAAAAGAGACACTTAAAATACTATCAAACTACTGCAAAAAAAAAAAAAACTAAGTGTTTCTGTGTGTGAGTATCGTAGGTTTTGACCACCTCTGAGAGGAGATGGAGTGGAGGCTGCTGGGGCCAAAGGGGCACAGGCAACTCCCAGGGCACTTGCCAGGGGCCCCTTTACCTCAGGTGCCAACAAAGGAGGCAGCAATGTCAGTCCCCAAACACAAACACTTAGTGTGATAAAATGACAAAGGCTCCAAAGGAAGCTGGTCCAAGAGTGTGGGATAGATATCAGGCTTTGAGCCAAAACCACTTTGCAGGAAATGCCAATATTTTTGTATTTGGGAAAGGAGAGGGAGTATTAAGGCAAGCACGAGCCAAAACATGTTGGTCTTTCGACAACAACTGCTGCTCAACCGAGGAGGCCCTGAGGGAGAGGCTTCAAAGTGCTGCTACTAAGCCTTCCTCCTTGGGTCCCTGGGATGGGGCACCCATAAAAGTCCAGATAGAGTGGAAAGTTGGAAGTTCCTCAAATGGCAAAAGTCTCCTTTTTTGCATGGTGAGAGGAATCTTCTATTTCCCTAGTAAGAGGCTGGCCACAGTCTCACCCACTCTTCCTGTTTAGCCCTCAAGTAGCCAAGGAAGACTTCATGATCTACTGGCACAGGCGTGAGCCTGCGAGTCAGGCCTGCTCACAAACTCTGGCATTACCCGTTGAAAACTATGTGTCCTTGGGAAAGTACTCAGCCTCTCTGAGCTGTAGTTTTCTTGTCTGTGAAATGAGGAAAATAACAACCACTTTGCTGGCAAAGGAGAAGATGCCTGGTGCCTAGTAAATGCTCAACATAGAATCTTGTCTGGGCTCCAAAGTTCTTTCCAGATTGTCTACGCCAATTTCTCAGGTACAGTGGGAATCCCCTCCAGCCCAATGAGCATTCATTCTGTAATTTTGACCTCATGTGCACAAAATATGCATAAGCACAATCCTTCGTTCATGACACTATTCCATGCATGGCCTACTTTTGTTTGTTTATTTAGTTTTAATAATATACAATTTAAAATAATAATAATAAAAACATTATGGACTCATCATCCACCACAACAACACGTGGGTCTGTCTCTGGGCTCCCTAGTCTATCAGTTTGTTTGCCTACCCCTGTGCCAGGGCCATGGTGTCTTAACATACTTTCTGATGGTGCTAAGTGCTAAGAAGAAAGTGTCACTGTGCGCCATCGAGTCAATTCCAACTCATAACGACCCTATATGAGAGTAGAACTGTCCCATAGGGTTTCCTAGGCTGTAATATTTACAGGAACAGATTGACAGGTGTTTCTCCTGTGGAGCCCCTGGGTGGGTTTCAATGGCCAACCTTTTGGTTAGCAGCTAAGTGCTTAACCATTCCACCACCAGGGCTCCTAAGAAGAAAGTAAATCAAGGTAAATGGATAGAGTGACATGGAGGAGGGGGTGGGGAAGGGACTACTTCAGGTAGGGTGATCAGGAACCGCCTCTCTGAAAGAAGGAGACATAGTGGCATAATGGCATTCCAGAGATCCAATAAGATCAGAGTGTGTGTGTGTGTGTGTGTGTGTGCGCGCGCGCACTCACGCAAGTATGTAAGAGGGACGTGAGCAAGCTCCAGAGTGGTAGTTAAAAATGGCAAGGACTAGATCATGTATGCCCTTCTAATTTTCATTTTACAGAGACTATCTAAGTACAACCCATTTTACAGATGAGGAAACAAAGACTTAAAAAAGGTGACTTGTCCTAGGCCACAAATATAGTTAGGGGTAGGTGTCTTTGGCTGGGTTCTCTAGAGAAGCAAAAGCAATGAAGTGTGTGTGTGTATACATATATATATGTATATATATATATATATATATATATATATATATATATATATATGCACACACATACATAGAGAGAGAGAGAGATTTATCTCAAGGAAATGGCTCATGTGGTTGTAGAGGCTAGCAAGTCCCAAGTCCATGGGTTAGGTGTCAGGCTGGAGACTTCTCCTGACTCAAGTAGCTGCAGGGCTTGACAAACCCAAGATAGGCAGGTCAGATGACAAGCCAGCGGCTCACAGGCTGTGGAGGCCGACGAATCCAAGATCAGCAGGTAAGACAGCAGGCTGCTGGCTCACAGGCTGCAGAGACTGATGAATCCCAAGATCGGCAGGCAATACGGCAGGATGCTGGCTCAAGTGCCAAGAACCGGAGGTCATATGATGATGAGCTGGATGCAAGATCCAGAGCAAGCTAGCGAGCTCTGCCAGAATGTCCATCTATATATTAGATGCAGGCCACACCCCCCCAAGGAAACTTCCCTTACAACTGATTGGCTGATCACATCAGATCATATCATGGAGGTTGACTACATCATTACATAACTGCCAAATTACATCATTACATAACTGCCAAACCACCGAGAATCATGGCCCTGCCAAGTTGACACACAATCTTAACCATCACAGTTCACCCCGAGTCAACTTGGCACCTGTACATATCTACTTAAACCATACACAATCTCTAACGAAAGACAGTTATAAAGTTATACTTGCACCTAACATGATTTGACTAACATGCGTACAATGAAAATGCACTAGCTCCATTTACATCTTATATTTTATAAGTGAAGAAAACAAAAATATATGATGCACACATACAAGGAAGAAATACTCATAACAATTACAGTTCTCATTTCTGCAACTGGTACATGGCTGTAACTGGTATTTAAAACTGCCTTCTTTCACCGCCCATTCCATATTCCCTTTGCCCTCAGCAAGCACCTCAGCTGGTAGTGGTTCTTTGCCTGGTGGAGTGACCCAAACCTTCATTCCTGAAGGGTCTGGGCCATTAGTAGTCATGTCAGAATTGGGTTGTTGTAGTTTTCCGTTGAGTTTAATCCCAGGGCATGGTAGTACTAAGAGACACCCTAAGGGAACTCCTGTATTCCCGACATAATCTTTACCTCTATTATGCAACACCAATCTCATTCCCCTTTGGTAGACAGGATCAATCACACCAGCCAATATGGTAACTTCCTTCTTTGCCTGTTGATCCAGAGGCATGAGGAGCCCAAAGTGGCATTCTTAACTTCCACTTCAACGGAATCCATGTTGTGCCTCCAGGTGGAAGCATTCCTTCCTTTAGAACTAAGACCTCTAGCTCCGCAGAGTGTAGGGTCGCAGAAACAGAAAGCAAAAATTTTGTGAGTGGGTCACTAGGGGAAATAGTGAGTGGCACCACTCCCATTTCCTCCCCTTGATTCCTGGAGCTGTGAATCCTGGTTACAGGAGAAAGAGCACCATATATTGGATACTGGTTTAGAGCATATACCACCTCCTGGAGAACATTGTCCCAACCCTGTAAAGTATTGCCACCTAGCTGGCACTGTAATTGTGTCTTTAGGAGGCCATTCTGTTGTTCTGTCAAGCCAGCTGTTTCAGGATGATGGGAAACATGGTAAGACCAGTGAATTCCATGAGCGTGGGCCCACTGTTGCACTTCATTTGCTGTGAAGTGAGTCCCTTGATCTGAGGCAATGCTGTGTAGGATACCACGATGATGGATAAGGCATTCTGTGAGTCCGCGGATGGTAGTTTTGGCAGAAGCATTGTCAAATCCATATCCAGAGTAAGTGTCTATCCAGGTAAGAATGAAACACTGTGCTTTCCACGATGGAAGCAGTTCAGTGCAATCAACCTGCCACCAGGTTGCTGGCTGATCACCTCGAGGAATGGTGCCATACTGGGGACTCTGTGTTGGTCTCTACTGCCGGTAGATTGGACACTCAGCAGTGGCTGTAGCCAAGTCGGCCTTGGTGAGTGGAAGTCCATGTTGCTGAGCCTATGTATAAGCTCTATCCCTGTCACCACAGCCTCTTTGTTCATGAGCCCATCAGGCAATGACAGGAATGGCTAGGGGAAAGAGGATGACTGGCTTCCACAGAACGCGCCATCCTAGCCACTTCATTGTTAAAATCCTCCTCTGCCGAGGTCACCTTTGGGTAAGCATTCACATGAGACACAAATATCTTCACTTCTCTGGCCCATTCAGAGAGGTCTATCCACGTACCATTTCCCAATACCTCTTTGTCACCAATTTTCCAATCATGTTCCTTCCAAGTCCCTGACCATTCAGCCAAACAATTGGTCACAGCCCATGAATCAGTATACAGTGACACATCTGGCCATTTCTCCTCCCAAGCAAAGTGAACAACTAGGTGTGCTGATCAAAGTTCTGCCCATTGGGAGGATTCCTCCTCACCACTGTCCTTCAGAGAGGTCCCAGAAAGGGGCTACAGTGCTGCTGCTGTCCACTTTTGAGCAGTGCCTGCATATCATGCAGAACCATCTGCAAACCAGGGATGAGTTTTCTCTTCTTCAGTCAACTGATCATAAGAAACTCCCCGTGAGGCCATAGGTTCAGACTGGCAGAAGGCAGATAATGTGAGAGGAGTGGAGACTATGGGCATTTGGGCCACTTCCTCATGCAACTTACTTGTGCCTTCAGGTCTTGCTTGGGCCTGATCTCATATATATACCACTTCTATGTAATGATGGAGTGCTCCTGTGCATGTCCAACTTTATGACTCTGTGGGTCAGACAATACCCAGTTCATAATGGGCAGCTCAAGCCACATGGTGACTTGGTGTCCCATGGTTAAGCGTTCGGTCTCTACTAAGGCCCGGTAACAAGCCAAAAGCTGTTTCTCTAAAGGAGAGTAGTTATCTGCAGAGGATGGCAGGGCTTTGCTCCCAAATCCTAAGGGTCTGTGCTGTGATTCACCAATAGGGGACTGCCAAAGACTGCAAACAGCATATCTATCTGCTACTGACACTTCAAGCACCATTGGATCGGCCAGATCATGTGGCCCACATGGCAGAGGAGCATGCAGGACAGCCTAGACCTGTTACAGATCCTTCTCCTGTTCTGGGCCCCACTCAAAACCAGCAGCTTTTTGAGTTACTTGATAAATAGACTTGAGTAGCACACCCAAATGAGAAATATGTTGCCTCCAAAATCCGAAGAGGTCCACCAGGCGTTGTGCCTCTTTTTTTAGTTGTAGGAGGGGCCAGATGTAACAACTTATCCTTCACTTTAGAAGGAATATCTTGAAATGTTCCACACCACCAGTCTCCTAGAAATTTCACTGAGATGGAAAGTACCTGTATTTTTGTGGCATTAATTTCCCATTCTGTAGCACGCAAATGTTTTACCAATAAGTCCAGAGTCATTGACACATCTTCCTTACTAGGTCCAACCAGCATAATGTCATCAACGTAATGGACCAGTGTGACGTCTTGTGCAAGAGAAAGGCAATCAAGGTCCCTGTGAACTAAATTATGACACAGGGCTGGAGAGCTGATATACCCCTGAGGTAGGACAGTAAAGTTGTATTGTTGACCTTACCAGTTGAAGGCAAGCTGCTTCTGGTGGTCCTTTGAAACAAGTATGGAGAAAAAGGCATTAGCCAGATCAATAGCTGCATACCAGGTACCAGGAGATGTATTAATTTGCTCAAGCATTGAAACCACATCTGGAACAGCAGCTGCAACTGGAGTCACCACCTGGTTAAGCTTTTGATAATCTACTGTCATTCTCCAAGATTCATCTGTTTTTTGCACAGGCCAAATAGGTGAGCTGAATGGGGATGTGGTGGGAATCACCAACGCTGCATCCTTCAAGTCCTTGACGGTGGCAGTAATCTCTGCAATCCCTCCAGGAATGCGGTATTGCTTTTGTTTTGCTATATTCCTAGGTAGGGGCAGTTCTAATGGCTTCCACTTGGATTTTCCTACCATAATAGCCCTTGCTCCACTTGTCAAGCATCCAGTGTGGGGGTTCTGCCAGTTGCTGAGAATTTCTATTCCAATTATGCATTCTGGAACTGGGGAAATCACTACAGCATGGGTTCGGGGACCCAGTAGACCCACTGTGAGACAAACCTGAGCCAAGACTCCATTAATAACCTGACCTCCATATGCCTCCACTCTGACTGGTGGGCCACAGTGACTTTTTGGGTCTCCTGGAATTAGTGTCAATTCAGAGCCAGTACCCAGTAACCCCCGAAAAGTCTGATTATTTCCTTTTCCCCAGTGAACAGTCACTCTCGTAAAAGGCCGCAGATCCCTTTGGGGAAGGCTGGGAGAAAGATTAACTGTGAAAATTTTCGGAAGTGTATTGGAGTCCTTCCTCAAGGGGACCCGGCCTCACCTTCATTCAAGGGGTTGTGGGTCTTTAAACTCGCTCAAATCTGGAAATGGATTGAGGGACCGTGACTCTCTATTTTGGTGATTCGAGTTAGACTGCTGTTCACCTTACCTAGAATTCATCCGTTTGTACAGATCAAGTAAATATTTAGTAGATTTCCTATCTATTTCACTCCTAGGGACACCATGACTAAGTAGCCAACACCATAAGTCCATACGAGTCAGACTATTCTGCTTACTGCTTTGACTCCTCTGTCCATTACTGTAACCACGCCCACCTTGTCTTTGTCGATTGAGTGCAGCCACTTGGCCCCTTACTACCACGGGGTCCAATCAGCCCCATTGTAGTTAGGTGTCTTAATTCAGTTAGGGCAGTTCCCACTGTCAAATCTGACTTACATAAAATAGCAATCACAGCAGTCTTCAAGGATGTTGGAGCTCCCTTCACAAATTTGTTCCTCACAGTTGAGGTAAAAGCTGTGTCCTCTGGGCATTCCATGTGTGGGTCTGTGGGTCTAACCTGATAAATCCACTCTAGCATGCCAATTTCCCTAAGCCTATGGATACCTTCTTCTATAGTATACTAAGGCAGGTCTGGCACTTCAACTTGATTCAGCGTAGGCCACCTGGTAATCCATGCTTCAGCAACCCAACCAAACAAACTATTAGATCCTTTCCTAACTTCCGGAGCTGAAACATTGAATGAAGAATCTGTGCTTAGTGGACCCATATCAATAAACTCAGACTGATCTACTTTATGTTCCTTGCACCATTATCCCACATCTTCTAATAGCCATTCCCACACATATTCCCCAGGTTTCTGTTTGTACATATTAGAAAAGTCAAGCAGTTCTTTTGGAGTGTAGCGCATCTCCTCCTGGGTCACACTTTGTACTTCACCTTCTGGGGCTCGCTGGGACTTAAGTCTAGTTATAGATCTAGAAGTCAAAATGGGTGGTGGGAATGGGTCCTGGGAACACTCAGGGATGTCTTGTAAGGCATCTACCCCAGGCAATGGCCCAGGCAATGACTCAGATGCTGCCCAGGTGATATCTCAGGCAAAGGCTCTTCAGACACAGCTTGGTTAATCTCATCAGATGGAGTTGGAGGGGCTAAGGGTTTTATTGGGGAGGGTGGCTTAGCAGACAAAGATGGAGTAGTCTCTTCAAATGGAAGTAAGAGAGCTCATTCTGTTGGGAGGAGTGACTCAACGGAATTTAGGGGCTCAATGTCTCCATCTTCCTGATTATCTGCCCATATGTTCCCATCTCAAGTTTTAGGATCCCATTTCTTCCCAATGAATGTCCTCATTTCAACTTCAGGCGCTATTCGAGGCTGGAAATTCAGTTGTAATTCTGCCACTCTTATGTTAAGACTGTGGGTTTGGTTTTTGGCAATATTGGCTCTGTTACGACAAAAAATAAGGCTTCCTTTCAGGGCACAAGTGGCAACTTTGAGGTCTTTTATGAGCTGTGACTCTGAAGCCCTGAGATCATCTCTTTCTTTCACCACTTTTTCTAGAGAAAGTAAGACCAATCAACCAGTTTCCCTCTACTTCTCATTCTGAAAAAACTGTAGAAAATTATCAAATATGTGATAACCCAGAGCTTTGTTTCTCACCAATACCTGATCTATTGGTGGTGATATTTTGCTTATTAATATTGCCATCTCATGATGTGGATCAGCAGCACCTACTTTACTGCTGAAGGCAGATTCATCAGCACCTTTAAGACTACTCAGACTTAAGAACCAATTTAGAAAACTCATCATTACAATTTTATTTCTCTAGAACCACTCTTGATACCAAATGTCTCAGGCTGGGTTCTCTAGAGAAGCAAAACCAGAGAAGTGTGTGTGTGTGTGTATATATATATATATATATAAAGAGAGAGAGAGATTTATCTTAAGGAAATGGCTCATGTGGTTGTAGAGGCTGGCAAGTCCAAAGTCCATGAGTCAGGCATCAGGATGGAGGCTTCTCCTGACTCACATAGCTGCAGGGGGTGACAAACCCAAGATAGGCAGGTCAGATGACAAGCCAGCGGCTCACAGGCTGTGGAGGCCGACGAATCCAAGATCAGCAGGTAAGACAGCAGGCTGCTGGCTCACAAGGTGCAGAGGCAGATGAATCCCAAGATCAACAGGCAATATGGTAGACTGCTGGCTAAACTCCCAAGAACTAGAGGTCAGAAGATGATGAGCTGGATGTAGGATCCAGAGCAAGCAAGTGAGCTTTGCCAAAAAGTCCATATATATAGGATGCATGCCACACCCCCGAGGAAACTCCCCTTACAACTGATTGGCGGATCGCATCAGATCACATCATGGAAGATGACTACATCATTTCATAACTGACAAATTATGTCATTACATAACTGCCAAACTACATCATTACCTATCAAACTACATCATTACATAACTGCCAAACCACTTAGAATCATGGCCCAGCCAAGTTGACATATGACCTTAACTATCACAGTATGGTTATGGTTAGAATTTAAGGTCTCTTCTGTTCAAGGCTATGTGCACCTTCCATAATACCACATTTCCTGTCTGAGGCTTCAAATGGTTTGAATTCCACAAAATGCCTCCAAATGGCTTTCAGGTAATGAGTGATCTAGATGACAAATTGTATATTTAAGTTGTATTCTTCCAAGCAGAACTACTTCACCACGAGCAAGATTATTTGAAGACTAATTAGGATTCTGATATTCTTCAAGGCTAATACCTTAGGACTATGTCAAAATCTATGTGTATATTTTCAAATCATTTTCTTATTATAAGTGTTATCTATTTTCAAACAAAAATCAAAGATATGTTAGTGACATTCTCTGAAATTTGAGTTGGGTGCTATGATCATATAAGTAGAAGCAAGACTTTTTCTTAATAACCTACGTATAACCGAGAAATAAACAAGTAGTAGATTTTTCATGTATTTTAATGGCATCCCTTCAGTTCAGTAAATAACAAAAACTCTTCTTCTTAATAATGTGGGTGGAAATACTGAAGTCAGATTTTAAAGTTTTGCCTATCCCCTTTCTTTTAAAGTTCTGAGCCAGGTGCAAGATAAAAACACGAGAGAGACATGTGACTAAAAATGTTTGAGGAAGTATGACTTGCGTTCCCTCTTCAACCTTCAGAGTAAATGTACTTTTCAAATCTCTTTCCGTCTTTGGCCTGCTAATCTCTTTCTTCCAGGAGGAGATTTCAGCGCCTCCACTCCCAGACTTAAATGGCAACAGACCCACGTGCTCTTCCCATCTTGGGTCCCCACACTGGCTCTGATACAACTGCAGAAATTATGACTCAAGAGATCAAAATAACTGACTTCCAAGAGCCTCTGATTTCTCCCAGCAGAATAAGACGATGAGAAGTTCTACGTATTTTCAAAGACAGACGAATTCAGGCTGTTTCTGAATCACAAGCCTGCCTAGGCTTTTCTCCGCCTCTCACTTTTCTTGGGAATAAAGGATGCAGATGTGCGAGTGCTAATGGCAGAGGAGCCTGAAATCCCTTGTCACAGGTAAGAGCTGTCTGAGTTTAGTTCCTTCAGCTGTGTCTCCACATGACCAAGGCAATTCCATCCGATGACTGCAACTCAAGTGAATCAAACTGTTGGCTCCTAAGCTGTTGAATGCATCCCTTCCTAGTCTCTCTGTCCTAAGCCACTGTTCGCCATCATGAAAGTGAAAATCACAGGCCTACACTCCCCGTAGTCTAGTGTGTGAGAAAGAAAAGACAATGCAAAAGCATAACAAATCCAGGACAAATCCTTCCAACTTGCAGAGAAAAGGCCCTACTTAATAAAACAGAATGGAGCTACCCAGCTCAGCCACTGACTGGCTGTGTGACCATAAGCAAGTTCCTTAACATCTTTATGCCTCAGTTTTCTCCTCTGTAGCATGAGGATGATAACAATATATACACCACAGAGCTGTTAAGGGGAGTAAACGAGTTAATGTCTGGAAAATGCTTAGAAGAGTTCCTGGAACATGGTAAACACTCAATAGGGGTTAGCTATTGTTATTATGGAGCCCTGTGACACAGTGGTTAAGAACTTGGCTGCTAACCAAAAAGTTGGCAGTTCGAATCCACTAGCTGCTCGTTGGAAACCCTCTGGGGCAGTTCTACTCTGTCGTATAAGGTCGCTTTGAGTCAGAATCAACTCGATGGCAATGGGTTCGGGGTTTTTTTGTTGTTGTTGTTATTGTTATTATGGAGTCCCTGGGTGGTGCAAACAGTTAATGCACTCAGTTGCTAATTGAAGGGTTAGAGGTTCAGGTCCACCAAGAGGTGCCTCAGAAGAAAGGCCTGGTGATCTACTTCCCAAAAGTCAGCCACAGAAAACCCTATGGAGCGCAGTTCTACTCGGACACACACGGGATCGCTATGAATTAGAGTCAACTTGACAGCAACTGGATTGTTATTATAACAAAAGACAGGGAGCCACAGAGACTGCTCACTGTGTCACAGAATAAATCAGGCGATTAGTAGTTGTTCTGTGGTAACGAGTGGTCTACTCAAACATGTGCCTAGCATGGTACTGGCTTCCCATGGCCCACGGTGGGCAAGATGTGCAAGTGAACGGTAACTGCCAGCAAGTCCAAAATGATAAGTGTTAGGTCAAGAGCAAAGGTGGTGGGGACTTGATGAAGGGTTTTCATTAGGCCAGACTTCTTGGGATAAAGTATATGGAGGGATAATCAACTCTGGTTGTACACGAGACTCAACTGGCAGCTTTGAAAGATCTGGATGCCCAGGCTACATCCCAGACCAATGAAATCTAAACCTTCCATGGTAGGGCCCGGGCATCGGGATTTGTTAAAGCACCAATGTGACTCACAATGTGCAGCTAGGGGTGAGGACCTGTCATGGATTGAATTGTGTCCCCCCAAAATGTGTGTCAACTTAGCTAGGCCATGATTCTCAGTATTGTGTGGTTGTCCACTATTTTGTGATCTGATGTGATTTTCCCATGTGTTGTAAATCCTACCTCTATGATGTTAATGAGGCAGGATTAAAGACAGTTGTTAATGAGGCAGGACTCAAATCTACAGGATTAAGTTGCATCTTGAGTCAATCTCTTTTGCGATATAAAAGAGAGAATTGAGCATAGAGGAAGAGGGACCTCATTACCACCAAGCAAGAAGAGCCAGAAGCATATGTGTCCTTTGGACCCAGGGTCCCTGTGCTGAGAAGCTCCCAGACCAAGGGAAGGTTGATGACACAGACCTTCCTCCAGAACTGACACAGAAAGTGTTCCTCTGGAGCTGACGCCCTGAATTTGGACTTCTAGCCTCCTAGACTGTGAGAGAATAAATTTCTCATTGTTAAAGCCATCCATTTGTGGTATTTCTGTTATAGCAGCACTAGATGACTAAGACAGGTCCTCTCTTCCCAAGTATGGAACCCCAGATGGATGAACAGCTTATCTTGGCCAGTCTGGAGGAGGTCAGACTCACAGTCTCCATTCTCTTTGCAGAGACAAAGAGAAAACCCACCAAGCCCCATCCAGGGCATGAAGTGATTACGATTTGTCTAGGAGTTCACAGGGCTGGTAGACAGCCTTGGTGCTGAATCAATCAGTGAATGAATGAATGAATACAGCACCATAGCAAATGTCTGCTGATATGGAAGTAAAACTGGTTAACAATTTTCTGGAGGGCAATTTAAAAGCATTCATACTCATTGACCCAGAAAATCTACTTCTTGGAATCACTCCAAGGAAATTCAGGCCCTGGCTGGCTTTTCTCCCAAGTGCCTGATTCTGATCAAAGAGAAATCCCTGGGCTATAGACGTGGAAGAAGGGGTATTCCAGGGAGACTGTGTTCTTGCAATTCCACTTCTGTGAGGAGGTGGGAAAAGGGCAACCTCAGGCAGCTCTCATTAGAATTTGAGATCTGCCCAGACTTTCAGATGTGAACTCAGCCAAGCAGTGGAGCGGCGTCACTGGGGTTGGTGTCACCCAGTGTGGTAACTCATGGTGTCACTCCCCTCCCGTGCTAATTACCACAGTATTGTAGCTAAAACACCAGAAAATTTGCCAACATCAGCAACTATAAAAATACCAGCAGCAATGAAAACACTGCATGCTTGTAGCACGTGCAGATGAAACCACGTGATTTGAAGCATCATTGTAATTGGGTAATAATGACAGCTCTGACCAGAGCACATTAGAAGGTTCAAAAAGTAAATTAGCATAGAGTTTTAGCCTTGTAGGTATATTGATACACGTAAGCTGGGCTTAAGAAAACTTTTTCCATTGTTATAACTAACTTACTGTAAAAAATAATAAATTTCTACTGAAACACTGCACAAAAATCTTACAGACAATCATTTTGGTGTCACCCCCTCAGACAGTGTCACCCAGTGCAGTCTGCACCCCCTGCACCCACGAGTGACACCACTGCAGCCGAGACTCCAGAGTCCAGCACCCTAAGCACCAAAGAGACTGTTCTAGATAGGAGAAAGTCTACAGGAAGGTCCTGCCAGCCACTCACCTAGGTCATAAAAAATAAAAATCACGGTAAGGCAGGGCCTAATGTTTGATTTTGAGCAGAGTAGTCCTTTACCAGCCTCCCCCCACCACATGAGTTAACTGCAAAATGTGCCCCCGTGTGGGTGATGATGTGACCCAATCTTGCCACCTGGTAAGAACAAAGATGTCAGCATTTTGAAGCCTTGTCTAACATACTGAAGATGGGTATTTAACTTGGGGGAGTTAAATACCCTTGGTATTTAAAGGGCATTTAAAACCCTTTAATACCCTCAGGGTATTTAAAACTTGGGGGAATTAAAACCCTTCCCTTCCTGAAAATGGAATAAATTTGCCTTTGAGTCCACCTTGAAGGCATCCTGAAGTGTGACTTCATTTGTCAAGAACCAGGGCCTGCCCCTCAGGATGGGATCTCCACCTTGCCAAAGATGAGGGACTTTCTCCACTGCGTGTACAATAGCATTCAAATGATGGAGCTTTGAATTAGGGCCTGGAATGAAGAGGAAACATATCGCAAACATGCCTTAAACAAGTCAAACTATCCTATCTGAAGCTATTAAATGTTTCTGTATGTGTAGGCACTTCTTGGTACTGAAGGGAAAATAGAATCATCTTTAAATTTAAAAACATTCCCTGGATAAGACCACTTATAAGAAGTTTAGTCCAGAAAAAAAATATTATTCTTGTGTTACAAAATCAAAGCAGTGGGGGGAAAATCAAAGGGAATGATCAGTCAGGAAAAAATGTCTGGGTTCCAAAATACTACGGGAGACTGCATAAAAAGCACGGTAATATTTAAGCTTGTGCTGAACATACTTTTTTCTACAGTCACTTTTCACCAAGTGTAAGTTAATATATGGCTTGTTAAATGCCTCTTTAAAGGATTTCCTACAATTCTTGGCCCTAAAAGTTCAGGCAAGGTTAAAGGGCTGGGTAGACTTTGGAAGTGAAAGGTCACATAGAGGACACCATCCAAACATGGCACTGAGGAAGCCATGGTTATCCCTCTGAGCCCTGCCTGGCCCATTTATGAGGGCACTGGCACAGGCAGGCCCCAGCCTTGGCCATCCATTCACAATAAAGGTGGGTCATGGATCACACAGAGGCCCAGGGGCTGTTTGTGACTGAGTTGGTACTATCTCACAACTGGAAAATCACCAAAGGTTGATAGTGGTTACGTAGTGACATCTTGGGTACTAAGGATGACATCGCCACCACCGCCACCATCGTTGTGATCATTATAGCAAGTCTTTCACTGAAGAGATAATAAAACCAAGTACTTTCTGAAAACTGACCAAATCAATATTGAGAAAAGTAACTAAATTATTGATCCCTCTAATGTGAATCCCTCTTGATAAAGTTAAAAAAAGCCATGATATTTTCAATCGCCTCATATGTATACGAAAGCTGGACAATGGATAAGGAAGACCGAAGAAGAATTGATGCATTCGAATTATAGTGTTGGTGAAGACTACTGAATATACCATGGGCTGCCAGAAGAACGAACAAGTCTGTCTTGGAAGAAGTACTGCCAGAATGCTCCTCAGAAGTGAGGATGGCAAGACTTCACCTCATGTACTTTGGACATGTTATCAGGAAGGACCACTCACTGGAGGACATCATGCTTGGTAAAGCAGAGGGTCAGCGAAAAAGAGGAAGACCCTCAATGAGTTGGATTGACACATTGGCTGCAACGATGGGCTCAAACACAGCAATAATTGTGAGGATGGCACAGGACTGGGCAGTATTTCGTTCTGTTGTACATAAGGTTACTATGAGTCCAAGCTGACTTGAAGGCAACTAACAACAACAACGTGAATGCCTATTCCTTGGTGAGACTGTATGTTCTAAAACAAAGAGACAGGGAGAGCAGCTGCTCTCCACTTTTCCACTAAAACTCCTCTTGTTAAGGTCATGCTGACCTCCATGTGACCAGATCCACGGACAGATTCTCTTGGCCCTCATCTTACTCATCTCAGCAGCTTTCCACAAAGTTGACCACTCCTTCCTTCTTTTAAAACACAGATCAGATTGTTTTACTCATCTGCATAAAACGCTCCAATGTCCTCTCATTGTACTTTAAAATAAAAGCCAAGACCTACAAACCCCTGTCCGATCTGGTCCCATTTTAACACTTTCCAGTCTCATCTCCTATCACTTTCCTCCTCAATCAGAGTACTGCTTTTTCCTGGAAGCCACCAAAGTTCTTTCCTACCTCACAGCCTTTCAACTGGCTGTTTCCTTAGCTTGGCATGCCCTTCCCACAGCTGGTTCTTTCTCAGTCTTTAGGTCTCAAATCAAAACAATCTCCGTAGAAAAGATTCTATGGCTGTCTGTAATAGCCTGGCCCCTCCATCCCTGTTATTCTCTCTCATATCACTCTTTGTGTGTCTTTCCTTCAGCACCAACCACATTGACAAATTATCGTTTTTGTTTGTCTGTTTACTTTTTATAGTCTGTCTCCTCCACCCTGTCTGGAATGTAAGCTCTTTGGGGGCAGAGAGCTGGCCTATCATGTTCACTGCTGCATACCCAGCTCCTAGAATAACATCTGGTTCATAGTGGATGCTCAATGAATATTTATTTGGAGACAGGATAGTGGGTGCTCAACGAATATTTATTTGGAGATAGGAAGGAAGGAAGGGAGGGAGGGAGGGAGGGAAGGAAGAAGGAAGGAAGGAAGGAAGGAAATTTAGTGTTTTCAACTCGTGGGCCCAAAGACTGCTATACCTCAAATTCCTCACAGAGGTGCCACTATATTTTGAATAATGGGTTCGATTTGCTTTGGCTATAGCTGAGGATACACAGAGTTGGGATGTTGTCAAATGGAATGTTGAAGCTGAGCTGATTGTGTGATGTGGGTAAAGTAACATCCAACTTGTGATGAATAAGAAACACTGTATGGGGGCGCTAAGGCCATATGCCGTGTTCATTCACACATTGAGGGCTTGACTTTGAGTCTGTATCCAAGAGCAAGGCCAGGGCAGTATGAGCTGCTCCACATCGCCCCCTAGTGCTGAGAGTGAGTGAGTACTGTGATCCCCTTGCAGGCCACAGAATGACAGCTCAGAATCACTCCTAACTTACTGCTGGCCCATGGCCAAAGTCTGAGTTCCTCAAGGGTAGGGGTGGGGCCTTGTTCAGCACCCAGTAAACATTTGTTGAATGGCTGTATTTAACAGGGGTTTTTCATCCAGAATATTTATGCTTTATTTAAAAACACTTATACAAAGCTTATTATGCACCAGGTACTCTTCCAAAGAAGCCCTGGTAGCGCAATGATTAAGAGCTCAGCTGCTAACCAAAAGGTCAGCAGTTAGAATCCACCAGCTGCTCCTTGGAAGCCCTACTGAGGCAGTCCTACTCTGTCCTATAGGGTTGCTATGAGTTGGAATGGACTCCACGGCAATGGGTTTACTCTTCTAAATGTTTACAAATATTCAATCCTCACAACAACCCTACAAGGGAGATACTATTACTGTCACAGTTTTACAGACGAGGAAACTGAGGCATGAAAAGAATAAGGAAATTGCTACTAAGTGGCAGAACTAGGATTTGAACTTACGTATCCTTGGCTCCAGAGTGTATGCTCTTAACCAACAGCCTGTGCTATCAGAGGTTTCTAAGGACACAACACTGTGTGCCAAGGACAGGTGGGAGGAAGGATGGCGTAGAACTAGGGTAATTGAGAAAGTTGGGTACTTACCCCTTAAGGGACCCTTGAGTGGTGAAATCCCACACACTTTATACACTGCGTCCTGGTTCCACCTCTGCTGGCTAGGGGAAAGTGGGGAGGTGGGAACTTTGGGGGTCTTGCCAGCATTTTCAACCCAGCCCCCATACCCTTGCAGCAGATCTCTTCTTCCCTTGCTGTTACTATTACAGGTCTAGACCAGTGGTTCTCAACCAGGGACGATTCTGCCTCCTAGGTGGCTAATTTTTCTGAAGTAGGTCACCAGGCTTTTCTTCTGAGGTGCCTCTGGGTGGACTCGAACCACCAACCCTTCAGTTAGTAGCAAAACACTTAACTGTTTAAACCACCAGGGACTCTTTAAGGCAGACAGCAGTCCTCCACAGCAAAGAATTATCCAGTTAAAACTATCACTAGTGTCGAGAGTGAGTAACCCTGGTGTTGGACCACAGATCACCTTTCAGAGAATTAATAAATATGGTGGCAAGGCCATTAAGGGCAAGCCCATCTGTGAATCCCTGAGAAATGCCAGCCCGGATCCTGCTTCACCCTAAAATATCTGCAGGAAAGAAGGTTAGGGCCTTCCTGCTTGCCCGCCCCTCTCTCCTGTTTACTGACACCACATCCGATCCTTCCTGCTGAGAAGCTAAGAGCAGCCCTGGCTCACGGGGCACATAATAGGGGCTGCTAATACTCAACTTCCTTTGGCAGCGTCTGAATATTCTTGGCTTGGAATTTGGTACTCCTTGAGCCCTTTTTCTTAACTGAGTTCTAAATATGAAGGGAATCCACTGTGTAATTCAGAAACTGTCCCACCTTTGATTTCCTTCAAACGTGTCAAAGCAGTGTAGAATGGTGCTGTTCCTCCAAACAGATTTTGGAGGTCTCTGCAGAAGTGGCCCTAAGTGGACCCTGATGAGTCAGCTGGGGCCAGACCAGATCTCCAAGCTGGACTCCAGGGAAGAACCCAAGATAATTTAGAATGCTCTTTATGGATGCTAGAAAGAAGAAAACTCAGGATCAGACTTGGGGTGGAAGAGAGTGAGGGAACTAGGTGGCATGATCAACCCTGAAGGTCCGTGTTTGAATGTGCGCTCTGCCCCCGAGCTCTGGGACTTGGGATCATCACCCCACTTGTCTCCACCACTCCACTTCTCTCATCTGTGAAGTGGGCTTCACAACACCCCCTCAGGAAGGTGCTGTGTGGGTCAGTGGAGGGTACTGTGAAATGGCCACACACTGCGTGTGGATTAGAATAGAGCCTCATTGAACTTTTGTTCACTCACTCGCCAACATCCTTGTATTCTCTTCTCACCATTCATTCTGGTTAAAGGAACTGAGGGTATACCAATGTACACTGCAGTACTATTCACAACAGTGAAAAGGTGGAATCAACGAAAGTGCCCATCAGCAGACGAATGGATCAACAAAATGTGGTCCACACACACAATGGAATATTAGTCAGCCATAAAAAGAAATGAAGTTCTGCTACATGCTACCTTGAACCTTGAAAACATTATGCTGAGTGAAATAAGTCGGTTGCAAAAGGACAAATGATTCCACTTACATGAAATATCCAGAGTGAGCAAATGTATAGAGACTAAAGTTTATTACTGGTTATCAGGGGTTATTAGGGGACAGTGAGCTTCTGTGAAGGGTGATGGAAAATTTGGAAATGGATAATGGTAATGGATGAATAACATGAGGAACATAATTAATGTCACGGAATTGTACATGTGAAGAAGGTTGAAATGACAAACAACTTGTTGCATATATATTTACCACCATATATAAAAAAAATAAGGACTGAGAGATCCAAGAGCTATTTTTGTCTCTAGCCCACCAGCTCAGGAGCAATCAGATGTTCTAAGCACTCAGTAGAATAATAACAAAAATATACCTTGAGAAACAGCGTGTGTGACATGATACATAGTTATCTGAAGGAATCATACAGTTGATTTTATTTTAAAAGTGGGCCTCAGCTAGTGGATAAATGTACAATCCAGAGTCAAACATATGATTCCATGGAAAGGTCTAGGATGGTGTAGACAGAATCCTGTTCAGAAAAATGAGCTAGGCCATCAATTCTCAACCTGAGGAGCTTTCTGAATATATGACCAATGAGGTCCAGACACGTGTGAGTCCAACTCCTCTCACCCCACCCCTAGCCCCTGTGATTCTAAGGTCAGTTGGATTTAGGAACCTCTTGATGAGGTTTCTAAATTGTGTGAAGCAATTTACCAAGTGCCAGGCACTAACCCATGATCCTTAAATCCCTTCCAAAATCCTTAACCAACATGTTTTGCAAGCATTGTTTGAAGCTGCGTTTGCTTTTACATCTATGAGAACATTTTTAGATACGAGATTTGTTTTCCTTCCAACAAGATGCTCTACATCACTACTACCAATCAGGCAAGTTCATTTAACAGCTTTGAATCCATACTTGTAAAATTCCCCCCTTTTCTCATCCAACTTTATGTCTAAACAGTGCGGCTGATGGCCGTACAGTTCCATTTATGAATTCCACTCTTGTGAATGCATTTCCAAAATTGTTTCAGAATTGCTTTGTCTGGGAAAGCCAGGACTGCTGGTTTTAATAAGAACATGGTTTAAACATAGTTATCCAGGTCACTGATATTTCATGGCTTCCCAGAACCCAGACAGCACACAGCACCCAGAGTACCTTCTCTTTTTAAAACAAAAACTGCCCCCACCCAACTCCACCCTTTCCTCTTAGAAAAGGACTTGCTCTCTGCTCCCCACTCCCCGCCCGCACCATTTTTTTTTTCTGAAGGAAGAGTAACATGGCTTAATAGAATGAAAACTGAGGCTAGACCAAGTGAAATGCAAGTCCTGCCTCTGGTTAAAACTCCTCTACACCACAAGCGGTTCACAACCGGGCCTAGCAAAGGGCACGCAGTAGGTGCTCAACCACTAACTGAATGGATTCAGTGATTTGAAGGAACTCTTGCACCTCCATCTAAGAAAACACAAACAAGAATCCAATGAGCAACTGAGACATCCCATAACGTTCACATTTGAGAACATGTTTTATTACATAATCAACAAAGTAAAAAGAACTTTTATTTTTAGCTACTGAAGTTTGCAGGGAAGATCCGAGTCCTATTTAAACTTCCCTTTCATCCCTAACCTTCAAATGGCACTCCTATGATTTGCTTTGTTCATTCGTAAAACGACTCACTTAGAGATGGCCTCAAGTATATTTAAAACAATACAAAACAACAAGAGAAATAAGCCAGATGGCAAAAAAATAATAAATCAGGACAAGCCGTGCCGAACAAGCTACAAAGGCAGGCATCGTCAAACTGTAAAGGAAAGAGACACTCAGTTCCTCACGGATAGGTTACTGCCTCCTTGCAAAGGAAAGCTTGGAGGCCCTCCAAGGGAGGGTGGCTCGTCCCTCCTTAACCTGTCCCAAGTTAGACTGGAAAGAGCTGCATGAATAGTTGGGAAGCTCCCAAAGGCCAGTAATCAGAGCAGGTAAGCAGTGAGTTGCTTCCCATGTGCTAGAATAAGAATAGCTTGGGAGGATCTCTGTTGTAAGTGCACGATGTCAAAGGTAGGGGAAGAAGAAAAAACCATTGCCACCCAATGTTTCTAACACCTGGCAAAAACAATGAACGCTCCCGTCTAGAAAAATCCTGCATTCTTACCTTTTCTACAGGCATCAGTAAAAGGGCACACCTTATAAAACACCAGGGACTGGCCCGGGATACAAGAAAGGGGCTCCAAACCGCAAGACCTATCTTGCTTGGCTATGTCTTTCACATTGGACTGAAGGTTTAGATCTTCGCAGGGCAAAAGGGGCTTTAGTTTCGGGCGGAGGGGCAGTGTTTTGTTTTGCTGGATCTGTCTGATGGCTGGGTGGAAAGGAAAATATTCAGGGGCCTCTTCGTGTGTGTATTTATATAATATAAATTATTACATATTTTTGTATTATATTTATGTATTTATATAATATAAATGCATATTATATATATATAATATATATACACACACAACCCTAGTACAGTGTCTGATGCAGAGAAAACTCTCAATAGATATCTGACCCATGAATGAATGAATGAACCTGAGTTGAGCTGGCCTTTCAGCTCTTCCAACAGTTGCCATATATTTCTAATACATTAAAACTTGTTTGTTTGTTTTTAACCAACAGTCACTGGGCCTCCTAGGCAAGAGTACATGTCCACTAGTTTTAGATACTTAGAAGTACATGCTGTTCTGTTGTAACACAACACGCAGAAAATCTGGCACTAACTTTTCGATAACGGTGCCCTGTTTACAAACATATAGAATTAACATCATCCCTCCCGCAACACACATTTTATCTACATGACCTGAAAGATGCATACGGTTTGCCAGGGCATGCTTGTCAATCTGAATTTATGGACAACTCCAAGGACTCCAACTGACTGCTTTTCACCATCCAACAGGGACTCTGAGTGGGAGCAGAAAGGCAGCAAGGAGATGTGACTGGGGGTCTAGGCAGTGCAAAATGATGACATCAATAGACCAAGTTGGTCCACTTCCTTATCACTCTCCCCTCTACTCTCTTTGTTCCACCGCCATTTTAAATGCATCCGAGTTTGCTATAAACTGCTTTTCTGAGCCACTCTAGAACATTGTGAATGTGCTAAGGAGGTAAACAAGCTGTGGTGGATTATATGCCATTCCCATCTACTTCCTTCCACCACCACCAGTTGCTGTAGAGTCAGCAGACTCATGGCAACCCCACGTGTCGGAACAGAACGGTGCTCCGTAGGGTTTTCAGTGGCTGATTTTTCAAAAGTAGATCCCAGGCCCTTCTTCCTTAGTGTTGTTAGGCTTCCTTATTTTTAGGCTAAGAATAAGATTTGACTGCTGGGTTGGTGAGACATGACTTTTCTATCTTATACCTCCTTGAGTTGTATGCTCCAGGAGAACAGAGTAGCTTTGCATATTGTTGTTGGTTGCAGTCAATTCTGACTCCTGGTGACCCCACGTGTGTGAGAGTAGAACCGTGCTCCACAGGGTTTTCAATGGCTGATTCTTGGGAAGTAGATCGCCAGGCCTTTCTTCCTAGGCACCTCCAACCTCCAACCTTTCGGTTAATATCCACGTGTTAATCAGTTGCACCACCCAGGGACTCCTCTGCTTCTGTAGCCTCCAGTATTTTCCCAATTAAAGCACCCATTGCCTTATTGCCTCTACCAAAGTAAGCATTGCATTGTATTGTGATCATCTCACTGGGGAATGTGCTCTGGAAGGGTGGGCAGGGATCACATCTGCCTTGTTGATTACCACTCTATCCCCAAAAGCTTGCATGTTGCAAGGTCTGTATGCACAGATAATTGAGTAAAAAGGTCTCCCTCTTCTCGGGCGACCAACCATCCCGGTTTGCCCAGGACTGAGGGCTCTCCCAGTGCGTGGGACTTTCAGTGCTCAAACTGGGACAGTCCCAGGCAAACTGGGATGGTTGGTCACCCTACCTTCTCCCTTCGTTTCCACACCACCAGGTCCAGCTTGCAGACCCGCCCCTCCCAGGAGTTCCCAGCCTTGCTGCACCTGTATGTACGGCTGCTCTCCTCACCCATCAGCTGGAGGGAGGAGACAGCCTTCTAAGGTGACAATTCTTTGCCCTGTTTCTGCCCAATGACAAATGCCTACCCTAGCCATAATGCCTGGTCAGCTTTTTTATGAGTGGTAATACTGGTTTCTTTATTTCCCAGAGTCATTCAATGGGAAGCTGTCGGAATGATCAGGAAAGATGCTCAAATTTAAGCCGTGTCCCTGAGTCTGCCCAAAGGTGGGCATGCTGCCAGACACACGAGCATTCCAGATTAGAAACGACCACTCCATTCCCTTCCTAGCTGCCTGCAAATCCCCCCAAGTCCCACCTTCCCATCTGTTCCTAAGCTATAGATCTGACTGGCCACAGGCCCTGCTCACTTCCTTCTTCCCCACATTGGGGTTAAAGGAAGCGAGGTGATGAAGCACCTCCTCCCTTGTCCCACAATTCTGTGGCGGATCTGATCAGAGGACCTGGGGCTGGCTTGATTCTTAGGGGAAAGGCAACCCAGGGCAGCCCTGTCACTCGGGGCATAGAATGCTTGAGGATGCAATTGTGAGCAGATTTTGCCAGCAGTTTGGAATAAGTTCACCCTTCCATAGACTATCTATAGACTATAGACTACAACTGTATAGTTATAGTCATAGAGCGGCGGGGACTACAGACTATCTAGAAAACGTAAGTTGAAACTAAAGGCAAGAGAAAAACTGAAAACAACCAAAGTGCCCATCCATAGAAGAATAAATACAGAAACCATTCTATATTCATTTAATGGGATATTGCTGTTGTTGTTTGGAGCCCTGGTGGTGCAGTGGTTAAGAGCCTTGGCTGCTAACCAAAAGGTCAGCAGTTCGAATTCACCAGCCGCTCCTTGGAAGCCCTATGGGCCTTCCCAGTTCTACTCATCCTACAGGGTCGCTATGAATCGAAATCAACCTGACGGCAACGGGTTTGGTTTGGGTTTTTTGGTTGTTGTCAGGTGCTGTCAAATCGATTCCAACTCATACCGACCTAATGTGACAGAGTAGAACTGCCCCACAGGGTTTCCTAGGTTGCTATGAGTTGAAATCGACTCGCCAGCAAAGAGTTTGGTTTTGGGGGGGTAATCTTTACGGGAGCGGATCTCCAGGTCTTGTTCCTGTGGAGCTGGAGCTGTTGAGTGGGTTTGAACCATCAACCTTTCAGTTAGCAGCTGAGTGCTTAACCACTGTGCCATCAGGCTCCCTAATGGAATATTACAGAGGAATAAAAGAGAATGAATTACTGATACATGCAATAGTATGGATGAATCTCAAAGATACCACATTGAGTGAAAGAAGCCAGACAGAGGACAATGCTGTATACCTTCTATACCGAGTTCAAAAACAAGCAAAACTGACCTATGCTGTTAGAAGTCAGAGAGGGGGCTGATATTGATTGTGAAGTGGACTTTTTACAGGAATGGAAATGTTCTACATCTTGAGTTGGGTGGTGGTTACACCAATGTATACATTGGCAAAAATTCATTAAGTTGCACGCTTCAGATTAGCTCACTTTATATACTTTATACCCTGATGAAATAAGTAAAACAAAACAAAACCCCAACAATTCTCGCTTTAAGCCTGATCCAGTAAGCCATGTCATTTAACCCTGGGGAAAGCATTCTTACCTCCTCTCTAAGTACATTATTCTACCTACCTGCTTTGGCTGTCAAACTCAATTAGATGACACTGAGTGGGGTGCTTGTTCAATCTCATTTGTTCAACGCATGCTCGACAAAGGCAGTGCTGTCGATCCCAATGAAATTAGGGGTTGTCAAACAAAGGATCGGATTTTTTTTTTTTTTTAAAGACAGCTTTCTGACTTTGGGACTCCCCCTCAAATGTCTTTCCAGCAGCTGTATCTTTCAGCCTATTAGTCAAGGGCAGGCACCGAGCCAGCTGTTTGCTGGATTCACTTCCCGGTACATGATCATTTCAAAGGTCATGTATATGTTAATTTACTACCTGCTTGTTATTTAAGAGGATTTTATTACATCATTTTATGTTGATTTATTCTTTCTCCTCCTCTAGGAAATTCTGGATTCAAGAGGAACCGATGGGGGGGGGGCGGGTAGCTCTGGGTGAGCATGAGACTTCAAAGAAATCACAGTTGCCATTTTTCAAATTAAACATGAACACACACAAGCAATATGTTTTGGTCAGACATGATTATGATCATCATTGTCTGGAGCTGGAAGAAAGAAGGGCTTTAAACAAAACTTGTCCATGTTAAAGAGAGAGAGAGAGAACAAGCAAGAGAGACACCCACAGCATGCCCTATCTAAATAATCACTCGGCAATAGCAATGCCCATATGGTGAATTTGACAACGTCTAGATCTTTATAATGTGACTCAATGTACGTCCTTTTTTTTGGCGGGGTGGGGGGCAACCTAAAGGCTTCCCTGTTTTATTGAAAGGCTATGCAGTTTCATTTGTTGATGGGTTCTGTGCAGCCGACTGTATTCTAAAGCTGGAATGATCTGGGAAGAGACTAAAACAGCAAGAGGAAGAAAAGGAGGTTCGGAGAAGGCGGGGTGAGAGAGGCGAGCTGGCTCTTCCAAGGCAGCTTATAGGAGGGGAGGGATGAGCTCATGTGTATTCAGCTCTTCCATATGGCGGGAGTTAGAGATGAGGTTTCTGTGGTGGTGGGAGAGGGGGAACAGTGGGGATGAGCAAGGGAAATGGCAGAGAGCCACAGAAGAGGGGACTCAGGAGCGATAAGACCCTGATGAAAGCACTTACTGGCTTCCAAATGAACATCACAGTGTCTCACTGACTTTTCACCGCACCTGGAATCTGGGGGGCCTCGCCCACACGGGCTCATGCTAGAGAAAAGGATGACTCACGCTCAAAACCGTCAGCGAGTGATCACCATTGTTCTGCTCAAATGCCACATTCAGGCGCCCATACGCTGCCATTCAGAAATCTATTAGCAGCCTAGCAAAGTCATGAACTTCCGTGACCTACTTTTACCAGACAGTGGCTGCTTCTAATTCTGCAATCAGTGAAACAGCAAAACGATTAGAAAATGGGGGTGGGGGGCAGAGCAGCCCAGGCCAATACAGCTGCTGGGGCAAGGTTAACAGAATGTAACTCAAACAGCTTGTGTGCTTCTCTGTTATGCCGGGAGTGAGGAGCACAGACAATGGGGAGTCCTTCAAACCCAACACATGCTTCCTCCCTCCACCAGCCCCCAAGCCTGGTGGAAGAGAGATGATCTGTGCCCTCACATTCTCCCACACAGCCCTTCCTGCTCCAAAGCTGCCTCCCAAAGAGATGGACTCTGGATCTCTCTCTGCAGTTTGACATCTCGCCCTCTTGAAATGCTGTCGGCCTCCACATCACCCCAGCTCCACCGAGAGAGGTCTGTGTGTTTATCCTTCCAGAACCGCAAATTCAAACTCAACTCATCGAAGGTTATGTATCTAATTACAGTATATCCCTCTGCCCCAAGCCCCGCCCCCTCCCTGTGCCCTCTCTGAAGTCATGCGGAAAATGACTCTGGTTCATCTCTGAGAAAACATAAAACAGAAAGAAACCGGACAAGCTGTGCTGTGCATTGTCATTTTCCTCCCCCAAAGGATCCATCGTAGAATTCTTTCTCACTTTTTCACACCTGTAGGACAACTACCTTGTGGAAAATCAAAAACCACAAAGAGAAAAATCATTCAAGGGCTTTATGCCCCCCACAAATCAAAACAATTTTTTTTTTTTTATTTTCCAGGGAAACAACCTATCACGGTAGAGACATTGTTTTGGTCTTTTACTATAATAAGCCATTTTCCTTGGGGCTATACAGTGGCTTGTTGTCATTGTTAGGTGCCTTGGAGTCAATTCTGACTCATAGCGACCCCATGTGACACAGTAGAACTGCCCCACAGGGTTTTCTAGGCTGTCATCTTTATGGAAGCACATCACCGTGTCTTTTCTCCCGTAGAGCGGCTGGTGGGTTCGAACCACCAACCTTTTCCGTTAGCATCCAAGTGCTTAACCATTGTGCCACCAGGACTCCTATAGAGTGGCTTAGAATCTCCCTAAATAGCAATGCTGTTGCCCCCGGATGTCTTAAATGATTCCATTTACCCACACTTTTCTGCAGTTATACACCTACTGCACACAGCATCTCAAGCAACACCCACAGGAAGCAATAGAACACAGGCTGTCTGCCTTCATTTCGGCTTGAAAATGAAATACTCTTTATTAATGTCCTCCCCTGGGTCACCTACTGACCTCAAACTGCTCCCCAGCAAAGATACCTGGTGGTGGCTTGGCCGGACCCCAGAGTGGGTGATACAAAGGACATCATGGAATGTGCAAAATTCCAAAACAAAATTAATGTATGGTGAGAAGGAACATGTCTTCATTTGGGATCCCCCAAAGCAGACCTTGAGACAAAGATTAGAGTGCACAGAGTTTATGTGGGAGGTTTTTGTTGCTAGCTGCCATGTAGATCACCAGGCCTTTCTTCCTAGTCCATCTTAGTCTGGAAGCTCCACGGAAACCTGTTCAGCATCATAGCAACATGCAAGCCTCCACTGACAAATGGGTGATGAGTGCACACAAGGTGCAGAACCAGCTTGGAAGGTGTGAATTATACCACTGAACCACCACTGCCCTCTATGTAGGAGGAAATCCCAGGAAAAAGCAGTAGGGGAGCAGGAAAGTGAGTTCTGGAAGGGAAGGCAGCCAATCCAGGAGGCGTTCGTGAGCAGGTGAGTGCAGTGGGCAACCGGGACTCAATCCCACTGGGAGTTAAGCTCAGAGTTGTTACCACTGGAGATACATTGGGATCTTTGGCAGTGCCATCAGCTGCTTCGGGCCCTGTGGGCTAGAACGCAGAGAGAAAGCTGGGGTAACTATCTTCCAATTCCATTGTGTCATCAGTTGAGAGATGCTCCCCGGGACATAAACTCTTCAGAGCCTCTTGCCTGCCCTGTGCACGGGCCAGGCATGCTCCCATGGCTAGTCAGGAAGTCTCAGGGCAGAGAGCCACAGGTGTACTCTGGGGGCTCAAAGGTGCATGGAGGGGCTTGCCAGGGGCATTTGGGTGGGGCACCAGTAGTATCTGCTATGGAGAGTGTCAAGGGTTTAGGGGCTGCCAACCCTAAAACGTCTCAAAACCACCACTCTGCAGGTGCAGGCCTGTTCAGTCCTCCTTCTCACTCCCTGCAATCCCTCCTGGTGTCTCGTAGACAGACAAGAGGCCGGATTTTCCCGAGGGCCAAGCTCCCTAAAATTAACTTCGGTGTCCTTAGAAGTTGTCTGCACCCAGTCTTATGGGGCTACCAATGGGAAAATCATGGTGTTGGGGCCCAAATCATAGCCCACAGGGCCTGAAGCAGCTGATGGCACTTCCAAAGACGCCAGTGTAAGGAGTAATTTATACACTGGAAACCCTGGCCCTATAACTACTAAAATAAAAACCTATTGCCGTGGAGTCAATTCCAACTCATGGCAACACTAAAATACTCACAGATGATGCCTGTCTTGCAGCCGAGCTCTGTATCCTAGCGAGCCTGCCCTTCTCCCAAATGTGATGCTCTCTTCTCCCAAAGTCAGACTCCAGGGACGCCTCATGCAAGTCTACAGCTTCATTCTTCCCGGGAAGCCTGCTAGGGTAATTTGGGTTTGTTGTTGTTTTTTGATTTCTGGCTAAGGGTTATTATTTTATTTTTTTTCGTGCAAACTCTATCTTTGTCAAATGCTATCACAGGCAACATTAAGACAGTTCTACATATGGCCACCAAAAGACATGTTCAAGAATGTTCGTAGCAGCTTTATTTGCAATAGCCCCAAACTGGAAACCACCCAGATGTCCATCAGCGGGAGAATGTATAAACAAACTGTGATCCATCCATACAACAAGATACTACACAGCAAGAGAAGTGAACAAACCGCTGATACACGCAATAACACGGACGACTCTCAAAAGCATTATGTTAAGTGAAAGCCGCCAGACACAGACGGCTGGCGTGATTTCATACATATGAAATTCTAGAACAGACAAAACTAATCTATGGAGACAGAAGTCAGAATAGTAGTTGCCTCTGGGGGTGTGGACTGTAAAGGGCTCAAGGCAGCTTTCTGGAAATATATTCCACTTTGATCTGGGGGTGGTTACATGGGTGTATACACACGTAAAATGCCATCAAGCAGGTAAGATTTGTGCACCCGATACTCTTTACTGTGTTATATGTACCTCAGTTAGAAAGTGAACTCAAATAATAGAATAATAAGTAAACTATAATTTAAAAAGGCAGCTCTCAAGAACACTGCCTCCCTCTCTCTCACTGTGCCAGGTAATGCAGTGATCAGCGGCACCTTAAGTTCTTTCCTAGAGCTTGGCCTCTTGAGGGAGAAAATGGTCAAGAGAGTTCTCTTGGGTAAAGCTGGTATTTTTGTCCCAGGAGACAGGAATGACACAAGGGAATACTCAGAGTGAGTGTGGTGCCTTTGATAGGCAATATGACTGCCTCCGGGGAGCTCATCGGTGCCCCCTCAAACACATACACACCCAGCACGCACACTCAGGCATCCTATCACACACACACACACTCACACCCCACACCACCACTGCAACACACCACATAGCCACACGGTCATACACACATGGCACAGCACACATCATATATGCATACACACAATCACATCACACTGCACAGATCCACACACTCACACGCACCACACACACAGTACACACATGCACCACATGGGCTCACACAGACACACACACACACGTTTGGCTCGTGGTACTCGAGCACTGCCTGGGTAATCATCGCCTTCCTCCGCTGCCAATCACAGCCACTGCCATCATCATTATCATCATCATTCCAAGAACATCCCTCATGGACAGGGACGTCTTGGAGCGCGCACACAGCTGTGCCTGCAGACAAAGACATCTGCCTGGAGCCGCCTGCTTGCCCTGCAAGCTGTCCAGGCACATCAGGTTTACCCCTGGGTCTAAGCATGGAGTGCCGTGCAACCTTCAGCTTAGCCCCAGCCTGGAGCCTGCGGTGATGTGGACACGTCCTCCTCCTTCTCTCTCTGTCCTCCTGGCCACTGCCCCTCCTCCTCTGTAAGGAAGACAGTGCAGAGGAGTAACTGCCCTGGGGCCCAGATCAGCCCTGACCTTCCTGACAACACTGACCTCATCGCCAAGAGGACACAGAGAAACCAATGTCTGGAAGGTGCCACCTTCTCTGTCTGGGCTGCCAGCGCCTCCTCACTGTTCAACTCTGCCATGGACTTAGAGCTTATCCGCAACATCCTGATATTCTGGAAACCTTTTCTTCCACTCTTCTTTGTTGCCTTAACTTGGTGAACTAAACCCATTGAGTCCATTTCACTATCTGACGGCCATCTGGACCTTCTGCAGAAATAGGTCTCCACATTTGGAATATACTGAAAAGTGCCTGTAGGTGTACCCAAAATTCCCCTCTTAGGAATCTATCCTAAAGACATATGCATAAGCATGGTCATCACAGCCCTTTCGTGTTATAGAGACTGGGAACAACCTAAATGTCAACCAAGAGGGAACTGGTTAAGTTCATTATCATCGATTGTTACACAGAATATTACCCAGTCATTGCAAAGGATGATACAGACTGGTATGTCCTGACATGGAAATAATGGCAAAGACATTCAATGTCATTATTTAAGGAAAAAAAATAAGTGACAAAGTCATGTGGTGGAAGAGAATATAGATTTTCTATATAACAAAGTAAGGAGCGCTGGTGGTGCAATGGGTAAGTGTTCAGCTGTTAACTGAAAGGTCAGCCGTTTAAACTCACCAGTGGCTCCGTGGGAGAAAAGACCTGGCGAATTGCTCCCATAAAGATTACAGCTAGAAAACCCTATGGGACAGTTCTACTCTATCATATAGGGCCACTAGGAGTAGGAATCGACTCAGCGGCACACAACAACAATATACAAAGTGAACTAATGTTTGTTGAATGTCTGTATGTATGTGCTACGAATTTAAAGAATAAAACCAAGCTCGTACCAGGAGTTTTCTCTGATAAGTAAGATTACAGAGAATTTTTCCTTTCTACATTTTCAATCTCTATATTATTTGAGTTTTTGAATATGTGTCACTTCTCTAATCAGAAACACAAGAGACTAAAAACTTGTTTTGGAGTGCTCCTCACTGGCTCCCCACCCATTCTTTTTAGTCTTGGGTTACAGACTCAGTGGCAGCTGGGTCCTGAAGCCAGACAGACCCGAGTTCCACAGAGGCTCCAGCATTTTCTGACTGTGGATGCTGGGCACGTGACTTCGCCTCCTTGAGCTTCCTTTCCTCCATCAACAAGCTTCATTGATGGCCTACTCAATGCCTTCCTCTGTGCCAACCCTGGGGCGACCATGGTGGACAAAATATTCAGCCCCTTCCTGCTGGGAGCTGTATCCATATCTGTAAAATGAGGGTAACTTTGCAGAGCTCTTAAAAGGATTATTTTTAACATAAATAATTCCCAGCACATAAAAGGCCTTTGAAATTTGTCAGCTATTTTTTTTTTTTTTTTTAACATCCAAAGAGTACTTCTTATTTAGGGTAGGATAGGATGCCTAACAAATAGCTCCAAACTTGGAATGTTCAATTTTTTTCAGTTGCCATCCAGTCAATTCTGACTTATGGTGACTCCATGTGTAGCAGAGTAGAACTGTGCGCCACAGGGTTTTCAATGACTGATTTTTCAGAAGTAGATTGCCAGGTCTTTCTTCTGAGGCACCTCTGGGTGGACTCAGACTGCCAACCTTTCAGTTAGCAGCCGAGTGGGTTAACCGTTTGCACCACCCAGGGACTTCCATTGGCTCAACAGCAGAAGTTTATTTGTTGTTTATGTAACTGCCTAGGGTGGGGGTTCCAGGCCAGGCAGCTCTGTGCCATGCAATTTGATTACCCTCCCCAGGTAGAGGAGGCTCTGCCATCTTTAACCATGACTTGCAACATCACTCTGGGGTTTTTCTCCATTCCAGACAGCCAACGGAAGAGAACAAAAGCATAAAGGAACCACGCCTGGAAGATTTTATGATTGGACCAGAGGTGCACACATCATTTCCACTCACATCCCATCAGCCATAACCCAGGCACACAACCACGTGTGAAGCTGAAAGGGAGGCTGGGAGTGTAGTGGCCGGATGCCCAGAAGATGAAGAAAACAGATTTCAGGGACTAACCAGCAATCGCTGCCACACTGAATTAGAAGAAGAAACACCCCTTCAGTGACTGTGTGCTTATCTGTGTCCAGTCTGCAAAAGCAGGTGCTCAAGGATGCGTTTGCTCTGGGAAGTTCAGAGCCTCTTCTTTCCTAAACTTTTCATTTTTTGGAAGATCTTGAAGAAGACATCTTTCAAAGCTTCTCTTTCTTGTTATCAAGGTTGCCCTGTCACCATCTGAGCTATTACTAAAAAACAGCACCAGCCCCAGCTCTGACTTTCACGAGATTTGAGATGCTGTCAAAAATAGATGCCAGCTCATCAGATTCTGTCTGAAAGAGATGCCAGCATGCATATAATTCAAACTAAGAGCTGCAGACACGAAGCTGTGCTGTGCACACGTTGTCAGTCTTCTTTCCCTAAAGAGCCTTCTACGCTAGCCAGTGAAGCCGTGGGCGGGATAATGGGAACTAAGAGGCAACATAATTTTTTTCCTTAAGCTGGCACTTTGCAGAACCAGTTCTTAACGTGTCTGTCTGGCAGGGGCTTGCCAGATTCAGAGGACTAGAGATTTAATCCTACAGTGTGGTTTGCTTTTGTGATCTAGGCGATTACAGAAAGCCCACGTGTGTGTGTCTGAGATAGAGGCAAGGTATGTACAATGTGTTCCTATTTATTCATTCATTGATTCATTCATTTGTTCACTCATTCATCCAATAACTATCTATTGAGTGGCTCCTCCATCACAATCACTGTGGATCCTGGACTGAGGGCACCCAGATGGAAGGCGCCTTCACTGTGCGATGGGGAAGCCGGATCCGTGAACACCCAGTCACGATGCAGCAAGACACCTGCTCTGGGGAGAGCACGTGCCATGGCAATGGAAGCACAAGAAAGGCTATGAGAAAGACCACTCGATTCTTCGCCATTTCTCTGATTTACTTGGCACAGAAGCTGGAAATAAGTAACCCATCAGAAATCCTCTGATGCTCATTAATGAAACAACTGGAAAAGGGAGAGGCAACATTCTGAGGCCCCCAGGGTTCCTGTTCTATGCTGCCATTGAAAAGAGAAGTGGGCAAAATGCTAGCACTACAGATGTTGGATCCCCGCTGTGTGCCAGGCATTGTGCATCCTTGTCGCACATCCCGCCAGGCTGGCACCACTGCCGCCCACTTAATAGATGGAGCCCAGAGAGATCAAGGTGCTTGCCCCATTACGTAGTTATCAGCAGACCTGGGAATCTGGTTTGTTTGACTCCAAAGACTGGACACTTTTCACCACTACCCCTCACTGCCTCCCTACCCAGAGTATCAGGGAGAGCAGACTCAGCTGACAGTAGCGGGGCCTATGAATTAATTGGACTTCTAGGGAGAGGCGGCAAAGCATGGTGGCAAGAGGTCGGCCCCAGGGGTCATTGCTCACCTCCTGGAAGGAATGTCAGGACAAACCGTCGACCTTCATTCATTTATCCACTGACATCCATTAAGGAACTGCTAGGTGTCAGGGGCTGTTCTAGGTGCTGGGAAACAAGGTTGGGGTGGGGGGAGAGAGTGGAAGAGGGAAAGTAAAGGTGCACAAATTGTTAGTCACACATGAGAGGGAATAGCATTCTTGATGTTGATAATTCGAGAAAAGCAATTAAAAGTAGCTTTGAAAAAATCAATTTAAGTGCCAGAAGACCTCGAATTGTCATTATTTACCCTCCAAACTCCCAGCAGAGATACAGGATATACGTACAGGGAGAAAAGGCTCTAAGGACTGGAACCAATACAGTTGATGGTGGTGACCTCTGGGTGTCAGGAATACAAATGACATTTACTCCCTTCTTGTCATTTTGCCCGATTTGTAAATTTTCTAACGTAAGTATTCATTACTTTGATAATCATAGAGAAACAAATTTGACCCCAAAGAATCAAAACTTGAGGTTTCCTTGGGCTCCATCCATTCCTCCCCTGGCATTTGGGCGGTAACTGGCCAGTCAGGCAGACAGGGCGATGCCTTACCCTTATCATGACATCTTATTTCAACACACTGCCCAAAGAGCTCAGAATTCACTCACAGGAATAGGCACCAAAGGAAAGTAGGCACTCATCACTGGGCTATTAGTGACTAAATCCTGAAGCTTCATTTTTCATTATGGCATTGTATCATTTTTCAATTAAGATAGATTCATCTTTTTTTGGAAACGTGCTGACGTGTAAAACTCCATTTCCTTCCTTCACACACCCTCTTCTGGATTTAATTTTTAGTTTATTTCCACGCACCCCTAAGAGTGGCAGAACAACCGCGCCGCTGAGCCGTCTGACCACAGTGCTCCTGGTGCTAGAAAGGGAACGGCAGCTGGGTAAGAATGGTGCTTTGGACAATCTGGCAAACCCAGCTGAGCACACCTCAGGTTTGTGGGAAAGGGCAGGCATTCCTCACAGCGGCTTTGCCAATGAGAAAGGAAACAGAAAAGCCATCCAGGCCCTCAGCAAGGAATGTGTCTGGATTCATCATTGGTCAGGTATCATCTAGGAGCCAAGGAAGAATTGTCTAGGAATGTCTCGATACAGGGGATTCGCTGCATTTTCTTTTTATTAAAGGTATTTTCCATGTTTTAGAATAAAAGAAGATGCCCATCCTCCCGCCCCCAGTGTCAAAGCTAGACAGGAAAATACCCTTATTCAAACGACCAGGGTCTGTGAGGAGCTTAGGTTCTTAGCCTAAGATTCTGTTTCCTGCTAGAAATATTGTTTCAGAAAAAGTAGAAGCAATGATAGAAGGACCACAGGAAACATCTGTGTATACAAACAGGCCCGTTCACCAGGAATAAAAAGGCATTATGCATCACAAAAGTCTAAATATTTTTATTAGCATAGTTTGTTAACCAAAAACTCAGAAATAAGGTTCCCCAAATGTCCCCCAACAAATCCTTTCTTTAATATTTCATTTTATTCTTAGGAGAGAAGTCACTCTGAAATCTTATCTTAGATTTTAGCAATGAGTTTTCTATTGAAAGTTATTTCTTTTCCATCTCAAGCTGAGCAAAGCTCTGGGCCAAGGGGGTTAGGGAATTTGTTTCATAAAACTGACAGCTTGGTGAGCATTCAATCACTCGGCATTACACAGCCCAGGAGAACAAATAAGTCCTTTTCTGATGCCGTTCCAGATACATTACGATGTATGTTCCATAGCTTTATTCCTGCGTTCGTTCTGTTTGCCTCCTGAAGCAAAAAGGAAAGGGGGCAAAACACACTTCGAAAAAGACAACAAAACCTATGAGGGAGCTAAAGTAATCAATCATGCTCTCATTTGGAGTTGGAGAAAAATGTTCCCGTTGGATATGATGTTTTAGTAGCTGTGCCTGCCTTTTCTTTCCAGAAGGTCAATACATTCTGGGGACTCACAGGCATTTTGTCGTTCTACCCTCATTCCTCAGGGTTTCCAGACATATGTCTTTGCAAGATCTGCCAGAGGCTTTCATAAGACAGATAAGGCAACACGGTGGCTGCCTTTGGCCAAAGTGGTGCCAAGAGCAGGTGACTGACTTGTAGCCTGCGCATCACGCTGCCCCAAACACAGCCCCAGCGAAGACACAGCCTAAAAACTTCCTGTTCAGCAGGCCTAACGCAGAGCAGCCAGAGCAAGGAAACCATTAAAAACTTCTGCCCTCTCCAACCACAAAAAAATTATAAGGTGTTTTTTTTTTTTTTTTTTTGGTACTCCCACATAAAGCTACAATTACAAAAACTCCTGTGTGAGGAATCGGAAGAGGAACTGAGCTGCAGGTCTAACTGTCTCCATGAACTACTGCCTCCTTTTCCATGGGACCAGAAGTACTGGATGGTGCCTGGCAACCATTACTAAATGCTTTGATCAGGGTCTCAATAGATAGATCCTGATCAAAGGGGGAGAAAATATGGAACAGAGTTTCAAATTTTTACAGAATCCAGACTTACTGGACCCACTGAGACTGGAAGAATCCCTGAATCTAATACCCTGAGATAATCTTTAAACCTTGAACCAAAATTATCCCCTGAAGTCATCGTTAAACCAAACAACACTTTAGCTCAATTAGTAAAGAGTGTTTGCCTTGAGCACCGCACTGTTCTAAAGAATTATCTATACGAGATCAAACTGACAACAGTAACTCTAAAGCATAGATGGGAAGCTTAGGGGGCAATAAATTGAATTGGGTGAACTAATTTGAGTAGAGATAACAAGAATGATGACACAAATGTGAAGGAGGTAACCTATGTCACTGAATTGTACATGTAGGAATTGTTGAATCGGTGTGGGTTTCGCTGTGTATATTTTCACCAAAAATAAAATAAATATTAAAAAAAAAATCTCCTGTGTGAGACACAGTTAATCTATGCCGTTGGAAGATGGTGGTTACCCTTGGTGAGGGGTAGTGGCAGGGGTTACTCTTGGTGAGGAGTAACAAAGTTTCTATAGATAAACTAGGCTATGGCTGATGACTTTGTTGAGGGTGGTTACCCTTGGGGAAGGGTAATGAAGAGCAGGGGCTTCTGGGGACTCACGTGGTCTGTGTCCACCTCCATATGCTGTTTGTGAAAAGTCTTCAAGCTGTACACTTATAATATGTGCAGTTACTTTTCTGAAAGTATGTTAGGATTTTAGACAGAAATGCTAAAATAAAAATCCTTTATAGATAATTTTTAGGACTTCTCCCACCCGTATAGTTGGCTTTAAAAATCAAACATACCAAGAAAAGACTACGCCATATCCCCCACTGCTTAAAAATTCTGACCTATTTAAAGTGTACATGAAATAGAAAACTTTTTTAAAATGCAGATGCTATTATTTAAACATTTACCCACCATGTCCTTTATGCTTTGGAAAGAATATACTGTAGGCGATTTTCCTACAGCTAATATCCATTCTTCCTACAGCCATACAGAAGGTCTCAAATAAGTGACAAAGCTCATTTTCACTCTTAGGCTCCTTTAGAACATCACCTGCCTGTCAGTTTGTCATACTGGGGTGGTTTGCATGTTGCTATGACGCTGGAAGCTATGCCACCAGTACTTCAAATACCAGCAGTGTCACGCATGGCGGACAGGTTTCAGTGGTGCTTCCAGACTAAGACAGACTAGGAGGACAGGCCTGGAGATCTACTTATGAAAATTAATCAATGAAAATCCTATGGAGTACAGAATATCGTCCTAGACGCTGATTTGCATCATCAGGAAGGACTGATTGTTAGAGGACATCATGTTTGGTAAAGCAGAGGGCCAGGGAAGGCAAGGGAAACCCTCAATGAGATGGACTGACACAATGGCCGCAACAATGGACTCAAACATACCAATCACCATGAAGATGGTGCAGGACAGGGTAACATTTTGTTCTGTTGTACATGGGGTTGCCATGAGTTGGAGTTGACTCCACGGCACCTAACAACAACATTGTTGGGGCCTTTCTCACTCCTTACCTATCTGAGCCATGTGGCCAAAGGAATCTCATTCTTGCTGTTTCATACCTTTCTTTATGTTTTCCTTTCTCTTCTATTTCCCTGCACTGAATTCCGCCTAGGCCACCATCCTTATTCCTGCTGCTGTGTGTTCAGTCAGATGCTACCATGAGAATGGAATCTGAGTGCTTTTCCCTTGGCACCAGTGTTCTCAGATGACTGAATCACCTTACCGCTTCACTCTGCACTTCGTTTCATTAGCTTCCTATTCTGAGTACTCCTCTGTCCCTATGATTTCCAATATGTTGTCTGTTTATTTCATTGAGCTTTGTTTTGCAAGAGAAATAGTTGGGAGTGGGAGAGGGGAAGAGAAGTTTCTGAAGACTTAAAAAATTGTAATTTGGTTTCAAAAGAGTTATGTAGTTAAGAGCTCAGCTGCTAACCAAAAGGTCGGCAGCTGGAATCCACCAGGTGCTCCCTGGAAACCCTATGGGGCAGTTCTACTCTGTCCTATAGGGTCACTATGAGTCGAAATTGACTCCATGGCAATGGGTTTGGTGTTTTGGGTTTTATAGTCACTTTAAAGAAGCCCTGGTGGTGCAATGGTTAAGAGCTCAGTTGCTAACCAAAAGATAAGGGGTTCAAATCCACCAGTAGCTCCATGGGAGAAAAGACCTGGCAATCTGCTCCTGTAAAGATTACAGCCTAGGAAGCCCTATGGGGCAGTTCTACTCTGTCATATAGGGTCGCTATGAGTTGGAATCAACTAGATGGCATACAACAACAACAACATATTGGAGGGCTGCGGGGACCATGGTCTCAGGGAACATCTAGCTCAACTGGCATAACACAGTTTATAAAGAAAATGTTCTACGTTCTACCTTGGTGAGCAGCGCCTGGGGTCTTAAAAGCCTGTGAGCAGCCATCTAAGATACTCCACTGGTCTCACCCCTTCGGGAGCAAGGGAGAATGAAGAAAACTAAAGATACAAGGGAAAGATTATAGTCCAAAGGACTAATGGACCACGACTACCACGACCTCCACCAGACTGAGTCCAGTACAACAGGGATCACAATAGAGGGTCTCGGACAGAGCTGGAGAAAAATGTAGAACGAAATTCTAACTCACAAAAAAAAAGAGACCAGACTTGCTGGTCTGACGGAGACTGGAGAAACCCTGAGAGTATGGCCCTCAGACACTCTTTTAGCTCAGTAATGAAGTCACTCCTGAGGTTCACTGTTCAGCCAAAGATTAGACAGGCCCATAAAACAAAACGAGACTAATGGGCACAACAACCCAGGGACAGGGACTGGAAGGCAAGAGGTAACAAGAAAGCTGATAATAGGGAACCCAAGGTTGAGAAGGGAGAGTGTTGACATGTCGTGGGGTTGTTAACCATTGTCATGAAACAATATGTGTACTAACTGTTTAATGAGAAACTATTTGTTCTGTAAACCCTCAACTAAAGTACAATTAAAAAAAAAAGAAAAAACAACAACACCACAGTCATTTTGCAAATTAAGATCTGAATGGTCTACTCCTACAAATTACTCTGCATTCTACAGCCCTTAAAGAAAAAGTTAAAAGTCTTTTCTAGCCATGGGTGCCAGAATGCATTATATAAAGAAATGTCTTCTTACCCAGGACCCAGTTTAAAATAATCCTATGTCTGGTTAAGGACTCGTAAGGCTCAGCTTCCAGCAGGACCAAAGAATGTGTTCATTCACCTGAAATTCACCTTAAATGTCTGGATAAGACCTCAGATGGGCAGGACAACAAGGAAGATGGCCCAATCTAGTTTCCAAGAAAGCAGAATGGACTTGTCAGGCTCCTACTTTAAGAGAACCATTTCATTAGGAACCAGAGAAGCAATTTGAACGGGCTTGGGATAAGTTCTTGTGTTTTGTATTCCCAAGCTCCTACTCTGCTTAGTAGTGGCATCCTTATACCAAGTTTCCAGGCTGAACTGAATTTCCAATGCTTTGGCCCCAATTAGCCAAGCTGTCTATGCAACACCTCACCTGGCAGGGAGGGTGACTAGCTTGTCCCGGTTTTCCCAGGACTGTCCTAGTTTTAAAACTGTAAGTTCCATGTCCCAGGAATCCCTTCAATCCCTAGTAAAACGGAACAGTCGGTCACCCTACTGCCGCTGGGCCCAATCAAGGTGGGAACCAGTAGGATTACAACTGCCAGGGGCTGCTGACTGAAGATGCTCCTGGCTGTTGGCTAGGTCTATCCATGTTTTCCCCAAGTGGTTTTAAAGGGCTCTCTGACCCACCCATTTATTGTCATTGCATCTCCTTCAGAACCCAAGGCTCAGAGGATTACATGGGCCAGTGTCAAGATTTTCTGACCACTCACCTAGCCTGGGCTGCTGCCATCCGTGGCTGGTCGGGGAGGGTGGGGCACAGGTACCCACTCTCTTCACCCTCCAGAGTTCCCAGGCCCACCAAGGGGCCCAAAAGAGAGAAACCACTAACGGGCCCAAAAGAGTGAAACCAGAGCTTTTAGCCCTGGTGGTGCAAGTGGTTAAGTTATTGATGGCTAACCAAAAGGTATGGATTACACCTTCAGTACGGATTACACCTCAACATAAAGAAAACAAAAATCCTTAGTTTAGAGTAACCAGTAAAAAAAGGTCTGCCTTGAGCATTATGCTCTTTTAAGAGCTATCTATATGTGCTCAAATTGACAACAGCAATTTGAAAGATCAGATAGGAACCTTAGGGGGCAGTGAGTTTATGTTAATGATGGAGGATCAACTCAGAAAAAGAGGCTGAGAATGGTTGCACAACTTGAAGAATGTAATCAATATCACTAAATTGTACATGCAGAAATTGTTGAGTTGGTGTATGTTTTGTTGTGCATACTCTCAACAACAACAAAAGAAAACAAAAATCCTCACAACTGGACCAATAAGCAACATTATGATAAACGGAGAAAAGACTGACGTTGTCAAGGATTTCATTTTATTTGGATCAATGCCCATGGAAGCAGCAGTCAAGAAATCAAACGACGTACTGCATTGGGCAAATTTGCTGCAAAAACCTTCTTTAAAGTGTTAAAAAGCAAAGATGTCACCCTGAGGACTAAGGTGCGCCTGGCCCAAGCCATGGTAGTTTCAATCACCTCATATGCACGCGAAAGCTGGACAACGAATGAGGAAGACCAAAGAAGAAATGATGCATTTGAATTACGGTATTGGTGAAGAATACTGAATGTAGCATGGACTGCCAGAAGAACGAACAAGTCTGTCTTGGAAGAAGTACGGCCAGAATGCTCCTTAGAAGTGAGGATGGCGAGACTTCATCTCCCATGTTTTGGACATGTTATCATGAGGGACCAGTCCCTGGAGAAGGACATCATGTTTGGTAAAGTAGAGGGTCAGAAAGAAAGAGGAAGACTCTCATCAAGATGGACTGACACAGTGGCTCCAACAACGGGCTCAAACACAGCAATAATTGTGAGGGTGGCGCAGGACTGGGGAGTGATTTGTTCTGTTGTACACAGGGTCGCTATGAGTCGGAACTGACTCAATGGCACCTAACAACAACAACAACTACAACAACCAAATGGTTGGTGGTTCAAACCCACCCAGAAGCTCCGTGGGAGAAAGACCTGGTGATCTGCTCCCATGAAGACTACAGCCTAGGAAACCCTATGGGGCAGTTCAACTCTGTCACATGGGGTCACTATGAGTTGAAATCGACTTGGCGGCACCTAACAACAACAACACCAGCTGTTACCAAGTCCCACAGAGTCTTCTTCTTCAATACTTTGAGAATGCAGCCACTTCCCTCTCCATCCACTACCACTCCTGCCACACAGCTTTTCAGTCTTCCTTTCCCCTTCCAACTCATTCTCCACTGGGAGAAAAAAAACAAACATAAATTTGATAATGTCACTAGCCTTCTTGAAACTGCTCAGGATAAACTCCAAGCTCTTCATCAAGACTGACAAGACCCCTCATGATCTAGCCCCTGCCCACCTTTTCTGCTCATCACTCATAACCTGCCCTCCCACAGCACCTAACCTTTGCTACCTCAGTCTCCTCGTCTGCAAATGAAAATATCTGTTTCAAAAGATTACTGTGTGGTTTAAGTAGGATCACACATTAAATTCCTGCCCAGGGGCTTCAATTCCATCTTGGATCTGGGGAATTTGGAGTTCTTCACTCCCTTTCACAGAAGCGATAAAAAGGGATGAGGGATAAGGGTGGAGCATTTGGTGGTGTCCACTACAGAGGAGGGTGGCAAATAATAGATGTGAAGGAAGGAAAGAAGCATCCTATGTGGATGGGGTGGGGGGATGAAGAGCTTCATGCTCTAAATATCCAAGATGGAGCTGAGATCATGTCCAGTTGACTAGAAGAAGGTGATGAGTGATGGTGACAGAGATGAGAGGGACAGGGGTGTGTGACCCACTGATGTGCTCATATTTGCCAAGCTCTTTAGTGGGTAGATGGCACAGAGCTAAATGGTAGGAAGATGGAAGTACTCAAAACACAAGAGTTTGACATTTCACCACCAGTTAATGAGGCCAGAACTCCTGTTAACTATAGACATGAGGTCTTGAGTTCATGCCTTTGAAGACTTGCTTCTGGAAACAGGCAAATCAGGTGACATTTGCATCTTTTTTTTTATTAAACATATTATCAACATCCAAGTGCTATAGAGTACACCGCCAGGAGCCCAGGAGGGTTTAATCGGTATAGACTGGGATAAGAGCAAGCTGTAGGAAGGGCTGAGTGCTTAAGAGAATGAATGCTGCTTTGAGACCAAATCACACACACACACAAGATGCATGATTCTTGGCTTGGGGCGGGGTGGGGAGGTGCGGGGAGAATGAAAGCTGACATTCTATAGGAGAAAACACGGATTTGTGCACACTTAGAAAAAAGATGACTTCCACATTACTGTTTTATTTTACAAATACTCATAAGAAAAATAGCTTAACAGCAACTCTCACGAGGTCCCTCCTCAGCTACTTCTTTACTCCTGTTTTTTTTTTTTTTTTTTTTAACAAGAACATTTTCAGCACTGTTGAAATCTAGATCAACAGTCACAGCGGCCACCATCACAGTCCCCTTCCCAGGGACCTTTCCAGGTCTTCCTTTGTCCCCTTGCTGCTCTCATGCCCTCGCCTCCAATCCTGCCCCATACCATCTGGCTTCTTGCCCTCCACATGGACAAAGACTTGACTAAGGCTGAAGAAAATAAGGGGGTTTGAAAGCCCAGTTTCATTATCTGCTTGCCTCACTCATTTCATTTCCTTTCTTTCCTAGCTGTCTTTTCTGACCCCTTTTAATTACAGAGAACAGCAGATCAGACAGCAAATGAGCCTCTCTGTCCATGCTAGTCCCCAATAACCAGGACGGTCAGGCAACTCCTCGAGACGGTGCCTCCACTTCCACCCCACCTGGCTCTCCATCCCCTTCTAAGGAGCTCCTTGAAGCTAATGAACGTAGTAAAGAACCACTGCCAAGGGAGTGGCCACACCTAACTGTAGTCTGAATAAAGTTGGGATTGGGAGAGGGACATTTCCCCAGGAAAGCAGCGGGAAGGAAGATTATCCCAGCTGATCGGAGCCAGCGACCCTGCTCTCTGAAGAATAGGAGGCAACAGGTGCAATTTAAAATGCAGATATTACGAGTCCTGGTGGTACAAAGGCTAAGTGCTCAGCTGCTACCCGAAAGGTTGGCAGTTTGAACCCACCCAGCCGCAGCTCCACAGGAGAAAGACCTGGAGATCTGCTCCATAAAGATATAAAACCAATGAAAACCAAACTCATTGCCATCAAGTTGATTCCGACTCATAGCAACCCTATAGGACAGACTAGAACTGCCCTATAGGGTTTCCAAGGCTGTAATCTTTACAGGAGCAGACTGCCATGTCTTTCTTTTCTCCTGCGGAGCCACTGGTGGGTTCCAATCAACGACCTTTCGGTTAGCAGCTGAGTGCTTAACCACTTTGCCAGCAGGGCTCCTTCCCATAAAGATTACAGCCTTGGAAACCCTATGGGGCAGTTCTACTCTGTCCTATAGGGTCACTGTGAGTTGGAATCAACTTGACAGCACCCAACAACAACAACAAAGGTCCAAAGACCAGCAGCTTCAGCCTTCCCAAATTCTCAGGCCTCACCCCAGACCTCCTGAATCAGAAACTCTGGGTGGGGTCCATGAACCTGTATTTAAACAAGCCCTCCACATGATTTTGGTGCACGTGAAAGTTTGAAAACCACTAGTCTGCAGAACTCTGAGAAAGGGAGGAGCTGAGCAGTTTTGGGGTTGGGAGGGTAAAGGAGAGATATAAAACCAGTGGGCATTAAGGACAGGTACAAATAAAGCAGTGAGCAGACGGGTGGAATGGTGCAGTGAAAGAAGTCTATTCTAGAGCTGCGCTGGCCAATACAGTGGCCACTAGCCACATGCAGTCATTTACAATTTGAAATTAAATTAATTAAAAGAAATAAAAAATTGCAGGCCTCAGCCACACCAGCCACACGTCCAGTGCTCAACAGCTACATGTAGCTAGTGGTTACCATATTGGACAGCACAGGCCATTTCCAGCATCACAGAAAGTTTTGTTGAGCCAGGCTGTATAGAATCCCAGTTCTATCTCCTATAAGCTATGTGACTTTGGGTAAGTTACTCACCTCTCTGAGCCTCCAATTCTTCCTCTGTATAATGGAGCTCATAATACACACCTATCTCATATGATTGTTATGGAGCGGGAAATAAAACAGCATACGTAAATCACCTGGTACAGCTGCCCGCCTATAGCAGGAGCTTGAGAAGTTACAGGTAACGTTGCTGCTCTGATGATTTTATGAGCAGTCATTGGAGATGTTTTCTAATGGAATGCACAGTCTATATTGGCTAGGATGAACTCCTTCCACTACGTTTTAATTGCAAATTTCAGAGCTTCTGTAAGTGGCTCTACTACCAGCAGGACAAGCCAGCAATGCCATTCTGAGGCAATATCCATTTGCCAGCAGGCCAGAAAGGTGGCATTCTAATCCAGAAGTGGTGTGCAAGAGACTTGTAGCAAGGCAACAACTCTTGAAGCTAGAAAGCCTCCCTTTGCTCAAGGCTTTTCTTTAACCACTAATACCACAATTCCTAGGAAGGTCTTACATTAGACTTGAAGCTTTGGTTTTCTTCATCTAGAAAGATCCCCAAGAATCTTGCAACCCTCTTGTAAACCTCCCTCCAGGTATAAAAACAAAACCCAGCCCAGAGCAACTGCACAACCCAGAGACTTCCCATGGTCCCCTACTGAAGGCCAGACAGGGCTATCTGAATGGGGAGCAGGAGGGGGAGAACGGGGTTGGAAAAATGGGGAAAGGGCTTCTATGTGGAGTTTTATCCTAATTCATTAAGAAACAGGCAGTCGCTGAATGTTCTGGAGCTAGAGTGATGGACCTAGAGAGATGCTTTAGCAAGAAGAAGCCGACACAGGGGTGGGGAACAGCAGCTGGGGGAGCAACAGTAGGAGTCAGGAAGAGCAGCCAGGAGGCTGGGAAACACCCAGGTGAGTCGTTTTGAGGTCTGCACTCAAGGTAGTGATGGGCTGAGGAGAGAATGAAGGTGAGAGACCCAGAGGATGAAGGTGGGTGGAGCCCACGTGAACAGGCAGTTGAGCTGACGTTGGGAGCAACGGATAAAGGGGTCTCAGCGTTGAGGCTGGGAGCTCAGACATTAACACATTAACATACAAGAGGCCAGTCTGGCCCCTTCAAACTCCTCTGAAGAAGCAATTCCATTCTACCCGTGGGCTTTGGGCACATCCAGCTCTCTGCGCGTGAGGAGTCAGATTCAGAAGAGTCTGAGTAAGGGACTCCAGGCGGCAGTTCCAGGACTCTTTCTAGGTTGGTTTTTCCAGTTCAGGAATCATAACAGAGGATCACCTTCCGGATCCACTCAGGCCTCTTGGGGGAATCCCAGACTTTCTAATGGTATGGACCAGTAAAGTTTTTTAAAAAGTAGGGGGAGGATCCAATATGAGTTGGACAACTTTTTACTTTGTCAAATAAAGATGTTAAAATACAAATGCCATCTACTACTTCAACACCAAGAACAGTAGGAAAGGCTAGTTTCAGAATAAAGGGCAGTTCTGTAAAATGGAAAAGGTTTTCCTTTTTAAAAAAACTATGTTTTCATTTTTCTCCCATTTCACCATGAACGGGTAGAAATGTTGTCTGTCCCATCCAGGCAGTGGTCCACAAGCCTGGTCTGTGGGAACTGGCGGTTTATGTGACATTCCCAAATGGTTTCCCGTGTGGTTTGGGCTGTAAGCTTCAGCCTTGATGTCCCACATCCAGCTGCCTAGCTCCTTAGAGTAAAAATAAAGCTTGAGGTTTCTGGTGTGGGTGTGTCTGACATGGAAGGACAGGGCAGAAGTGGTCTTTTCGAACCTTCTTAAAATGCAAGGGATAAGCTACAAAGGCTCCTAGGACAAACGGTCTCCTATTGATATTTTCACATTCGATAACTTTATATTTAGTCAAGTGAGTTACTGATTTTTTTTTCATAAAAGGAAATTGCAGCCAGAGCTAATTGCTCAATCTGAAATGTATCTGGACATTGTTTAGATGTTGGAAAGGAAACAGTAACATTGCAGAATTTTAGCAGAAGGGCATTATTTTTTTTTAATTTAAACATAAATTAATTAAAAAATTTAGCCTGTATGTTTTTCAAAGCTTGGTGTAGCTAGTCAAAAGAGGACACCTATTCTGAGCCTTCCTGGACATTTTTCTTATTTATAAAATGCAAAAGAAAATTCATCTGCACAGGCTCAATTCATTCCCCTTCATTGATTTGTTAGCCGATCAATGGCCATTGCAATCTGAAAAAAAAAAATAATAACACCAGTTTCTATGAACCTTTCCAATCGAGGCCATGTTCAGCTAAGCTTAATAAAGAGAAAAACAGCAAGGACCATCTGGAAAACAGTCTTCCGGAGTCGCGAAAGATAGTGGCAGCCTTTGCCCAACCTGCTATAAATAAGTGTCTCGGGGAAAGAAAAAAAAAAAAAAACCCGAATTTCAAATCTGTTTCTACTTAATACAGCTGCAATAGAGTTTATTTAGCTTTTCCCTATAGCAGGAAGACTGTTTGCATTTTTATGACAAGGGTCTAAATGTTTTTCACAGCCATTTCTATTGCCATTATTTTGAGGAACAACATACCACTCGGACCTGTCTGTTTGCTTCGGCAGCACACAGCGGCGGCCCCAGTGGCCTCTGCACCACAAAACTGGCCTCCAAAACCCAGATTTATGATCCTGTTTCCTCTCTCAGTGTTGCAACCATCACCCGAATCCTGGCCTGCAAGGGGCTGGCAACTTAGACTGACCAAGTGTCACGTGTGCTGCAAATCAATTATTTATTCGCCTGGCCCCAGCACACTGTGGATTCCTGCCAGCACATTGCCTCTCCCTTCATGACAACCAGGAAGACTCAAACCGCTCCTCAAGCGAGGCTCGACCTCACCAGTGAAGGTTGACTGCTGGCTTGGCAAAGCCCTCCATGCTCACCTGTCCACCTTCCCTAAGCTTGCTAAGGAATCCCTCTAAATATGACACGCTGACCTCCTTTAGATATTGGATGGCTGTAAAATAAAGTGGCCTCCATTGCTTTCTGTACTGAACACTTGCTCATACACCCCAGTAGCCCCCAAATGCCCATTCCACCCCTAGAGATGGGCAGGGGAGGGTTCATCCCATGACACCTTCCCTGTATAAGGCATGATCTTCCCCTCCAGCCTTCTAAGGGACCATCAGAAAGAAAACCACCCTGGGCTTGTCCTGGTGGCAACATTTCATCTGTGGCTGTGGGCATGACCAGGTTCTAGGTGCCTGAAGGGGCCCTGCCGGTGTTATTTTTCCTGGAGGAGTCTCCCAGGCAGAATTGCTGCAAGGAAACAAAAGTGTATAAGAGGAAAGAATTTGGGAGGGTTGGTAGGAACCACCTGAATTTCAACATCCAATAATTTTCGAAAAATGCTCCCTCTACCCAACGTTGACTTTCTGTCTCAATAGTGCTGGATAACATAGAAAATTAGTGGTGGGTAAAAGGGCTGCTACCGTCTGAAATGGGTCTATTACACTGTCCTGAGCCGAGCTCTCACAAGCACACTAAAGGGCTAAATTAATCGGCTCCAGCTTAAGATGCTACCGGAGCAATGACAGTGGGGAGGGGTGGGAGTGGAGGAAGACAGCTTGGTGGCTTTGAAGTCAGGCCTAGAGTCAGGTGCATATGAAAAAGAAATTAGGGAGGAATGAACCTGTTCTCTTTATGAAAAACCAGAGAAGCTGCCAGTTATTATCATGTGCCCCCGAATTACCTAGGATTTATTCAATTGTCGGCCTTTAAAAAGAAATCCATGCTTATACAACCTTATAGACCCTTCCACCGACCTTAGAATTAAATCAGGCACGTGACCCACTTTCAACTGTTAATTTATCGCCCCATGAACGTATCTAAAAGTCAGAAGGGGAAATTGTGTCTGTTTTATTATTTCAAATTGAATTTCCTGAAAACCACAAATTACTTAGGAAATTTTGGTCTAGATCAGTGGTTCTCAACTGGGGGTGACTGTGCCTCCCAGGGGACAATTGGCAATGCCTGGAGACATTTTTGGTTGTCACACTGGTGGGGGGGATTATACAGGCATCTAGCGGGTAGAGGCCAGGGATGCTGCTCAACATCCTACAGTGCACAGGGCAGTCCCCAAGAACAAAGAATGATCCCATCCAAAATGTCAATAGGGCCAAAGCAGAGAAACCCTGCTCTAGATAAAGCCAAATGATGTTTGGCCTTGAACACACATCTTTGGCTGTTATCGAAGGGAGAAGAGCCCATTCTTCTTTGAAATCTATGGTGGGTTTACATATATGTTGACTAAGGACACGTATACTCAGTTTTCACATAAATAAAATAGGCTCTCAGTCTGAATCTAGGGACATCACAGAAATAGTGTGACGATGGTGGGGGTAGGTACTGTGCATTTTAAATGCATATTTCATCAGTCTAAATGGATGGAAATTAATATCTCATAAAGTAAAATGTTTATCTAGTTATGTTTCATACAAAACCAAAATCAATACACTGTATCTTACCTGACCTGCAATTAGAGTTAAAAAAAAAATAACTAAAGGAAATGCCATTCTTTCTCATTTCTTCCTAGTTGGGTACACACTTCTGAGCACAAGGCATTAAAAAACAAACAAGTAAACAAACCTCCTCCCTTTTGTTTAAGCAGATTTTTCCAGTGAAGAAAAAGCTTCCTGAGTCATTCTGTTCTATTTGCTGTAGATTCAGTCATTCTTTAGTGTGCAAAACATGCAGCCCATTCTCTTGTTATGCCTGCCTGGCTCTCCCGAATGCCCTCAAAACTCGGATGATGAATCACATACTTTGGGCCCACTGTGCCAATTAATAGTAAGCAAAAGAATTCCACACAGCCAAGAAAGGACGGTCTGCCTGGTGTGTGGTGGGGGAGAGGAGAAGTGGGTTCCTGCAGCCAACTGCTTCCAGAGGGTCTTAAGGACAGGTGCTGAGAGTCCCTTCGCTCTGGAACATTCTACGTGGCTCTGCAGTGCTCCCAGTTTGGGGATAGGCTGTGATCAGGAAAAACCTATGTTCCTAGAGTCAGCGTAGAGCTCCCAGACTTAACCACGAAGGAAAGAATGGCTGACAGCTACACCATTTCGACCCTTCCAGGCCACCGTCCCCTTCTCTGACTTAGAAGGCGAAAGTGGCCACACATGCAAAGGCAACAACAACAAAAAACGCCCCAGCGCACCCAGTCTTGGCCGCCAGAGAAGCCTGAGTCGGCTGCTGAAAAAGAACAGTTGCTACACTGCAGCTGGAGAAGCTTTTCCAGGGAACTGGTAATACCCTGGCTGTTAATGAATTATTTTTCACCAGAATGTCGGATTCTTCCTGTGCTCCAGTAAACAGTCTGCTTCTGGCATGGGAAACAAAACCAGCTCCTTCCGAGGAGTCCAAGGAGGTCAGCCAAGGGTCCCCTGTGGGGGCAGCCCCTCAGGAGCCAGAGCCACAGGCGCCTGACCTATAAATCAGCACAGTCCCGAGTTCATTATTCTATCCCTTTCCATCTGTTCATGCCATACCCAGCGCCTAGGGAGGAGCCCAGAAATGCCCAGCCATGGCTGTAATGACACCACAGTGCCAGCTGAAATCCTTCGCCGCAGCCCCCAGAACCTTTCTTTGGTCGGGTTTCCTCATCTACAGCACCATAAGCGTGTGAAATTGGGCTTCCTTGTATTTATTCTTTCTCCCTCACAGAACGTGTATTTATTTCCTTGCTCTCATTTTCATCAAAGTTGCCTGATGCCAGGCTGTTGTGGCTACAGAGTCAGCCGAAGCCTCCTATCTACATTTATGCCCCTGACACGCTGCGAGGTGCTACAAGGCTGAAGCCGCCAGGTTACTGGGTAGTTAGCTCTAGAGCAGCGCTGTCCGATAGAAATAGATACGTAATTCACATACGCTAGCAGCCATATTTAAAAAAAAAAAAAAACAGGTGAAATTCATTTTAATCCAATATTTATTTAGCCCAATATATTCAAAACATTATCATTTTACCATGTAATCGATAAAAAATGAGATAGTTTTCTTTTTTTGTTTTAGAAATCCAGTGTACATTTTATACTTAGATTGTTGTTGTTGCTGAGTGCCACTTAGTCAATTCCGACTCATAGCAACCCCACGTGACAGAGTAGAATTGCCCCATAAGGTTTTCTAGGCTGTAATCTTTACGGGAGCAGATCACCAGGTCTTTCTTCCACAGAGCCGCTGGGTATGTTCAAACCACCAACCTTTCAGTTAGCAGCCAGTACTTCACCGTTGTGCCATATCTTAATTTGGACTAGCCACATTTCAAACACTCAATAGCTACCTGTGCCTAGTGCTTATCGTATCGGACAGTGCAGATATAGAACATTTCCATCATCATGGAAAGTTCTATTAGACTGTGCTGTACTGAAAGACCGAAAAAGCTTTTAGGACGATGAGTGATAGGTGTAACTCAGCGGAGGCATATCTAAAGTATAGCAGTGCCCTGGGAGCCACTTGGGCGGGGGGGGCGCCACTGAGCATTTTCTATTCACCCAGTACGGCCCAAAGTCCTTCCTCAAGCACCATAGACACAGAGGCGTGGGGGGCGGGGGGGGGGCAGAGAGGTGCACTTGCGCCCAGCTGCAAGTCCAAGGGGGCGCCAGACCCAGGTGCGAAATGACATTCCGAGGCACCACAAATATAAAGGCGCCTGACTGAGGCAGCTGGACAAGAAGGGGGAAGGCGTTTCTGCTGACATGTCTCTATTAACATCTATTCATCTTGAAATTGGGGGCGGGGGCGGTGCAACTTAGAGATTGCCCCTGGGCACTCTTTACTTTCACTGCCCCCCTGCAGCGATGCAACTTCAGTGCTTGCCACAGGCGCTGTTTTCTGTAGATACGCCTCTGGGTGTGAGCGAGATGTGTTTCCAAATTCTGTAATAGAATCATTGGAATTAATAATTCCAGCAGAAAAAGAAATTGGAACTATTGGGATGTTCTCTGAGCCTTTGGCAGAGATTAAAATGGTTTTTTTTTTTTTTTTTTTTTTTTTTTTTTTGATGAAAGGCCCAGGGACTGCGCCTACCTTGAGGGTAGCGGAAAGGCCAGTGAGTATCATTATTACTCAAGGCATCTGTTCATTGAGCTGCCTCTGTCTTTGCTGTTCTCAGCTCTCAGGGCAGGGGCTGGGCCAGAAGATCACCAAAGTCACGTACCTTCCTTCAATAACAATTCTGGGTTTGCAATCTAATTTGGTGAAGCAGATACAGAAACATGATCAAATTACGTGCGCCTGGGTCTGCACATGCATGTGTGTGTGTGTGTGTGTGTGTGTTTTCTTGGCTGGAGAGAGAAGGAGGGTCGTGTGTAAAATCCAGAAGCACTAACATGGCCATCAAGACCACCTCCTCACCAGCTGCCATCAGAGCACAAGAAAGCGTGAGACTCCAGAGGCTCATCAAGAATTGTGAGCCACAAATGAGGGGACTTGAGTCCTGAAAGAACGAGATGCTGGGAACCCTGGCGGCTGATCAGGTGAGAGGGAGAAGTGGTAATCAGAGGCATTCTCCAAAGACAAGCGATGCCAACTCTCAAGCAAGGATGTCACCCTGATCCCCAAATCAAGCGTGATTCAGAATTCCACACAAGCTTTTGCGCATGGGAAAGTGTAATTAGCTATCTTTCCCCTCCTGGAGAGCCTCCTTCTCTCAGGTAGCCTCATATTCTGATTAGGGAGGCAGCAGAGTTAGAAATACCAGAATTCGAATCCTGGCTCCACCACTGGCTCCAAAGTTTCTATAGGGTTCGAGGCCACCATCTGGTTGGGAGGGGGCTGAGGGACTTGTTTTGACAATACATTTGCATAGCAAGTCCCCACGTTCTTTTGCTTTTGAGTGTTTATTTATTTGAGATGGTTGGGTCAAAAACACCTCACCCACTCTTTGGTCCCACCATGGACCTCTGGCTAATTTCTTAACCTGTCTGAGCCTCAGTTTCCTCATCTACAAGATGGGAATGATACTGCACATCTCACAGGGATGTTGTAAGGATTAAAACAGGATTTGTCAGCACGGAGCCCTGGTAGTGCAGTGGTTACAAGCTTGGATGCTGACCAAAGGGTCAGCAGTTAGAATCCACCAGATGCTCCTTGGAAACCCTATGGGGCAGTTCTACTCTGTCCTATAGGGTCGCTATGAGTGGAATTGATTTGACGGCAATGGGTTTGGTTTTTGGGTTTTTGTCAGCATGGAACCACCAAGGGCTAGAACTGGAGCATGAAACCGGGAACTTTGAGTCTCCAACCAAACACACCAATCTCTGGATTTCTCTTTGCTAGATCTTCCCAGCAATGATTTATATAGCTCCCTCCCCACCACCCTTCACTCCATCAGCCACATCATTTAGTCACTCAACTCTCATTGATTAAGCAGCAGTTGGGTGTTGGGGACTCTGAGATGAAAAGGCACAGTTTTTTCATCTTAAATAGTTAGGGACTTTCTTGGATCTATCTACTTAGCATATAAGCATGTACCCTGGGTGACTGAGCTAGCTCACAGGTGGGTACCATATTTTATGAATGGATAGGGGCTGAGAACTCTTACCATTGGGAGAAATAAATAAGGAACTTGGGGGAGGGATAGAGGAACATGTTGCTTCCTTTAAATCCTAAGCACCAAAGTCTGGCATCAGACACATGACTGGAAATTTCTCAGAGCCTCAGTTTCCTTATCTGTAAACTAATGCCTCAATCACAAGGAAGCCGTGACGGTTTCCCACGTGTGAAATGCCTGGCAACAACTACCCTCCTCTTTCAAATCTACGGTTTGGGGAGGAGCCAGAAACATACACTTGTTATTTTCTTCTTGTAGTTTCAGCGCACACTGTATGTGGAGATCTTTCTTCCCCATCCCGGTCAAACGGATTAGAGGAGGCCAGTCCTGTCCTTAGTAGTCAGGTGATTAGAGCGAGAGCTCTCTGTCCCCTGGCACTACAGCACTCCCAGCAACACCTCCTCACACACCTCCCAGCCTTTTCTTTTTCTCTGCTTGCATTTCAGATGGCCCTGTCTCGGTGGCCCTGTTTTCCAGGTTCCTTTCTTTGTTTATTTTACAGTTCTGGTCCAACTCCCCACCACCAAGTTCTTGCACTGGGAACTGGCATCACCTGGAAAATGGTTTGCTCATTTGCTCCTGAGATGGGCAGGTTTTCCAGAGCCAAGCCCACTCCAGGAAGGCCAGGGCTTCTTTGCATAATAAAGGAAGCCCTGAGTAGCTAAAGGGTCCCACCGGCTGGTACCAAAGCACCTAATACCCCAAGTTCCAGTTTGCCTTGGGTGACATTGCCCAGGGAGCCCCGGTGATGCCCCTAGTGGGCATCTGTCAGGAGGGAGAAGCCCATTCCCAGGGTACTCTGTATGTGTGTGTGCCTGTGTGTGTGTGTGTGTGTGTGTGTGTGTGTGTGTGTGGTGTGTAAGGGTGGGTAGCTTCTCTGAGCCCAGAGGCAGAGAAACTGGGCTGACTCTGTGCCTCCAAGCCCACCCCTGGCCTCTAAAAGCGGTGGAGCGCCCCATGATCACATTCAAGAAGACGTGAAGGAAATCCAAGGAGTGGGAGCACAACGCTGCTCTGGTCAGCGGCTCCCCGCCCACTAGCCTCCCAACTGTCCCCCTGCCATGCCACCACCCCTCTTCTGTAACAAAGACACATTCACGCTACATTTTCAAAGTTATCAGAAGTCTCTTGGTCAATTAGCAAATAATTCTGATGACTCAAAAGGCGAAAGAGAGGCACGTAGAAAACAGTGGGCAAGATGAAAGCAGAGAAAACCTTGCCCGATTCTAAGCAAAGCAACGAATTATTTTCTCCCTGCTGGCTGCTTTTCTCTCAGTTCTAAAGAGAAGCTTTCAAGAATCAGCCAAATAAAGGGATCACACCAGAGGATGCGAGATAATGCTAAATCAACAAAAACAAAGACCCAAACGAAACAGAGCGAGCCATGAGAATACGCGGCTATCAAAACTTTGTTTGGCCGTATCTATTTATCATCGCTGCACACCCGGGCTCTGCGGAATATCATTCTGTTGATGTCACTTATCCTCAGCAAAATATTTACACATCCTTCAAAACGCCAGATGAGGGGGGCCAGCCGCGCACTGCCGCAAGCCGCCCTGCCAGCCCCATCGCCCAGTTGTGGGCAGAGCAGAAGATGGGGGCCCCAGGCTGGTGGCTCGAGCGGGCACAGGTAAGACCCACCAACAGCTCCCGGAGCGCGGCCACCCAGGCGCTGCGCCCCGCCCTGCCCACCTCTCCCCTACCTGCCTCAGCAAGCAGCAGCCACCTCTCAGATAGTGTCCGCGCCTCCTCCTCCTCCTCCCCCCGCCTTTCTCATTGATTAAGTTCTCAAACCATTGTTGAAGCCGGGTGGCTTCTCCCTGGAAAACTGGGCTGAATTCATTACGCTTGCCCCTGCCACAAAAGGAATATTCATAAAAGTTTGGCAGGCAGAAAGGGAGGCTGACTGCGTGCCATGGGGTGGGTGACAATTCTCTCTGCCAAAGCCACCTTCTTCCTCCTGGCCCCATCCCTCTCGCCATCCATCCGTCGTACCCCAAACCTACTCCAGGGACTTCTGAGACGGAAACACAAAGCAGCAGCTGTTTGGCAACATTTCTGCCCCTCGCCAGCAACTGTGGTGGGATGCCATTTCCCCACCCAGGCGGAGCTTCCCCGGAACAATAGTCGGGCTTGAAACTGCAAACAAGCAAACACTCAGAGCACAACCCCAACCCCGAAACAGCCACCGCGGGAAGCGGCCGTGAACTCGCCGCGCGGGCAAAGGCACCGCCGACACGCTCGCAAAAACGCAGCGACAACGCCGCTCGGTGCCTAACATGGCAGAAAGCCCGAGCCGGCGCGGCCACCCGGGCTGGGCACCGGACGCGGGGCCCCGGGCGCCGGCGCGCACTCACCCGGCTCCGGGGGGCTGCGAGGCTGGCCGCGCGGCACAAAAACGAGCCCGGCGAGATCTGGCAAAAGCCAACTTTCCACCCGGCTCGCCAGGGCCGCCAGATACGTCAACAGGATCCATCTTTCGAAGGGCCTGGAAGACGCCGGCTGCGCTGGGCCGGGTGCGGTGGCCGCGCGGGTGGAAGCGCGACCCGCTCCGGGCCCCCGCCGGCACGCCGGCGCTCCCTCCCCGCCCGGCCCGGCCAGCGCGCGGCGCCCGAACCGGGGTCGGAGCGGGCCCGGGCGCCCGCCGTGGCGCTCGGCCCGCGTCCCGCCCCGCCGGCCCGGCGCTGGCCCGGCCACGTCCTGCCCCCGAGCAGGCCCCTCCCCGGCCGGGCCGCGGGCGCGCCCAGCCCCGTGTGCACCCCGCCGCCGCTGGCAGGTCCGACCGGAGGGCGGGGAGCCCGGCCCGCGCGGGGGCGCCGCGGCCGCTACCTCGATCGCGGCCGCCGCCTCCAGGAAGCCGCGGGCTGGTTGCGGGTGCCGGAGCTCTCGGGGCTGGCCTCGCCACCGCCCGCCTGAAGGGGGTGCGCAGGGCTGGGAGCCGCCGTCGCCGCTGTCACCGAGCCGCTGTCGCCGCCGCCGCCGCCGCCGCCGCCGCCGCCGGTGGTGCGTGAGTGTGTCCGAGCGAGTGTGTGCTGCGTGCGGCGCCCGGCCTTTACTATATACACGAGGGGTGGGAGGAGCGGGGAAGGGGAGGGCTTGGGGAGGCGGCGGCGGAGGGGGAGTCGAGGGGGGCGAAAGGGTACCCGAGGAGGCGGTGGCGGAGGAGGGACAGGTGATCTCGCCCACGGCGAGGGCGTGGCGGTGGGCGGCGCGGGATGGCAGGAGGAAGGGGCGCCCGCGGCGCGGTGGGGCGGGGACGCCGGGGAGGGCCGGCCGAGCGGGGACCCTGCTGCCTTCTGGCTGGCTGGGGACCCATCCCAGTCCCCAGGACGGAGAAGAGAGAGGGACAGACCCCAGGAGGGGGAAAGTGGCTGGCTGGTGACAGCAGGAAAGACAGGAAGGGCCGGGCGAGCCACCTAAAATTCCAATTGTGAGCCAGGGCGAATAGGCTTCGCACAAAACGTGGGATTATTAAAAGCAAATTTCGTCCAGGGACAAAATCTAATTTCCTCGTACTTGCCCGAGAGGTGATTCGTTTATTCATGTGATTAGCATTTATTAAGCACCTAGTGTTTGCCAGACGTGGGACCGAGAACTGGACTTACAGAGATGATGGATATATGGTTGCTGACCAGTAGGCAAATAATGGACATCAGTAGTACTATTGATCATTTTAAAATTTAAAAAAAAAAAACCTAAATTCTGAAAATGTTTTAAGAAAGCAGAGGACGCAACTACATTGACTTAATTGATCCCTAAAGATGTAAAGCTTTTTTCTATTAATCAAAACAGGATGAAGATATTCCAGAGAGCGGGCAGAACAGAAATTACTTTAATCCAAGCAGAGCGCTGTAGGAATCCAGCTGCCTGTTTCAGATCCCAAGTCCCAACACAGTGCTAAGGAACCGTGCCTCCCCTTTTGTGAAATACATCAACAGCAGCGTGTCTACTTTATAATTAGGATGGGAACCCAAACTTGTGTTTGAAAAGTTGGATTCTCACCAGGACGTATTGCACAGTATGACAGTAAGCAGGGCCAGTATGACTTTCCTGGGAACTTTTGCCTTTGTGGGTCCCTTCCTACACACACACACACACACACACACACACACACACACATAAATAAATAAGTAAATAAAAATTACATTTTACAACTGCATTGGTATAAAGACAAATATATTAATATTGCATATTAAAATATTTTCTCTGACCTAAAAGGTCATTTTTTTCCTTCTGATGTTAAAAGAAACTAAAACATTTCCATGGGCCCCTAAAAGTACTGTGGGCCCAGGCACTGTGCCACCTGTGCCTCATGGAGAAGGTGGCCCTGGCAGTACCATTCGTTGATACTGAACTTCCTCCTATGAAAAAGAAAAGTTAGATTAAGAAGTATCCAATTTACATGGGGGCAGAAAGACTCACCATGACAGCTTAAGAATGGATACTAATGAATACCAACAGGAAGTACCAGTTCCTACTTGTTTCAGTCAGGTTCTTGGGGTTTTAAATCAGCCCCGAGTAATTAATGATACCTTGGACATACGTGTCCATGAATGTGCCTTCAACCACTGTAGTAACCAAAGACTTCTTCTGTAGATCTCAGAATTGTTCTGGGTGCTTGGATCAGGTCTGTGAGGTCTCTTGGTTGCCAGGACCTCTCCTGAATATAACTAAAGACACAGCTGGGCAATTATAATTGGGCAAGTTCATGGATGAAAGAGCCATAAAGGTTTTGTGTGTGTTGAGGGGGTCTGTGTGTATAAGGTAGGGATTGATATCCTGGGAGGCAATTACTAGCCTCTTTCCTTTGTTGGCCTCATCACAACCCTGGGTTAATGTTTGATCCTCTCTGGCAGTTGTGAGGCATATTTGCTGCTCTTTGAGGTGCTTATGTTTTAGGGAAAGATGACGTTGATTCAGATTAATGCAAAGTAAACAGGCATCATGGCCACCATTCCCAAAGAAATGTACAGTGGCACCCTTCTGTATGTTTAGTGTGGCTGCCCTTTCACAGGAAAGGAAAAAAGGAGGCATCTGTAAGAGCAGGTCTGGAAGTGTGTGTGTGTGTGTGTGTGTGTGTGTATGAGAGAGAGGATGTAAGGGGTGCGTTGGGACTGAAATAGGACATTAATATGGAAGAATTGCATTCACACAGTTAAAGGGATGCCCAAGGAAATAGAAGGAATAAAGGCATGCCCAAATAGCAGGAAAGAACAAGAAACATCTGTCAGGGTTGGTCAGGGTGATTTTTCAGATCTGCAGTTCTAAAACTGGGTGATTTTAAGTAACCAGAAAAACCAAATCCGTTGCCATCGAGTCGATTCCAACTCATAGTGACCCTATAGAACAGAGTAGAACTGCCCTGTAAGGTTTCTTAGGCTGTAATCTTTTCAGAAGCAGATTGCCAGGTCTTTATCCCACCAAGCAGCTTGTGGGTTTGAACCACCAACCTTTCGGTTAGCAGCTGAGTGCTTAACCACTCTGCCACCAGGGCTCTTCGATTTTAAGTGAGGACTCCCAAGTTTTTCCATCTCAGATCTGATTTTTTTAAAATCTAGATCCTGCTTCTCTAATACAGCATCTCCGCATAATCTAGTTTTCATATACCGGCCAGATAAGAGATTCATTTATTTATCCAATAAACATTTATTAAACACCTACTGTGTGCAAGTTGGTGTCTCTGAGTGGCATGAATGGTTAAGTGCTCGGCTGCTAACCAAAAGATTGGCAGTTCAAGTCTACCTAGAGGTGCCTCAGAAGAAAGGCCTGGCCATCTACTTCTGAAAAATCAGTCATTGAAAACCCTATGGAGCACAGTTCTATTCTGACACACATGGGGTTGCCATAGTCCGAACTGAGTCCATGGCAACTGGTGGTGGTGGCAGCATGCCAGTCACTGAGCTAAGGTCTAGAGTTAGAGAGGTGGTTAATATGTGGTTGCTGACCCCAAGAAGCTCAAAAACCAGTAAATAGTTACTAATACAATGTAATGCTGTGTGTTACAAGATGAATTATAAAATGGGCGAGGGGAATACCTAAGGAGTAGGCCTGTCTCTGTACTGGGGTACTGGGAAGGAATGGGGAATGGGGCAGGGCAGGGAAGTCAGAAAATATTTTACAGAAATGGTGACGGAAGCTGAGTGTGGAGAGATAAATAGGAGTTTTCCAAAGTAAGGGAAAGGCATTACAACAGGAGAGAAGAGCAGGCACCAAAGCATGGATGCAGAGCATGTTCTAGGGGCTGCAAATATTTGTGTGAGGCTAGAGTAGAGGCTGGAAGGAATAGCTGAGGAGGGAAAAAAGGGAGCAAAGGTCCCTGGTCTGTCCTGTGAAGGTGCTTTCTCGCGTAGTCTATGGGGAGCCAGTGAAGGACTTTAAGCAAGGGAGCAACAGGGACAGATTTGGATGTAGGAACAATCACTCTGGTGGTCAGTGTGGAGGGCTGACTGGAGGGAGGTGAACTTGACACCAGGGAGACCAGGTAAGAGGCTGCTGCAGTGATCAGGGTTTGAATCCAGACAGCTTCAGCAGAGATGAAGAGCAGGAACTTGAGTCAAGTGGTACTCAGGATGGAGAGTCAACAGGACTTAATGGGAGAAGGAAACAGGAGCAGTTAGGATAATTGATGCCTGGTTTTCTGAATCGGGTGGCAGGGTAGGTGGGGGTGTGGTCACCGGGCTAGAGGGCTCTAAGAAGAGAAGTAGATTTGGGGCTGGAGATGATGAATGTCATAGGTTCCCCCAGGGGCAGATCCTGAGGCAAGGATTCGAGTGTTGGCAGTTCACTTGGAAGGTGAAGGAAACACTGGTAGAGGAGTGGGGAAGTGAGACAGAGAAGGGATGGCAGCCAGTAGGGGGTAGCTATCCAGACCAGTGACCACTGTGAGCAGCTGGAGCTTCATCCCACAGGCAAACTCTTGAACTTGATGCAAAGGCACCCACTTCACAGTCATCCCACTCAGAGGGAGGAAGTTGGCTGAGGGTTGTCCTGGGGGTGCTGATTATCTGGCAATTCCGACCTGCTGCTCAGCATCAGCAGAGGGTCCGTTTCAGGTACAGAGATAAGATCCTGACAGCTGGATGTCTACAGAGCACGTTGTAATGGTAGCATCTGAGGAATACGGGTGGGACAGCATCAGCGTCTACTCCAGGGAGTTCTTGAGTTTGAGGTGCCTGGTGGATAGCCACATAGAGATGGCCAGTAGACATTTGGAAGAACAGATCTGGAGTTCAAAATCTAAGCTGGATATCTAGATTTTGGCGTTGTTAGGCCATGGGTATTGGCTGAACCCAGTGGGTGTTGATGGGCTTTGCAGAGGATATATGTGAATTGAGAAGGTGGTTAAGCCTGCCGTCTTGGGGTATGCCAGCATGATTTGACCCGACCTGCATGAACATCATTTTGGCCTTCTCAAGGGATTCCCGAAACCTCTGAAGTTGTAGATGCCAATTTAGTGCTCATGGGTGTGAACGTCTCTGGGAGAAAAGGTCCATTGCTTTCAAGAGGTTCTTAGGAGGTCTATATTGTACTGAAGTTGAATAATGTATTTAAAATTGAAG